>OY728126.1:1151357712-1152607712 GCA_963277665.1 Viscum album
GAAGTTCAAAATAGAATATATGATTAAGACTTTCCCTTAGAAGAGGAAATCAGGCATCAATGTTATCAAGATGAGATAATCAATGTGAAATAAAGTATCCTTAATTATAAATGTATTCTACACTATTCAAAAGTTACCTATTTAATATTGATTATTTTTCATTTTTAACCTTGTTTAAAAAGAAACACAAATATAAATGATGTTAAAAGTATAGTTTTAACATATATTATAAAAAACTGGCACTGAAAATGACTCTCTACATTAGTTATTATAAAATTAGACATAGAAATATCAACTAAATATAAATAAAGGGATATTTTCAACATTTATTTTAAAAAATCAATGTTGAAATTCACTTTTAACATTTGTTATTATAAAAAAATATAAATTAATATCAATGTCAATTTTAATGAAAATAAATATTGAAATATCAAATAAATATAAATATAGAGAGACTTTCGATGTAGGTTTTTATAAAAAATGATGTTGAAATATAATTATTTTTCTAAAAAATATATTAAAATATAATACCGCGTTTCTTATAATAAAAAAACTAGTAATACTATGAATAATAAATAACAACATACAAAAATAAATAGTAAATAAAAACTCAATGGAATATTTACTACAAAATCATTTTGAAAGATAATACACATATAAAAAAATTAGATATGCATCTATAAATTAATCAATCCTGTAAAATAATATAAAAATAATCCTTTAATTTCTTTTTAAATATTTTACGGAAAATATGATGAAAAATCATCAAAAACTAAAAAAACAATAATTTTTATAAAATTAACAATATAAAAAATTGTTTAATAATATAAGAGTTATAATGGAACTAATATTGTGAAAATATGTGGTTGTTCTAGTCCTGATAATCTCATAAATGATTCATAAAACATAACTGACATATTCAAAATTTTCTCTTCAATGATGAAACTATGTTTATAAAACAACACTTTAAAAATACGAAACATTATATCTATATGTAGGTAAAAACAAGTATCAACTAATATAAAAGGCATTTACCTAAACCGGAACATAATTAATTTTCTTTTTTCTTTTTTATCGACAAGTGAACCCTATTAAAAACCTTCCATGACCTATTTTATTTTCATTTACTAATTACCAAAACATATTTAACATGAAAAATTTAAGATTAAAAAACTAATATAATAGAATTAAAACTATAAATACAGTAAATATTTAAAACATTAAAAAACTACACATAATAAATTGAATAACCAGTATAATTTTCATCCATCTGGGTAGAATACATATAAAATATAGTGTCCACTAACATATAAAAATTTCGAAATGAATAAAATTAAAATTAATAGTAGTTTATAATTATATAATCCCTCATACTTGTTAAGGAATGGAAGAAATAAACACTTAATATCTATGTTTTATAATCTCCCAAATATATATTTAACTATAGCAGGATTCTGAAATAATTTTATACTCATCAAAATGTATTTTTGATCCATAAAACCATAAATTCATGTGATGTTATTTTGTATGATAAGAGTGTAGAGATACCTAATTAGATAACTGATAAATTAAATCACTATAATTAATATTTACATAATGAAATGAAAATTCAAATGGAAATTTAATTACATGGGAAACAAATGAAACGTGGTTATTGAGATCTCATCACTAATAATATAATCCAAGATGTCTTATTCAAAAATTATTAACATATATTCACTCTCTCATATGTAATAACTAATTATAAAATCATAAAAAATCCCCAACATAAAACAATTCCCCGATAATTTTGTTATCCCTTGAAAACCCCAAGAATTATCTGAAGGTATTATTTAATGAAACTTTTGTCTATTTTTTAATGATTCTATATATTTTAGATAATAATATATAAAGTAAATGTAATAAAAAAATTAAATGTAATTTGAAATAAAAATTAAATTAAATTTTTAAAAAATAATACATACTTCATATGTAAACTAATGAACAAGGCTAGATTACCAAAGTAAAAAATGAACCATACTTTATCTAATTATTCATATCTCTATGGTAGGAAACAACAATATATTAGTTGAATCAATAATATCATTTACCCTTAATCTTACTTTAATTGACTAGATAATATGATTATGTAAATAATCCTACAAATTATGTATAATTATATACTCTATATTACGTAAACAGGGATCTTTGACATGCAACTCATTGTACATAGTTAAGTATTAATGAGGAGGTGTATGATCTGTGAGGGATGGTTAAATAGGTTATTTCAATCTCACAATTTTTTAAATATAGATTGTACAAATGATTTAATTCTTTCTTTTATCGATAAATTCATTTATCAAACCTTAGTCTTCAAGGAAACAATTTCGCCCTTGTATTTTTCCTCCCAAAATTTCATACTAAGATGTCCAAAAATATTTCTGATATTAAGACTCACCTCCTATCCTATTATATATATTAGCTGGTTTTTCTTGCCTAAAGAAGTTGTAATAATGCCTATCATACCCTCGTGGATATGGGGATCTATAGTACTTACTCCTAAAGTGTTCCTTGAAATGATATATTTTACTTTTTTATTAATGAAATAAATTTTAAAAATACTAATATTCAATAAAAATAATAACTAATTTCTAATAATATTATCATATAGTTATTTTTAGGGATTTTTAAGAAACTTTCCCCTTTTCATTATTTTCGATTTCTATTTTTCATGGAATGTGGTGGGAGATGAAGGAATGAACTAAAATAATTAAAATTAACTTCTAGATTTAGTTATTTATTCATAAATTTAATGTATTATCCCTTTATTTAAAATTAATTTTTGTGTTTTTGGTGTTGGATATGTTGATAGACAGATGAAGGAGGAAATGTGGAGTCGGTGTTGAGATTTCAACTAGGAGGAAATTTTTAATGATGTGAATGGATGGATGGAAGAAAGTGAAGATCTGTAGGTTGGTGATTCATACCATGAAGGTTTTAATTATGGTGTAGATTTTTCTATCATGATGTGGGAAGTGTCATTTCATAGGGGTGTAGGTCATGGGAATTAAGCACCACTCTATTTTTTTTTTTGCAGAATTCGAATTGCGACATGAGATTTTTTCATCATAGCCTGAGGGATTTTAAAGAAAATTTTAGTAAGAGTAAAACCTTAAATTTAGGAGGAAAATATTAAATATAGATTAAAAATATTAAATATTTTCCTTTATATATTTCCAACAATAGTCTGATTTTTGCAACACTTGAGATTCAATTATAGTAAGCTTTTATTTTTAGAGAAACAATAACACAATGCACATAACATTATTCAATAATGTGATTTAAATGTGTATTACTGAATTTTATAAATTTATTTTTATGAAATTAATTTCATTTTTTAATTCACCCTTGTTTTCTCTAGGGTGAATTTTTTTGGAGTTTTCAAAAAAAAATTGATTTTTGGGTGAATAGTAAAAAATACAAATTTGACAAAAAATATATAACTTTTATGACATTATAATGATATAATAATAAATTTAAATATTACAAAACCTTTTTATAATATTAATAGATATTTAATAATTAATATAATTCAAATAAAAATATAATGTTGAACTTATAAATATATGCTTGACATTTTGGAAATCTAAGTAATATTTTTGCTCAGATAAAAATTGTTTTTAGGTATTTTATTTTAATTATGTATTTACAAGGTTTATTTAAATTTTGGTTTAGTTGTAAACAAAAATAAGACTCCTTTAATTTAACTTAATACAATTAATTATAATAGAATCGAATTTATACTTTATTTTCCTATAAATTATTTTCATACTTAAAAAAACATTTTTCGTTGCGTTTTCCACACTTGTATTAAAATTAGTTTATGTTAATTTTACAAGTTGGGTATTATAAAATGGATTCCATATTTTTAATTATCATATTTATTATAAGGTAATAATTTCAACATAAAATTTGATCATAATGAACAATAAAAATAATGAAAAATTTGTTACCATAGATAGGGTTAAAATAGGTTTATCAGTGGTGGAACTAAGATATAATAGTAGATATGCCACTTAAACATGTATAAATTTTATTTGAGAAGATATTTTGATCTTATATTATCTTACCTCTTAATTAATAACTATTTGTTTCCACTTTCACAAGAAACTTACATGACATTATACAAATCATTTAAGTAATTCCATGTGTATCCATACCCTCACTTATTAAAGGGAATCTATTATACTCACTTATTTACAAACATTGATCCCTCCATATAAAAAAAATTACTACCCAAAAAACATCCTAGATATTTTCCCTTCATTTCTGATATTATTTTATTCTCTTAAGACCATCCTAAGAAGGACTAAGGTGTAAGTTAAAGGAGATCTCTTAAATAAGAGGTAATTGTCTTTATTGACTCTTTGAAAGTTTATTTTCTCTTATAATTTATATAAATATATTGTATCCAAAATAAAATAATTAATACACTATCATAAATATTATGATATTTCATTACTATTATGTTACATCCATTTTATATCTCTTTTTCATCCTATGGAAAATGAAAACATCGCTCGTGTATACATATGGCCAACCATCTACATATAGTGATGTAATTCGTTTTTCTCCAAAAATTTATGTGGGTAGTTATAAAATTGGAACAAATTAATATATATATTTTTTAGTAAATAATTATTATTCTAAAAATATAGGATATTATTTACCTTCTTACCCTTCTAGCTATTAAAAAATGATAATGTCACTTGTGCGTATGTGTGGACTAACTCCTCCACAAAGAAATGCCATTGATTTTTCATGTCTTCATTTCATATATGATTAAAAATATATTTATAATGAATATATTGAATATTTATAATATAATTAAAAATTTTGAGATAATGGAACCATGATCAAGATGAAAGGATTGAAACTACCAAATTCAAACTTACATAAAAAACAGAACAGCTAAAACTCAAAATGAAGATTTTAATAAAGAATTAATAATAAATGGGTGTTAAAATGTAATAAGTGGTTCATATATGATATTAAAATTATGTATATGATTCATGTATATAATTTTAATAAATTTATATTTATTATTTATGAGGTTAAAATAACTTACAAATAAATGCATACATTAGGCAAGGGTTTATTCAATAATATCATTTTTAATTGGGATTATTTATCTTTAGATTTACATTAAAAGAAATTATAATTTATTTCTCTTATTAAACGCCATCTATTTTTTTTTCAGTGTTTATATATGTAGTTTGAAATTTTTTATTTAGTTTTCCTCTCTTAAAGTACTCAAATTATGAAAGATTTTTTTAATTAAAACCAACTTTATATCTTTATTAGGTTGGAAATATTTTTCTTCCGTGTCCATATTTTCTTTAAAATGTTTTCAAGAATGTTTTTTTATAATTAAATAATTTTTTTTAAAGAAATTATTACAAATGTTTTAATTTTTATAAAGTTATTTAAAAAATATTTTTCTTTCATTTTTCTGAACATGATACTTTTTACCAAATGTGTGAATATAATCTTTATTTTAACATATAATGAATGAATAGTTTTTCTTGCCACCATAAATAATCTTTTCGTTGAATATTACTTTTCAATTTTACATGTTTATTTTCAAATAAAGTGATATTATAAATATTATAGAAATTTTTATTTAAAATATTATGAAAAGAAAATGGATTTTTTTTATAATTGCTTGAATATTTTTTAAAATGTATTTTAATCTTTATTTAAATCCTTTAAAGATTATTATGATTTACTATGGATATGTTATAATGTTACCATCTACTATCTTATTCTCCAGAATGATTATGATCATTTTGATTAGGTAATGTATTGACATTCCATATTCTATTTCTTCTAATATATATATTTATTTATTATTTAGACATGTTGATTAAATTGTATTATTTATTCATGTGATTTCCGAATTGGACTTATTAAGTGATGGGGGAATTGAATTACATATCCACATGATGTAATGATAGGTGTAATGAGACAAAATAGGTTAGTAATTTGTAATATTCTTTACCCATTTATGTATGTTGTCTTGGCATGAGGCCTTAATGGTAAGTTTAAGATGTTTGATATTATGCATTCCATCATTATGAAATCATTCATTGATGTCCTTGTGATTATTTTAATAGTTATAATATCCATGGATAATATTTCATCTCATGTGATTATTTATATAGAATTAGTTTACCCTCATTTATTCTTCTCATATTATTCAATACATATTTATTCTATGATAGCTTCTGTTGTATGCATTCCCTTACTTAGCATTTGAGCTCACCCTTTTATTTATTCCCTTTCCCTTAGGATTCTATGAAGTTTACTATGATTTATATGACAGGATGTTATAAAAACCCAAGCATTGTCAGGATAAATAATTTTCATAGATTTATTAATTAGAATTTATAGACTTCTATTCATTATAAAAAATATTATGTATTTTTTCATTCAAAAGGAAAAAAGCCTAATTTCTAAATAAATTGGGTTTTCAGATATTATATGGTTTTATTTAAAATCATGATTTCAAAATTATAGAATTTTAAATTTATGAAATAAACTTCATTTTTTAGATTAGTATGTAAAAATTATATTAGGAAGAACATTTGGTATTTTTTTTGAAGACATTGATTTTTCAATGAATGCTGAGAAATACACATTTTTAATGAAAATTATATTTTATTTTTAAGATAAACTTTATTTTGGATTAGTTTTAAAAAAATTAATTACTCATTTTTTATTAAAAATAATCCATCTATGATATTTTTAAATAATATTATTCTTGAATTTGGTATAAAAATATTTTTATACTTAAAAAGACATTTTTTTTTTGAAAAAATGTTTTTATCGCATTTCATAGGTTTCATTTTAAATTAAATCCTTCCACTTATGAAACTTTAATCTTTAAAATGGATTATATATTTGGAATTATAAGGTATAAATTTATTAAATATGTCCCTTTTATTTTTTTTCATTATAAATAATAACCTTAGTAAATTTTTGTCACATCTGTAAGGGTGAATCGGGTAATTAAGGTTAAAAATAATATTATAAGGACTAAAAAATGACTCTAAAACTTGAATTTATTTAATTTTATGAGTCTAATTCATAAATAATCCTAAACCTTTCTAATTTAGCCTTGATTTTGACCTTTATAATATTTAATTAAAGGATAAAGTCAAAAAAATAACTCTCTTGATTTTAATATGTATAAAATTTTGTGATTGGGATAGAAACAAATTTTTTTAGTTATAAATGGTTATTTCAAAGATAAATTTTATTTTTCATCATTTTAAATAATTTATTATTTTTAGTGATGAAATAATTACCTTAAATGTTTAGACAAAGCTGACACGATATTTACTCAATTAATAGAAAAATAAAATAAATGTTGTTAAAAAAATTAAAATTTATATAATTTGAATTAATTAATATGTCACATAATATTTTTAGATAAATATAAAATTATATATATTTATCGAAGGATTATATTCGAATTCATTTACTATAATTTATTTTAATGTCAAATTAAATTAATAATTCCAAAAATGACATTAATGATATTTTATAATAAATAATGTTTTATAAAATTATTTAAATTTTCTAAAAATAATATCTTTGGACAATTGAATTAGATATGTTTGATAATATCCACCATGGTCTCTTTATGGGTCACTTTTCTTTTTTTAGAAAATTTCTTGTCTAATTTAGTGTTAAAAACTTTGATACCATAGTAATAGAAAAAAGGGTGAATAAGGGGGTAAAACAAAAAGATAAGGGTAAAAACATCATCTAAACATGTCCAAATTGTATTGTATTATAATAGTTCAACTAATAATAATTTTATATTATAAATATATAACTTTGATCCATTTTTTCATGAAAATTAATTTATATTAATTTAATACTTTAAGTAAATGCAAGACTACCCCTATTCTTTTTTATAAAAGGGAACCTCCTCTTCTCTTTTATTAACACTTAAAAATACTTTTTTTCAGCCAATACATAAAAAAATACATTCATATAATCCCTCCCATAATTTTATCTATCTTTTTTATGTATAATACCAACCTTATATTGATTAAGTTGTAAAGAAAATGAGGTTTTCCATGGAAGAGGTATAGCTTTTAACTGAACATCTTAGTTTTATTTATTATTACACTGCCTAAAAATATTCTTAAACCATGATTATATAATAAAATAAATATCTAAGATATACTGATATTTTATTATATTAATTTAATAACATATATCCATCTTCTTATCTCATCATATGGAAAACAAAACCATCGTTTGTGTGTATAGCGGACTACCACCTTATGAACCGATGTAATTTTGTTTATTTCACCAAATATCATGGCTACTTATAATGATTTATTTAATGTATATATATTATATTAATGAAATATTTATCATTTTTGAAATATAATATATCATATAATTTCTTACCTTTCTACCCATTGAAAAATGATATTGTTGTTCGTGCGTACGTGTGGACTACCACCACCACGACGCGATGTGATTTGTTTTTCATGAAGACATCGCATGGATGGTATATATAAGTTTATATAAAGAAATAATATAATATTTATTATATAATAATTATTATTTAATGATATAATAATAATTACATTATTTCCATCATGACTGTTGAAAAGTGAAAATGTTACTCATGCGTACGCATGGCCTACCATATTCATGATTGTAATATAATTCATTTTCATAACCATATTTCATAGTTGATTTTAAAAGTATAATTAATGTATAAAAATAATAATAATTTCCTTATTATTATTCCATATATTATTAAATAACATATATATTGACCATATTCAACCTACCAATGTTATTTTGGACATATGTGTCCAATATCGTCAAAACATCCGACATGAACTTAAATTATCAAGTAATTGAATAAAACAAGGTATTAAGTAAAAATAAAATGAATAATAAACTTGAAAAATGTTCATAATTAAGTAAATAATTAACATTTGGATATAATTTAGGATGATAAAGAATGTATGTGATAATTCATACTCAAAGTAGGGGACACATTACTTTAAAACCCGCATTTTAAATGTTTTAAAAATTTATTTACAAAATATTTTTATTACATGTAAATATTATTAGAGTTATTTTATATACGTATTTATATGTAGATAATTTAATTATAAATATTTTTTTTCACTTTTTTCATTCTTTAAAAGTTTTTAAAAAGTAATATTTTTATACATTTTATACAAAATGTTTTGTATTTTTTTACAAAATATATAAAGAATGTACTATTTTAACATATACTACATAAATGGATTTTTCCACTATCATAAATATTACTTTATGTTTGTATTAATTTATAATAATCCATTTTTTATTAAAATAAAAACCCACATTCCCTTGTTCGGGGTATTTTTGTTCTGAAAATGAGTTTTTAAAAGGGAAGGGTATTTCGATATCTGAAAGTGTTTTTTATATGGGTTTAAAATAGTTTTTAAATGGTTTTATGGTGAAAAGTTAAAAGATAAAAAATTATTCATGATATGGTCCTTGTATATTTTTTATGATGATCGATCAGCCCGATATATCCCATTATAATGGGTGATCCAGATATAGCTCTCTAATGAGTTAGGTAATGATTGTGTTATATGGATAATTATTTTGGAAGTCAATAATTAGTTTATTCCATTTATAAGGGTTCTTGTCATTGATCTATGAAGATGATCTCCCAAGGAACTTATATGAATTTTCTATACTTTATAATGAGATTTCATAGAAATTGTAGAATTTAAAAAGTTAATCTAATGATCTTTTTAAATGAAGGATTATGAACCTTTAGGGTAAAAATGTATGTTTTAAAGAAAATGTTTTTCATGGTTTCTAATGTTTTCTAAGAAACCCTCATGATTATGATTTTTGTATTTATGTTTTATTGTAAAGTTTTTTATGAAGAAAATTTGTCAGTAAAAAATATTTCATGAGTAAGTAAATGATTATTTGAGCTCAAGGCTTATTATGTTAAAGGAAAACTCTCTTTCATGATCTCACATTTTTAAAATGACTAATGGGTTTATTTATTTTATGTGACTCGTACTAATACTTTTTTATCATGCCATGTTTTTAAATTACTTTCACAGGGTTCAAAGATGATTAAGTACACATAATAAGTCAAGTTTGAAGTCATCAAGATTATTCATGAAAAGAAACATGTTTCGTTTTAAAAGTTTTATATTGTTGGAAGAAATGGATGATGATTAGAGGTGTACACTTTTTAATATATGAGTTTTTTATATAATAGTTATGAGATAATTATTTAAACTCTAAACATAAAATATCATTGAGAATGAAAGAAAGAAAATACTAGTCTAAAGAAACTATATTATATAATGTCTAAGGTTGGGTATTTATAGTTGGTATCAGATAAAAGGTTTAGATAATTTAAAAGGTTAGAATAAGGTAAGTAAGTGTGCTCAATAGATTCTAATTTATATTTACCATGATATATAAATTGAATATTGAAATATTTCTTCATTTAAACTAGGTCTGTTCTGAATGGTTTTTTATATAAGAAATAGGGATGCTAAAGTAGGAAGATACTAAGATGATTATATCATTGCAAATAATCAACTTGGAATAGTTGGAGTTCAAAAAGAGTTGTTTTTTATCATGATGTCTTAGTTGAAACAAGATGTAAATGGGTGTGTTATACATATGAGAGGTTATGCATGTTCACCAAAGAGAAACTTGTCTACAGTGGAGAATTTATTAAAATAACACCCACTATAATTTAGTGGATCTTCTTACCCAGTGGTACCTTATGGATGGATTTATTCCTTATAGAATATATTTGAAGTCATGAATTATTCAAATCATCAAAATGTAACTCTTATTATTTACCATTTTTAAGGTGAAGATGATCAATTCTGGACAATGGTTAAGAAATCTAGAAAAGAGAAGAGATAGATTCCTTGGTGTGGGATGAATTTAAGAATATTTTCCTTGAGAAATATTTTCCTAAGGTTGTTCGACTTAGTATTGAAAAAAAATTATTATAATTGAGATAGAAGGAGTAAGATTCAATGGTTGTGTGTAAATCAAGCTTCACCCTTTTAGCAAGGTATGAACCAAATTTTATCTGAGATCCTGATAGTAAAATTTATTGGTTTTCCTTTGGATTTATACCAATATATTGAAGTGAATTGGCTTCCTGTTAATTCAAATGTTTTGAGAAAATTATATGATGTTTTGAGAAGGTATAAATGAAAATTATCAAAGATCATGTATTCCAAGACAATAAGAAAAAGAAAAGGTCCATGTGGCAGAAATTGGGGAAGAATCAATCAAATAAATATGGAGGTAATAAAATTAATTTTCTATCATATGATAATTGTGGTAAAAATCACCCTATATAATGTATTATAAAATCTATTAAGTGATTCTGATGTAAAAATTTTGTACAATTTGATAATGGCTAAAAATAAAATGATCATAAAAAATAATGAAAAGTCAATGGTAAGATTATTTAATTATAATTAGTTGGGGAATTATGCTAACCTATGTCTAGAGTTACTTACTCATGGTTTAAATTACTATGATCAAAAGAAGAAAGGTGTGGAAAAATCATTTTCTACTACTCCACTTAATATTGGGCCATCTAATGAAGTGGAGATAGGTATGTTACTTGTTTATTATAATTATATTAATGACATGTGTGACTCTGGGTCCTCACATTCCTTAATTTTTTATAAATTTTCAAGTTAAATTAAAATATCAACTCATGAAAAGAAGATATAATTTTTGGTGAAAACCCCTAGAGAAAATATTAAAGAATCAAAGATTTATAGGAACCATTCTATTATTATTAGTGGGATGGTTTTCCTATAAATTACATTGATCTTCCCATAGTAGAGTTTGATTCTATTTTGGTTAATGATTAAATTTTATCTCATCATTCTTAAATACATTGTATATCCAAGAAAGATTTATTCAATGACTATATACCTTTTATAACATATCAAGAAGATTAGAAGATATTAAAATATAGAAATGAAAGTTATATTTCATATATTATTGAGAAGAGGGATTATATTCATATCGTTAATATCCTGATATTGAAGGAATATTTGGATTTATTTCCTTATGAGTTGTCTGTTATTATACCTGATCAGAAAGATAAGTTTGTTATTGAATTAGTGCTTGATGATAATACAATTTTAAAACCTCCTTATTGAATGGATCAAGTATAAATTTTGAAATTGAAAAATAATATACTAGAGTTTCTAGATAAAGGTATAATTTATCCTAGCACTTCACCATGGGGTTATCATGTATTATTTGTTAAAAATAAAGATTGACCAATGAAACTTTTAATTGATTATAGATCCCTGAATAACATCACTATTAAGAACAAGTATTATTTTACTCATATCAAGAATTTTTTTGATCAACTCTAGGGAGTATAGTATTTTTCAAGATTGATATAAGGTTACGGCACCATCAGTTTAATTCAAAGGAGGATGATATTTAAAAGATGGTGTTTTGGAATAGATACAAGCATTATGAGTTTTTAGTTATTCCCTTTGGGATTTCTAATGAACCAATTATATTCATGGGTAACATGAATAGATTTTATATGAATATTTAAATAATTTCTTGGATTTATTTATTAATGATATGTAGTTATATTATAAAATTCATGAGTAACATGAAATACACATAAATATTGTTTTATAAACCTTAAAACAAAATAATTTATATAGAAAATTTTGTAAGTGTGAATTCTTTTTATAACATATTTCATTCTTTGGATATATTGTTTCTAAATATGGCATAACTTTTGACACTACTAAAACAAAAAAAATTGAATAATGTAAAATTCCAAAAAAATGTCATATAGATTTATAATTTTCTTTGATGAGTGGGTTACTACAAATGGGTTGGTGAAAAAAAATTGTTTTCTAGCCCACTGACTAGGTTAACACAAAAATGAGTTTAAATCATTTGGAAAAAATAGTGTGATAATTGTTTCCCAGAACTGAAAATAAGTTTATTAAATACTATAGTTTCTTAATTTCCCTACATAAATGATGAATTTTTCATCTATATTTATGCTTTATTGAAGTGACTTGGTTTCATTTTGATACATAATGAAAAGTTAATTTTTTATGCTTCATGTCAACTGAAACCTCCCAAGTTAAATTATTCTACACATGATCTGGGATTAGATACTATGGTTTTTGATTTAAAAATTTATAGGAATCATTTATATAGAGTAAAGTATTAAATATATATTGACCATAAAAGTTTTAAATATATATTCACTCAAGAAGAGTTAGACATGAGATAAATAAGATGGTTGGAACTAATTAAAGATTATGATTGCACAATTAATTTCCATCCTATAAAATAAAACAAAGTATTTGATTATTTTATTATGAAATATAACTCTAAATTAACCATATTAAATATAGATTATGACCCTTTGTTTAATGATTTGATGAATGTTTTCCTAAAAATTGTGCAAGTATGAACTTACACTATTTTGTTTCAAGTGTTAGTAAAATCGTATCTATCAAAAATAATTAAATAAGGTAAAAAGGAGGATCATGTTTTACAGGAAAAGTCAAAATAAGTTAATGAGGGTAATTTACCAGAGTTAAATGTTGATGAATAAGGAATTATTATATTTGTAAAAAGATTATGTGTGCCATTTGATTCCCAATTGAAGAGAGAATTATTGTGTGAAGCTCATGGTTCCCCATTTTCCATTCATCCGAGTTATACTAAGATGTGTAGAGACGTTTGGGAGAATTACTGCTGGGATCGAACAAAAATAGATATTTCTAAATTTACCATGAAATGTTTACTTGTCTGCAGTTTAAAGAAAATTGAAAATTACTAAAGGATATGATTTAACCTCTACCAGAGATAAATTGGAAATGGGAAAATATATCTATGGATTCCATGGTGGGATTTCCAAATAAATCCTAAGGTAATAATGTGATTTGGTTATTATTGATCAATTAAATAAATCTATATATTCCATTCCAATTTGAGATACTATCTATTTAGATCATCTTTCCTGAATATACCTTAATGAGATAGTTATATTGCATGGATTTCCCCTGTCCATTGTATTTGACCATGATTCTGGATTTACTACTAATTTTTTGAAAGTAATTTAGAAGTCATTGGGTACTAAATTAAATTTCATTATAGTCATTCATCCTTAATCTGATGTAATTTCTAATAGAATTATTCAGACCATATAATATATGATTCATTATTGTTTAATGGATTTCTAGGGAATTTGGATCAATATCTTTCATTGGTTGAGTTTTATTATAATAAAATTTTTCTATCCAGTATACAAATGGAACCATATAAAGATTTACATGTAAATTAGTGTAAAACAAAATATTATTGGGATGGAATTAGTGAAAGGAAAAAAATTTGGGACTAGAATTGGTAGAATAAATGGATAAGAATGTGATTATTATTTAGAAACAAATGGGGACAACTCAAAGTAGCTATAAAATTTATGTAGATGACCACATGAAATATCTTTCTTTCATGTTAGGCAATCATTATTTTCTTAAATTTTCTCCATAAAAAGGAATTAGATGTCTTGGTAAATAGCGGAAGCTAAGTTTGTGGTTCATTGGACTATATGAAATCATGGATAAAGTTGTATTACTTATCTATCAAGTTTTCTTTCCTCAAATTTTATCTATGGTAAATGATGTATTTCATGTTTCATTATTAAGAAAATATGTCATAGATGCATCTCAAGTTTTGAGCCTTAAAATAGTTCTGTTGGAAGAAAACATTTAATAGGAGGAACAGAATTTTCAGGTTCTTGATAGTAGAGAATAGTTTTTATGGAATAATTTGATTCATCAAGTTAAGTTTTTCTATAAAATCCATGTGATATAAGAAGACACATGGAAATCTAAAAATTCTATGAGGGTATGATATCTCCACTTTTTTAAGTATTGAATAACATTAAAAGGAAACAATTTCAAAATTCGTAGAAGAATGTAACAATTCAGATAATGTTAAGATAAATCATTTTCATATATATATATGTATATATTAATTATATTTTATAGAGTTATATTTATCATAAAAAAAATTAGTAAATTTTTTAGTTAAAAGGAAAAAAGCTATATTTATAACCAGAATAGGTTTTTAAGTATTATATGGTTTTACTTAAAATATTGATTTCTAAATTATATAATTTTAATTTGATATAATAAACTTTATTTTTTATATCATCGTATCAAAATTATCTTATGGAATAATTTTTGTATTTTTTGAAAATATTTATTTTTCAATGAATAGTGAAAAATATTAATTTTTATTGAAAATATTACTCCCTTTTCAAGTAAAATTATATTTTGGATTAGTTTTAAAATATTAAGTAATCTATTTTTATTCAACATAATCTACCTATGGTCTTTGGAATGAATTTTATACTTGAATTTGGTATAAAAACAGTTTTATACTTAAAAATGCATTTTTCTAAAAAACTGTTATTCTTCACATCTTGTGGGTTTAATTTTAAATTAAATTATACCACTTCTATGAATTGAAGTGTTAAAAATGGGTTCAATATATGGAGTTATGAGCTATTAATTTAGTAAATATTTCCCTTTAATTATTTACCATTATGAATAATAACCTTAGTAATTTTTTATCACCTCACTAAAGAAAATCAAATAATTAAGGTTAAAAATAATATTATACAGACTAAAAAATGAACATAAAATTTTTCTTTATTTCTTAGGATAATTCTATTTCATACATAATCCTAAAAAATTAAAATTTGACATTTTTTCCATTTATCCCTAATTTTTACCTTCATAATATATTTAAGTAAATGATAATGTCAAAAATGTCATTATCTTTCTTTTAATATCTATAAATTTTTTTGAAATAGATAAAATAACTTATTTTGGGTTATAAATTTTTATGTATAAATTTAAATTATTTTTTTCATCATATAAATTTATTTATAATTTTTTGTAATGAAATAATTACCTTAAATACTATGCAACACCGACGCGGTAATTATTCAATTAATAGAAAAATTAAATAAATGATTTTAAAAATGTTTAAAGTAATATAATTTTAACAGATTAATATATTCCAATAATGTTTTAGATAAATATAACATTTTATGAATTTATTAATGGATTATATTCTAATTCATTTTTTCATGTTGTTTTCAATGTCAAATTAAATGAAGAGCTCCAAAAATGACATTAAGGATATTTTATAATAAATAATATATTATTATATAATTTAAAATTCACAACAATATTATCTTCAGAAAATTGAATGGAATATGGTTTATAATATAAACTATGGTTCATTTATGAGTCTCTTTTATTTTTATAGTAAAATTCTTGACTCTATTGTAAATAAAATTGATACCGCGGTAATAGAAAAAAGAGTTAACGGGGGTTAAAACAAAAAGATAAGAGTGAAAACATCACCTAAACTTGTCCAAATATTACTATATGAGAATATTTATACTTTTAGTCATCGTAATATTTTATTTTATTTTATCCATGATGTCATTAAAGTTAATTTACATTAATTTAATACTTTAATTAATTCCAAGAGTACCCCATCCTTCTCTTAAAAAATCACACCTCCTCTCTTGTTTTCTTGAAAATTGAAAATCCTTTTGGTTCAACCAATACCTACACAAATACCTTCCTATAATTCCTCCACTCATTCTTGAGTTTTTTTAGTCATAATACCAACCTTATAGGGATTAAGGTGTAAATAAAATTAGGTCATCTGAATAAGAGGTATAACTAATTACTAAATGTTGTTGTTTTATTTCTTCTTTCACCTCATACACCTGATTTTTTTGGCTATGAGATTCTAGAACCTTTCATTCAATCCTATAGAAGTTTCAAAATAAAATCTTCTTCCTAGGATTGGTTCCACTATATTTTGATGCAACCAAGCAGTATTGATCCCTAATATAAGTTGTCACGGGGGGAGGAGATCGTAACCCGTTGTATGCCTCTTTCTCATATAAATAATCTCAAGAACTGTTTAAGGTATGGGATTCATTGATTCTCGTTTCTTTTACATGCAACTATATATTATGCATGTTTTATCCCACTGGATGAAAATGGAATTGACATAATAAATATTTGAACCAGATAAATAAATTGACATCGGTCATATATTATTGCCTCCTATTTTTCTAGATAGTGTGATATCTATGCTTGCTTTGTTTAGTTGTTCGTTCTTGATGGAAATTGGTAAAGAACGTAAACCGGTATTAATTGATAATTTTTTGGCTAATGATAAAGAGGAATGTAAATGAATCTAGTTCTTCTTTTTGTAATTTGATGTTAATCAAATTGGTTCAGTAAGCATGTTTAATTATTTTTGATATATTACTGTTTAGGTTTCCCAAAGT
The DNA here is from genome assembly GCA_963277665.1 of Viscum album. Taxonomy (NCBI): domain Eukaryota; kingdom Viridiplantae; phylum Streptophyta; class Magnoliopsida; order Santalales; family Viscaceae; genus Viscum; species Viscum album. The sequence goes on from OY728126.1 coordinate 1,151,375,174, forward strand.
TGGAACCTACAAATAACAAATCGGTTAATCCAAGATGGATTAAAGAATTGGTTATTTGATAAAAGATAATACTTGTAGGGTTTTGAGTTACCCTCTTTCTTGTTTGAGGGCTAAGATCCCAATTGATAAGATTTTTTTCCTACTTCTTGTGTTTTGATGTGAGCTTGGATGGATGTTATGATATATGGGGGTAGGGAGGCCTACTGGTTGTGGTAGCAGTTGACGCATAGAGTGGCAAGATGCATCGGTTTACGCATGTGGGTGTCAACGAGGACACCAGGGATGATGAAATGGGTTGGATGTGAATGTTTGAATGCTTGCTGATTCTTATTCATTGTTTATACGATTTAATTTTCTCTACTACTTGAGGCAGCTGGTCTTGCTTACCCTTCTTCCAAAAGGGAAAAAGACGCACAGGGTATGTCACATGCTTTCCATGTCTAGCCTCTCAAGGGAGGATGGGTCTACTCTCTTTCTATAGGTGGAAAAGACTCGACAGGTAGTTATCTACTCACCATGTTGAGCCCCATTGTGTTTATTAACATAGAATGTTTTTATAGAATCCCTAGGAATAAAGGAAAGTAATTATATAAATAAATAATTGAATAAATGATGACAACCCATGGGGTTGGAGCTTGCTAGAACGAAATGTTGAGGTTACAATTTTAAAGGGACAGTGGTGTGATGCTAATGAAATATAATGTGGAAATTTTTAATGGTTAATTAATATTTAAAGAATTAATTAACGTAAATTGGAACTGATAAATAGGGAATGAAGTAATGTAATAAATCTCTTTAAATGGTTGTGTGCTTATAAGATACCTAGTCATAGAAGTGGTAGTCGGGAGTCCGAGAGACGTTAGTTGTAGTTGAGTCTAAGACTAGTTTATTCCCATAGTGTGTTTGTGAGATATAGTATATTCGGTACTTTTTGTGTTTCTATATGCTACTCCACTCTGTCAGTTAGGGAAACTAACACCCCAGGGATTCCGAGCCCTGGGGGTGTTTTCCCCAAAATTCTGGTGGGAGGATGGATGGCTGACTATCTCCTTTGGCCCCGCTCTCTTCTCTTGGTAGTTACTTGTGCTGGTAGGCACAGTGGTTAGTTTTCCCCATATATGTGTGTAGAGGTATGTAATGGCTTGTGGTTATTCACACACATATATTTTGGATATAGTATCCTATGGAATACAATAGGTGTGATGTGTATTGGTTGTGATGGCCTGAGGATCCATACTCGGTGTATGGGCTATAATGGATTGAGGTATAATACCTGACGTATGATACAAGTTATACGAGCTGTGGTGGCTCCTGGAAACTAACTAGTTACTTTCTTGTGTAGAAGTGGTGGTTTTGTTGCATGAGGTGCATATTGTCGTGCTTCACCTAGGTGTCTGCAAGCAAGCCTTTTTGGAGAGAGATTCTTAGGACGTGCGACGTTGGGGAAAATCAGAAATCTAGTGGGGAAGTAGTGGTGGGGTACCCTTAATATTCTTTATTATATTATATAATCTTGTATGCATTACTTGGTGAGAGTATCCATGGTGATGTTGGGAACATAGTATACCTGTTTAGGTGATGAGTTAGTTTCACTTGTTGTTCACTGTGATTTAGTATGCTTTCTTTACTTTTGCACGAGAGGCTCCGGGGAGGATCGTACTGACTATACTGTTATACTCACCCTATGTATATATAAACTATTTTCTAGGTCACTTGGATCAGGTTGGATATCAAGCTGGTTTCTACTAGCTTGGGGTTTCGAGAGATGTTCGGGCTTGTGGTTGCTACTATTTTTACTTTCTTTTGGGTACTTGCAGATTTCCCCTTCCATTTATAGTAGTTTTTCATGAAATTACATATGTTGACTTGGGTTTTCATTTCTATTTTAGTCTGATTTAGAGTTGGTTGGTGTCTATCTTATCTCTCTCTTATGCATGTGTTCTCTTAGAGGGTAGTGTCTCCCATCTGTGTGTTTATTATACCCTCGGTGTTAGTCGCCAACCCGGGGCCTACTTGAGGCGGGACTCAGGGGTCATTATCTCCCTTCTCACATTACTAGCCCAGGAGGGGTACACTTTGTGGGGAGGGGGTTATGAAAATATTTATCATTCTATAAAGATAATATATCAAATAATTTCTCACCTCTTCATCCATTGATAAATGATAATGTCGTTCATGCGTAAGTGTGGACTACCGCCTCCATGAGGTGGTGTAATTTTTTTTCATGACCAAATCACATGGTTCACATATACAATTGTTTTTACAGAAATAATATGATATTTTTGATATAATAATAATTGTTTTTAAAATAATACATACCTTCTTTACATCATGATTTTTGGAAAATGAAAATGTTACTCATGTATACATACAACTAGTTGTCTCAATGATTGTTACATAGTTAATTTTTCATAACCATACTTCATGGTTGATTCTAAAAGTTTAATTAATGCATAAAAATTATAATTATTTCATTATTATTATTATATATATGATTAAATAATGACCTAATTGACCATATTAAACCTACTGAATTTATTTTGAACATATAAGTCAAATATCATAAAAATGTGTGAATGAACATAAATGATTAAGTAATTGAATATAACATTGTATTAATTAAATATAAAAGGAATAATAAAATTAAAGAAGGTTTTAATAAATTAAATAATTAACATAATTTTATTATTATGTAAGATAAATAATGTATGTGATGAGTTAGATTCTGGGTAAGAGACTCTTTACTTTAAAAACCTCATTTTAAATGTTTTAAATATTTATTTTATAAATATTTTTCTTTCATATACATATTCTTAAATTTATTTTACAGATGTATTTATATATACATAAATGAATTATAAATAACATTTTATTTATCTTCTTGCTTTATTTCAGATTTTTCAAATTGAATCTTTTTACATTTTTTATATGGAACATCTTTACATTATTTAGAAATGATATAAATAATGTTATATTTTATCATATATGGAATAAATTAATTTTCTCACTTCTATAACCATTATTTTATGTTTTTATTACTTTATAATAAACCTTTTTTGTTCAAATAAATACTCACCTTCCATTATTTTTTGTATTTAAGTTTTTAAAATTGGTTTTTAAAAGGAAAGGGTATTTCGATATTTGAAACTGTTTTATATGTGGTTTTAAAAGAGTTTTTTAAAGGATTTAATAACAAAAAAGTGAAATATTAAAATGTTTTATTCATGATATAGTTCATATAATTTTTTTAGGATAATGGGTGGTACTGATATGGCTCATGATAATGGGTGATACCAATATCTCTCTCCAATGCATTGTATAATGATTATGTTCTTTGAATAATTATTTTGGAAGTCGACTGTATGTTTAATATAATTCTAAGTGTTTTTATAAGGGTTATTATAAGGTTTTTATGAAGATTATGGCCCAAGGCACCTACATGAATTTTCTATACTTTCTATGGAAATCATTTGATTTCAAAAGGTAAGCTAATGATATTTTAAAAAGAAGGATTATTCCTTTTTAGGATAAAAAGGTATGGGTTTAAGAAAATGTTTTTCATGGGTTATAATTATTTCTAAGAAAACCTCATGATTAGGATTTTACCTTTATATTTTCTTATAAATTATTTTATCAAAAACTTATGGAATTTAATCTGGTTTCATGAGTAAGTAAACAATTATTTTATCTCAATGTTTATTATGTTAAAGGGAAATATTTTTTTATGATCTCATGTTTTTAAAATCACTAAAAGCTTTCCTTATTTATTTTATATGTCCCTTACTGAGATTTTTTTTCTCATCCTATATTTTTAAATATTTTTTTATAGGTTTTAAGGATGAGTAATAAAAAATAATAATTCAAGTTAAAAGTCATGAATATAAGTCATGAAAAGAAAACATGTTTCATTTTAAAAGTTTTACATTGTGGGAAAATGGATACTAAGTAGAAGTGTCAAATTTGTAATATATGAATTTTTTAGGTAATTTTTATGACCTAATTCTATAAACTATAAACCTAAAATATAATTAGGAATTTAAGAAATTAAATTGTGGTCTAAATACACTAGGTTATGTTGTTTTCAAGGATGGATCTTTATAGATATTCTAGAGGGAAGAATAATGTTCTCAAAGATAATAAAATGTTATATTTAGGGTTTTCAAATGTAATGTGAGATTCAATAATGTATCTAATTTCCTAAGACTACTAAACTATTTTATCACTCGGTATGTGATAGATTGTATCTAGTGACAATGTAATAAAATATCCATCAACTCTGGGATACTAGATTCAGCGTTGTTATGGTTGGTATTAGAGGAATGATTAGTATAAACATTTGGAACTCGATTTAGGAAAACATATATTAGAGAACATAATCCTACAAAATAAAATATAGATAAATCTATGTATAAAATAACATTATAATGTTTTGGTAAGGTAGAGAATATGTGGTTTCCTAGAAAATACATCCATGTTTGGATACTAGAAAGTGGATGTGGTTATGGAATAGATTCACCTAGGGGTAACAACTTTGAAATTGGTAGACTCGGTATTAACCCGATCATCACAATATATGATGAGTGGTAATAAGACTAAAAAACTATCTAGACACTCTCAGAGGATATGATTTGGTTTATTTACACACTCATTATAAACCATTATAAAATATTTAAAATTATTTTTATAATTTAAAGATATTCCCAATGATACTAAGATTAGGATTCTGAGATTAGCTATGAATAATTATTCAATTTATGTCAAGGGTTTTACGGGTTTTGGAACTATATATTAGGATTTAAATTTTATAATTTTATCATCTGATTAAGTATATTCCATTTTTTATAAATAACACCTAGTGGAAGGAATAGGAACCATATCAATACCTATAACCAATATTGGGATTTCTTCCTAGAGTAGGTCAATGAAGTTAATGATGCGGATATTAGAGATGAGTATATCATAACTATATTGGGGAAGTTGACTTAGGTTATAACAAATAATATTTTTTGAATGAATCATCCTACTGATCTGCAATATAATGCAGCAATGTTAGATTGTTTCAGGCAATCACGGCCTCTATCATTCTATAGAACCAAAAATAAATTTTTATCTAAGCAATGTATAATTTCCATAAAAAATATATTTATTTCTTTGTGAATTGATTAATAGGAGAAGTTTTTCATAGTGTTTTATCATCTTATTGGATATTTAGATCAATGGTTGTCATTGAGTTAAAACACTAGAGATGTTGAGAAAATAGTGTGCATGGAGTGGATGGGTTTTAAGTTAAATTTCTTTAAAAAATATTTTCCTCATGAGAAATGAGTGGATATAGATAGAAAATTATCTTTTAGAAGACTAAAGGAAGATAATAATGTTTCTAAGTATGAATAAAACTTTACAAGGTTATCAAGGCATTCATCTGACTATATATATAATCCAAAGAGTAAGATTGGCCATTTATTTAATGGGATAAATCCAATCCTTTGAAGGGAACTATATCCCAAGAATTCTCATCATATGAGAATATAGTATCATTTTATTTCAAGATAGAGAAATAATTTTACAAGTCTTATTAATTCAAAGTAAATAAAGAGAATTAGAGGGTGACAGAGTGCCTCATGAAGCAATAAATGGATTTATGGAAGAAGAGAAGTTTGTGATTTTATAACATGTGATACTTGGGGAACGAAACACACCCGTATATGATTAAAGGGAACATGATCTTACTTCAAGTGTTTAGATAAAGGATATCATACTCATGAATTCAAGGGAAAGTAAAATCCATCAAATTGTAGTTATTTAACTGTAAGGATATGGGGCAGTATTCCAACCAATTCATGAAACATCAAAGCAACTTAACACAATTTAGTATAAGGGGGAAAGGGAAAACTTATTTAATTATGACAACTAAAGTTAAACTTTCTAGTGATATGGTTGAAGGTGATTTGATAATAACTTCAAACTTATTTAATTTTTTATTTGATTCTGGATCCTCTCAGTCTTTTATGTCTTCCATGTTTTCTAAGAAAATTAAATATTTCACTTGAGGGATTTATCAATCAAGACATGTATAAGAAATGTTATTTCAATGATGATATGTCAGTCAATCCCCATTATTATATATGGACATGACCTATTTCTAAATTTGACTATCATGTTAGGTCAGATCGGGTAATGGAAGATGGTCTAAAGGGGGGTGAATAGTATATTTTAAATAATTAAATCAATTGAATTGATTAATTAAATTAATTATCAAAATTAATTATTAAGGTTAATTAGAAATAGAAAAAAATAACACAAGGATTTTTTTTACAGTAGTTCGGTCCAATGTGGGCCTACTATACTCTTATAACTCTCTACTCAGTGAGAGATATGTGTGAAATAAAACTTATTTTTATGGGGAAATCATAACTCTATTAAATAAATCTTTTCTAATGGAGGGATAACCATGACACTGAATTTTTTATGGGGATTCACCACCCTTAAAACCTGGACTTAGACACTAGGATTCACAACCCAAATAGTTCTGACTTTAGATATATGGAGTCACAACCCTTATATCCTGACTTTAGATTTTTTAAGTCACAACCAGATGAAAAATAATGATAAATAAATCTTTTGTATGTAAAATAATAAATAGAAAAATAGGAAGTGCATGTGAGAAATGAAAAATATTGTTAGAGACTCAAACCCAGCTGAATGAGAAGATAAATAATTAAAGCATGGGTACTATTTTTTGAGGATTAGATTGGATCATATAATAAAGGTAGTAGAATTCAAAGAATAATAAATTCATTCCTTGAGAGATCATGAAAGTGATGAAATAGACTGTTGCAGGATGTTGCAAATTCACAGCAGGTTCAAAGTTCCCAACACTTTCTATTTAAGAAATAGATTATCAAATATGTTAACCCATGTGTATTATTTTCCTACCATAAATATATATATATATATATTAGTTATTGAGTAGTTTTAGCATCTTCTATTCCTTCGGATATTAAAAATTAATTGAGTGAAGAGATTTCATAAATATCTCCATAAAAATCGTTGCACCATTACTTATTTATTCCTATAGAATAAATATTAAATAAAATAATTTAAAATTTTTCTAATAACTCTTACAATAATATCCCCAGAATAATAATAGAGTCGAATGCTTTTAAAACTCCAGTTTAAATCCATTTAAACCTATTTAAACTTAGTCAAAACAACTCTTTAAAACTATCAGAACAAATCAAAAGTAAATTCAAAATTTTGAATTTAAATAACCTTATAAGATCTGAAATTATTAGAGAAACAATTTGAGACATTTTATTAATTCTTTCCATTAAATATTTCACTAAAATCATCTAAATATCTTTGATGATAATTCTTATATTTAAGTTGAATTTATCCTGCATAAAAACCTTTAAAACTAATCCATATATATAAGAGGAAGATCAATGTTAAACAAAAAAGCACAAAGCGGAAGCATCGAAGTAGGGTACAAAAAGTAGGGTGCCCAAAATTAGGTTTAAAAAAGGTAGGGTACAAAAACATAGGGTACAAAAATGTAAGGTACAAGAAAGTAAGGTACAAGAAATTTGGGTATATGAATATAGGGTACACAGAATTTGGGTACACGAAATTAGGGTACATGAAAGTAGGGTTCATTAAAATTAAGGTTCACCAAAATTAAGGTACATGAAAGTAATGTAGGGTTCATTAAAATAGTAGTGTAGGTTTTATTACAAAATTAATGTAGGGTTCATTACAAACTTAGTGCAGCGTTCATTAAAAATGTATCTTAGGGTTTATTACAAAATTAGGGTTGTCAACCCACACTTTTAACTATTCTAAAAGTAGAGTTCCCAAACCATACTTTGAAGTATTATAAAATTATGGTTTCTAGACCATACTTTGAACTGTTCTAAGATAGGTTTTCTAAACCATACTTTGAACTATTTTGAATGTATGGTTTTTGAACTATACTTTGAAAAAAAACTAGACAACATACTTTAACAAATTTAAAATAATTTTTAAAGTCTATTAATATAAGATTAATCCATTGGTCAAGAATAGTTATTTTTATAAAATCTTATTATCTTTCCACCGAATAAATAATATAATAAATATTATTTTTACTTCTCTATAATTATCAAAAAATATAAGCAACAACATTTTGGAAAAACTACAGTTGGGAAACAACATTGCAGAGCTTCAGATAATATAAAGACCATCCAAAGTTATTTTAGACTTTAAAGTAAACTAATTAAATAAATATAAACATGTTTTATTTTAATAAAATCAATTTATGTTAAAATACAATATCTTTATAACTTGTAGTAAATTAAATATAGAAACCTCTCAAAATTGAAAACTGTAGAGTTTCAAAAACTATAGTAGTAACTTTGTTGAATTTTTATAGTACTATAAAAGAATTTTTATACTTCCTCATAAGATAATGAAGTTTATATATATATATTAGATATCAAAGGATATAAGGTTTACACAAAACCATTCACTGTGGGTTGATATATCCTCAAAATATAGAGGAAAAATACAATGTAGTTTATACAAAGAAATAGTATTTGAGACTGAAAATAAGAATCATGTTTGGGCTTAAATGCGAACATGTAATCAAATAAAATCATAAAGCATTAAAAAATATAATTATATTTAATAAAACAAAATAAAACATACACATCCAAAAACAAACTCTACCTTTTTGTTTCATTACAAAACCAAAATATTTAAAACCAATTTTCTCCCATTTTTTCTAAATAAAAAAAGAGAAAACATAAACTCCCCATAGACTAATGCTGTAAAAAATAATTAAACTTCAAGAATTACAAGTTCAAATATATTTTTTTTCAAACTGAGCAGAGTATAAAGGCTTAATAAAGATGTATTCTAGTTGATTTCTAATAGGGATAAATTCTAAAACAATATCACCCTTGTTCACATGATCTCAAATAAAATGAAATGTAAGATCAATATTTTTTGTTCTATAATATTGTAAGGGGTTTTTAGAAATAGAAATTGTAGAGTTATTATCATAATAAGTAGAATGTTTATCAAGATAAACAACACAATCACATAAGTTTTTCCTAATCCCTAAACTTTGAGCACACCTACTAGTAGTAGAGAATACTTAGCTTCTAAAGTAGATAAATAAATAGATAATTAATTCTTACATGACCAAGAAATTAAATTTTTTTCTAAAAAATGGCATATAATTGATGTACATTTTTGATCAATTCTACAACCTCTAAAATCAGATTCAAAATAAGATGTTAAATAAAAATAGTTATATTTTACATAAAATAAACCGGAATCAATAGTTCTTTAACATATCTAATTATTATTTTTATATCTTTAAAATTACTTTCTTTAGTATCATCTTAGAATCTATCACATAAGAAAACACTAAAAAATATCAGGTCTAGACACAGTTTAATATAGCATGATACCTATCATGCCTCTATAAATTTTAACATTAATATATCTACCAAATACATCAATATCTAATTTAAAATTAGTACCCAAATAATTTTTCATAGATTTAGATCAATAAAGACTAAATAATTTAAATAAATCTTTAGCATGCTTAGATTTATTAATAAAAATTTCATCTTTTCATTGAAAAATTTATAGTCTAAGAAATAACATTAATTCTCCCATTAAAATCATGTAAAACTTGGAAGATATCAAAGTAGAAAAATAATTATAGATTATTTCCCTAGATGAACCAAAAATTATATCATCAACATAAATTTTCATAATTAAAATATCATTTTTTATTATTTGAATAAAAATTATTAGTCCATAATTTCTTTTCATGAAACTATTTTTTAGTAAAAACAAAGAAATCCTTGCATACTAGGGATGGGGTGCTTGTTTGAGACTATACAAAGCATTAAATAATTTAAAATCATGGCTAGTAAATTTTTCACTTTCAAAACCAGGGGTTGAAAAACATAAACCTATTCAATTATAAAGAAATTTAATAAAGAACTTTTTACATCCATTTGATATTATTTAAAAACATAAAAACAAGAAAAAGACAAAAAAATCTAATAGCCTCTAACCTTGCAATAGGTGAAAAATAATATTTAAATTCTATAACTTCTTCTTGAGAGTATCCTTGAGCAACAAGTTTGGATTTTTTTTAACAATCTGTCCAGATTTATCCAGCTTGCTTCTAAATATACACTTTGTTCCAATCACTTAATTATCCGTAATAAATTATACTAAACTCTAAAAATATTTCTAACAAATTTATTTAATTTATCTTTTATAGATATAATCTATTTTTCATATTTTAAAGCATCATTAACATTAATTGGAACAAAATCAGAAATAAAAGAAGAATTGGCACAAAAAATTAAAACAAAATTTCTAGTTTTAATGCGAGAATCAAAATTTCCAATTACATTTTTGATAGAATTATATTTATGAATATTATGTGATCTTATATCTAGTTGAGAAGGATTATGCTTCGCCTCAATTAACTCATTATTATCCTGAGGTATTTCTTCACTAAAATTAAAATATCTAAACTCATGATCAATAACATTAGAATCAGAATTTATTTTAATATTATTTTCATCAAACATAACATGAACATATTCTTCAATAACCACGGTTCTATTATTATAAACTCTATAAGCTTACTATTATTAGAATAACCAAGAAAAATACCTTTATCGCTTCTTGCATCAAATTTATCTAAATTATCCTTTAAATTTAAAATAAAATCATTACAACCAAAAACTCTAAAGTAATCACCTTAATAATTTTTATTTTTAAATAATTCATAAGTATTTTTCTTTAACAAATATCTAATAATAATTCTATTTGAAATATAACATGAATAAAAAATTTCCTTAGCCAAAACAATATCTTGGAAAATTAAATTCACTTAACATTATTCAATCCATTTCAATGAGATTTATATTTTCCATTCTACAACACCATTTTACTTTACTGTTTTAAAAGTAAAAAAAATTATGAAAATAATCATTCTTTTAAAAAAATTATTCAAAATTTAAATTATGAAATTCACATCCTTTATCACTATGAATAGAGACAATCATAAAATATTTTTTATTTTGAAGTAAATTACAAAAACCAATAAATATAGATAATGTATCATTTTTATAATCAAGAAATAATACCCATGTAAATCTACTAAAATTTTCAACAGTAACTAAAGTATATTTCTTTCCATAAAGGCTATAAATTTGAGTTGGGCCAAATGAATCAAGATGTATTAACTATAAAATATTATAAGTAATTATCTTATTAATAGGTTAAAAGAAATTTTGTATCGCTTCCCTTTCATGCAAGCGTCACATACATAAAGATGTTCTTTCTTCAAGGAAGGTAGTTGTAACACATTCTCATGTTTTGAGAGCTTATGTAACATTATAAAATTAACATGACCTAAATTTAAATGTAAAAGGATGATTTCATTCTATATAGTATTTAAACACCAAGCATGTTACATAATTAGTTCAGAAAAATCATTTGTGTAAATATTTTCTTTTATATTAGAATAAAATGATAAATAATCATATATAAAAACTAAACATTTATCATTTTAAAATTTAAATTCCTTTCTATCATCACATAATTGTGATATACTCGTTAAATTATGTTTTAAAACTTCAACATATAATACTTTAGAAATAAAAGTAGAATTTGAATTACCAGCATTACCAAATATCTTTTACTTTTCCTTTTGAATTGTTTCCAAAAGCAACAGTTCCTCTATCATATGTTTTATAAGTGGTAAACTTTGGTGGGTCTCTATTTATATGCCTATATAATCCACTTTCCATGTACCATATGTCATTCTGGAGAAATATAATGAATTTTTTTATAAAAATAAATTACTTGACAATTTTGATACCCAAGCTAATTTGGGTCTAATAGGATTAATAAAAAAAATTAGGTACCCATACAGAACTTAAATAGGTATTATAAGGTACTCTAGATAATAAGGATTTATAAATATTAGTTTTATATAAATCCAAAATGTTGTTTAAATCTAAGTGAAGAGTCATTTTCATAGTGACCTTTCATGCCAAACGTAAAACAAGTAACAGTATAAGTAAACCCATTTTTACATTGAAAAAAATAGGTTTTAAACATTTGAGAAAATCTATATATCATTAAAAAAATCATATTTATCTTTATTATTTTTAGTTTAATTCATCATTTCATGATATTTTAATAGCCTTGAATAAGAGTAGATGAACTTTGTTTAAGACATTCAATTTCCTTTTACAAATTTTCATTGAAATGCTGAGCAGTTTTCAAACTGTCATAAACTATTGAATGAGAATCAAAAGCAATGTTTCCTAATTTTTTATTTTCTTGTAAAATAACTTTATTTTTAGAAATAAGTTTCTCATTATTTTCCTTAATCTTATTATATAAATCAGCATATTTGAAAATATCTTTCCTTAATCATTCAATTTCATTATTAAATTCAAAATCATTTGTTTTTTTACAATAATATTTAGAATCATAAAATTATGAATAAATAAATTATTACTAACCTTATCCAGTGATCTCATGAATCAAAAGTTAGCAGTTTCTTTTTCGTTTTTAAAATTTTCACTCAAATCTGATTCTTCTGTACAACTCCAACTGGTGGTTAATGCCTTTTTGTCATTATTTTTTTATTTGTCTTTATTATTTAGTTTATGGTAATATGTTTTGATATTATATTTCTTCCTTCACTCATAACAGGTTACATCTGAAACATTATAATTCCTACTACCTTTCTTATCTCCCTTATATTTTTCTTTTTCAAGGTTTCTTCTAAACCATATTTTGAATCCTTTATATTTCATTCTTTTGTAGACTACAGTTACAATCTGATCTATAGATTATTTTTCACTATCATGTAGATGAGAATCAAAAGAGTTGGTAGAAATAATATTCACATATTTAAAATCTATACCTTTTATTTTTTTGTTCTCCTTATCATCTATATTATTCACTTCCAGCTCATATTGTATCAATGATCCAATCAATTCATCAAGTGTGTACTCTTTGAAATTATTTCTTTCATCAATGACAACCTTCTTGGCATTCCATTTCATTAGTAAGGCTCATAGGAATAATTCAACTAGAATGGGGTTTTCAAGTTCTTCTCTAAGTGAATTCAAACCAATCATATTTCTTTTGAATATAGGGAACATTTGGTTTATGGTTTCATCTTCACCCATCGTGAAGTATTGCTACTCAGCATGGATCATTCCAATCATGATTCGTATAAATTTTTCAAGGTGATTGAATTATATAATTTTCCAATTTCCATGAGCTATATTACAAGAAGACACGTGACAAAAAACACTTCTGTTAATAGAACAATATAAAATATTTACAACTTTTTAATTTAATGAATATCAAGTAACATAATTTTCACTAAGTATATATGGGTTAGTATAAGGACCCATCCTTAAAACATTACATAATCTTGAATTAAATGAATAATTCCCATTAAGGATCTTTTCAGGTTTAGAGTTTTATATAATTAGGTTATAACATTTACATAACTACATGAATATTACATGTAGACAATTCTACTCAGTATCCATTTTTTCCATAAAATAAAAACTCTTGAAAAAAAGAGTCATGTCTAGTTACATGTTTTAGATAGCATGACTATTCCTTGATCCCATCCTTGACCCTTATTCATCTTATTTCCTGTGGAAAACATTTCAAAAACTTGGGATGAGCATAAAAATCTCAGTAAGGGATATAAAATAAGGAATGAATACATTATCCCATCAATAAATACAAAACAATGAAACCATACTTTCCAATCATATCATACCTCGTGAAAGCATAATATTTGTGAACAACACATAAAAATCATAAATCATAAAGGTAACTTACGAAATAAATAACATAATTACATTATAGCTATCACAGATATAGAGGGAGTCACATTTGGAATACCCATCACAGTATATTCCCTAAATCTCTTAGGAGAAACATTAACGTTTACCTCTGTCATGTTACCCAATGCATTGGAGAGCTACCTCGGGATCACCCGCCCTAGGTTTATCACGGAACCACCCGTATACGTAAACAATGCCCAATAGCCATAAAATATTCATAACCCATAAAACAAACATAATGTAAATATAACATTTAAATCACAATATATCTTTTCAAAATATTGAAAAAATAAAAGCTTTTATCAAACCATTTTCAAAACCATTTAAAATATTAAAAAAAATATTTTTGAATCAAAGTGTCCCATGCCACTTTGAAGATTTTGAAAGAAATTTAAATTTCAAAACATTAATGTACATATGAATAAATCCTTAAAAACATTTTTAAAACATGTACATTAATGTGAAAGTGTTAGACGAATAAACCTTTAAAACATTTAAAATGATATTTTAGTTAAAGAGTTTTTAACAAAATGAGAGACCCAATAATACAAATAATTGAGGAATAAAATTTAATCAGAACTCAATAATATCATGAGAATAAATGTGTTCATGATATAATATTCCAAAGGACAGTATATACACCATATAAGAGTGAATTGGTGCATTTCAGCAATGAAGTATCGATGGAAATGTAAATTGAGACGAAATCCTTTATAAAGACGGTATCATTAGATTAAGGATAAATCAATTACATAATTATGTGAGAAAAATATAAATACACCCAATATAAGTGAATATTAAGTGTAAAACAATCAGAGGTTATTCACACATATTTATATCACGGCATAATCAAGAAGTAGATGTTTAACAAAAGAGTTGAAATTGGGTTAAGAAGTTTTCTTATAGAAATTCGACAGCCTAACGACATCACTTTAAAATTCAAAAAATACATTGATAGGAGAGAAAATGATATATAATCACCTGGAAATAAAATTAACATCAATAAGAATATTGAAGAATGCATCCTGACATAAAGGTATTCTATAAATGAAAAATAAATAAGAATAAAGAAAAAATAAACATAATATATTTAATATATAAATACATTTCCATCATAATGGCCACCATTATAGGTGATAGGATTTAATTGAACAATCATCGTTTCGTGAGGTGTTAGTTTTCAATCCACAGAAACATTATGTTATTTACCAATTACATGGAGGTATGTGTAAGTGTAGTTCGAATACTTCTCATAAAAACATACTAGTATATTGAGGATACTTGTGTTGTTTTAAAATAAAGTAATAAAAAGAGTTTCGAGGGTTGGAGAATTAAAATAAAACAAAAGAACTTAAGAGAAAGATGTTACCTTTAAATCGGGTAACTCCCTTTGGTTTGAACAAAAAGGGTTTCTATAAGTGTTTTCTATCTAAGGTAAGGCTTATAGGACAAAGAAAGTGATATTGGGAGATTATTGGAGCATAGTTTTCACAATCCAATGTCTTGAGAAGTGTGAGGCATGAGTTAGAAGTGAAGGATTTTATAAGGGAGATGAGGGGCTCTTTAGGAAAGTTTAAAACAATTATTTTATTATAACCTCATATTCGGTTTTAAAAGGTAAAATATTCATTAATATCAAAATTGTGATGACTCATGGTCGAAATAAAATATTCCAATAAGAATTGTACTGGTTTTGGATATTGTTATAATATTTATAAACTTGTTTATTTAAATCATTTATTAATGAGGTAAATATTGTATAATTATTGTGTCATATATAATTTAATTTATTTGATGTCCAAAATTTATAAACAAATACCATGATGTAGGAAATATTATTATCTTTCTAAATAATATTTATATTTGAAAGGATAACTTATATAATTCCATGTAAAAAAAATTATTTACTAAAAGATATTTTTTTAGGTAATTTGTTTCTTTACGTTAAATTAATTAATATAAAATTTCATTATTACTCTCATGTTGTTCCATGGGGTCCCAAATTAGACCCACGGAGGCCCATGGATGAATATTTATCATCTAATAGGATTGAAACACAAGTTAGGGTAATTTAATATTATTATAATATTATATTTTACCCTTATTTACTATTTTACCATTTAATCATGGTGAATAAAATATTTACTAAAGTAAATATTTAAAGTGTCTAAAAAAGTAAAAGTTACCTATTTACACAATTTGGAACTACTGATTCCAAATATGGAATTCATTTTTCCAAATTCAAAACACAGAAGTGGAAGAAATTAATTTAAAATTAATTCTCGTTGTTAAAACAAATAAAGTGTTGTTAAGAATTAATAACTATCAAAAGATTGGCACTTGTTTATGTCCAATTTCAAAATAAAATTACTTCTAATGACCAAAATTAGATTAAATGGTACAAATATATTCTAATTACACTTTAAAACTAATTAAAAAGATAATATAACCATATAAATGAATTACATTAAAAGGCACTTTTGAATTAAAATACAGTATTTTTTCACTATTCATTAAAAAATGAACTTTATTATAAAAATATCAAAATTTCATCCAAAGTAAGTTTTGGTGTCCCAATTATAAAGAATAATTTTATTTTGTCAAATAAAACATATAAAAGTGATAAAACTAGATTTAAATAGGGTTCGCCATTAAAAGGCGATAAATAAAACTTTCAGTGAATATTAGAGTATTTATGCTTAAAATCGAATTTTTTACTTATTTTAAGACTCTAAATTTTATTGGATAAATGTAAAAGTATTCAAAAAAACATGTATAATCATATTCTAGTTAGTTCTATTCATTACTGTCAATACAACAGTTAGGCGTTAACTACCATTTAAAATAATAATATAATATTATTAGTGTGCAATGTAAGATTTCAAAGAAACCCATTGTCACGTATCAGGTATGCCATTGAATATAGTGTCCCCTTTAAAGTATAATTAATATTTAATTCACAAATATTAATAAATATGAAAATTTTCATGTTCTTTATTTACCTAGGATGTTACAGTTAGCTTCAGGAAGTGTGTACTATTTTGACATGATAGACCAGTGCTCAATGATCAACCGGTAGAGTAGTTGATGGCTTGTCCAATAGCATGGTTTCATTATTCTGGTGGTGCATCATTCATTCATAATGGTCTTACTTTTGGTTGTTTCTTTATTGGATGTTTTATGTTATCTGGTTTGCCTCTTTATTCACTTGTTTTGTTGGTTTTTACTAGTTTCTGGTTGTTTGATTGAGTAGTAGTTGCCTCTAGGATGTGGTACTATTTCTTGTAGTTATTAGTGGGAGACCTCAAAATAGGTATGGGTGTGCTGACACCCATCATCTGGACACCTATCCTCTTGGATGGGTGGGTTCATTGTTTTGATATTGCATAGTTTTTTTAGACTTGAGTTTTGTTACATCTGGTTGACTTGCTATGATTTTATCACCTGATTTGGCATCTATCGTCCAGTCCTTCTCCATACTATTTTGTGTGGGAGGAGTGCTCTAACTCATTGCACTGTTATCACGGTGTAACTTCTTGGCAAGGGGAAACACTTTCTCATTAACCAATTTCAATGTTACATCATCATTTAGGAGGGGTGATGAACCTTTTTCCCTTTCTTATCTTGTATTTTTATTCTTTTGATCACTTGGGACCATTTTTTTCTTCAGGTTTGTGTTTATTGGAATTTTCCATGGTCATTGTAATGGGTTACCTCTTTCCAATTTGTCAAAATATGATTTCATGTTTCATTTTCAATAAAGTGGTTTAGACCCTCAACCTCATTTAAAACAAAAAAATGATCAACCATTTGAGGTATGCATCTATTTGGGATCTCCAGTATCCATAATCATTTCTATTGAAGTGGGGTGGCTTTTTAGTAATCCAAGAATCATTTGGTTTTAATCTTACCATCTTATAAGATCTTGTCCTTAGACTGTGAGTTCTAGGAATAGGATAGAACAATTAAATATAAAAGTACACTATAAAGAGGTATTGAATTATTCTGAAATGAACAACCTATGATACCAATATTTGGTATTGATAAAAGAGAATGATAGAGCTAAACTATTATTTAAGAAGTTTATATTTTGATACTTATATAGGGTAATGGAAGATGGTCTAGTGGGGGTGTATAGAACATATTAAATAATTTAAACAAATGAATTGATTAATTAAATTAATTATAAATTTTTTTTATTAATTTTAATTAGCAGTGGAAAAAAATAAACATCACAAGGATGTTTTTATAGTATTTTGGTCCAATATGGACCTAATATACTCTTATACATCTCTACTCATTGAGAGATACGTGTGTAGTAAAAATTATTTTTATTGCAGAATCATAACTCAATTACAGAATCCTTTTCTAGTGGAGGGATAACCACAACACTCACTTTTGTATGGGGAGTAAAAACCCTTACAACCGGACTTTAGGCACTGGGATTCATAACCCAAGTAGTCCTGACATTAGATAGATGGAGTCGCAACCCTTAGATCCTGAATTTTGAATATGGGAGTCACAACCCAATGAAAAGGAATAAAAAATAATGATTTTGTGCATAAAATCATATGTATAAAAATAGAGTGTGTGTGTGTGTGTGTGTTTGTGTGAGATACGAAATAGTGTTACAGACTCAGAACCATATGAATGAGAATATAAATAATTAAAGCACTAGAACTAGTTTTTGAGAATTAGATCAGATCATCTTGTCAAGGTAGTATAAGTAATAGAAGAAGAAATTTTATCCTTGAGATATCGTGTAGGTGATGAAAGAGAATATCGTGGGACGTTTCAAATGCATAGCAGGTTCAAATTTCACTGCACTTTCTCTTTAAAAAAAGTATTATCAAATATGTTAACCTATGTGTCTTCCTTTCCTTCCATATATATATATATATATATATATATATAATATTCATCAGTTGTAGATTCCCTACTTCCTACAGATATTCAAAATAAATTGATTCAAGACTTTCAAAAATATTTCCATAAAAATGGTATCACTTTTTCCTCTCTATTCCTATATAATAAATATTAAATCAAAGAATTTAAAAAAAATTAAATAACTCTTCCAATAATATCTCTAGAATAATAATAGAATTTAATTATTTTAAAACTCTTGTTTAAATCCATTCAAACCAATTTAAACATAGTCAAAATAGTTCCTAAAAACTAGCATCACAAATCGAAAGTAAATTCAAATATTTGAATTTAATTAATCTTGTAAACTCCAACTTTATTGTGAAAAGAAGTTGAAATAATTTATTAATTTCTATTTTTAAATATTCCACCAAAATCATCAAAATATAATGGATCATAATCCTTATATTTAATGTGAATTTATCGATAATAAAATACCTTTAAAATAATCCATATATATAAGAAGTGGATCAATGTTCAGCATAAAAGTACAAAGCGGTAGCTGCAAAGTATGGTAAAAAAATTAGGGTACATGGAAGTAGGGTACACAAAAGTATGGTGCATGAAAGTAGGGTTCACAAAAGTAGGGTATAGAAAAGTAGGGTTCACCAAAAGTATGGTATACTAAATTAGGGTACACGAAAGTGGTTTAGGGTTCATTAAAAAGGTAGTATAGGGTTCATTTAAAAAGTAGAATAGGGTTCATTTCAAAATTATTGTAGGGTTCATTACAAAAGTAGGGTTGTTGAAACATACATTGAAATTCTCTAAAAGTAAGGTTTTATAACCAAACATTGAACTATTCTAAAAGTAGGGTTTCTAAACCATACTTTGAACAGTTATGAATGTAGGGTTATTGAACAATTCTTTGAACTGTTATAAAATTATGATTTTTGAACCATACTTTGAGAAAAAACAGGAATTCCTAATTTAACAAACTTCAATGAATTTTTAAAGTCTCTTAACAAAATATTAGGCCTTTGGTCAAGAAGAATAATTTTTATAAAATATTATTATCTTTACAACGAATCAAGAATAAAATAAATCATACTTTTTATAATCCTAAAATTAACAAAAAATAGAAACACCAACATTGTAAGAACCTGGTTTTTTCTATAAAAGACTGTGGAATATTTTTGATGTTATTCTAGAGCATCTCCTTCAGATGGCGTGCGATTACGAGCCCCGGTGTGGCCAAAATTAAATTTTCAGTGTGTTCACACTGGGAATGCCAAATAAATGGGATAACTCCTAAATGGTGTTTTAGATCAAAAATCTAAGAGTACATATGGGTCTAAAATGGGGTGTTTACCATAGGAACGACATAGAATATGTCAGCACGGGACGTTGGGACACCTCGCCCATTAACGTAACATTAAACGGATAATTAAAATAATTAATTTATTTGTTTAATGGTTAAACTAAAGTATCTCTTAAATGGTTTCTCAGATGGGAAAACCGAGGGAACATTTGAGTCTGGAATGTGCCATTTACCCTAGGTGGGGTGTAATTTTTGCAAGCACGGGCCTTCTGTGAAAAATGCTGCCAGGGGCGTTTTCATAATTTAGCAGCTTCGGACGTTAAATTTTATAACATTCGAACGGAGTCTTGGCTTAAAATTCCAAGACCTCCATTGTTCTCGGGAGGTGGTGTTTACCCTAGGGGAGGCTTAACCTCGACCCCGCCGAGAATTTCGAATGTGGGACCTTTCGTGGGTGATAAAAAAAATTAATGAAGTTAATTTTTAATTTTCCTTACTTAAGCCAAACCCACCCCTCTCTCCCCCTTTATTCATCCTCTGGCAGAAATGCTCAAGCTCACCCGAGGAGCTCTCCCTCAAGCTCCAACCTTCCTCTCCAAGGCGCATCCGGAGCCGGCCCCGGCGAATCACTCGTGTAGCGTCGGGCAACGCCCGAAGAGGTAGGTGTCATTTTGTTTCGTATTAATTTTCCGCACCATCTTTGATCTTGAATTGAGGCATCGAAGTTCTGTTTGATCTTCGAGCAAATCTCATAAATAAGTAGTTTACATTATTAACTTTCTGACGCATATTTTGGGTTTAATTTTGGAGTCCCGAGGCATCCGCAGTTGCAAGTCGAAGATCAGCGGGTTTTTTTGGTGTTTTCCGGCGGGTTTTAGGCCGGTACGGCGGGTTCGAGCGGTGGCCTGGCGGTCCACGGTGGCAGAGGCTCATGGTCAAGGGCGGTGTTCCGAAGCGGCAGTGGCGGCCAGGCACTCGGCTGGGTGAGCTGGCTTCAGCGGAGGCGCAGCAGGCGCTCGGCGAGGGCGAGGCGGCCAGGCGGTGCGAGCGGGTGAGAGAGGCGGCCAGACGGTCATCTGGGGGGCGTGTTGCGGAGGAGAGGCCGACCAGGTGGCCGGCCGGTGCTTGAGTCGCCGCACCACCAGGGTCGCGCGACCCTGGTGGAGAAGAGGAGACCCGCTGTTGAGGGTCTCTCTGTAGATGACCTGCAAAAGTAGGCGACCCAAAAAAAGAAAGATAGATAATAATAAAAAGGGGGCAGTGCATGGGGGAAAAAAGGGGGAGGCGTCTCCCTAATTGAAGAGAGAAAGGCTGGGAAAAAACAAAAAGAAATCGATAAATAAATAAAAATGAAAAAAATGATTTTTAATAGTTATAATAATGTTATAATTATTAAAATGGTGAATCGGGTGTAACTTCTCCGTGCGTCGTCCAATTCATGCGCCTTCAGCGGTAGTGTGCCTCTGTTTTCAATGCGGTCTTTTTAAGACCAACTTTGGGTATCTTTCATTGAATCATGGAGCGGGTCAATAAAACACCCTAGAAATAATAATAATATTATTATTTTCAAAGGTTGGATCGAACCTAGCTCATGCATGGAACATCTGATTAACGTGTCGTCTGCGGCAAAGAGATCCTTGGATCGAGACGAACTTTTTCAGATTGTTTTGGGGGGTTTCAACTCCCGATATGGGGGCCTCGGTGGCACGATGCGTATGTTAAGTGGATTGAAATTTTTCCGGGGATTCATGTTTTGAGCGGGGCGAACACATCCGACGTTCGATTTGAGCACTGTCAGCAGTGTTGCGACCCTCGCGTCGAGACGAATATTTTCAGTATGGTTTCAGGTGTTGAAACCAGAGTCGAGGTGTGGGCCCCATGGCCAGCCTTTAAGCTACGAGCAGCATTTCACAAATTTTTCATTGGATGTCCATTTGGGGTGTGTGTGCAGTCGATTTTGGGTGTTTTTCTGAGGGCATAGCAATGGCGCAATCCGCCCTCTTTAATTATACATGGTGGTGTGGGTCTCATGAGGGTCGTTTTGGGAGTTGGCGATGATTTCCATCTTTATCACCGGGTTTCCGTTTCTAACAAGTGGTTAGTCAATCTTGTGTACATTTTCGAGAGGATTGTAATGGATTGATCTGTTTATTGCGCTTCGATACCGATATGTGGGTCCCGTGAAACACCGCTCCTGTGCAGTGTGGCGAAATACATCTTTTTCTCTGGATATTTGGTGCACTCAAGTGAGCAATCAATTTGACGTGTTTTCCCGAAGGGATCACAATGGTGTGATGCGCCTGACTATTTTCAGGACCAAGGCTTAGGACCACGGGACGCTGTTCGGGCGTAAAGTGGTGTTGGCAACTTTTCTGTCAAATATCCGTTAGAGGCGAGTAAATAGTTTATCTCGCATGTTTTTTCATGAGTATTACAATGGTATGATCCGTTTGGATGTATGGAGACTCCTTTGAGATCTCATTTAAATGAGGAAGCATGAAAGGTGCTCCGGTGGCAGTTCTTCTTGTTGTGTTTGGAAGCGAACCCTTGGCGTGAGATCGTGTTCACTCTCATGTGAGTGAAGTTGATGTCTAAAGAAATGTGGTTGGCCATGCTAGGGCCATGGAGGAAGAAGGTTGGCGAAATTAAGTTTTTTTCCTTCGCGTTGATGTTGGGTGTCGTGAGCACGATAGCCTTTGGGATGGAAATGTGGTATACTCTAGGAGTATTCGGGAATGCTTGGAGGTACATGTGGTAGTACCTGAGAACATTTGTATTGTTGGTTTTGAGACAGGGCCAGACATCATGTGGGCCCCACGTGTGTGTCGTGTTCTGCTTTATGCACCTTTTACCTCTCATGACGCAGAGGGTCCTTCTGTTCATGATGGTTTAAACTAGCGGAGTTGATTGGTCCCCTGGTTCTATTCTTGACAGTTTGATCAGAAGAGTTGTTGGGTTCGCATTTTTCCTTTAGCCATGTGGGCTTTCTGTATCATGTCTCTTCGTGTTCCCTGGTAGAGTTTTCATGGATTTTGTGTGACCAATACTTTATGCGGGCACCAATCCTCTACTCAAGAGGTTGTTTCTAGTAGGGATGGTTAGAGCAGTTCCGAGTATACCCTCCAATAGTGACTGGGCAGTGGGTTGCTTATCGACTTCTTCGGGTTTACCCTCCAGTAGAGACTAGGTAGTGGGTTGCTCATTAGCTTCTTCGGGTTTACCCTCCAGTAGAGACTCGGCAGTGGGTTTCTCATCAGCCTCTTTGGGTTTACCCTCCAGCAGAGACTGGGCAGTGGGTTGCTCATTGACTTCTAAGGGTTTACCCTCCAGCGAAGACTGGGCAGTGGGCCACCTGAAGACCTCTTAGGGTTTACCCTCCAGCAGAGACTAGGCAGTGGGTCACCCGACGACTTCTTAAGGTTTACCCTCCAGTAGAGACTGGGTAGTGGGTCACCTGACGACTTCTTAGGGTTTACCCTTCAGTAGATATTGGGCAGTAGGTTACCCGATGACTTCTTTCAAACTCATTCTTTTCTACTAGGCTAGTCTGTGGTTTGTTTCAGTGACTACCGGAGTAGGTCCCTTGGTTGTACGGGTTAGAGATGTGACAGCTTTGACTTTGAGAAGACCTCTCGACTGTGTGATAGTGATGAGGTGTGGATGATGCTCCCCCAGAACTCTCAAGTGCGAGGGGATCTTTCCCCACCGAGATGTGTCCTTGTGACGCGACCTAAAATCGTGCGGGTGAGTTAGTGTCACCCAAAGTAGATAGTGTTAAGGTGCGGTGATTCGAGCCCCTTGACTTGCAGTTCGGGGCAGGCGTACAGATACTGGGCATCGATGGTGTTTACTTCTAGGACTGTTGGTGACTCACATTCTTGGGCTGAGCTACGGGATGGAGATCCCATTACGATCTTGTTCGGGCTTCTTGATTGAGAATATGGATATGTATATATCTTGTTCCATTACCCACTTCTTGGGTTTGGTTACTCTCCTTCCAGAGAGGCGAAGATGCGCGGAGTATGCCACGTGCTTTCCGTGTCTAGCTTCCCATGGTTGGATGAGTCTATTATCCTACTATAGGTAGTGAAGACTCGATGAGAATTTCATCTTCTCACCATTCCTATCTCCTTGTGTTAGGACAAGTCTACTTCTTTCCTCTTGTTAGGTTGAGCTGTACTCTTTACTTCACTCTCGGTGGTACTCCTTTACTCTTCTCTGTTTGATCTAATGCTCACCTCTTTAGTACCTCATTTGTTTCTCCCTCGAGCCTTCGGGGAATCCTACTGAGTATTTTTATACTCATCCCTGCTTGGGATTTGCCGGCACTTGGTGTTCTCTTAGAGACAACAGACAGGTTGGTCGTGACTTCAGTGAAGCTTAGGAGTTCGGGATCTTAGACTGCGTGTGGTTGTCTTAGTCGGGTTCTAGGTGTGGGACTCTCCCAGCTGTTTTACTTTTGCTTGCCTGTTACCGGGTTGTGTCACTTTTCTAGTTGGGCGCGTGTTTTGCCCTTTTCTTTTCAGTTTACCTTTAGCACTTACTTTGTACTATTTAGAGTTCGATGCACATTTGTGGTTTATTTATAGTATTTGGAACTTTACTTTACTTTTTACTCTACACTTCTCCATGGAGTGGGTTGCGTGTGTGTGTACGGGTACTTAGGAAAAGGCCTCCCTGGGTTTTTTAGCCTTCGGCACTTGTCACCAGCCCCTAGCCTATGGAGGCGGGCTTGGGGTATTTGTGGCTCAAGCCCAGGTAGGTTTGGGTCGTGACAAAGTGGTATCAAAGGTGGTTTGTTCCTTGGGACGTTTTTCGGATGTCCCTAAAAAGGAATTGGTTGGGATTTAGGGAAACAATGTCAATGTGTCTCGAGAGTGGCTCTCAGGACAGGGAGTCCAGTGATGGTGCGGCGGCCAACGTATCCATTCACCAGGACCTTGATAACCCTCTTGTCGACTCGCCATGCTGAGACACTCGTTGTAGGGAAAATTGGTTTGTTCATCACATAGGATTGAGTCTTGACTGTCCCTCTTGAGTCATCTCACCATTGTTGGTACTGTTATATACATATATGCTCATCTGACCGTGGCACTCCTTGATAACATTCCAGATGTCTCCGTGAAGACAGACAGCCAGGATACCAGCTTGGGTTCGTGACGACGACCCTATGAGCTACGAGGCCTCAATCCAAGACCCGTCATTCGAGTCCCTTTCTCCGGGTGGGCCGGTAGAAGCACCCCCACCTGTTTAGCAGCAGATAGCTTCAGTAGATCAGACTGAGCTTGAGCGTAGGTTGAGTGCGCTCGGTGAGTTCCAGCGATAGAGACTGCTGAAGTTTAGTGGTGAGCCAGACCCTCAGGCAGTAGAGGTTTGGCTCGAGACAGTGGTTCTCCTCTTTAGGCTTGTGCAGACACCGACAGATCTTATGGTGGCTTTGGCCGCCAGCCTTTTCAACAGAGCAGCTGGGCGTTGTTGGAGTCTGGTGACTCAGTTACATGATGATTCGTCACTTTCATGGGGTGACTTTCAACTGTTGTTTCATGAAGAGTTTTACCCCTCCTACTTACGCATTTTTTGGATCCAGGAGCTCATGCACTTTCAGCAGGGAAGGATGACGGTGACTGAGTATGCGACTGGTTTCACAGACCGAGCAGGCTTTTTCCCGAACTTGGTCCACAACGGCAACTTCTGAGCGCGGAAGTTCGAGCAGGGACTCCTTAGAGAGATTCGTGTTTTCATAGTACCCTTGGGCATTCCCACTTATGTCGGGGTGCTAGAGCAAGCGCTGGTGATAGAGAGCTTCCTGTCACGCTCTATAGTTGGTGGTGGCAGTAGGCTCGACAGAGTCGAGACGTCTGCCGCAGCCAGTGGTCATCGGCTGACAGAACCTCGACACAGGCGGCCTTCCACCCGCCAGTTTCAGAGAAGTGGTCTTGCACCACTGTGTCAGCAAATTGTAGGGCCTCAGCTAAGGATACCCTTCCATCAGTGGACTTAGGGCCATTTTTATACATCATAGTGGCGCTAGAAGGCACCAGGGCAGCCCAGAGAGCGCTAGTGCTATGCTTGCGATGGACGAGGTCACTTGGCATGTGACTGACCGACCAGGAACGTTGAGAATAACGGGCAGGCAGCAGGTGCACCACCGCAGCAGAGGCAGTGCCATGATCGGAGTAGCGCCCAAAGAGGTGGTGCTTGCAGAGGAGCGAGAGGATCTAGAAGTGGAGGATGACCTTACAAGGTCTTCCCATCACCACCAGGCGGTCCACGTTAGGCTCCGGGAGCTACCAGTTGGGACCACGGACAACCTCGATCTTGGGATGTCTATGATCCTGCAGAGCATGAGGTGATAAGTAGTACACTCTACAACTCTTCTACTTTTTGTAGTAGAATTGTAAGATTCTGTGTGTGGAATGATTTTCTCCCTGCTCCTTGCTTGAGGTGTTACCAGGGTGACGCGGGGCGTCAGTGTAACCCTGTGTCAGTAGAGTAGAAGACTTGGAACCTTTTCTTTAGTCGATGGTGTCGACTCCTTCACTCTCCGAGAATGTAAGAGAGTCTGGGTCGTGGGACATCGACTATGAAATCTTGTGTGACCAGATATCATTGGGTGTTTCACAATATGGATATTCTGAAGGAGGGAATCATCGGGATTTTTCCCAGTTCCAAATGGTGATTCCAGTCACGTCATGCAACGTAGGGGTTCGGTCGGGGATATGAGCTACCCCCAAGAGCCTTCGGGTCATTTGAGACCGTGAGAAGGGATGGAGAGGTTCCCTACCGCCTTTCCCTAACCCCAAAGGCCAGTTTGGGTGTATAGCATCTCCCACATGAGTCACCCGAGAAGAAGTGTGTGTGATCCTATGCACGTCATCGGAAAGTTCAGACCTCGCATGAACAGATCAAATCCTTTGGTCTGTGTGCGGTGACGTGGGAATATGCAAGAGTTCTTCTGGCTACGGGAGAGCCAGGAGTGGGCTTAGTTCCCTAAGTTGTTCCCTAGTTTTGATTTTCGGGGACGAAAATCTTGAAGGAGGGAATGATGTAAGAATCCGATTTTTGCTATAAAAGACTTTGGAATATTCTTGATGTTATTCTAGAGTATCTCCTTCAGACGGCATGCGATTCTGAGGCCCGGTGTGGCCGGAATTAAATTTTCAGTGTGTTCACACAGGGAACGCCATATAAATGGGATAACTTCTAAATGGTGTTTCAGATCAGAAATATGAGAGTACGAATGGTTCCTAAATGGGGTGTTTTCCCTAGGAACAACATAGAACATGTCGGCACGGAACTTTGGGACCTCGCGCCCGTTAACAAAATGTTAAATGGATAATTAAAATAATTAATTTATTTGTTTAATGGTTAAACTCAAGTATCTCTTAAATGGTTGCTCGGATGGGAAAACTGAGGGCACCATTGAGTCTGGAACGTTCCGTTTATCCTAGTAGGGGTGTAATTTTTGCGGGCGCGGGCCTTCTGTGAAAAATACCGACAGGGGTGTTTTCGTAATTTAGCGGCTTCAGACGTTAAATTTTATAACTTTTGAACGTAGGCTCGGATTAAAATTCTGAGACCTCTGTTGTGCTCGGAAGGTGGTGTTTACCCTAGGGGAGTCTTAACCTCGACCTCGCTGAGAATTTCGGATGTGGGACCTTTCGTGGGTGATAAAAAAATTAATTTAGTTAATTTTTAATTTTCCTTACTCTAGCCAAACCCACCGCTCTCTCCCCCTTTGTTCATCCTCTAGTAGAAAGGCTCAAGCTCACCCAAGGAGCTCTCACTCAAGCTCCAACCTTCCTCTCCAAGGCGCATCTGGATCCGGCCCCGGCGAATCGCTCGTGAAGCGTCGGGAAATGCCCGAAGAGGTAGGCGTCGTTTTGTTTTGTATTAAGTTTCCACAAAATCTTGGATCATGAATTAAGGCGTCGAATTTTTGTTTTATCTTCGAGTGAAGCCCATAAATGAGTATTTTACATTCTGAACTTTCCAACTCATATTTCAGGTTTAAGTTTGGAGTATCGAGGCATCCGCAGTTGGAAGTCAAAGATCTGCGGGGGGGGTTGGTGTTTTCTGGTGGGTTTTTGGCCGGTCTGGAGGGTTTGTGTGGCGGCCCGGCGGTCCAAGGTGGCGGCAGCTTGCAGTCGAGGGCGTTGGTCCGAAGTGTCAGTGGTGTCCCGGCGCTCAGCTAGGCGATCCGGCTTCAGCGGAGGCGCAGCAGGCGCTCGGCGAGGGCGAGGCGGCCAGGCGGCACGAGCGAGTGAGCGAGGCGGCCAGACGGTTGTCTGGGGGGCGCGTTGCAGAGGAGCGGCCGGCTGGGTGGCTGACCGGTGCTAGAGTCGCCGGACCACCAGGGTCGCGTGACCCTGGTGGAGAAGAGGAGACCCGCTGTTGCGGGTCTCTCCGGAGATGACTTGCAAAAGCAGGCGACCAAAAAAAGAAATAAAGATAATGAAAAAAAGGGGGCAGCGCGCGAGGGAAAAAAGGGAGAGGCGTCTCCCTAATTGGAGAGAGAAATGCCGGGAAAAAACAAAAAAAATATATAAATAAATAAAAATGAAAAAAATGATTTTTAATAATTATAATAATGTTATAATTATTAAAACGGTGAATCGGGCGTAACTTCCCTGTGCATCATCCAATTCATGCGCCGTCAGCGGTAGTGTGCCTCTGTTTTCAATGTGGTCTTTTTAAGACCAACTTTGGGTATCTTTCGGTGACTCGTGGAGTGGGTCAATAAAACACCCTAGAAATATTATTATTATTATTATTTTCAAAGGTTGGATCAAACCTAGCTCATCCATGGAGCATCTGATTAACGTGTCGTCTGCGGCAACACGATCCTTGGATCAATACAAACTTTTTGAGATGGTTACAGGGGTTTCAACTCCCAAGATGGGGGCCTCGGTGGCACGATGCGTACATTAAGTGGATTGATGTTTTTCTAGGGGTTCGTGTTTTGAGCGGCGCGGACACATCTGACATCCGATTTGAGCACTGTCAGCGGTGTTGGGACACTGGAGTCGAGACGAATATTTCCAGTATGGTTTTAGGCGTTGAAACTGGAGTCGAGGTGTGGGCCCCACGACCCACCTTTAAGCTGCGAGAAGCATTTCACAACTTTTTCAACGGATGTCCGTTCGGGGCATGCGAGCAGTCAATTTTGGGTGTTTTTCCGAGGGAATTGCAATGGCGCAATCCACCCGCTTTAATTATGGATGGTGGTGCGGGTCTCATGAGGGTCGTTTTGGGAGTTGGCGGTGATTTCCATCTTTATCACCAGGTGTCTGTTCTGAACAAGTGGTTAGTCAATATTGTGTACTTTTTCGAGAGGATCGCAATGGCGTGATCCGTTCGTTGCACTTCGGGACCAAGATACTGGTCCCATGAAGCACTGCTCATGTGTGGTGCGGCAAAATACATCTTTTTCTCTGGATATCTGTTGCAATCAAGTGAGAAATAAATTTGACATGTTTTCCTGAGGGGATTGCAACGGTGCGATGCGCCCGACTATTTTTAAGACCGAGGCTCAGGACCAAGGGACGTTGTTCGGGCGTAAAGCGGTTTTGGCGACTTTTCCATCGGATATCTATTGGTGGCGAGTAAATAGTCTATCTCGCATGTTTTTTCATGAGGATTACAATGGTACGATCCATTTGGATGTACGGAGATTCCTTCAAGATCTCATTTAAATGAGGACGCATGAAAGGTGCTCTGGTGGCAGTTCTTCTTGTTGTGTTCGGAAGCGAACCCTTAGCATGAGATCGCGTTCACTCCCGTGTGAGTAAAGTTGATGTCTAATGAAAAGTGGTTGGCCGTGCTAGGGCCATGGAGGAATTAGGTTGGCGAAATTACATTTTCTCCCTTCGCGTTGATGTTGGGTGTCGTGAGCATGATAGCCTTTGTGCTGGAAATGTGGTATACTCTGGGAGTATTCAAGAATGCTTGGAGGTACATGTTGTAGTACCTAAGAACATTTGTGTGCTTGGTTTGAAGATAGGTCCACACATCATGATGGCCCTATGTGCATGTCGTATTATGATTTACGCATCTATGACCTCTCGTGACGTAGAGGGTCCTTTTATTCATGATGGTTTAAACCAGCGGGGTTGAGTGGTTACCCCCGGTTCTGTTCTCGACGGTTTGATCGGTAGAGTTGTTGGGTTCCCATTTTTTCTTTAGCCATGTGGGCTTTCAGTATCATGTCCCTTCGTGTTCCCTGGTATAGTTTTCTTGGATTCAGTGTGACCAATACTTTACGCGGGCACAGATCCTCTACTCGGGAGGTTGTTTCTAGTAGGGATGGCCAGAGCAGTTCCAGGTTTACCCTCCAGTAGAGACTGGCAGTGGGTTGTTCATCGAAATTTTTGGGTTTACCCTCCAGCAGATAATAGGAAGTGGGTTGCTCATCGGCTTCTTCGGGTTTACCCTCTAGTAGATACTGGGCAGTGGGTTGCTCATCGGCCTCTTCGGGTTTACCCTCCAGTAGAGACTGGGTAGTGGGTTGCTCATTGACTTCTTAGGGTTTACCCTCTAGAGGAGACTGGGTAGTGGGTAACCTGATGACCTATTAGGTTTTACCCTCTAGCAGAGACTGGGCAGTGGGTCACCCGACGACTTCTTAGGGTTCACCCTCCAGTAAATACTAGGCAGTGGTTCACCTGACGACTTCTTAGGGTTTACCCTCCAGCAGAGACTGAGCAGTGGGTTACTCGACAACTTCTTTCAAACTCAGTCATTTCTACTAGGCTAGTATGTGGTTTGTTTCCGTGACTACCAGAGCGGGACCATTGGTTGTACGGGTCAAAGATGTGATAGCTTTAACTTTGAGAAGACCTCTCAACTGTGTGATAGTGACGAGGTGTGGCTGATGCTCCCCCAAAACTCTCAAGTACGAGGGGCGCTTTCCCCACCAAGACATTTCCTTGTGACGCGACCTAAAACCATATGGGCGAGTCAGTTCCACCCAAAGCGGATAGTGTCAAGGTGCGGTGATTCGAGCCCCTTGACTTGCAGTTTTGGGAAGGTGTACGGATACTGGGCATCGATGGTGTTTACTTATGGGACTGCTGGCGACTCACTTTCTTAGTCTGAGCTATGGGATAGAGATACCCTTATGATCTTGTTCAGGCTTCTTGATTGAGAATATGGATATGTATATATATTATTCCAGTACCCACTTCTTGGGTTTGGTTACTCTCTATCCGGAGAGGCGAAGACGCACGAGGTATGCCATGTGCTTTCTGTGTCTAGCTTCTCGTGGTTGGAATAGTATACTCTCCTGCTATAGGTAGCAAAGACTCGATGAGAAGTTCATCTTCTCACCGTTCCTAGCTCCTTGTGTTAAGAAAAGTCTACTTCCTTCCTCTTGTTGGGTTAAGTTGTACTCTTTACTACACTCTCGGTGGTACTCCTTTACTCTTCTCTGTTTGATCTACTTCTCACCTCTTCAGTACCTCTTTTGTTGCTCCCTCGAGCCTTCGGGGCATCCTACTGAGTATTTTTATACTCACACCTGCTTGGTCTTTTCCCGCACTTTGTGTTCCCTTGAAGATAATAGACAGGTTGGTCATGACTTCAGCGGAGCTTAGGAGTTCAGGAGCTTGGACCACGTACGGTGGTCATAGTCGGGTTCCAGGTGTGGGACTCTCCTAGCTGTTTTACTTTTGCTTACCTGTTGTTGGGTTGTGGAACTTTTCTAGTTGGGAGCATGTTTTGCCCTTTTCTTTTGAGTTTACCTTCAGCACTTGCTTTGTACTTTTTAGAGGTCGATGCACATTTGTGGTTTATTTATAGCAGTTGGAACTTTACTTTTCTTTTTACTCTACACTTCTGCATGGAGTGGGTTGTGTGTGTGTGTACAGGTACTTAGGCAAAGGCCTCCCCAAGTTGTTTAACCTTCAGTGCTTGTCACCAGCCCCTGGCCTATGGAGGCGGGCTTGGGGTAGTTGCAGCTCGAGCCTGGGTAGGGTCGGGTAATGAAAAACATTCTGAAAAAACTGCAGTTGTGAAGCAGCATTGCAAAACTTCATAAAATTTAAAGACCATTCAAACATCCTTTTTTGACTTAAAAGTAAACTAATTAAATAAATATAATCATTTTTTATTTCTATAAAATCAAGTTTCATGAAAATATTATATCTTTAGAACTTGAAGTAAATTAAATATAGTAAATTTTCAAAAACTGCAGACTGTAGAGTTTTTGAAACTGCAGTAGAAGCTTCATTGAATTTTTAGAGTACTATAAAATCATTTTTAGACTTCCTTATAGAATAATTATGTTTAGATAAATATATTATATATCCAATGGTATAATGTTCACATTAAACTGTTCAATTTTTATTGAGATTTCCTCAAAATATAGAGGAAAATTACAATGTAGTTTATACTAAAAAATAGTATCTTAGACTGAAAATAAAAATCATGTTTGGGCTTAAATATGAACATGCAATCAAATAAAATCATAAAGGATTAAAAATTATATATAATAATATGTAATAAAACAAAATAAAAAATTCACATGCATAAATATATTATACCTATTTTAAAACTTGATATAATCATTAGTATGGATTGGCTTTGAAAGTATACTGTATAAAAAATTCAAGCAAAGGAGATTATGATTTGTGAAGAAGATGTGGAATTATTTATCATTAGAACAGAAACTTGATCATATGAATCATTCCTAGATTCACCCACAATAGCTACATTTAATGAAGTTCTAGGATAATAAGAGCAAGTAAAACCTATGGATGGTAAAGGTAACCCTATGATAGAATATGTTCTTATTGTGCAAGAATACATTGATTTGTTTCTTGAAGAACTACTCAAACATCCACATGAGAGTGAAGTTAGGTAATCTATTGAACTCATCTCTAATAAGAAACATATATCCAATACTCTCTATAAAATAACCACAGTGGATTTACTGGAGTTAAAGGAAAAACTAAAAGAGTTGTGGGAAAATGAATTCATACACCCAAGTGTTTCTCATTAGGAAACTCCTCTTCTGTTTGTGAAAAAGAAGGATGGGACTATGAGGTTGTGCATTGATTATAGAGAAAGCAATTTCATTACCATAAAGAACAAGTATCCTCTACCACATATTAATGAATTGTTTAATAAAATTCAAGGAACTCAATATTTTTCAAACATTGATCTTTGTTTGGGGTATCATTAATTAAGAGTTATGAAAGAAGATATTCTAAAAATAGATTTTCGTATGAGGCATGAAAATTATGATTTTATAGTAATTCCCTTTGGATTGACTAATGAACCCTCTATTTTTATGGATCTAGTAAATAGAGTGTTCAAGGAATATCTTGATAATTTCATTGTGGTATTTATTGATGATATCATGGTATAATTCAAATGTTATTAATAGCATAATATTAATTTACGAATCATTATTGAGACTCTTACTTAAAAGAAGTTATATGATAAATTTAGAAAGTGTGAATTATAGATTTAGGAAGTTTATTTTCTTTGACATATTATCTTTAAGGATGGAATATTAGTTGATCCTTCAAAGATAAAGGTACTTAATGGCCTAAACTGATAATCATAACCAAGGTACATAGTTTCCTATTATTATTAGGTTACTATCAGTAATTTATTCAAAATTTAACATTATTATATAACCCATAAACTAAGTTGACATGTAAAAGGGTTATGTTATTATGGGTAAATAAATGTAATGAGATTTTTGAAGAGTTAAAGAGGAGGTTGATCAGTGTTCTAGTGTTGATATTACCATCAGGAGGGTATGAATTTGTGATATATAGTGATAAATCAAAGAGATGACTTGGATTTGTCTTTATGCAGAATGATAAAGTTATTTCCTATGAATCAAGGTAGTTAGAGATCCATGAATAGAACTATCCAACCCATGATCTTGAGTTGGAAACTATAATATTTTCCTTGAAGATGTGGTGGTATTATCTATATGGTGAAAATTGTGAGATATATATAGATCACATGAGCTTCAAATACATCATTTCATAGAATGATATCAACATGATGTGAAGTATATTTATAGAGATACTCGAGGATTATGATTTCTCAATACATTATCACCATGGGAAGGATAATAAGGAAATTGAATCATCAAGTAGAAAAGATCATGTAATTATGATCATGATGAGGATTATAAAGGATTCATTATTCATGGAATTAGTAAAGTTGGATATGAGAATTATTATGGTAGAGGAAACATCATAATTTTCCAAATGATTGTCAAAAAATCCTTATTGGAAAAGAGAAAAATTTCCCAAATCAATCATAACAGTTTACAAAAGAAAAATAAAGTTATTAATAATGTGAAATAGGAATATTTTTTTATAAATATTATGTAATGAAATTTGTAAAGAGTTTATGTGTTCTATCCATACCTAAGTTTAAGAGGAAATTATTAGACAAAGATCATATATCTAATTTATCTATACACCATGTACTCAGAAAAATGTATTAGGATTTGAAGGAACATTTTTGGTAGGATAATATAAAATTGGAAATTACATACTATATATTAAAATTTTGGGTTTATATATAGGTAAAGGCTTAGGGAAAACATCCTGAAGGTGTCATAAAACCTCTCCCAATCCCTCTATAGAAATAGGATAATATTACTATGGATTTTGTTATTGGATTTACAAAGCCTCCTAGAAGAAATAATGATATATGGGTTATTATTGATCATCTTACTAAGTCATAACATTTCATCACTATGAAGGAATATCTACCTCTTTCTCACCATGCAAAAATCAATATTAATAAAGTCATAAGACTTTATGGTGCACCTGATTCAATTATATCTGATTATGATCCATTATTTGCATCCAAATTCTTGAATAGTCTTTAGAAATATCATAACATTGAAATACATTTGAGAACCATATATCACCATCAGACTAATTTGTTTTCTAAATTAATTATTCAAACATCATAATACATACTGAGGTCGTTCTAACTTGATATTAAAGGTATGTGGGATCAATATTTACCTTTGGTGGAATTTTCATATGAAAATAGCTTCCATTAAAGTAATAAAATAAAATCATATAAAGCATTGTATGATGAGAGATTTCATACTCCAACTTATTATGATGAAATTGGTGAAATGAATATCATTGTCCTTTAAATAATAAAGGTGAAAATTAATAAATTGAATACTATTTAAATTAATATTAGGACGAATCAAATTATATAGAATATTTATACCGATAACCAAAGTAGAGATTTATAATTTCAAGTGGGGGATCATATTTTCTTGAAATTATATCCATGGAAGGTTGTTATAAGGTCAGGTAATAAAAATAAAATAAGTCCTAGGTATATCAAACCTTTCAAAATTATAAAAAAAAATTGAAGTTGTAGCCTACCATTTGGAAATTTCATATAGCCTCTATAAAGTTCTTGATGGGTTGTATTTCTCATTATTGAGGAAATAAATTCCAAACCCAATACATGTACACACCTCTAAAGAAATATAATTAAAGCCTAATTTTTCTTATTATGAAGATCTGATCTAGATTCTTAACAGTAAAGAATAGGTGTTATGAAATTGGATGACTCGACTTATAAAGGTACTTTGTAGAATTCATAAGATTAAGGAGACCATATGGGATCTAGAAGATGTTATGATAAAAAACTACCCATGTTTTTTTATAAAGTTATATTTTAACATTTTCAAGGGAAAAATTTTTGTAGGTGGGAATAATGTAACACCTGATCTTCAATTATAGTAAGATTTTTTTCTAGATAAATAATAACACAATGCACAAGAATTTACTCAAGAATGTGATCTAAATGAAAATTCATGAATTTTATAAATTTAATTTTACAAAAAATAATTTCATTTTTGAATTCATCATGTCAAAATTATTTAGGGTGAATATTTTAGATTTTTTAGAACTTGTTAATTTCTGGGTGAATAGTAAAAAATATTGATTTTACAAAAAACTGTAAATTTTATGACATTATAAATATATAATAATAAATTAAAATATTAAAAAAACAATAAAATAATATTCAATAATTAATATAATTCGTATAAAAATATAAATTTTAACATTAAAATATATACTTAACATTTAGGAAATCAAAGTCTTGTTTTTTCTCAAATAAAATCTATTTTTAGTTGTTCTCTTTTAACCAAGTATTTATAAGGTTAATTTCAGTTTTTATTTGGTTTTAAAGATAGATTAGTATCATTTTAAAAATAATCCAAACATTTCCATTGGAATCAAATTTATAATTTTTTTCTATAAAATCATTTTTATACTCAAAATAAACATTTTTCTAAAAATGTTTTTCATTGTCATTTGCGCACTTATATTAAAATTAATTTATGAAAATTTTAAAAATTCAAAATTTTAAAATATATATATATATTTTAATTCATAATTATTAATATTTGGTAATATGTTCATCTTAATTTTTGGTAATAATAAATATTAAAAATTTGTTACCTCGGATAAGGTTAAAATGGGTTTACTAAGGGGGTGAAAATAAAAGATAAGAATAAAAATTCCACTTAAAATTATATAAATATTATTTTTTTAAGTTATTTAGAAATTAACTTATCTTAAATTGTAATTATTGGACATTTGGTTCCACCTTGATAAAAAAATGACTATATTATTTAAATCTTTTAAGTAGTTCCAAGTGTGTGCCTCCCCTCACTTATAAAAGGGAACATCTTATCCTCCATTATTCATAAACATTGATATCTATACAATGGAAAATATATTCCCAAAAACCTTACTAGATTTCTTATCCTCATTCTTGAGCTTCTTTTATTCTCTTAAGACCATCCAGATACGGTTTAAGGTGTAATATAAAGGAGGTCTCTCAAAGAACAGGTAATCACCTCTACCAACTCTTTCAATGTTTATTTATTATTATTATACCTATAAATATATTTTATCCATACGAACATAATGAATATAGTATCATAAATATAATGATATGTTATTATGATTATGGGACAACCATTTTCAACTCATTTCCATCCTATGTAAAATGGAAACAATGCTAGTTCATACGTATAGCCTATCATCTCCATATTGTTGTGTAATTAGTTTTTCATCACCACTTTACATGGATATGCATGTGTGTGAGAGAAAATAATGAATATATATATATATATGATATTTATGACATAATTATGACATAATAATGGAGTTCATGGGTATGTGTGGACTGTCACCTCCACGAAGAGATGTGATTCATTTTTCTTATACACCTTTCATGAATGATTATAAATATGTTTATAATGGATATATATGATATTTATATCATTAATATCATTTTGGATATAGTGGAACCTTGATCAAGATATAATTACTGAAACCACCAAACTGAAACATACATGAAAAATGAAACAATTAATAATTTTTAATGATGATTTTAATAAATGATTATTAATAAATGAGTGTTGAAATGTTATAATTGGATCATATATGATATTAAAAGTATGTATATGATTATGGTATATAAGTATAATAAATTTAATTTTATTATATGGGAGTTTAAAATCACTTATGAATTAATTCAGATCTGATGATAGGGTTTATTCTAAAATCTCATTTTTATTCATGATTGTTTATGTCTAAATTTCCTACCTGAATGGTCTGAAGGCCTTGAGTTTTTATTTATTTTAGATAATTTCCTTTTTAATTGGGTTGATAGGGAACTCTTTTATGTTTAAATTTCCATTAAATGAAATTTTAATCTCTTTATATTACTAAATTTTATTTATTTTCTTATTATCTAGTTATATATTGAGTTCACATGGTTTCCTTTCATTTTCCCCACTCAAAGTACTCAAAATTTAAAAGGAATGTTTTTAAGGAAAAATAACTTTGTATATTTATTTGGTTGAGAATATTTTTATTCCATGTCCATATTTTCATTAAAATGTTATCAAAAAAAAATTTTACTATTCCCAAATTATTTTTTAAATTCATTTTCACCCATGTTTGACTTTCTAATTTTTTTTAAAAGAATATTCTAATCATTTTCTAAATGATATACTTTTTACCAAATGTGTGAACATAATATTTGTATTAACAAATAATGCAAAAAAAAATTTCCCACCATCATAACTACTCTTTTCTTTGAAGCTTCCTTTAAAAATTTACATTATTATTTTTTAATAAAGTCATTTTCTCAATATTTTGGAAATTATTATTTATAATTTTATCAAAATAAAAGGATATTTTTCTCATAGTGGCTTGAATTTTTTTAAAATTTTTTTCATCTATATCAACATACTTTAAATATTATCATTATTTTCTAGGTATATATTATAATTTTACCATCCACACTTCTTTAATGGATATCATATAGTCATTTTTACTAGGGGAATTATTAACATTATGTATGCTATTTATTCTAATATAGATATTTTGTTAAGGTATGTTGATTAAGTTTTATTATTAATTTATATGATGAATTAATTTTAATTCCCAAGTGATGGTTGGGTTCTGTAATTACATATCCCCTCGATGCATCGGTCAGTATCATGAGAAAAAAATAGGTTAGATATTTTTCATATTCCGTACTGATTTTTTTATGATGTATTAGAATGAGGCCTCAATGGTATGTTTTAGATTCCCATCATTATGAATTCAATAATTATAAAATAGTTTATTGATTTCCATATGATTATTCAAATATATATGATATCCATGGACAGTTTTTAAGCCTATGTGATTATTTATATGTCATTACTTGAGGATTCCTTTATCAAGATTAATGACAAACAAAGAGAGATGGCCGAAAAAATATTGGAGATTGAAAGAGTCTATAGGGAGAGATCAATAGTGACTTAGATAAGTGAGGTGGTCTATAACACTACCTTATTAGAGGCTTTTTTAAAGAAAAGAATGTGTCTAGGTTGATTAAACTGATGTTGCAAGATAGGTCTTATATGAGAGATATTGATGTGGCATAGAAGGGTTGAGGAGTTTATAGGATTGATGTCTAGATTATATAATAGGATAGTAGAGCTTCATTTATTTCATTTATATATTAGTAGGGGATAAGAACAGTGAGGAAATAAAATCCATTATTAAAGAGGAGGTAATTTAAGAAGTAATGTTCAGTATAAAACCAGATAGCTATCCTAGACCGGATGGGTTATCTAGTTATTTATTTATGGATTCTTGGGATAGTATTAAAGATTCGTTCAAGGATATAGTATGTGATTTTTTTGAAGCTGGTTCACTTTCAAGGGTGGTGTGTGCCTTTAGATTGTTTCTCATTTCAAAGATTTAGTAGCCTAATTTGTTCAATCAGTATCATCTTATCTGTCTATGTAATAATGTTTATAAGATTCTTGAAAATTTTATAAATATAATACTTGGTCAGGTTATCCAAGATTAGTCTCAGAGGATCAACATGGTTTCATCCAATGTTGGAGCATCCAAGGAGCATTATGGATAGTGATGGAAGTGGGAGAGGTAATAATAATAATACTCTTAGTCCCAATATTATCATCCAAATTTATATGGAAAAGGTGTATGATAGTATTTAGTAGAGCTTCATCATCATAGGCATGAAAAATTTTGGGTTCAAAAAATGGGTTTTGGACCTATTCTTTAAGTGATACTCTTACTCATGGATCTCTATCTCACTCATGGGAAAGGGATTCAGTTTTTTTAAGACCATATATGGATTAAGGAAATATGTACTATTGTTTCCAATCCTATTTATCCTTTCCCAATAATCACTCACTAGGAATATTAAACATTTTTTAGAGTAGGGGATCATTCTACCTTACAGGAATAGGTCTAGGGATAGTGCCATCTCCCATCTAATTTTCACGGATGATATTTATTTATAATGGTAGTTTAAGTTCTATTAATGGGATGCATAAAATCATGGAGAATTATGGTATTCAAAATAGCCAAAGGATTAACTAGGGAAATATCAATGTCTTTATTTCCAAAACAAATGCTCATATTGGAACAGTAGAAGTGTACAAAACAAACTAGGAATGAAACAGCATCACTTTCTGATGGAATATCTAGGATCACCCATTTTATATAATATAATCAAGAAGTTACTCTTTTAATTCATCATTTTCAGAATAAATAGGAACATTTATAACTATAAAAATTATTTTATATCATTTGGTGGATGCATTATAATAGTAAATAGTGTACTTACCCCAATCCCAATGAAAGTTTTTTTCAACCATCAAGGATTAGGAATGAACCATTTAGTGGATTGAAAAAACCATGAGAAAAATCATATGGGATATTAAATATGACAAAATATTCCACTGGGAATTCTGGAACTGGATGGTGAAGTTGATTGTGTAAGGTAAGATTAACCTACGTAACGTTATGAAAACCATGCAAGCCATGAAGTATAAATTTCCATTGAATATCATTGAATAAAATGCACTATGGGAGAGATTTATGAGAAATAGATGTTGTAAGGACTAGAGAGAGTGGGATGATGGCACTAAGAGACCATCGGATCTTTCCAGGAACATGATCAGTCATCTTGAAACACTATAAAAAAAATCAATATCAATAGTGAGTCAGGGAGAGATTAGAAACTAGAAAGAGAACTAAGTTGGGGAACCATTATTCATCTCATGTTGTCCAATTATTTATATCTTTTTAATAGAAGAAGATTTTTTACCATATTTTATCAAAGAAACTATCAAAAAATATCAAAGGATCGCATATGAAAATATCTTCATGACTAGGGATCCTGACAGATGAATCTTCTTTGACTCAATATTTGGGAAGTATAGTAGCCAGGTCTTTTGAGAAATGATGAATGTAAGTAGTGGAATATATTAGTGGGTGTCAAATATATAGTTTAAATAGATACCATTTAATATGAATTTTTTTGTGTGGTGATTTTGAAACCATTAATTTCCAATGGATGATAGTATGCGTAATAAGAGGTTTCTATTGGCATCTAGCTTACGGTTTTGTGTTTTAACATGCCTTGAAACTGATTAGAATTTTTTCATTGGTTACTGAGTTATCTTCATTTGGAGTCTTCTTGGGAAAGTATTAGGAGTGTCTAGGCATGGTTATTCTATGATAGATTTCATTGAGTCCATTTTTTGGGAGCAGATCCAAACGATGCAGAGATTAATTCACATAGCATAAAATTTTCAGTGGAGTACGGGGTTATTTGGGAAGCCAGAAATAAGTAAAAGGAAGTAAAATTATAATCACATCTATTAATTCATATTCTAATGAAATACTTGGTGTAGGGGCTTGGAACTGTCATTTTAAATAGGGGTTTTTGGTTTTTTTATGGTGTATCATCCCAAGGGTAGTTCTAAATGCTCAAAGATGACAATGGATAAATCAAGGGTCTTGGGTTAGCTAGAAACCACTATGAATGGGGCTGAGACTCAATGTTTATAGATCTTAATTGACTATAGTAATGAGAAGAGGTGGTCTTATGTGAGATATCAGAGTCTCAGTCATTTTCAGTTTTATCACTTTTATAGTCCGGGTAACTTGATGGGAGATGAGTAAAGTGTTATGGTTAATGATATCATGATGTGTATACTCCTTAAAATTAGCATTTTGGAGGTTGAATTAGATTCCACGGTTCTGGTAGTGATTATTTTTAGGAATATCATCCCTCCTTGGGAGCTGGATTACTTAATATGGAAGTGCAAGATGATCATTAATCTGGGCATTGAGGTTTTTCACACATGGAATGAGGGAAAATTTGTAGTAAATGTTTTGGAAAGAAAAGATCCCTAGTGAGAGTATCATCCTTTATTTTTTTCATTTCCTCACTTATGATTTATTACAAGATAATTCTAAGTGGAGACTCCTTTATTCTCCATTATCCCCCCCCTCCCGACGATATGGTTACTCCTACCTATTAATAATAAAAAGATAACTTTCAATAGTATTATCGAGTTTCCTAATACTAATAAACTATTTTATCCCTTGGTAAGTGATCTATTGTATCTAGAGACAATGTAATAATGTGAAAATTTACTCTAGGATACCATATTGGGGGTTTTTACATTGTTTCTATTCATGGTATGAAATAGTTTAGGGAATGTTTTTTAATTCTTCCATGAGTGGCTATTATGACAGGGCCTTTTCTATTGTAGCATGAGACCTAAAGGTTGATTTTATAGTTTATTGTTTATTGGGTCTCAAAACATCATGGTTATCTTGTCATATAATGGCCCTTTTATCAATGCTAATTAATAAAGATATTTTACCAAGTATTAAATTGGGGAGGTAATCAGTATTAATTGTGTAATTTATAAATATTGAATCAACTTAGCCTCCTTTTGATATGACCATTACTTATCACATCATGACACATTAAATTATAGTTTGATATAAAGTCAAAATACCATCCAAATTATTATTTTTTCTTTTAATTACCATTTATCCTTAGGGAACTAAAGGAACTTCTTTGGTGACCCTTCAACATCCTTTGATTTTCTTTAGCTCATGGCTTCAAGAGATAAGCCATTGATAATATGATGTGAGTTTCCCTTTACTTACTTTAGGTTTTTCTTCATTTACATCTTCATTTATGGGTTCTAAAAGTGGTATGGAGTTGGTTTTAGTGTATTTTGGTTGTCATTTTGATGGGGTTATTATATTCAAGGGTGTTTGGGTTCCCTTTTCTTTATTTGGTTCTTGTGATTATCTCCCTCATTCTATTATTTCACAAAATTTAGTTGAATATTTGGTAAAGGTAAGTGATTAAAAAATTCAACCTTATTTACATGTAAATTATATAAGTTACATGATTTTTTATTTGTGTGTATATTAAGAATAAACTTAATAAGGATAATAAATTAAACTGATGAAAATAAAGGAGAAGGGTAACTTGTATGTGTTTATGTTATTACAAGATATTACTTATATCATATGGATTTATTGATGATGTATCTAAATGTTTTTTTTTTGTTTTTTCTATTTATATAATTTTATAGGAATTAAATGGATGGAATAAACATTCATAAAATTTTAATCAAGTAAATATAGTATCAAAATAGTTTTTTTGAAATGTGGAAATGTGATAATGAAGTTTTGATGGTTATTATTTTTTTTCTATGGGATAATGATCAAAATATGATTGTATATTTTATTATGCTACTGATATAATTTTTCCCACTACTATTGTTGATTTCCCATTATTGTTATCCATTTTTAAGTGGTTTTAAATTGTTGTTGATGGTTTTGGGTGTTTACATGTGTGAATAGTGGGTGGTTTTCATGGTGGGTGTGGGAGGATGTGGTAGTTGATGTATGAGGGTTGGGTTATTATGATGACATCAATGGTTGTGAGGAAAAATAATGTATTTTTGGAAGTTATTATGGATATTAGAATGAGTTTTGATTTAGTTTATATAATGGTTGGTTATGTGTCATGAGGATGTGTTATAGATGATTATTGGTATGGAATATGATTTTTAATGATCAATATGGTAATTGTTATTGGATATAATTGAATAAGTTATGGGTTGTTAATTAAATATTAACAATTTAAATGAATTGTTAATGAATGGTATTGAACATGGTTGATGGATAAATAATGGTTTGACATTAAATATAGGAATGAATGTAAAAATTCATGTAATGTGGCTGGTAAAATGGTAAATATAGATATGATAAATGATTTGATTAAATGGTAAATTATAAATGTTTTTGTGATTGTTTTTTTTGAAGAAGTGGGGTTGATTTGTGTTGTAGAGATAAAATAATTTTATAGTGGATAGTGGAATTTATGGTTTGATTATTTTGAGAAATAGTAGAATTTGTGTTGGTATAAACCCTTATATTGGTTCTTGTGTGACTATGGAATATGTTTTATTTTCTTTATGATTTATTATGCACCCCACTTGAGTCGAATAACCCCACTAATTCCAAAACAATTTGGGTTCCAAGTGGTTACCCTAAACATCTTGATTTGAGAGGGGATGAATGGTCAACTAAT
Organism: Viscum album; assembly: GCA_963277665.1. NCBI lineage: Eukaryota > Viridiplantae > Streptophyta > Magnoliopsida > Santalales > Viscaceae > Viscum > Viscum album. Next base: position 1,151,419,226 of record OY728126.1, read on the forward strand.
ACCTTTTACCCACTCTCCCTTCTAGGTGTAGTATGGTATGTGATGGATCATAATAGTTATAATCATACCATCTATAATGGAATAAAGTTGTGGTATGTGATAAACTAGCTTACTTGGTTATGTAATTGAGATTATGATATATAGTGGGGTAATTCATTGTAGGAAGAGGGAATAAGAATGATGTTTTCATATTCTTTATACCCTAATATAATTTAAGTTTGATATATGATGTTGATATGGTATGTAGTGGAAGATATGTGATGATGATGATGTGGTTGTGATATGTTTCATGATTGTGTTATGAGATATGATGTGTTGTATCATGATTTAGGAAGGGATTATGAGAACCAATAAATTTATCATTGGGTTGTGAGAGTGATAAACCAATGTGAAAGTGGTTTTAGGGTACCTCTTTGATATATTATTCTGATATTATGGTATTATTCTTGGATGCCATATTGGGTGAGTGAGCCTTTGTGAGGTTGGGTGATAACTGACCTGATAAGTTATTATTGGTTCTATTGTTCATTCACTATAACATTAGTATTATTCTTATATATTTACATGATAGATCTTAAGTAGGATCATACTAATTATACATGTATTCTCACTCCTTTATATATAAATATTTTTTCAGGTTTCCATGAATGATTTGGTGATCGGGTTTGGCATTATTAGCTTAATAATAGTGTTTTTATGGTGTTCATTCCTTAGGGAATTCATATTGGTATATATTTTTAGAGACTTATATTTTTATTTCATTTACCTTCACTATGATATGATGGTTATATTTTTATATTATGGTGTTTGTTGATGGTTTTTATTTTTAAATATATTCTAATGCAGGAAATTCCTCTCATTTGGGTGATTTATACAATCGATGTTAAATGTTAACCCATGACCTATTGGAGGTAGGCTTCTAAGATCACTATCATCTTTATTGTAGGCCTAATAGGGGTTACTACTGGGGGAGGGTCATAATAGAGTGGTATCAAATCTATATATGAGGGTTAGATTGAGTTTAGAGTTAGGAATTAGTGATGATTTCATGGGTTTGGTATGGAGACAACATTAGTCAACCTTAGTGTGTGATGTATTAAGGAGACCGAATAAGGAATGGGAAAATAGGGATCCCTATGATATGACGCAAGGTTCTTAAGCATACTGAAGACATTATGTGATATAATATTAATTTCAGGTTATACACCTAAGAGATGTATATATATATCATGCTTTTTCACTTGTGTTTGAATTGGTTTTATTTTTTTAGGAAATTTAATTGAATCTAACTAAATTAATATTAATTATATAATTTTAGGAATAAGAGTTTTCCTTACTATTTATAGATATTCCTATTAATCACCATCTGCATAAGTCTTAGGTTGAGAAGGTGTAGTAGGATGATCTGGTTGAATTCTAGAGGGTTAACCCAGCTGAAGAGGATGAGTCTTGGATGAAGATGTTGTGAAAGTTACAGTATCAGGGATTTGAAAAGTATGAGGTGAGTGTATACAATTTAGATTATGAGAATTGGTTAGAGGAGTTAGATTTTTTCCTTTAGTCTAATCCATGATACAGTAGAGTATCAGGTCCCACTTGCTATTAATCAGAGGATAGGGTCCATGCATATGTGGTAGATTTTTTTTAATAGAGGGAGTAATGAGGATAAGCTTTCATGGGATGATTTTTATTGGAGGTTTGATATATATTTCTTATCACTGATGATGATATAATTGAAGAATTAGGAGTTTTTATCCCTATGTTATGAGATCCTTTGCATACGAGAGCTTAATATTATATTCAAATACCTTCTTTTCTTTCCCTCAATCTTTTAATTGATGAGGATGTCAAAGAATGGTGTTTAAATGATTCACTTCATCCATCTATTTAGTATTTAGATACCCCATTTATGTTTTTTATGTATCTAGAAGTATTTAATAAGTTTGAGGTGATCTATAGGATGTATGTGCGGCTAGGGTCATCTTGGGAGGGGAGTCACTGGAGCTCCCCAAGGAGAAGAGATATTGTTAGAGGACCCTGGATATTGGGGAAGTCAAGATTACATCCAAAAGGGGTTTAAACTTAGTTTTTTTCTGGATTATTCTATAGATAGTAGTTCCCACACATTAATTAGGTGCTTTGTGCTTATGTATTTCACTTTTTGAGGTGATGGTCATTGTTAATTTTAGTGAACAAACATTCTTAGAGATCATCATGGTATAGGTGAGTAGTTTCTATTTCATCTTCGGCGCCAGTTGCCTCTAAGTTCATATCATCAACAAGGACAACAATATTTTTCACTACCAAAGGGGGATAGAAAAAGAATAATAAAACCTCTTGATATTCCTCATAATCAAGGATATATGGTTAAGTATGAATATATAAATATTAGATAGTAGGTCCAGTGAGGCAGAGGAGTTAGACATGGTCAGTTTCATGCCATTAAAATGCTAGTGCTAGATGGGCTATAGATTTCCTGAGGTACTATATATTTATCTTCCACCTTGTACTTCACATTTTTTGATTCAAGATCTTCAAATTAATTTATTAATCCTACCTTTTTCTATTCATTTTTATTCAAGGTATATATCCTTCCATTTCTCTTAATGTTGACTATCCTAGTTGGAGGCTAGTTGAGTTTTCTTGAGAAGTGTTAGGGATGTGAGCTGATAATGGGGAAACATTATTCATTGGGGGATTTCCTAATACAATGAATAATTATATATGATATTGTTATTGGCATGAAATTGTAGTATTTTTTACATGTGTTTATTGATTACTTATGAAGGAAAGTTTTATTCCATGATTTAGAAGTCCAGTCTATGGTATTCCATGGTGAGCGGGATCATCTAATGGGTCACATGCATTCATATCCACTTTTTCCACTAGAATAGTTTTCATCAGTATTGTAATAGGAGTGGTTAGTGAAGATATTATATTTTTAGTAGTATCTATATGTTTTTTCCTGAATAGTTTTTGATGTTACCCCCTCTATGTGATATCGAGTTTGGGGTAGAGTTATAACTGGACGCCTCTACAATTTTGATGGATTCTTGTAAAATGGAACATTATGAGTTGTGAGGGATATGGATTAAGATTTATGATATTATGTATAATTTTTTAATCCAATATACAGCATTATGATCCACACTAGAACTATATAGGTTTAGTGTCTATGGAGGCAAGACACACAATCTTCTTATTTCATAAAAGACCTCCAACATCTCCCACCAAAGATCTTCCCACATTATACTCTTATTAGATAAAACCAACGAAAAAAATTTCTTCACAACACATACAAGAGAAACATAATAAATGGTCATTTCATATACTCAATATGTAACACTATTATATTTTATGATATATTAATAAAAAAATCTTCGATAGCTTTTGATACACACAACCTTATGTCAAAATGAACCGTAATATAGTATATCGTTATAACTTAGATGTTAAATTGGTGGAGTGAGTAGGAATAACCAAATTTTGAAAATTGTGTATAAATTTATTTATATAAATTAAATATATTGATAAATAAGTACTCAATATTTAGTAATGTCTTTATATACTTCAAATTTACATTTTCACTCAAAAATGGTTTTATTGACTCTTGTGAGTAAATAATATAATAGATTTCTCCCACTTTTATAAAATGTATTTTAATAAATTAACTTTACTTTTTGAATCAGTATTTCAAAATTAATATAGGTTGAATTTTTTTTATTTTTATGAAATGATTGATTTTTCAGTGAATAGTGAAAAATACCGAATTTTCAAATACTATCTTTTCTTTTAATTAAATTAAGTATTATAAAAGTAGCATTATATTTTGGAGTTGGTATTAAAAATAAATATTATCCATTTTTTTATAATAATCTAATTAATTCCATTTTAATCAAAAATATTTATGATTTTTATATAAGATAGTTTTTAGACTTAAAAGCACATTTTTTAAAGTTATTTTTTATTGTGTTTTACTCATTTATATTAAAACGGATTAGTGTAACTTTTATGAATTTAATATTAAAAATGGATATCATATTATTAATCATGAGGTTTAAATTTGGTAAATAGGGCCCTTTGATTTTTTTCATTGGGAATAGTAATTGTGGTAAATATTTTTCACCTTAATAAGGGTAAAATGGGTAAAGGAGGGTCAAAACCATGAGATAGGTCTCAAAATCGACCCAAAGGTTGAATTTATTTCATTTTAGTTAATAATTTTTTTTAATATACATCCAAAATTATAATATATGGAATTTTAGTGTCATTTTTCCTTGATAATGGTATTTATATTATTTTAAGTAAAGAAAATTTTGAAATGTCACTCTCTTGAATTTAATATCCCTAAAAATTTTACATAAGGATAAAAAAGGATAAGTTTTATTATAGATTTTTATATGAAATAATAATTTTTCATCATTTTAATTTATTTATAATTTTTACTGACAGAATATTTACTTTAAATGCTTATGAAACAACGACATAATATTTATTCAATTGATAGAAAAATAAAAATAAATTATTGTAAAAATATTAAAATTAACACAATTTTAGGGAATTATAGTTCTCTATGAATTTTATAGTTTAATATAACATGTTAATAATTATTGGAAGTTTTATATACAAATTAAATTACTATATTCATGTATTTAATGTCAAATTAAATGAATAGTGTCAAAAATGACTTTAATGTCGTTTTATGTTTAATAATATTTTATTAAATTATTTAAAAATCATAAAAAAATAAACAGGACAATTTTGATGTGAAATATTTTAAAATTTTACCCCATATACATTTATGAGCTAATTTTTAATGTATAAATAAAATTACACCCCTTTAATATTGAAAAATGTGTTGTCATGGTTAACATTAAAATCAGTTAATGAAGCGGTTAAACAAAAAGATAAGGTTTAAAATGAAACCAAAACCTATATAAAATTCATTTTATGATGATTTATATATATTAACCTCTATTTATTTGAATATAGATAAATTTGGAATCATTTTTCTTAAGAATGAATTAATTATATATAAATATTTTTCTTAATTATAAGTGTGTCATTTCCCTCCCTTGTAAAAGTGAACTCCTTATCTCATTTATTTACACCACATTGAGCTATATAGAATGAAAAAAACCTAAAACATTTTCTTCTCAACTTCTCTTTTCATGAATTATAACTTTTTTTTCTTCTTAAAAGACCAATCAATGGGTCCTTTAGAGGGTATATAACGAAGACTTATCGAAGAAGAGGTAATCCTCTTACCCGACCACTTTAAATTTATTTTTTCTCCTGCATCCTTTAAATATGTGGTATTAATCATAAAATAATAAATTTAGTATCATAAATATACTTAAATGTTATTATTATTATGTAACAAGCAATATCACCCTTCTATTCCATCAAATGGGAAGTGGAAGTATTTCTCGTGCGTACATGTGGACTACCACATCCACGTAGTGATATAGTTCGTTTTTTATCACCATCTTTCATGGATGGTTATTATGATGGGTTTAATGGTTATATATTATATTTATTATATAATTATTTTATATAATTATAATATCATATCTAACATATTACCTTCCTATCTATTGGAAAGTGATAATGTCACTCGTGCGTACGTGAGGACTACCTCCTTCATAAAGTGATGTGATTAATTTTTAGATTATTCTTTACATGGATGGTAATAAGGATAGATTTAATCAATATATATTATATATATGATATAAAAATAATTATTTGTAGATGATTTTATTTTTTTTTTCCTTTCTTTCATTTCAATCATTGGAAAGTGGGAAAAACCTTCATGCATACGTATGCCCTGCTATCTCTGTGAATGATTTCATTCATTTTTTAATCTCTACCTTTTATGGATTAATATATATATATATTGAATATATATGATACTTATTTCTTGATTAAAATTATTCAGATGATGAAACCATGATCAAAGTACAAGGACCATAACTGTCGACTAAAACTCTAATGAAAAATGAAATAGTTAACACCCAAAAATGATGATTTTAATAAATAATTATTAATAAATTGGTATTGTAATGTTATAAATGGATAATTTTTTATATTATGAGTATTTATATGTTTATATTATATAATTATAATAAATATAAAATTATAATAAATGGGGTTAGAATTACTTATGAGGCAAGTGAAACTTGAGGCAAGGCACTTTTTTTACAATCTCATTTTATTTTGGGATTGTTTATATTTAAATTTATATTGAGGAAATTTATCTGATAAAACTAATAAATTTTATTATCCTATGATTATTCATATAATTTTAAATTAATAGTACAATTTTCCTCTCTTGGGTACTTAAAAATATTGAGAAATTGTTTTTAAAAAAAATAGACTTTATTTTCTCTCTATTTGGAAATATTTTTCTTCCATGTCCATTTTTTATAAAAAAGTTTTCAAGAATGATTTTAATATTACCATATTATTTTTTAAATTCATTTTTACCTATGATTTAATTTTTATAAAAAAATAAAAAGAGTCTTATTTCCATTTTCCAAATGAGGCACATTTTACTTTTTATAAAAAATGTAAAAGGAGTATTTGTTTTAATGTACACATTATGAAAATAATTTCCCACCATTATGAACACTCAATTATTTGAATATTGTATTAAAAGTTTCCAATTTTCTTTAAAAAATATTTAATATTTTAGAAATGTTTCAATTTTAATAAGTGATTTCGAACTGAAAAGGGTATTTTTCCTCAAGAAGTTTTTCAGTGATATTTTAGAGGTACTTTCAAGTATGAAAACACCAATTAAAGTTATTATGGATATAATCCAATGATAACATCTTTATTATTTCTATGTATATTTTATGATGATGAATTATTGATGTTCTATATTACTGATTCAATATGTATAATTTTTTTCATATAAGTAATTTTAAGAATAAATTATATTTATCATTCAAAATATTAGGAATTCATAGGATATAAAAGGGAAAGGAGGTCCCTAGTCATAGATATCCCCTTGATGTTTCAATAGGTATGATGAGACAAAATATGTTAGCATGATTTATAGGCTGGGGATGTAAGATCATGTCATAATAGTTGGGTATTTTTTGTATGTATGTCTATACAATGATAATGTCTTGGTTGAGAGGTCTTGATGGAAAGATAATGTCTTGGTTGAGAGGACTTTATAGTGATATTCGTGATTTTCTTGGTTGAGAGTCCTTAATCGTGAATTTATATAATTATACATTTCCTTTATTAATAATTCAGTTTTCATTATTCATGTGTTTTTATGTTGATATTAGTCATAGATTCTCATTGATCTCAAGTTATTTATTGAATGGAATTTATTTTTATTATCTACTATACCGTATTAATTATTCCTTATTTAATCATTATAAATCCTTTTTTACATAACCATTATTGATCATCTAAGCTCACCCTTCATTTGTTTCCCTTTCCCTAGAATAAATGAAGATATTATGAATGATATCAAGGATGAAATAATTTTTCTTATTATATGTTTTTATATTTCCAATGTAACATGGTAATAATGTATGTATCTATTTTACCAAGACTACTAAAATATTTAGTATTTTTGGATGTTCTTGCTTGTATCTTATACTAAAGTAATAAAGTAACCACCGACTCTGAGCTATTAGGGTTAAGGTCCTTACAGTTGGTATCAAATTGAGTTTAGTAGAAACCTTGGGGTATATATTTTAAGTGAATATTTATAATATGATAAATATGATAAAACCTTATAGTAATTGATAACTTTTACCATATAGTGATTTTAAATTTATGGATTCATATTCATGATGATTATTAGAAAACTCATTGTATACCATTTTTTAGTGATGGATCCTAATGGAATAAAGGAAATGAACACCCATAGTCAATGTAGCTACTTACCTATTGAGAAATCAAATACATCTGATATTAGAACTCAACATATCATGGCCATATTAGGGTAGTTGACTCAGGTCCTGACAAATAAACATGCTTTAATGGAACAACCTATTTTCCCACAGTGTAATTCACTTACATTGGATTGCTTCAAGTGAAATAATCCTTCATATTTTAATGTAAATATTAATCCATTGGTTGCTGAACAATGGATTAAGTCCCTCAAAAAAATATTCCTAACATTGAAAAGTAATTAAAGTGAAAAGTTTAATCTGTTAGGTTAATGTTTTAAAGGATATGTCAATCAATGGTGTTCATTTATCTAAAATACTAAAGATGTTTATAAAATAGAAACCATAGAATGGATAAATTTTAAAGTGGTATTCTTTAAGAAAAAAATTTATCATGAGAAATGAGTTTATATGGAAATTAAATTCCTCAATCTAAGAAGGAAGGAAGAGTAAAGTGTTTTTTAGTATGAGGAAAACTTTACAATATTAGAAAGTCATTTTTTGGAATGCATACATAATCCGAAAAAAAAATATTGACCGTTTCTTTGTTGGGATAAATCCAATCCTATAAAGGTCACTAGTATATCAAAATTTTTCATAATATGATGATGTGTACTCAATTTCCATGATAATAGAGAAAGAATTATCCAATTAATATATTTTCAAAGGAAATTAAGAGAAGAATAGTATTACTAAGTGACAAGAGAAAAATATTCGATGAAGGGAAATAAGGGAATAATGAAACTTCCCAAATGTGATAATTGTAGAAAGAAACACCAAGGAATTTGCCTAATGGGAACATGAGTTTGTTTAAAGTGTATATAAGGGAATAATGAAACTTCCCAAATGTGATAATTTTGGAAAGAAACACAAAGGAACTTGCCTAATGGGAACATGAGATTGTTTCAAGTGTATAGAAAGGGTTTATAAGGCTATTGAATATAGGTAAAAAATGAAACTGCTAATATCCAAGTATTTAAATATAAATATATTGGTAATTATTTAAACCAATTTCTCAAGCATCAATCGAACATACTATAGAAGAAGCCAATGGGGTAATTACAAGGTTATGCAATTACTACAATTGAATTTGGAATACCGTAAGTTTTAATAATAGGATTCATAAACTAATGATTTATTTTATTCTAAATATATGAATTATTTTCATAGATTTCAAACCATCTCTTAACACTCCGAGGAAAGAATTATCAATCAAGACACCAAGTAGGAATCTAGTTATCAAGCAGTTTCTATTTAGATGAGCAATTATTCCCTAGTTGAAAACAAGGTTGTTACACTTATGTTTGGATTTGAAATAATCCTATTTTTTAGGGTTTATCTATTTTTTAGGGTTTAGTAATTATTAGATTATTAATTAAATAATATATTAAAAGGATCTTTAAATAAAAAAAATTATTCTTTTACACTCATTTTTGATAAATTAATAATATTTTCACCCCTCACAGATTTATGGTTTTTTGGTAATTAAATTTCTCATGACCTTGTTCTATATTACTCTATATTAGAACTTGGATGTTATTTTTCTCCTCCATATATAAATTTTAACTTCCCACCCTTATTCTCCTAATATGAGAACTTGATTATGTGTTATTTTAGGTAACCTTTATGTTTCCCACTTCCCCTTTTCAAGGGATGTTTTATTATCCCTTTGTGTGAAGTAAGTTTTAAAAAAAGGTATTCTCAAATTTTGAACTCTTATTTACCAAAATTAAAATTTTGAGGGTGAGATTTATTTAAGGGGGTAGAATTTAACACTCTAAGATTTTATGATATATTAATAAATTTTATTTCTTCGATAGATTGTGATACATAAATATTTGGGTCTAAATGAGTCATAATATAATATACCTTAATAAATTAGCCCTTAAATTGGTTGACTGAATTGGAATAAATTTTCTTTGAAAATAATGTATAAATTTTGTAGATAAATAAAATATATTTATAAATATGTATTTAAATTTTAATAAAGTATTTATATGATTCAATAATACATTTTTCCTCAAAATGGTTTTATTACTTTTTGTGAGTAAATAATATAATATTTTTTCCACTTTTAGAATACTTACTTGGAAAATTAAATTTATTTTTTAAATTATTATATCAAAAATTAAATTAGGGTGAAATTTCGCGATTTTTCTGAAATGATTGATTTTTTAATGAATAGTGAAAATGCATTTTTTTTAAATACTATCATTTATTTTCATTAAATAAAGTAATTTAAAAGTCCCATTATATTTTATATTTGGTATTAAAGTGAAATATTATTAATTTTATTTATAATAATAAAACTAATTCCATTTTAATTATCAATATTCAGGATATTGATATAAGTTTATTTTTATGCTTAAAACACATTTTTGTAAAAATTGTTTTTTATTTTGATTTACACATTTAAATTAAAATTGTTTTCTACGATATATATAAATTGAATCATTAAAATTTGATAGCATATTTGTAATCATGAGGATTAAATTTGTTAAATAGGCCCATGTTTTATTAGTCAATATGAATAGTTACTATCGTAAATATTTGTCACATCAGTGAGGGTAAATTGAGTAAAACAACGTTAAAACCATGAGATAATGTATCCAAATCAACCCAAAACTTTCCTTTAATTAATTTTATGGAATAAATTCTACCATATACATACCAGATTCTAATATATGACATATTGGTTCCATTTTCCCTTGATAATTAAATTTATATTATTTTATGTAAATAAAATCCCAAAATGTCATTCTCTTGAATTTAATATCTCTAAAATTTTTAAATAAGGATAAAAAAGAGGATAATTTTTGTTATAAATTTATATTTTAAATAAGAAATAATTTTTTTATCGTGGTAATTGATTTATAATTTTAGTGATTGAATAATTACTTTAAATGCTTACACAATGCCAAAGTAGTATTTATTCAATTAATATAAAAAATGATTTTAAAAATATTAAAAGTAATATAATTTTTGTGAATTATAGTGCATAATAAATTTTATAGATTAATATAACATATTATAGATGTTTTAAAGTCTTATATTTGAATTACATTATTATCATAATGTCTTTAAAGTCAAATTAAATGAATAGTGTCAAAAATGACATTAATGATATGTTATGTTAAATAATATTTTATTAAATTATTTAAAAATAATAAAAATATTACAGGATGACAATTAGGATTATAAATGGCCTAAAATTTTACCATGTGGAAATTTTCAAGCTAAATATTAACTTATAAGTATAATTATAACCATTTTAAGATTGAAAAACTTGTTACCACTCTAAAGGATAAAATTGATTAATGAAGGGTTTAAACCAAAGGATTTGATTTAAAATGACACAAAAGCCTATCTAAATTTTATTTTATGATGTTATTTAAACCTTGGACTATTTTTATTTGAATCTATATCCATTTTGAATCATTTTTCTGAAGAAAGACATAATTATATTTTAATCTTTTTAGTAATTCCAAGTGTGTCATTTCCCTCCCTTATAAAAGGACACCCATTATATCATTTATTTAGATAACTTTGATCCAAATATCCCCAAAAACCACTAAAAAATAATCTTATAAACTTACATATACATTAATTTTGATTTTTGATCTTCCTAAATCATAAATCAAATGGTCCTTGAGAAGGAGTCTAAATAAGTCCTACCAAAGAAGTCGCAATCGCCTTACTCAACCTCTTTCAATTTACTTATTATTATAACACCTATAAATAGGTGGTATTTATAATAAAATAAAATATTCAGTATAATAAATATACGAAAATTTTATTATTATTATCTAACCACCAATATCTACCTTTTATTCCATCAAATGGGAAGTGAAAGTATCTCTTGTGCGTATGTTGGACTACCACCTCCACGTAGCGATACAATTCATTCTTCATCACCATATTTTTTAGATAGTTAATATGATGGGTTTAATTTTTATATAATATGTTTGTAATATAATTATTATTATGGAATTATAATATCATATCTAACATCTTACATTCATATCCATTAAAAAATGATAATGTCACTCGTGTGTATGTCTGGACTACCACCTCCACAAAGGGATATGATTTTCTTTTTTTTATTCCACTCTAAATGGATAGAAATAATGGTATATTTAATAAATATATATTATATAATTATTCTATAAAGTTTAATTTTTATTTACCTTGATTTCATTCCATTCATTGAAAAATGAGAACATCGTTCATGTGTACGTATGTCATACCGTCTCAATGAACAATGTAATTCATTTTTCTATATCTACATTTCATGAATGAACATAAATATATATATAATGAATAAATATGATATTTATATCATGATTAAAATTATTTATATGATGTATCCATGATCAATGTATAAGGACTGGAACTACCAAACTAAAACTCTTTTGAAAAAACAATTAACGCCCAGAAAAAATAATTTTAATAAATAATTAATAATAAAAAGGTATTGGAATGTTTTAAAGGGATAATATATGATATTTTAAGAATGTATATGATTTTTTACATAATTATAATAAATCTAAATTTATTATAAATGAGGATAAAATCACTCGCGAGGCAAGTAAAACTTGAGGTAAATAATTTTTTTACAATCCCATTTTATTTTGGGATTGTTTATGTTTGAATTTTAATTAAGGAAAATTATGTTTCACTTATCTGATAAATCCCTTTAATTTTAATATCATATTGTTATTTATTAAATTTTCAAGTAATATTACCATTTTCTCTCTGAGTTACTTAAAAATATCGAGAAAATGTTTTTAAGAAAAAAAACATACTTTATTTTTTATTTAGTTAGAAATATTTTTATTTCATGTCAATGTTTTCTAAAAAAAATTTCAATGATGTTTTTAATATTACCCTCTTATTTTTTAAATTTACTTTTACCCATCATTTAATTTTTACAAAACTTTCAAAATAAATATTCTTTTCATTTTCTGAATGAGGTACTTTTGACTCTTTATTCAAAGTGTAAAAGGAATATTTATTTTAATATACATCGTATAAATGGAATTTCCAACCATCATGACTGGTAAATGATTTGATGCTTCATTTAAAATTGTACAAGGTTCTATTCAAAGAAAATGTTTTCTTTAATATTTGGGTAAATTTTAAATTTTCATAAGTTATTTCAAAGTGAAAAATGGTATTCTCTCTGAAGAAATTTTCTAGTTATATTTTAGAGGTATTTTTAACTATGACAATAGTCATTGATGTTATTGAGGATATGATCTAATTATACCATATTTATTCTCTTTCTGTATGGTTTTTTATGAAAAAGTATTTATGTTCTATATTCTTGATTCAAAATGTATAATTTTTTACATATAATGAATTTTGAGGAAGAATTATATTTATCAATAAAAATATAAGGAATTTATAGTATGTGACAGTGAAATGTGGAGCCCAGTTATAGATATCCCATTGATGCATCAATAGGTCTCATGATACAAAAAATGTTGACATGATGTATATTCTGAGGCTGTAAAATCATGTCCTAGTTGTTTTGTATTTAGTGTTTTACTTCCTATACTATGATAATTTCTTGGTTAAGAGGTCATGATGAAAAGATAATTTATTTATTGAGAGGATTTAATGGTAAGATTCATGATTTTCTTATTTTTTGGACCTTGATCATTAATATTCATAATTATAAATTTCCATTATTAATAATTTAGTTTTCATTATCTATGTGTTTTATATGTTGATATTAGATAGGGATACTAATGTAGCTCAAGTTATTGATTGAATGTAATTTTTTTTGATTATCCACTCTCCCATGTTAATTATTCTTTATTTACTCATCATAACTTTCTGTGTACATAACCCTTATTGAATATTTAAGATCACCCTTTATTTGTTTCAATTTTTCCATGGAATATGAAAAAGTATATTATTAATTATTTCAAGGATGAAATAATGTTTTTATGATATGTTTTTATGTTTCCAATGTAATATGGAAATCATATATGTATATATTTTCCCATGACAACTAAACTATTAGGTTCTTTAGGATGAAACCACTTGCATCTAGTGTCAATGTAATAACTTAACCATAGACACTATGCTAATAGGGTTGGGTTCTTTACATAGTAAGCGTAACCAAGGGACACATCAATGATCACTTAAACATAACATGAGAATAAGGGTATGAGGACATGATTTTAACATTTGAAATCCATACCCAACATTTCATAGATTATAATATTTAATCATTGCGTAAATATTTGCAGTTAATAAAACATCAATCATAAAGGAATAAAATAACATGATACAATAGATTATAACATTGGAATAAGATATAAGTTTGTGGCATACACATAAGTATATGGAATCATCTCTATAGTCAAGGAGCAATATCAAGACTATTATAATGGATTGGGTTCACTCAACATTCCATAGTATCCTTAGTCAAGGTTTACTCCAAATACTATCATAGTGGATAGAGTCCCTTACTAAACTTGGTTCACTCACTATTCAATTCCTTATTATATCATGATATATCCATCTTTACCCAATGCATTCACTAGGATATATAATTCCAGTCCTACCCATTATATAATCAAAATCCATTCATTTGTGTGAAATATGATCATAAAACATTCATCAAATTTCATAACCCATGGAAAAGAAATTATTTTCATAAATATTTCAATAATTTATCATATCATAAATCATGGAATAGAAAATGGGTTTTATAAAAATTTCAATCATTCATCATTGCATAACCCTTGGAAAAGAAAATGTGTTTCATAAAAATCTCATCATCATAATAATAAAGCATCAAGATAAAGTATAAGGATGGTATAATTGGATAATATCTCCATTAAAACATATCTAACATCAAAAGATGTTATTATATATGAAAATACTCTTAAAATATCTTTGGAATGTTTCTTGGGGAAAATACCCTTTCCATTTTGAAATCACTTCTTTAAAATATAAAAATATCTAAAATATTAAGGGAAAAATCATCAAAAATAAACTTGGAAACCTTAAAAGGACCCTTTAAAACATTGATAATTCATGAAAATGGGAAATTATGTTCATGAACTATATGTTAAAATAATGATTCCTTTCATATTTTCAGTAAAAAGGAAAAATTACCTTGTCTGAAAAATGACAAGGAGATTACTTTTAAACCAATTTGTAAAGATTAAATAATGGTTAAAAATAAGTTTATTAAATCATAAGATATTATTAAAAAAAGTTCTTGAAAACATATTCATAAAACATGAATATGTAATAAAAAGGATTTTCGATCGAAGAGAGAAATAAGGCCTATTTTTAAAAAAAACATTATTTTAATCTATTGAGTTATTAAAGAGAGGAAAATGAAATAAAAAACATTAAATATAAATAAATAAACATATTAGAATAAAATTTGTGAGTTTATTGAGAGTTATATTATAAACTTTTATCATTGAAAATATATTCATAAACAATCTCGGTAAACAATGATATTTTAACATAAATCTTTCACTAATTTGTAATCTCTATATAAAAATCTCATGAAATATAGAACCTTATATGGATTTTTAAATCCCCATAATTTCACAAAACAATAATAAAATACATTCATGGGTATTTTATACACAACACAAAGGAAAAAACTGATGAATATGGCATAAGTCTCAAAAAAATAAAAGTGAGATAAAATACTCTTACCTCAAGATCTGATTTCTTTTACTATAACATCATTTATATTAAATTTAAATTTATTATAATTCTATAAAATAATTATTTAATTGATTATAATATCATATATGATAAAATTAAAACTTTTAAACACACATTTAATAATAATTTTGTATTAAATTTGTAGTTTCAAAGTATTTATTGTTTCTTTTTTATGGAACATTCAGTTTTGTAGTTACAGTCCTTATACTTTGATCATGGTACCATCATTTAAATGATGTTAAAAATGATATAAATAAAATATAAATTTTTTATATATACATTTATAGTTATCCATAAAATTTATATATAGAAAAATTAATTATATTGTTTATGGAGACAATAGGTCGTACGTATGAATGAATGTTTTTTTTAATATTTAGAAAGATGAAACAAAATAAAGGTAAAAAAAATCACTATCACAGGTCCATTTTAATCTAATATATATATTATATATTTATTAAATATCTCTTTATTACTATCCATGTAAAGTGGAAATGAAAAATGAATCACATCGCTTCATGAAGGTGGTAGTCCACATATATATGCATGAGTGCAGTTATCATTTTCTAACAGATGGTAAGAAGGAATTTTATTGTTATTCCATAATCATAATAATAATTAAGTATATTTAAGATACTAATTTTATTATTTTATGATGGATACCATAGATTTAGAGTAGGTATAAGAATAAATAATTTAAAAAGAGGTCATGTAACGTACCTGATTGGACCTAAAATCCCAAAAAGATCATCCACGCCCAAGACCAACCCTCTAGAAGATAGAATACCCCCACCACATGGTAGATAAAAATCCCCCACCTCTTGTTGGCCTAGATAACACATGACAGGAACTCTCCCCTACCTGATGGGGTTTTTAATTTGCCTCCCCTGTAACTTGAACCCATGACCACAAGCTTAACAGCCAACTAGGAAGCATTATGAGTACCAATAGGACTCAGTGGTACTCATAAAGCTTATCGTTTGGTTGTTAATCATGTGGTCACGGGTTCGAGTTGCGAGGGAGGTGAATTAAAAACCCCACCAGGTAGGGGAGAGTTCCCACCACCTATTATCTGGGCCAGTAAGAGGTGGGGGCATGTTATCTATCATGGTGTGGGGTTTACTATCTACCAGAGGGATGGGCTTGGGTGTGGCTGAGATTATTGGGATTTCAAGTCCAATCAGGTTCATTATAGGTCAGGTAAGACGATTACCTCTTCTTCAATTGGCCTTATTTATATTCCTTCTTAAGGACCCTTGGAATGATATTTTAAGAAGAAAATAACCTATGATACATGAATATGGAAGTTCAAAAAATATTTGGGCATATTTTGGTTGATATAGAGGGCTCCTAATGTGTATCAAATAGAGAAGAAATGTGTTAGGAAGAGAGGAGAAGTGGTTCCCTTTTATAAGTGATGGTAGGGTCATTTTTTGAATTACTTAAATTATTAAATTAATATAAATTTATTTTTAGGTTCAAGTGGATATAAGTTGATATATTTATATTATAGGATTAGAGAAATTCTAAATCCTATAATCCAATAACATTTTGACAATTTTAGGTGATGTTTTAACCCTTATCTACTAGTTTTGACCCCCATTAACTATTTTGACAATAACAATGACATCAATGTTTTTTACTCTTTCAGGGTCAAGAAATTCACACCCCAACTTTTTTAAAATTATTTATTTTATTATTTCTTGGCATCAGTTATCTTCTCCAATGTACGGGTTAATCTCTAGTATAAAACTTTTGACGTTTAATATTTTTTGTGGGTTTTAGACCAATGCGTGGGCACCGCACGGTTGGCAGTAGCTGAGCAGCCAGCCCAGGTGTCGTATAGTTATCTAATGTTTAAAATAAATGATATTTTATAAAAATAAAATGGGTTAAACATTTTATCCATAAAAATATTATCATTATTATTGAGTAAATAATAATCTTATTATTATTATTGGAAGTGTTATTATTGTCATTAATATTTTTAATATTAAATGGTTGTTAAATTTGCTTGTAATATTTTTATGATTGAATTATTATTAAAGTTTTGATTATTTAAAATGAAATATTATTACTCTCTTTAAGAAAAATTAATGATGTTATTATTATTATATAATTATTAATATTATTATAAATATTTTATTTAAACTTTTTTTATTTTCATTATTATTGAATTTATTTTTAATATTATTGTTAGTATTAATATTTTAGCTTGTTTTTTTCTATTTTATTTTAATTTTATTATTAATTTTTTTATAAGCCCTAATTGGGTTCTCCACACAGACCCCCACCCCTTTGTCCTCTCTTGTGCATCTCCCCTGGTGCGCGACCTGCCCTATTCGGCCATCCATCTCTAGTTACCCCCTCTACTTATTCCATTTTAGGTGTAGTGCTTCTTCCCCCTGCTTCATCCTGAGTGTTGGCCTCCATCACTTTCTACCCAGTCTATCCACCCTCCCCCTTGGTGTGGCCTATTGTGCAAACACCAGCCCATGTCCCTTTGAAAGGACCTCCCCTTCCTGGTGTGACCCATCCTCGATGGCCTCCCTTTCTGGCACAAACCCTCTGATCGCAACCCCCTACTCCGGTTTGTTGTTCTCCACTTTGTTTTGGTGTTTTTTATTTGAGTTTTCCAAAACCTGATTCTGGTTGTTTTTAGTTATTCATTTTTCTCAGTTTTAGTGTGTCCAAAAGGAACACAAATCATGGTTCTTTCTTCCACTGAAGTAGCATTGCGTTTTCATGACTTTGAGGTAGACAAATCCAAATTTTCTTTCCTGAAACCCTTCATTGGAAATTGTGTGTTTCCATTCAATTTATAAATTTTATTCACACATTTTATTTATCTATGGATTGATGAAAATAGTTTTTTTTGTTCTTTGGATTTACTAAAAATAGTTTTTTAAGGATATCTATGTTCAATGCCTTGGGTTTTGTCACTTTTTTCATTTATTTTAAATTCTATAGTTATTCAAAGTGGAATTGTGGGTTTTTAAGAAATTTTTAGCCTTAATCATGTTGAGTGTTGGTATTAGTTATTTGTGAACTTGGTTCGGTGTGTAATTTTTGGTATTGGTATAGCCTGTTAGTTGTGTTAAAGTGTTTTAAAAAGGGGATCTTTAGTTTTTTATATGATGGTATGTGTTATTTTTAAATAAAGTGAGTGATTGGATTTGGTTTCAAAGTATGTGGTAGTTTTGTGGGAATAGTGTTGGGTGCCTTCTTAGACCTTAGGTGTGTCATTGGATGTTGCACATCCATAGATGCACTAGGTGCACACATGGATGTGTCTTCAAATGATAATTGCACATTTAAAATAGTGTTTTCTTAAAACCTTTGTTTTCAAAATGGTTTTTGTTTCCAAAATAGACTTTGGTCCTTTCTGTGTCTTTTATGAAAGGTTTGAAATGTAAACTCAAAATACATGCCTGGTTGGCTCTTGTTATGAGTTACGGTCAATTCTTGGTATTAAGGCATGTTTAGCATAACTTTCAAGTTGTATGTTTTTCTTAAAATATAGATTTGGTAATAATATTGGAAAATATTCTTAGGTATATTCTTGGAATGTTAAAGGCATGTTTGGAACTTTAAACCTAAAGGGGTGTTATGTTGATTTCTAAAAGGGAATGTGGTTTGGTAAATGGGTGAGTGCCCAGTTGTCAACCAAAAGTGTTTATGAAATGGTTTAAATGTTTAGATGTTTTAAAGGCCCAGTTGTCACCTTAAGTGATGTGAAAAAAATATATATATGTATATGGGGCACTCCTATCTAGGGTAACCCTTTAAGGGTGAATGTATAAGAGGCTTCCTTGTTTGGGGTAGGTAAGTGCAGAGACAACAAGTAAGGTGAGTCACACATGTGGGGGATTCCATCATACACAGTATTATCACCAACATGGGTTCCTGGGAGTCTTTTAGATAATCGAGTGATGGTGTCTTGCTAGCCCCAATTAGATGGGTTAGCACCCCCCTAGAATTTTAGACAGTCTGGGAGGTATGTACCACTAGTGAGGAAAGGTTAGGGAAGCTAGTTAGTTATTGAATTAGGGGATTCACCATACACTGGTAGGTGTTTCTGAACATAGTACATCCAAAGGTTGTCTAGGGATGTTTAGGATCACTCATGGTTAGTTATTTGATAACTTGTTTACTTTATTCTATACTTCTTTTCTATATTATATTGTGACCTATTTCTTTTTAGCACCACCTTGGTACCTCTTGTCTTTAGTTTTGTCTATAAAATAGAAAATGTTTTTGGAAATGATATGTAGCGTGCATTGGATTTTCAAATGGTAAAAGCATGTTTCTTTGTTTTTAAATATAAAAAGCATAATTTTACATTTGTATTTCAAACTTTTGTTAATGGATTATTTTTTTAAAGGTAATACTTGGATTTAGTGGTTTATTCTTGGCATCTCTACTAATCATTTCGATGCTCATGCCTATTTTACCATTTTAGTTGCAGGTTCCCTTTTAATAGGTTCTCCTAGCTTATTTTATCATTATTGGAGCAAGTTTGGTCTTTGGTTGGGTGGTGAACTAGAAGGCCACATTGAGGTATGTGTAGTATATCTTCTTTCTATTGTTAGTGATAATCGATGTTGTTAGTTTTTATTTGTTTTTTTGTTTTTTTGTTTTTTGTTTGTCTTTCATTTACAGGATAAATCATTCCCACTTGTTAGTTTTGTTGCTCAACACTAGTTGTCATCCTGAGGGGATCAGGAATGCCCCTCGGGACATGTTGCAGACAGGATCGGGTGACTGGTTGAGGGTTGACTCAGGTTGGTTCATGAAAAAATGGTGCCAGAATAGGCCCTTTCTATTTGGGGTGTCGGGTATATGGATATTAGGATTTTTGGGACTTGCGAGGTAGGTGTGGGAAGAGTGTCTCGGACTCTTTCTCTCACTGATCCTCTGGTCACCGGGGGTAGTCTGAGATTTTTGAGTCTTTTTTCTATGGTAGTTTTGGATTGAGTGATGAAAATGGAGGTGAATTCAGTCATGTTGTGTCCTCACATGGGGTGGTGACCCATGTGGATTCTAAGTGCCCAGTTTAAGGTACTCTTAATGTTATTTCTTACTTAGGGCATGGCTCACCACCATGTATTTGGGTTAGTCATAGGCATTAGTTCCCCATTTGGGTGGATTGTTGGTTGTGTTCATTTTGATTTTAGTTAATGTGAGTGTTTGTTTAAAGTGAAGTGAGATTTTGAAATGAAAATAGATTTTATATTAAAATTGGACTTTTAAAATAAAAGGGGTTTTGAAATGGAAAATGGTTTCTTTAAAATTGGTTTTAAATAGAAAAAATGGGTTTTTAAAGAGGAAGTGTTTTGATTTGGAAAGTTTGGTATGTATTTGTATTTGATAATGAAAATAGATGTTTGGACCTTGTCATTATTTATGGAAGGATGTGTGTGTGTGGGTATGTACGGAGGGTGCGTGGGGGAACTTGTTCGTGGATGATGTAAGCAGGATTTGATGAATTCACATGTGACGGTTCATAAGGTTCCATAGGTGAGTTTTAAAATTCAAAAGAAATGGAAGTTTTTAGAAAATTAGTTTTTTCTTGTGTATGGATGTGTTTGGATTATGAGCATGTTGCCCTTGGCTTCGAATGTTTCTTTGATTGAGTATTTTCTTGATGTCGATTTCAGTTGTTTTTTTCATGTGGTTCAGTGTAAGCCTCCTAGAAAGGTCACTAATATTTCCAATGATTAATGCTTAGTTTCTAGTTATTCTCAGGTTTTTCTTGACCTTTGAGGCATTTGAGGTCTGTTAGAAGTAGTGGAGTCATTTGATAGGAGAAGATCGTGTCTTCAGGTGGTTGGGAACTCTAGAGTTTTTTAGATTTTGTATTGTTTTAGGTTTAATAGAGGTTCCTTCTTTGGACTAGTGGAGGTTGGGTACCTCATTTCTATTAGGATTTGGGGTGTGGTTAAAGGGTAGTCGTTTTTCATCAAGGTTCCCCATCTGGTGAGAGGGGTGTTCTAGAGGAAACAATTTCTAAAAATATTATTCATTGGTGATGACTCCTAGTTTGTCATACCATTCTCTTGTGTTCCACCAGTATGGTCATTTCGACCATTCTAAGTCATCATGTTATATCCCTTTGAAAACAAACCACCATTCTAGTCGTTTGAATCATCAGGGGGAAGAAGGATTTGGGGACCGAAGGATGAAAATGCCTAACTATGAGGCTTAGGATACTTCGGTGATCAGATCCCCAGCCTTAGTTCTTGAAGTGAAACTTGCGTACAGTCAAGAGATGCCAGGGGTGTGAAGCCTCAGTCTCGGTTGTGAGTTTGGTGTTGGGACTGGAACATCTAAATCCTTTTCTTATTATTATTATGCTGTTAAAGTATTACTGTCATCATAAGTTCATTGTTTCAATGGGAGAATTTGATGAGCTTCTTCTATTATAATCCATGTATTCTTACTCATCTGGATATGGTTTTCTGAATCATGTTTTCTCTTAAAAGTGTTTTTGGACCTTGTATGGGTTGATCTCAGTTTGGATGTTCTTGTTTGGAGACGTAAGTACCTATGGAAGATTCAATTCTTGTGGTTGTTATTGGGTTTCCTATTTAATTCTTGGTGGTATGGTTGGTTTGTGTGGTAAATTGAATGAATTTAGCTTGGGAGTTCCCATGTTTAACGCATTTCCCCCCGAGGGTGGTGGTGTGTATGGGTTTCAAGGTTTCTGTGTTAGTAAATTATCATGGTGGGGATAACCCTCTCGTGTTATCACCTCAATATTAGGCTGTGATTTTTTTTTGAATTTTCTGGGTGTGATGTGGGTTGAGAATGGTCACCCTAAGTATCTCAATTTCTTTTGGTTTTGTCTGGGCATGGACTCGAGTTGTGTCAACTGTTGGCTTGGTGACTTTCTAGGGTATAAAGTTTTGTGGTGGGGAGAATTTCCACACGCTGACTTTTTTTCAGTTATTGATTTTATTATTTCTTGGATTTGTTTAGATTTTACAAGGTTTGGGTTGAGTGTTGGTCTAAAATTTTTGACATTTAATATTTTTGGTTGGTTTCAGACCCGTGCGCGGGCACCACACAGTTGGTGGTAGCCGTGCAGTCCGCCCGGGTTCTGTGTAGTTATCTAATGTTTTAAATAAATGTTATTTTATAAAAATAAAATGGGTTAAACATTTGCACCATAATAATAATATTATTATTATTAATTAGAAAATAATCTTATTATTATTATTGGAAGTGTTATTATTATCATTAATATTTTTAATATTAAATGGTTGTTAAAAGTGTTCTTAATATTTTTATGATTGAATTGTTATTAATGTTGTGATTATTGAAAATGAGATATTATTATTATCGTTAATAAAAATTAATGATGTTATTATGATTATATAATTATTAGTATTATTATAAATATGGCCATTAAACTATTTCTATTTTCATTGTTTTTAAAATGACTTTTAATGTTATTGTTAGTATTAATAGTTTAGCTTGTTTTTTCTCTTTTTTTATTTTATTATAAATTTTTTTATAAACCCTAATTGGGTTATTTACACAGTTCCCCCTTCTCCAATGGCCTCTCCTTCGTGTCACCCTTGGTGCGCAACCTTCCATGTTCAGGAAGCTAGCATCAGTGCCCCCCTCTCCTTCTTCCATTTCTTTTTTGGTGTTTTTTCTTTGAGTTTTCCAAACACTAATCCTGGAGGTTTTTAATTGTGCATTTTTCTTAGTTTTAGGGTGTTTTAAGGGACTGAAAATCTCGGTTCTTCCTTCTGCTGAAGCAGTATTGCGTTCTAATGTTTTTGAGGTAGGTGAATCCAACATTCCCTTTCCAAAACCCTTAATTGGCACTTGTGTGTTTCCATTCAATTTATAAATATTATTCACACCTTTTATTTATCTATGGCTTGATGCAAATAGTGTTTTTGTGTTGTTTGAATTTACTAAAAATAGGTTTTAAAGGATATCTATGTTCAATGCCTATGGTTATGGCACTTGGGGTTTTTATTTTAAATGTTATAGTTCTTCAAAGTGGAATTGGGGGTTTTTAAGAAATTCTTAGCTTTAACCTATTGAGTGTTGGTATTGGTTATTTGTGAACTTGGTTCGGTGTGTAATTTTGGTATTGGTATAGCTTTTTAATTGTGTTAAAGTGTTTTAAAAATGGGGCACTTTGGTTTGTGATGTGAGAGTGTGTGTTCCTCTTAAATAAATTGAGCGATTGGATTTGGTTTCAAACTAAGTGGTAGTTTTGCGTGAATTGTGTTAGGTTACTTCTTGGACCTTAGGTGTGTCATTGGGTGTTGCACATCCATGGGTGCACTAGGTGCACACATTGACGTGCCTTCAAATGATAATAGAACCTTTAAAATAGTGTTTTCTTAAAACCTTGGTTTTCTAATTGGTTTTTGTTTCCTAAATAAGGTTTTTCCCTTTGTCTAGATTTTATGAATGGTTTGAAATATAAAATCAAAATATATTCCCAGTTGGATCTTGATGTGAGTTATGGTCAATTCTTGGTATTAAGGCCCATTTGGCATGAATTTCAAGTTGTACGTTTTTCTTTAAATATGGATTTGGGAATAATATTGGAAAATGTGCTTGGGATTATTCTTGTAATGTTAGAGGCATGTTTGGAACTTTAAACCTAAAGTGGTGTTGTGTTGATTTCTAGAAGTTAATGTGGTTTGGTAAATGGGTGAGTACCCGGTTGGAAGCCTAAAGCTTTTATGAAATGGTTTAAATGTTTAGATGTTTTGAAGGCCTGATTGGCACCTTAAGTGATGTGAAAGAAATATATATATATGTATATGGTGCACTTATATCTAGAGTAAACCTTTAAGGGTGAATGTATAGGATTAATCTGTGTTTGGCATAGGCAAGTGCGGTGACGGAAAGTAAGGTGATTCATGCATGTGGGGCCTCCTACTTACACAGTATTATCACAACCATGGGTTCATGGGAATCTTTTAGATAATTGAGTGATGGTTTCTTACTATCCTTGATTATAAGGGTTAGCACCCCTAGATTTGTAGATAGTCTAGGAGGGATGTGACACTAGTGAGGCCAGGTTAGGGTAGCTAGTTGGTTATTGAATTAGGGGCTTCACCATACACTGGTAGGTGGTTCCAACCCAAGTACATCTAATGGTTGTCTAGGGATGTTTAGGATCACCCATGGTTAGTTATTAACTTTATTTTTTTACTTTCATCTATACTTATTTTCTAGCTTATACTGTTACCTATTTCTTTTTAGCACAACCTTGGTACCTATTATATTTGGTTTTGTCTATGAAATAGAAAATGGTTTTGGAAATTATATGTAGTGTGCATTGGATTTTCAAATGGGAAAATTCTATTGCTTATTTTAAAATGTGAAACCCCTACTTTCACATTGGTATTTCAAACTTGTGTTAATGGATTGTTTTGGGAAAGGTAATATTTGGATTCGGTGGTTTATTCTTGGCATCCCTACTGAGCATTTCGATGCTCACACCTATTCTACCATTTCAGTTACAAGTTCTATTTTCCCAGGTTCTCCTGGATTAGTTTCTCATTATTGGAGTAAGGTTGGTCTTTGGTTGGGTAGTGACCTAAAATGTCACATGGTGGTGTGTGCAGTATATATTCTTTCTGTTATTAGTGATAACATGTGTTGTGAGTTTTTTTTATTTTTTTATTTATTTATTTATTTGTCTTTAATTTATGGTTCAAATCATTCGCACTTGTTTTTTTTTATGCTTTTCACTAGTTTCCATCCTGGGGGGATTGAGAATGCCCCTTGGGACATGTTACAGACCAGCTCGGGTGATCGGTTCAGGGTTGGCCCAAGCTGGTTAATAACAATGAAAGTTACTATAAAGGGAAAAGTGGATCCTAAATGGACCATGATTTATATTTTAAACCATTTCCCATTAAATATTCCAAATATACTATTTTTATTAATTTTAAATGATTTAAAAATAAATGTTATTTATTATAAAATATCATCAGTGTCATTTTTTGAAATTCATTAAATATTATAATATAATATGTGTATAACTCGTGTAAAATGGTTCCGAAATGAAATTTATTATAATATAATGAGTATATGGTATTAATTTAATTACCCAATAAATTTTTGATATGTCTAGATATCATTTTAAACCTTATCATTTTGTTTAACCCCTCGGTTAACCAATTTTAACATTAACCGTGGTAATGACTTTTTCAATATCAAAGGGTTATCATATTACTTATAAGGTAAAAATTGGATCATAATTGGAAAAGGGGTAAAATTTTAGAAAATTTATAATCTTGATTGTCCTCTTTTGTGATTTTTCAAATTTTTAAATAATTTAATAAAATATTATTTAACATAAAATACTAGTAATGTCATTTTAATAACTATTCACATAATTTGATTTTGAAAACAACATCATAGAAATTGAATTCGAATATAAATATTTAAAACATATATAATATGTCATAATTTTCTTAAAAATTCTGGGGAAACTTTAAATAACTCAAATAATATTACAATTACAGTTTTTAAAATCATTTACTTTGTTTTTCTACTGTCTACACAAGAAATGTATCAATATTGCATAAGAATTTAAGAAAATTATTTCATCACTAAAAATTAAAAATAAATTAACAAAATATAAAAATTTATGTTCAAAATAAACTTTTATATTCATTAAATATGTATATTTACAAAAAATTATTCCATGAAAAATTATTTAATATGTTATTTTGACTTTGTAATCCTTACACAAACATTGTACAAGAATTTGGAAAATTCACTTGTTATATAAATCTAAAATTGATATTTATAAATAATAATAATAATAAATAATATCTCATATTTAATGTAAAGACCCATAAAATTCAAGGGAAATTTTTTCTTAATTTTATTTGGGATTTTACAAGAATACGGTTTCTGACAGCACTTGATTCTGAGGCCCGGTGTGCTCGGAATTTCTATCCGAAGTTTAGCTCGGGTATGATCAGTGAACGAACGATCGGAATTTTCTATCTTTTGAACCGGTGCTCTGAATCAAATTCTGAGGGCACCAATGGATTCACAGCCCCGGTAGTTGCTTAGGAACACCTTTTCCGGAGTTGCGTTTACACGAGAGGAGTTGTTAAAATTTATGGAAGTTAAAAATAAAATTTAACAAATTTTATTTTTCTTCTAAGTGTTAAAACCTTTGGGTGGAAGTTGGGTAACCACCCAACTTCCCAAGAGAGGTTATGAGGGTGGTGGGGCCCACACGAAACCCACCCCTTCATATTCCCTAACTCTCCTATTAAATTACACGTGAATTAATTGAGTGGATTAATTCAACTTTTGAATTTCAAACTTAAGTCATGTTAATAAAATAAGTAAAGAACTTATTTTGTTTTGGTTGGAACTTGTTACATTGGGAGGATTTGGAGAAAAGCAAAGGGCTTGAGGATCTTCTTCTTCATCGACGAAGAACGTGAAGAACGCCGACCTCCGATGAAGGTCGACAAGAACGCCGGATCCTCAGAGATCGACGACGCGACGCCGACAAATCATTTATCCACGATGCGAAGATTCTCCTTCTGTGATGCCTTCTTCCACGACGGTTGTTTCCGCGACGAACCTCTGTTCAAACTATACGCGAGGTAGGTGTTTAATCATTTTTATTCTATAATTCCTTCCATCATCATTCCTCGTACAAGTGGACCACCTGTTATCAGATAACGGGAGGGGGCCAGACCGCACAAACACGGCTGACCCTCCTCCCCTTTTTCTCTTGTCTACCTTGTGGTGGAATGGAACGGGGATGGCACGGTGCCATCGTACCAAGAAGGAATGAGCGGCAAGGATGCACGGTGTCGTCGCACCGCGCAATTGAATCGAACCAAGTCGCGGTGTCGTCGCGCCGCGCCGGAAAAACCTGAAGACTCCGCGGCCGGAGCGGGGCCGCGGCGGAGGGGCGCAATGCCGTCACGCCGCACCGAACAGAACAAGGCTGCGGCTTAGGCCGCAGAGGAGCAAGGGGACCGGCAGCCGGTTCCGGGCCGCCGGCGTCGGAGTAGAGGGATCGGCCCTCGCCAGTCCCATGGCGGCAGAAGTCGGCCGGCCGGAGCGGGCCGGCTGGACAGGGGAAGAGCCGGGGGTTACGACCCCCGGCTGGCCAGCTTGAGCGGCCCCCCATCATGGGGGCCGCGGTTACGAAACAGGGGGCAGGCACCCCCCCCCCCATCCGCTCGGCCGAAACGGCTGAGCCTCCTAGCTAGCGCCAGCGCGCCGGGCCGGCTGCCCAGGCCGGACCGCTCGACCGGGCCGCACCCAGGCTGGGCCGGGCCCAAGCGGGCCGGACCCGGACCCAGGTCGGGTCACCCGGTTCGGGCCGACCCAGGGGGTACCGGGCCGGGTCGGACCGGGCCCAAACCCCCTAATACCGGACTTTTTCTGTCTGTTGCCTATAACATGGGCTGCAGACCTCCAATCGACACACCGTCAGCTACGATGTGATCCTTGGATCGAGACGGTCGTTTTGTTATATTGCACTCAAGGTTTCGGAGGACTTTGGGTTCGGCCAGGTTGGTTCGTACACGAAACCAACCGAGCCCTCGGAGCAGAAACGCTTATAACTTGAGCTCCGGACGTCCGAATGACGTGTAGTCGACTTTGTTGGATTCCTCTAAGTGAGACGGACCTTTTGGATTACTCCGCTTGAGGTTTGGATGCAGTTGTAGTATGGTCGGGTTGGTTTAGACTTAAAAATCAACAGGGCCCTGGGACGAAAAAGCCAATAACTCTCAGACCGGGCGTCCGATTGACGCGCTGTCTATGACGTTGAGTTCATGTTGACGATACGGAACTTTTGGATACATCAACTCTAGACTATGTGTCAGTTGATATATCAGACCTTCAGCTCGTGGAGCGGACCCTCCCGAATGAGCATGTTGTGTGCGGGAACCCTAGAGTTGGATGTGACTGCGACGACGACGACGACTGTACAGAAATCCTCCGTGGATTCGACGGCGATGACTACAGCACTCTGCGATCCTACGTGGATTAGTGCTACCGATCCTGTGTGGGTCAGATCCTGTGTGGGTCAGCGCTCAGCAGTCCTGTGTGGGCCAGCGCCTACAGATCCTGTGTGGGTCTGATCCTGTGTGGGTCATTGCGGGGGTTAGTTACCTATCGATCCTTTGTGGGTCATTGCGGGGGTTAGTTACCTATCGATCCTTTTTGGGTCATTGCGGGGATTAGTACCTATCGATCCTGTGTGGGTTTGATGACTTAGATGAATCAGTGACTACATCTGATCATCTCTATCTTCTTACGAAGAAGTATACCAGTGTGTGCTGAATCTTGACTTTAAATCCTTATCTTCGATAAGATTGACTTGATATCATGTGTGGATTACGTTTTTCTTTCCTGTGTGGATTGGGTTGTGATTTCTTGTGTGGACTGGGTTGTACTTGAGCTCGGATGTTGAATCCGAATGAGAATTGATGACTTAGGTATATGTATGGGCATATACCTAAGTAGTGCCGGATGTTATTTCGTGTTTGTATCTTTCCTTTGTGGTTTATCCTTTGTGGATTCTGGGAGACCTTCGGGGGTCTCGGGGTCTCTACTGAGTAGCTTATACTCACCCCTGCATGGGCTATGCTCGCACTACCTTGTGTTGGTTGCAGACGACGAACAGCGCTGATCATGGTCGAGGCATGAGGAGCAGGTCGGTATCCGGAGGTGGATCACTGGGCGGCGCATACTCGGAGCGGATGGCTGGACCCGAGGAGCTGTGGAGGCTATCTGTACCCACCCTTTAGGTGGGACTACCAGTGGATGGCTCGACGATGCGGCTTTACTTTTTAGTTGTTGTACTCTCTTTCAGTTGTACTTTACTTTCAGTTTGGGTTTGTATACTGGCTCACTTACTTTTCCACACTTAGTGTTTACTTCTTCTTGCTTGCTCTGTGGATTTGTTTACATTACAAAGTCAATGCCTTCCCTTTTTACCGGGAATTACGCCTTGGTGCTAGTCGCCAGCCCCTGGCCTATGGAAGGCGGGCTTGGGGTAGTCATGGCACGGGCCCCGAGGACGGGTCGTGACATCTAATAAAAAAAAGTCTATAAAATATTCATCAATCTAAAATATTATTTTTAGGTCCCCAAATATTACTTTTCTAGTATTGTGAAAGAATAGCATCAACACTAAAAAATTTTTTCATATTTATAATGAAATAAATTCTAATTTATATGCTTTGAAATATTTTTTTATGATACTTTTATTATGTTATCATAAATTATCCATTCCATAAGCTTCAAAAAAATTCATATTTATGTCATGATGATATCATAAAATATATAGTATTTAATAACTACTTTATTTTTTTCTATTCACCAAAAATTTAATTTCCTTAGAAAATTTCCAAAAATTCACCCTAAAATAATTTTGATATGATTATTTCAAAAATGAATCTATTTTTTATGAAATTTAATTTCTAAAATTATGAGAAATTAATTATTATATTTACTCACAAAAGAAGAAATAAAAACATTTTGGAAGAGAAATGTATTTTGAAAAATAAAATGACTTACTAAAAATTGAGTGACTATTTCCTATGAATTTATAAATAAATTTTTATTTATTATGAAATTTATATATATTTCATATTTCAATTACATCAATTCATACTGACCAATTCAACGACTATGTTATAACATTCGTAAAATAATAATATTGAATAGTTTATTTAAGCTCGGTGTTTCATATTGTATACACTATAGAATATAGTATTATTTTAAAAATGTAGGGTGTTACATTCTACCCACATTTAATAAATTATTTTTTTCATAATTTGAACTTGTTTGTGGTAATCAAGGGTTTGATATTTGAAAATTTATTTATTGAAAACCCATATCATAAAAAAAGGGTTAATAAAACTTCTGATTGAAAAGAGGGAAAGGGAAATATGAAGGTCATTTTTAATAACACATAACTATGTTTACAAATAGGAGAACATTAGTAGGAAGTAAAAATATAGACAATAAGGAAAATTTTATTTCCCAAATAATGATGGTGGGTGATAGAGATCATTGATCACAAGAAATTGAATGATCTTGAGAAATTTAATGGCCACAAAACCATAAATAAATAATGTGTGAAAAGGTATATTAATTTATTGGAAATTAATTTAATAGGATAAAAATTTTGTTACAATATATTTGTCCTAGAGTTGAGGAATTAATTTACCATTTAGACTAAGAACTTAATAAGTATAATTTCATCCTTTAATAAATTTCCATTATAATATCATATTTTTCTCCAAATGATGAGTATTTGAGAAGAAATTTTCATGCTCAAAGAACTAAAATCAACTTCATAAACCAAAAAATAATATTAATATATTTCCCTATATTTAAATACTAAAAAAAACTAATAGTTATCACAAGGTAATATAATATTCAATAAGTAAAACATTTCTATTTAACTCAAAAATTTCGACAATAATAACAAATGTTCCACTTAGATCATCATATAAATAACCTCATATCCCAAATAACCTCAATAACTATGACATTAAATAATGTTTTTAACTTAGAGGTGATCTCATACCTTTCTTCTTACAACCCTAAATATTTAATTGCATTCTTCCCAAGCAATCTTTCATTTTAAATCACATTTTAGACCTAATGGTAACATATTCCTCAACCCAATGAATTATCTCCCAAAAATAACATTAATCACCATAATAAATCACTATATAATCTTATCATATAGTGAAAAATACCAAAATATCATGAATAAACTTTAGATACTAACCTGAAAGGTAATTCTTATCTTGACTATAAATATCTCCGAAAATATCACCTTACTAATTAATCACTTTTCAACCATTAATATTATCTATATCCCATTATCCAATATACCATAATTAACTTAACATAAAATTATGTACTAAATTAAAGGTTTATTTAAGCCTAAATTGAGTATTCTTCCAGAAACCGAATAAAATATTCAAATTATCTCAAAATCCCATCACTTAAAACCTCAAAAGGGGTATCTATTCCTTTTAACTTATGAATAAACTTAAAATTATAAATCCATGATGGTATATATAACTCTTAAGTTATCCCCACATGAAAAATATATTCTTTAAAAAATTAACACAATTCTTATCCCTAAAATAAAATCATAGACTATTAAATATATTCCATAAATCCAAAAATTACAATAAAATTCATCAAAGATCACCTAAATCACATTTTCATATCAAATCACTTACCAATTTCAAGTTTATCAATACTATCTCATTTAATTCATCAATTTCAATCATTTATTTATCACAAAAATAAATTATCACATTACCACTAAATAAATTTTATTAGTTATCAATAGCATCCAATATATGTTTTCAAATACTTAAAGAAAAAATGTTGTGGAAAAATCCTTACATGTTTCATGGTTCTTATATCCATAATATCATTCATATAACACTTCTAAAATATAGTTATAAAATCTTGATACAAAAGAAAGTTTATCCTTATACTTCAATGGTTGGTAGAGCATAAGTCCTTCAGGAGTCTAGGAGTTAACTTTGGATTATAACATTAGATTGAATAATACCCATATCCCACCCACATAAGACATTAAACTATAAATAGTACCCTAGGATTAACATTATTTCCCTTCATGACACTTTTCATTTTTCCTTGAAAATTACTTTAATTTTTTCCTTCTATTCCAAAAATAAAACATCTTCCCTTTCCTTTGAGACATTTTCCTGGGTGATTCTTCCCAAATGCCTAACATGTAGGAATAATAATA
Source organism: Viscum album (assembly GCA_963277665.1). NCBI lineage: Eukaryota > Viridiplantae > Streptophyta > Magnoliopsida > Santalales > Viscaceae > Viscum > Viscum album. The sequence continues at coordinate 1,151,451,638 of OY728126.1, forward strand.
TTATTTCTTATATGGTCTTCCTAAAACTCTACTTTTCTCTTATTAGGTGTGTTACAAAACTCACCAAAGTTGATATTTTTAATCATATAAAAAAATAGATGATTCGGAATAACCACGAGGTTTCACATTTCTGTTCCCATTTCATTTGGTTGCACATGAGGAAAATCATTCCTTTATATGTCACAATTTTTGTTAACATGGATCTGCATGGTTCCATTCATTGTATAAAATAAAAAATTATAGTGTGAGAAACAATAGTCATAGTGAGGAGTCATATAATCATGAAATATCATTCATAGGATATTTAAATCATGAAACCTTATTTTTTTACTAGGAATATGGGAACATGTCTAAAGGATAAGTCTCCTTTATTAGAAAAATAACAAATTTAATCCAGTTTTAAGGAAGGAATTTTATGAATATCTATTTTAAAAAGAGTCATGATGTCCTCCAGGAGGGCATTAGACAAAGTTAGCTCATCACAGCTTACCCCTTTATTTGAAAGGACATCAGAAAGGGAATTATCTTCATGATATGAATGCATATTAAAATAGATCATGGATTAAAGTGTTTCCAATAAATTGATCCATCAAGAAGATGTCTTCTAAGAGAGGTGGATATTACCATTTCTGGAAACTTTCACAGTAGAAGCAAAGTAAAATTAAATCCATAGATTGTTCCATATTTTTTTTCTAGTCATATCAACCACATTGATCAAGACGGTAATTTTAGTCTCCAGTGATGAAATAATTCCAAAAATTCCATAAAGGCATCCAATGATGTCACCATGATAGTCTCTAAAGATTTCTCCAAAACCCCCTAAAACCTGATTACCTATGTATTTTTTGTTTAAGTTTCATTTGATATAATTAGGGGATGATGAGAACCATATTAATTCAAATTCTTTGTGGGAGGATGGTAATTACCAAAAATATCATGGTGTTTGAAAACAGAAATATCATGAACAAAATTTTTGCAGTGGTCTTTCTATATGTAAATTTCATTCTGTATTGACATAATAATTTTTAAAATTTCATATTTCATGTTGAAAGAATATTAGAGATGAATCCATTTTTTATGTTGTTCCAAATGATGTGGATAAGTTCAGTTTTCTCCATGTAAAAAAAGATTAAAAAACTGCTGAGATAGAGGAATCATTGAGAATTATTTGAAATGGTCCTGGATGGATACAACATGAGGAGGATGATCCTCAAAAATGTCTAAGATAGCCTTCTATAAAGATGAAGGAGTGAAACAACCTAAAAATAGCTAATTCACATCTTCCCTATGATGGTGAAAAAAATAACATATATCATAGAGAGAGATACCCATAGATTACAGAAAATAATCCTCAAGGAGATTTGAGAAGGCTAGAAAGATATTTTAGATATACTGAACCAGGTCTTTTGGGTCTACTACCACTTGATTCATATATAATAAAGCCACATCCAATTGTAGTATCCATATAGGTATGTATTTCTAATAAAACAATATAATATATTTCTTACTAAAATTTTAGAATTTCATTATCATGAATCAAACATTTGGGGCCCGCCTAACTGAAAATAATCTATGTGTGACTACCACAATCCCACCTCTAGTAAGCCAAGGTCTGGAGACCCATGCCAATTAGGAATATCCGATAAATGGGAGTCATTAGCCTAAGTACATGTACACATTAACACATCTTCAATCCCATACAATTCTGAAATATAAAAAATGATACCAATTCTTGCATGTATCTAACCCATAATCAAAAAAAATACTAAAAACAATAGAGTAGAAATGAAAGCCAACCAAAACTGAAAAGGACTCCAACCTATTCAGAAAGAGGGTACTAATTTCAAATGAAACCGCACAAAAAAGCCTTTGTCTTTCTATCTCAAATATGATCTACATACTCCTTTTCCTCATGGGACACCTTCAAAAAGTTCAATGTTTTTATAAGACATGACATGTACAAACAAACCCATGTAGGGGTGAGTATAACAATGCCAAATAGGGAACTTTGAAATCACTAATAATAATGAATAAAGAGTAGTCAACAAATAACAGTGATACAATAAACAACACTCAGATATACTCATAACAGAAAACTGGTCTCAAGTGGTATCAACCAATATTGACATCCAAAGGGTACTGCTTGAGTCTTCCAGGTAACAATCTTTCTAGGAGTACTCACTCTAAGATCCATGCTATCACTGGTGATGCTCTTCCAAGAGGTTATGATCATTGGTCCCCAACCAATAATAACTCACTGGATCTCAACAGATTTCATCATCCAGGTAGGAGATCACACACAGGGCTATTGGGGTACACCTCAAACCCTAATAGATATGCCTTTTATATAGGGTATCAATGGCTATGCATAGTGAAAATTCTGATACCAGGAACCACACCTAGGAACGATAGAGGATCCAGCCTCATTCCTATAGGGGGATTCATCAAACTCAATCCAATACTGCACTAATAGAGGATAAAGAAATCTTATTCCAATGATGTAATGTTGCATTGTACCCTCACAGACAAGGACTAAGGTATCACACTCAACTGAACCTGGTTTATACTAAATAGATGAAGAGATCCAATACATATATAAGGAAGTACATGGAATGTTATTAGGGTGCTTGGTGTTTACCGCAAAATTTGTACCAACCCATGTATGTGACCATGTTCCCCTACATGTAACACCCCAATATTTCACAGTACGTTATTTCTTTAAAGTAATTTAATAACTTTCATTACACACAACACCGAGTTCAAGCACACCACGACTTACCAAACTAGTTGTTCAAAAGATTTTATGAATAGTATTAACTAAATTTTGAACTATATATAATCCTTATAATTTTAGAATCCATATTAAGAGTTTATTAGGCATAATTTAAGAACTAATTCATTTTTTCCATATAAAAGAAGTATTTTTCAAAAAATGCACTTTTACCGCCTTTTAATGGTGAACCCTTTTGAAATCCAATATTTGAAACTTTTATATATTAAATTTTACAAAATAAACTACTTCTTTAGAATCGGTACATAAGAATTTAGTTTCAATAAATTTTTGGTGTTTTTCTGATAACTTTCATATTTGGGTGAATAGTGAAAAATACTATATTTTAACTGAAAACAAATTTTTTAATCAAAATAATTTATAGGGTTAAATTATACAATTTAATGGTTTGGAAGTATAAATAGATTATAATTTTACCATTTAATCTAATTATGTTCACTGTAAGTAATTTCACTTTCAAATTGGACATAAACAAGTGTCAATCTTTTGATAGTTATTGTTTCTTAAAAATACGCCTTTTGGTTTTGACAACAGGAATTAATTTTAAATTAATAAATGAAACTTATATGTTTCTAATTTGGTAAAATAGACTTCATTTTTTAATTCTTAATATCAAAATTATCTCAGGGTGAATTTTTTGTATTTTTCTGAAAACTTTCATTTTTTGATGAATAGTGAAAAACACCGAATTATTGTTTAAAACTGACTTTTCAATTAAATAATTATTTATTTTATTTAAATATATTTTAGGTAAAAATAGATAAATAATAACTATATATGTTCAATTTAATTCATTCGAGTCATTTTGTAATAATATTAGATATATAAAATTTTATTGAACTTTTCACCGTCTTTTACCCACCTCCTAGTACAATTTGTAAATTCGCATAAAACTTAATTTTACCACTTCTGTGAGTGGAATTTAAAAAATATGATAGAAAAGGTTGATATCAGTAAGTAAAATTTGGTTCAATAAGATAAAAATAATTTTTTGTGAATAATAACTTTTAACTTTTATTCACCATGGTTAAAAGTAAATAGGCTAATTAAGGGTAAAAATGATATTATTCTTACCCTAACACATGTTCTAATTCTATTGGATAAATTTAATTAGACCCAAGACAACCTTAGGAATAACATATTATCCTTTAGGTCCACTTGTATTAGATTAGGACATTTATTATTATTTAATTCAAAGAAGAGTTAAAAGAGTTAAAATCAAAGTTTAATATATAAAACATTTTTAATATAGAGTTATACCTAAGATAAATTCGACTATAAATATTCATTATAAATATAAAAATATTTCCTATATAATGGTATTTTATTTATAACTTTTACACATTTCATAGTTAAATTTATTTATGACACAATGGTGATACAGTAATTATTGTATTAACGAAAGATTAAAATAATTGAAATTATAAATATCCAAATAAATGTAATTTGAGACTTTTTATAAATTACACTAATTTTTTAGGTTAATATGACATGTTAGGGTTGGTTAGATTATTTTTTTCTAAGTAATCATGTTGTTATGATTTTAACAAAAAAACAAATACAAGATATTGTCAAAATTGACATAAAATAGTATTTAAAACAAATATTATATTATTAATTGATATAATAGTCCTAAAAATATAAGTCTCAGACAAAATACTTATATAATAATATATATATATAACATTAATTAACCAATTGGGGTTCTATTTTCATTTAATAGTAGGTTTATTAACCATATAATATAAAAATACAAAGAGACATGGTAAATATCAAACTATTTAACTAAGAGTTAAATCTAAAAGTTAAGATTAATATGCTGACCTAAACCTATCTAAAACATATTTATTGAGTGATTTTTTACCCATACCCAGCTTATACTTTAAATAATTAATTTTGGAGCCATTATAAACCGAAAATAAATTTATTATAAAATAATATTTTAAGTTTTTCCTAAGGTACCTATCACCCCTCTTATAAAAGGGAACTTCCCCTTCTCTCAAATTCACACATCCAAAGCCATTTGTCTCAGCCAAACCCTACTCAAATATCCTCCCAACTATCCTAACTTTATCCTAGAGTCCTTCCTTTGGTCATAAAGCCAACTTAAGGATCCCTTTTGATCAAATCAAAAGGAAGAACCCGAAGAAGAGGTAATGATTTCACCACCCTCTTTCAAGTTCTCTTATTCTTCCACTTAGTCTTTATTTGTTGTTTCCATTATAAAATAATAAATCTAGTATCTTATATATACTGTGATGTTATTATAAATATTTCACAACTATATTAATTATTATATTCATCTTATGAATGATAATGTCACCATGCGTGCGTACGTACGGCTTACCGTCTCTACGTTGTGGTGTAATTTGTTATTCAACACTATGTTATTTGGATGGATATAATGATGAGTAATATGTATATAAATAATGAAAATTACATGATAATGTATCTGTAAAATTAATATACCATCCAATTTCACACCTTTAAGGAAATTATATTGTTACTCTTGCGTACGTACGGATTACCGTCTCCATGGCACGATGAGATTCATTTCCACATTCACCATTAATCGACGATTATAAAAAAATATATATTACTAATAAGTATTTAATATATGAAATAATAATGCTACTAGATATATATATATATATATGAATTTATATACTTACATATATCTTATTCACTTATTTCCGTTCAATACAATATGGAAACAGAAACAACATTTATGCGTACGTACGGCCTACAATCTCTATAAACGGTGTTTTCCATTTCATATATCTATATATTATAAATATTTATATTATAAATATATATGATATATGAATCAAGGTTTATATTCTGGAAGTATTTAAATCATGACCTAAATGATACGGTTAAGAATAAAAACTTAAAATACGTACGATAAAGAAAGCGATTATTACCCGAAATGTTAATTTAACATGAAAATATTTATTAAATGGGTAGTATAAAGTCATAAATGAACCATGTATGATATAATAAATATGAATATAGTCCTTTTATAATATAATAACATAAAATGGTCATTATACAGAAGTTTAAACTTACCCTCGACCAAAGGAAAGTGCAAGGAAAGGGGTTTTTTATCTCACTTTTAATTTCATGAGATTTCTATTGTTCACCACTTACTTATTTCATGTGGTGTATTGTGTACTTAAATTTGATATATATTATCATGATTATATTTATATTCATGATATTATGGGATTCATTTGGTGTTTATTTACTATTGTTCATATGACTCGATTTATTACAACGAGGTAAGGGTTATTTCCTCAATCTCATTATTATATGAGATTGTTCATGTGTAAGTATTTTATGGGAAATACTTATCATAGATACCCATATTTTATAAAAAATGATTTCAAAATGAATATTTTAAGGTTTTCGGGGAGTGTTTATTTATCTAGATCATAATTTTAAATGTTTTAAAGATTTATCTTTCTAAACCCTTTTAATTAATGTCCATGTTTTCAAAATGATTTTAAGGATTTATTTATATGGACATGAATGTTTTGAAATGATAATTATTTTAATAAGTTTCAAAGTGGTATGGGACACTTTAATTCAAAAATCCCTTTTAAATGACTAACTTTATAAATTGGGAGAATTTTAAATTATTTCATGAAAAAGGGGTATTTCTCTCAAAGCATTTTACTGATCATTTTCATCTATGTAAACATCCTTTAATGGATTTTAAACTTGTTTGAAGTTGATTTATTATGATACAAATCTTCCAAGTTTTATTTAATTTTTTTTGATATGTTTGACTATGGATGTGTTATTTTTATACCATTCATAGTTTATTGATAAAGTATTGACATTTCGTATGCTAGTTTTAATACGAATTTTTATGTTATATTTCAACCTTTTCTTATTATGAATGTATTGGACTAGTATGTTCCAGGTTGGGGACCGGTAAAAGTAAGCCCTCTAGGTTGGGGTCCGGTTACATCAGACACTCCGGGATGGATTCCAGTTATAGAGGCTCTCCGAGATGGAGTCCGGTTACAGAGGCTCTCTGGGATAGAGTCTGGTTACAGAGGCTCTCCAGGTTTGGGTCTGGTTACAGTTAACACATAGGTCCTGGAACGAGGCCTTAACACAGAATTTAAATTCCTGTATTATACATTCCCTCATTATGAAATTAGTTATTACATGTGATTATTTGACTAGTATAATATCCATGTTCTTGTTTATATGGTTATTTTTGATTTATTTTTGCCATATTATGTTCAATATTATGTTTAAAAAGGTTGTTGTTTTTATTACACATCTTGACTTAAAAGTTTATAGCTTCCGCTAAATTATTTACCCTTACTGAGCATCTGATCTCACCCTTTTCTTATGTTTTATTTTCCCAGGATCCCAAGAAGTGTTTTATGTTTGAGGTGTCAGGTTAAGCTAAGGGAGAAATGGAATTATCAAAGGAATTTTTTTGAGTTGTATGTTAGAATGTGTAATGTAACGTCCATGTATGTAATCTATTTTCCAAGACTGCTAAACTGATCGGTCTTTCGGGACTTTATTCCTTGTAATCATGCCAATGTAATAAAATAATGCACCAGCTCTGGGTAACTGGGGTCGGGGCATTACAGTTGGTATCAGAGGAAGTTTATTAGTAACCTTGGAAACTAGATTTAGATAAACTCTGATTAAATCACATTACCCTAATACAGACTTTGAGGATTAGTATAGAAGAACTTCCTAGAATTTTGGTAATGTAGAGATTTTGTGAGTTTTCTAAGAAAATACATCCCTGTCTGGATACGAGCAGGTAGAGGTGGCTCTCACACAGATGTACCTAGGGATAAAACATGAAAACTCCGCATTGAGATAGACTCGAATGGGAACTGGTGCTCGAAAATGGGAATTTCTGCACTCCTGGTTACAACACTATCGGGGGATATGCTTAGGATAATTCTCATTTTATTTACAAATAATTATGAAGGATTTACGAGTATATACCTCTTCAAAGAAAATATTTTTATGGATTATATCCATAAACTATTCAATCTAGGTTATGTATTTTACAAGTTTTTAATTATTCATTGCAATTCATAAACTAACCTATTGTATTCCTTTGTATATAAATGGAACCCAGTATAAGGAATGTGAACTTCATCAATATGTATGATCCTTAGAGTAAGAAGTATCATATCTTTCACGGTATTAAGCCAACATTTAGAAGGTAAATAGTCTCCCATGTATTCTCAACATATGAAGAAATAGTATCATGTATTAATAAGATAAGTAAAGAATTATCTGAGTCTTTTGGCTTTGAAGGGAGTAAGAGAAGAAAATGATGGAAGAGAAAAATATGGATAAAGGGAAGAGGGAAAAGAAGGATTTTACCATATGTGATAACTGTGGAAAGAATCACCATGGTAAATTATTGAAGGGAATGGAAGTTTGTTATAAGTATGAAGAAAAAGGACACCAAGTACGTGATTGCAAGGGTATGAAAAACGTTTCAAATGTACAATGCTTCATTTGGAAGAAGTTGGGACACTACACGAATCAATGTCCAAATCATCAGAGTATACCCCAAATGTTGCTATTGGATAATAAAAAAGTTATGATATTACCAAAGATGAAGAGGAATGATTATATTTCTTATGTTGTTATTAAAGTATTGTGTCATTTTTGTATTGTATTAATGATGTACATGTTATAATAATTATAGAGTATATAAGTATTGTATTGCAGTACTATTTCATTAAGGACTTGAGATTGTGTGGAACCAAGAAAAGTAACTCAATAGTAGGTTAATTTTTTGGAAAATATCTTATTGAGAGAATGATAAACCATAATATGATTCTGATACCAAGGTAGTGATTTTGGAATAATACATGATTGATTTGGATAAATTATATTGAATATTCTTGACTACCTTGAAACTAATTAATGATTTTTATATTCCATCATTGTTGGATTTTACAACATTTTTGGATAGAAGGAGTATATCCAGTATTATATAAGGAATAAGGGAGCATGAATGTAATCAATAAGGTTTTATGGTAATTCGGGACATTGTAGTGTTTTAAAAGAATACATGATGAAGGTGTTCACAAGTTATTACGTGGAAAAAAGGGTCTTCATTGTGTTTACTTTCTTTATAAATTTTGGACTTTGAGTTTGGACATAAGTATTTTGGATAATTCTAGTTTGAGATTATTTTTTGATTTCCATAAAAGGACAACCCGGAGGTTAGGCAGCAACCCGTCGCATCCGGCAAGGCCGCGAGACTTGAACCCGAAACAGAAGGGTAACAAGGGTTTATCACCTACCACTAGCCCATGTGATGTACTAGATTGAATAATGTAGTTTTTTTAAAAGTTTTGGTAGATGAATTATAAATTCATTTTTTTGGAACCCTATTCGAATAGGATAAATAGAATATTTTTGTTAATCTCTATTATCGCTTTGAGTGAATGATGAGTTTGTGGTAGAAATTAGTTAAAAGATGGAACTCTACTTGTCAAGTATATATTTTTTTTTTCTTATCTTACTCTATGAAGAAATTAATTCTTAAAATTTAGGTAAGGGATATTAAAACTAAAAATTTGTTATCCTAATACCTTATGTTTTTTTGAACCGATGATATTTTAAGTCATCATAGATTGATGGATTTGAGGCCCTCAATTCTATAATTGATTATGACTGATGACCTCAATCACTCCCTATAAATATTTATGTTTTTCCTCCAATTATGTGTCTCTAATTGACACCAATGTTCTCCTAATCGAGATTATAATTTGGTGGTGACCCTTTCATTTCCCTTTTTCCTCTTATTAAGACAAAATTTTATTAACCCAATTTCCGATGTGGGTTTTCTCACAAAGGTATTTTCTATTTTCAACCTTTTATTTTCGAAGAACAATTTCAAATTTTGAGGACACAATTTATTGAAGGAGGGAAGAATGTAACACCCCAAGATTTCACAGTATGTTATTTCTTCAAAGTAATTCAATAACTTGCACTACACGCAACACTGAGTTCAAGCACACCACAACTTAACAAACTAGCCGTTCAAAAGCAGTTATGAATATTATTAACTGAATTTTTAACTATATATAATCCTTATAATTTTAGAATCCATATTATGAGTTTCTTATACATAATGTAAGAACTAATTCATTTCTTTTAGATAAAAGTAGTATTTTTCAAAAAATGCACTTTTACCACCTTTTAATGGTGAACCTTTTTCAAATCAAATATTTGAAACTTTTATATATTCAATTTGACAAAATAAACTTCTTCTTTAGAATTGGTACATAAGAATTTAGTTTCAATAAATTTTTGGTGTTTTTCTGATAACTTTCTTATTTGGGTGAATAGTGAAAAATACTATATTTTAACTGAAAACAAATTTTTTAATCAAAATAGTTTATAGTGTTAAATTATACATTTTAATGATTTGAAAGTATAAATAGATTATATTTTTACCATTTAATCCAATTCTGGTCGTTGTAAGTAATTTCACTTTGAAATTGGACATAAACAAGTGTCAATCTTTTGATAGTTATTGTTTCTTAAAAATATGCCTTTTGGTTTTGACAACGGGAATTAATTTTAAATTAATAAATGAAACTTATATGTTTTAAATTTGGTAAAATAGACTTCATTTTTGAATTCATAATATCAAAATTATCTTAGGGTGAATTTTTGGTATTTTTCTGAAAACATTCAATTTTTGATGAATAGTGAAAAACACCAAGTTATTGTTTAAAACCAACTTTTTATTTAAATAATTAATTATTTTATTTAAATATATTTTAGGTCAAAAAATATACATAATAAATATATATGTCCAATGTAATTCATTGGAGTCATTTTTTAGTAATATTAGATATATAAAATTTTATTGAACTTTTCACTGTCTTTTACCCACCTCCTAGGAGAATTTGAAAATTCGCATAAAACTTAATTTTACAGCTTCTGTGAGTGGAATTTCAAAAATATGAGAGATACAGTTGATATCAGTAAGTAAAATGTGGTTCAATAAGATAAAAATAATTTTTCATGAATAGAAACTTTTTAATTTTATTTACCCCGGTTAAAAGTAAATAGGGTAATGGGTAAAAATTATTTTATTCTTACCCTAACACATGTCCTAATTCTATTGGATAAGTGTAATTTGACCCAAAAAAACCTTCAGAATAAAATATGATCCTTTAGGTCCACTTGGATTAGATTAGTACATTTATTATTATTTAATTCAAAGAAGAGTTAAAAGAGTTAAAATCAAAGTTTAATACATAAAACATTTTTAATATAGGGTTATATATAAGATAAATTCGACTATAAATATTCATTAGAAATATAAAAATATTTCCTACATAATGGTATTTTATTTATGATTTTTAGTCATTAAATAATTAAATTTATTTATGACACAATGATTATACAGTAATTACCGTATTAACAAAAGATTAAAATAATTGACATTATAAATATCCAAATAAATGTAATATGAGACTTTTTATAAATTCGACTAATGTTTTAGGTTAATATGACATTTTAGGGTTGGTTAGATTAATTTTTTTTGAAGTAATCATGTTGTTATGATTTTAACAAAAAAAACAAATACCAAATAGTATCAAAATTGAAATAAAATAGTTTTTAAAACAAATATTATATTATTAATTGATATAATAGTCCTAAAAATATGAGGATCATCCAAAAGACTTATATAATAATATATATTACATTAATTAATCAATTGGGGTTCTATTGAAATTTTATAGTAAGTTTATTAACCATATAATATAAAAATACAAAGAGACGTGGTAAATATCAAACTATTTAACTAACAGTTAAATCTAAAAGTTAAGGTTAATATGGTGACCTAAACCTGTCTAAAACCTATTGGTTGAGTATTTTTAAACTCATAACCACCTTATCCTTTAAATAATCCATTTTTTATACATTAGAAACCAAAAATAAATTTATTATAAAATAATATTTTAAGTTTTTCTTAAGGTGCCCCTCACCCCTCTTATAAAAGGGCACTTCACCTTCTCTCAAATTCACACCTCCAAAGCCATTTGGTTTGGCCAAAACCTACTGAAATATCCTCCCAACTATACTACCTTAATCCTAGAGGCCTTCCTTTGGTTAGAAATCCAACTTAAGAATCCCTTTTGATCAAATCAAAAGAAAGAACCCGAAGAAGTGGTAATTATTTCACCACCCTTTTTCAGGTTCTCTTATTCTTCCACTTACTCTTTCTTTGTTGTTTCCATTCTAAAATAATAACTCCAGTATATTCTATATAATGTGATGTTATTATAAATATGGACCAACTATATTAATTATTCTATCCATCTTATGAATGAAAATGTCACCATGTGTGCGTACGTACGGCTTACCGTCTCCACGTCGTGGTGTAATTTGTTATTCAACACTATGTTATTTGGATGGATATAATGGTGATTAATATGTATATAAATAATGAAAATATCATGATAATGTCTCTGTAAAATTAATATACCATCAAATTTCACACCTTTAAGGAAATGATATTTTTACTCTTGCGTACGTACGGATTACCGTCTCCACGACGCTATGAGATTCATTTCCAAGTTCACCATTCATTGACGATTATAAAAATATGTGTTACTAATAAGTATTTAAGATATTACATAATAATGATACTATATATATACATATCTTTGTGTGTGTGTGTGTATTTATGTACTTACATATATCTTATTCACTTACTTTCATTCAATAAGATATGAAAACAGAAACAACATTTATGCGTACGTACGGCCTACCGTCTCCATAAATGGTGTTTTCCATTTCATATATATATCTATTATAAATATTTATATTATAAATATATATGATATATTAATCATGTTTTATATTCTGGAAGTATTTAAATCATGACCTAAATGATACGGTCAAGAATAACAAGTTAAAATACGTACGATAAAGAAAGAGATTATTACCCGAAATGTTAATTTAACATGAAAATCATTATTAAATAGGTAGTATAAAGTCATAAATGAATCATGTATGATATAATAAATATTAATATGGTCCTAGTATAATCTAATGACATAAAATTGTCATTATACAGGAGTTTAAACTTACCCCCGACCAAAGGAAAGTGCAAGGTAAGGAGTTTCTTATCTCACTTTTAATTCCGTGAGATTTCCATTGTTCACCACTTACTTATTGTATGTGGTGTATTGTGTACTGCCATTTGATATATATTATCATTATTATCTTTATATTCATGATATTTTTTGATTTATTCGGTGGTTATTGACTATTGTTCAAACGACTCGATTGATTATAATGAGGTAAGGCTTATTTCCTCAATCTCATTATTATATGAGATTGTTCATGTGTAAGTATTTTCTGGGACATACTTATCATAGATACCCATATTTTATAAAAAAATGATTTCAAAAGGAATATTTTAAGGTTTTATGGGAGGTTCTATTTATCTAGATCATCATTTTAAATGTTTTAAATATTTATCTTTCTAAACCCTTTTGATTAATGTCCATGTTTTCAAAATGATTTTAAGGATTTATTTATATGGACATGAGTGTTTTGAAATGATAATTCTTTTAAAAAGATTCAAAGTGGTATGGGAAACTTTGATTCAAAAATCCCTTTTAAATTACTACCTTTATAAATTGGGATAATTTTAAACGATTTCATGAAAAAGGGGTATTTCTCTCAAAGAATTTTACTGATCATTTTCATCTATGTCGACATCCTTTAATGGATTTTAAACTTGTTTGAAGTTGATTTATTATGATACAAATATTCCATGTTGTATTGAATGTTTTGTGATATATTTGACTATGGATGTCTTATTTTTATACCATTCATGGTTTATAGATAAAGTATTTACATTTCATATGCTAGTTTTAATACGAATGTTTATGTTATATTTCAACCTTTTCTTATGATGAGTGCATTGGACTAGTATGTTCCGGGTTGGGGACCGGTAAAAGTAAGCCCTCCGGGTTGGGTTCCGGTTATAGTAGACCCTCTGGGATGGAGTCCAGTTACATAGGCTCTCTGGGATGGAGTCCGGTTAGAGAGGCTCTCCGGGATAGAGTCTGGTTACATAGGCTCTCCGGGTTTGGGTCCAGTTACAGTTAACCCATTGGTCCTGGCACAAGGCCTCGACACTGAAATTAAAGTTTGGTACTATACATTCCCTCATTATGAAATTAGTTATTACATGTGATTATTATACTAGTAGAATATCCATGTGCTTGTTTATATGGTGATTTTTGATTTATTTTTGACATATTATGTTTAAGATTATGTTTAAAAAGGTTGTTGTTTTTATTACACATCTTACCTTACAAGTTTATAGCTTTTGTTAAATTATTTACCCTTACTGAGCATCTGAGATCACCCCTTTCTTATGTTTTATTTTCCCAGGATCCCAATAAGTGTTTTATGTTTGAGGTTTCGGGTTTAGCTAAGGGAGCAATGGAATTCTCAAAGGAATTTTTTTGTGTTGTATGTTAGAATGTGTAATGTAACGTCAATATATGTAATCTATTTTCCAAGACTACAAAACTGGTCGGTCTTTCGGGACTTGATTCCTTGTAATCATTCCAATTTAATAAAATAATGCACTAGCTCTGGGTAACTAGGGTCGGAGTGTTACACTACATGCGCCCGTGTATCTAGTAATGTATGTTTACAGAGCTATGTCAGAGTACTAGGTCATTTCTATGTACTCTACCCATGCCCATGTGTAATAACTAGACCATGTTGATAGTAAAAACACCCCCACCTTAACATTTTTTTTGGGTCTTATCCCACCAGGTACCACCAATTTCCCCACAAACACATGGTCCCCTCCCTAGAGCCCACCCATGTGCCTAAGCAGGTCATCAGACTCATGATTGTCCCCATAGTCTAACACTTGTTCTTTCTATTGTGATTTTTCCTTACTTGCACACACTCTGGAAAACTTCCCATAAGGTCACCCATCCTTATCACTACTCCATGCCAGGAATATTTAACTATGGATTTCTAATTGGTTATGCTCCTGAAAATAAAGGTTTACCTTGTTCACATGAGTCATATCATTTAGTATTTTAACCCTTTATCATTATGGGGTGTTACACTATGTGGATAGACATGTACATACCCATTTACTCTTAGAGTACATTATGATCCTCCATCCATGGTTCACATGGTGTGTGGAAGGTGTCACATGGTGTGTGATATTAAATTTACAAGTAAACCCTAGCGTCGTAACCAGGGGTCCCACATGGCGTGTATCTCCATGTTATGTTTTGTGTGTCAGGGGATTTTCTGAAACCCATGGTTCCATATTAATGACATCCTTATTCACCACTACCACTATAAATCCAACTGGGAATATTGGATTTTGTGTCATTAATCCCCCATCCTTATCGATCATTGGGATTCAAGCTCTAATCTACTTAGAAATTATTCTATCAATCTGCACCACCTCCATACCACACCATCACCATGCATCAAACCAGTGAGAATGAGGAAAACCAGCCTAATATGATCTGCCTATAGCCATCCTCCATCATCAAAACTTGATCATACCCTTGATCACAAATCTCACCCAGGGTATTAATCCATTCCACCAAAGAACGATCATGAAATGATCAAATACCTAGTATTTGTTGAACCAGAGGATAAAGAAATTATCCATGATGAAATTTAAAATAATCAAGGGAGAAAATCATAAACATGATGAATAAAACATAGACTCTATTCATTTAAACCTTTTTTTTATTAACATATAATAGATTAATTAAGTGGAATAATCAAAAAAAATCAACTCTAGAATAAATCAACTGTCGATGCATGAATCAATTCTTGTTTGTGGTATTGATCTACGTTCAACATAGGATATATAAATGGGATGAAACCATAGAAAACAAAAAACCAACCTATATTTTGTATCGATCACTAATAAAGAAAAATTCTATATTGATTTCATTGGTGGGATCCAAAAACTCGATTGGCATAGATGATCTATGTTTTACTAGTTTGATCCTCCGATCTGATGTCATTCTCCAATGTATCTCTAATGAATCCTCTATAGGTCTCTAGTTTTATGCAGCTAACCCTAATATATAACCATGATGGGGTATTTGTATAGGAGGTATTTAGTTCACATCATCTATGAAATAAAATAAAATAATTTATTTATTTATTTATTTTTATCCTCTGTGACAACTCTTTCACAAATGCCCCACACTGACAAAGGTTATGTCATACCTAGGGTAAAATATATGTTCTTAAATCAATAGTGGCCTTATATTTGTGATCTGAGACTCTTTTATTGAGTAAATCCTCATTGTTTAAGAAAATTGTGCACTTTTAATTTTAATATATTTAATATTTTTCAAATATCATTCTCAGGTTCACTGGGCCTCAGAATCTCATGTCATCACAATGCCAGGATCCAAAAATATTAATAGAAATATTTCACAGATTTACCTAGAAAAAATTATATTCTCTCCATATTAGGGATTCTCATACTAGAAAAATAAAAATATTACTCAAAAATATGTGGGTAATGAGTTTAAATCTCAGTCTCCCACTCCTAGGTTCACTCCTGAAGATTCCCATACTACCATGGTACATTCACTAAAGGAATTTCTCACCCATATATGATACTCTTCTACTATTCATTGATCTTCATTGGGTACTCTAAAATGGTAGCTCCATCCTTGATGTCCATCTCACCAAAGTTGATAACATGTGATGGGTCATGCATGTACCTCCTCAGTTGCGACACATAGAAGATGTTGTGCACCCAGCCTAACTATAGTGGTTTGGCCTAGTGATACACCACCTCAACAACACTACACAATATCTAGAAAGGGAAAATGAACCTCAAAGATAACTTACTTCCACAGATAAATATACATAATCCACATTGAGGTGATACCTTTAGGAACACATGCTCTCCCTCCTTGAACTCCAAAGGCCTCTATCATTGGTCTTCATAGGACTTATGATATCTCTCTTTAATCAATATCCACTCATGGATGATCTGCACCTTATCTGTCATAACTCACACCAACTCTAGGACTATGAGTGTTGACTCGCCTGGATTAGTCCAAAAAACTAGTGACCTACAACATTTTATATACTATAATCACCCAATATTTTCATACAGATACATTAAATCATTTTTTCATAATAAAAAACACACACCCAAATACCGTATTAGTTTAGTTCCTTTTAAAACATGGAACAAAAACTTCTAGTCTGGTGAAATATCTTAAATATTTCCCACAAATATATTCCCCTTTATTACCCCTACCTAAAACCTTTCTCTATAACCTGGGGAAAATAAAACATATAAAAATGTGAGCTTAGATTCTAAGTAAGGGAAAAAAGGGACATATTTAAGCCTAATCATGAACATGATCATATGATAGCATGATCATAACATTAAAATATCATACCCTACATATCAAAGATCATATAAATGATTCATGGAATAATTGATGAAATCTCATAAGACATTAATCATAAGTAAATCAAGATCATAATCTATTATAATTATAATGTAGGAATAAGGCATGGAATTTGTGGTAGACACATAAACATGTAATATCACTCCCTATTAGTCAATGATCATTGGCGAAACTTAACAACGCACTTCATGGGGGATGAACCTACTGGGCAGGACACACGACCATCCCCAGTTGTAGTCCTTTCATTATAGTAGATCAGGTTTCACATTCTTTCCATAGTGGATCAGGTTTCCCCTTATTCCCATAGTGGATCATGTTTTTCCTTCTTCTCATATTGGATCAATCTTGTTGACTTGTTTCCCATTATTATCTCATGAGATATAAATCTTTTCCCAATGAATTGGAGGGATATATAGGTCTCACATTTCATATAATGAAAATCATACATATGTTTTACACAAGAATATAAATAATTCATAATATCATAACTCATAAAAAAAGTGGGTTTTAACAACATTTCATCATAAAATAACTCATGGGAAAAAATCATAAGTATTAATCCATAAAAATCATAAACCATTAAGATAAAGAATAATAATGGTATAATTTCATTATATCCACATTAAAACATAATTATCATAAATAACATTATCTTATATGGAAAATTATTTTGAAATATCACTTGAAATAATTCTTGATGAAAATATCCTTTCCATTTTGAAAAATTCTTTTTCAATCATAAAAAATTTAGTAAACCTTTTTTATTGAAGATAACCTTGAAAATTTAAAAATAAAGATTTAGAAACTATTTTAAACAAATTTTAAATCCTTTTTACATAAACATTTCTAACATATCATTTAACACAGTTTTAAAACATTTTTATAAAACATAGATTTGAAGGAACGCAAATTTCTGACCAAAGAGTGAATAACATTAAATAAAACTTATAATATCATGAAAATAAGTATTTTGTGATATTAAATTTAAAATATAAGTATATAAAACTTTTAAAATAATATATTTTCATAACATAACATGGATCTCAAAGAAGTAAAATTGATAAAAAAATTGCCTTACCGATTTGGTAAATTTTGAACTATAAACCGCATGAAAGAAAGATCACGAAATAGATATGTAAATACCCAAAAATTTAAGTATAAGGATCATAGATTACATTAATGTGTATTATATATACCAAAAAAATAAAAAAGTGGTGAATATAGCATATATATCACAGAAATAAAATTGAGAAGAGAAAATTATTAACTTAAGTCTGGACATTTTTCATACACATTCAAACCCCCTCTCCTTTTGGTAACACCTTTTTGTTTTTACCAAAGGTCATACTTGGTTGGATTTATACAAAATGTGAGGCATCTAGGATGAAGGTAGGGAATTTGGTAGGATATTGGGTCAGTTTTTGGTTAACCCAAAGGTCTTTAGAGGTTTGAAGAAAAGAGAAGTAGATGTGGCATTTTATAAGAGAAAGGAGGGATACTTTAGGAATTTCTCAAAACATTAATTTATAATAATTTTTATCTCAATAAAAATACCTTAAAAATACCATTGATCAGAATTTAATATATTATAATGTTGTAATATCATCAACTAATAGATTTTAGAAAGGTTTTATTGTTATTTTAAACCATATCATTTTGATTAACACTTAGTTAACCTATTTTAATTTTAACTATGGTAACAAAGTTTTCAATAATAATAAGTAGCAATTTTTACATATAAAGTGTCAATGGGACCATAAAATTTAATTTATGATATTTTAGATCATATCTTACCATTTTTCCTTATTTAATATTTCTATAATTTATAAATAATTTTATAAAATATTATTTTTATAAAATATCATTAGTGTCAATTTTTACAATATTTATTACTTTGACTTTAATAAAATTAATAAAGTAATAAAACTTCAAACCAGATCATTTAATACACCTCTGATATTTTATATTAATCTATAAAATTCGCGTATCACCTTAATTAAGTCAAATTATATTTATTTTAATATTTATAATATAATTTAATGGATTTTTTCATTAATTGAATAATTACGGCGTCGTTATTGTATAATTATTTATGATAATTATTTATTCACTAAAATTTTAAAAAATAAATTTTATGATGTATATAAACCTTTTATATTTTATAAGAATATATGTAGTCGTTCATGTCTTCTATTTGAACACATATTAAAAATATTGTACTTATTAAAAGTAAGAGTGACATTTTGTCACTCTCTTTGATTTTAAGAATATCTAAGTCGTTTTCATGGAAGAGTGTCAATTAAATAATTAAATTTCAAACCATAAGATTTATTAGTAAAATTAAACTTAAAAAATAATTTTCTTACAAGTTTTATGGTAGTTTTATAATATTTATAAAATTATTTTTACCCTTAATTATCAGATTTAACCTTAATTGTGGTAATAAAATTACTAAAGTTACTATTCATACAATCAAAAACTAAGAGGGACCTATTTAATAAATTTTGACTATATGATTCTAAATATGGAATCAATTTTTCCAAATTATAATCATATAAGTGATTGAAAATAATTTAAAATTAATCTCATAGATGGGATGAGACAACAGGTTTTAAAACTGAAAAGGTCTAAAAGATTAAAATATTTTTATATCCAATTTCAATTTGAAATTGGTTCTAATGACCTAAATTGGATTAATTGACATAAAATATTACTAATTATATATTAAAAAAAATTAAAAACACCATTTAACTACATAAATAAGTTAGAAGAAAAAATTATTTTCAATTAAAATTCAGTATTTTTTACTATTCATCAAAACATGAAACTTATCTAAAAAATACCAAAATTTAACAGAAAGTAAATATTTATATTGCTATTTCAAAAATTAAGTTTATTTTTTCATTTAAAAATTATAAAAGTTTCAATAAATATATTTAAAATGGCTTTTTCATTAAAAGGCATTAAAATTACCTTTTAGATAAATATATATCTTTAAGCATAAAATTTGTTTCATTATTATATATTTTCTAGAAAATAAAAATATGGATATTAATTAGTTTAATTAATATATATATTCCATTAAAATAATTTATCAAAATTGGTTTAATTAATTTATTGAGGTAAAACATGTTTAATTTCATAAATATTGTTTTCCAACAAAAGATTTCTTATATTTTCAAAAGGGCTTTATTTTTATTTCTAGTTAATTGGTCACCAAATAATTCTTCTTATATACATTTTTAAACCATATTTTCCTAATTTAATTAATATTATTTATAACCTCCATTCCAATGGCTAGGTGACAAGTATAATAATATTTTAATAATATTATTAATAGTACATTGTAGTTTAGTAAAACTAGGTCGTGTGTGTAGAAAAATATATCAAAAGAATTAATAATTGTTTGTAACACATGAAAAACATAGTGTTTCATATGTTTAAAGATAATATAAATGTTTTTGTAGTGGAATATTGACTTGGTGTTGTGTTCAATGTAAGAATAACATGGTGCTTTCATATAACAAAAGCTATATTCAGTGTTGCGTCAAATGAAACATATTGAAAAGATCAAATTAATTAAAAAATATATTTTCCAAAATATAAGGGTGTTACATTCTACCCCATTAAAATGAATTTTTACCTCAAATTTCGTCTAGGTTATCAGAGGTTTAATACTTGAAAGTTCTTTTCATAGAAACTCACATTGTAAAAATAAATAGTAAAATCCCCTTTAAATTAGGAAAGTTAGAAACATAATGGTTACCCAAAGTAACTTATAACTAGGTTTCCACACTATAGAACATAGGTTTCAATTGAAAAAAATTACATAGAAGATAAATCTAAATATAATGTTCAGATAGATAGTGATAGATAATATAGTCATTATAAAGTTAACCATCACAGAATGATAAATCTATTATGATCTAAGGAACTATTTTATTCATCAAAAATGAAGGTACTAGGATAAATTTTTTGTTTTAGGATAAATTTACTAAATATTAATAATTTTCACAATATGATATAATTGTTTCCATTCCATTATGTAAGCACAATATCATCAATCGATTATGTCTTGATCAATTTCTGCTTCATCTCTTATTCCAGGAAATGAGGTTGAAATTATAATACCTAAATAATTAGTGGATCATAAGATCCATAATGGGATGATAAGTCATTCCTTATGTCTCTAGTTATCACCATAACAAAATGGTTAGTACATGTTATCCAATAAAAATAAATATTCATATGGCGATATAATATTTTAATCTCTAAAACCTCGTTATAAGTTTAACATAAACCATTTCATAAATGGTTAACCATGTAACCCATCTGAAATATGAAATTACAAAACTATAGAAATATGTTTACCAAATTCTTCAAAATTATCTTAACAATGATTCCCCCATATATCATAAAGTATCTCTTGTTTTTCACATACCAAACATGTAAATACCTTTATCATGTACTCTCTTAAAGCATGGTAATAACCTGAATTACCATAAATACTTATTGAAAACATGCATGCTTCCTTATTCGAAAGATTATTGGATATATTACTTAAATCCAAAAATGTTGTAAACATCATCAATGATAGAATAATCTAATTTTTCTATAAGTCATTAATTAATTCCAAGGTAATCAGTACCATCCAATTTACTTTATCCAAACATCATTATCTTATCATCAAGAAAATATTAAGGGTTATCATTCCCTTAATCATGTGTTCCCCGTGAATATCACCTTTCCATTAAATCCCCTTTATATTCTATTGAAACCATTGAACATATTATTTTAAATCCTTAGAGAAAAATATAAACTAAATAATCCTTATATATTTCACAATTCATATAACATAATTCTTGAATAAAAAATATATAAACACTTTGATTATTTCACTTCATCATTAAGACATTAACAAGGACACCCCATCCTAGTACTTAATACATCTTTCCTTTCACATTCTATATTTATTCTCATCACCATCAGTAATATAACCATTACTTGTACCACCTTTATGATTATCTTAATGAGCTTTCCACTTAGTAAATCAATTTTAATAATTCCCATTCTTTCAACATTTAAATAATTCAACAATTGGTAGTATCTTATGGAGTTCAATATTCACATCCATTTCATTAACTAAAATTTTTATTTTCCCATTGTAGTTACTTTATTTTTTGCCTTATTTTACATAGTCAAAACATATTATTGTTCCACTAAAACATTTATTTGGGTGTTTATTCCCACATTCTTAACAAAAAGAAAACTTAATATTATTTCATCCATGGTATACATTACCAAAATTATTAGAAAAATCTTTCATTATATTTTTATTTGATTGTAAGAGTTAGTTATGGTACATGTTTTTAATCATTTTCTATGAAAACTGATTAGGTGTGATCACAACATCCTTCACTGCAGTGATCATCCCATATCCCTACTCATCAGAAAATTGTTCGTCACATTCAATGTTAACCCAGTTCCTTCTGGTTCCTGTCACTAACTAAAAACAAATAATAGCATGAGGAACACTTATCCTAGAATAAAACTATATAATGATAAAAAAATAACTTATATGATGTCTAAATTAGGTCACCTTCTTTAATTTATGACACGTTTGGATTATCCTTAGAGACATCTCTAGGAATATCCTTAGAAATATTTGTAGGGGTATCACTAAATTTTTCTCATCCTAGTTTCCAAATGTTGACTAAACATTTACTCTGATACCAACTATAACAACCTAGTATTTTGATACATATACATTGCATCATTTTTCAAAATACACAAACACACACCCAAATACCAGATTTGTTTAGTGCCTTTGGAAACTTGGAACATAAACTTCTAGTATGGTCAAAGATATTCAATGTTTCCCTCAAAGATCTTACCCTTTATTACCCCTATCTAGAACCTTTATTTATAACCTGGGGAAATAAAATATAAGAAAATGGTGATCTTAGAATCTTAGTAAGGGTAAAAAAGGGATATATGTAAGCATAATCATGTAAATAAGGGTATGAGAACATGAGAAAAACATTAAAAGATCATACCATAAATATCAAAGAT
This sequence comes from Viscum album, assembly GCA_963277665.1. NCBI lineage: Eukaryota > Viridiplantae > Streptophyta > Magnoliopsida > Santalales > Viscaceae > Viscum > Viscum album. The sequence goes on from OY728126.1 coordinate 1,151,474,987, forward strand.
CATATACATGAGTCATGGAGTAAATTATGGTAGTTAATAAGATATGAATAATGAATAAATCAAGAGAATAAAACATGAAATAATAATATAGGAATAATACATTGAATTTGTGGTAGGCACATAAGTATATAATATCATTTCCTATAAGTCAAGGATCATTTCTAAACCTTAACAGGTAAATTCATAGGGGATTATCTTACTATGAGGGACACACCAGCATCACCAATCATAGTCCATTCCATGTAGTGGATGGGTTTCCCCCTTCTTCCCATTGTGGATCAGGTTTCCCCTTCTTCCCATAGTGGATCAAGCCTGTCGACTTGTTTCTCATCATTATATCATGAGATATTAATCATGACCCAATGAATTGGAGGGAGATATAGTTCCCAAAATTCAAATAATAAAAACCATACATACTTTTTCCACAATAACGTAAATCATTCATCATATCAAAACCTATAAAAAAGTGGGTTTTACAAACATTTCATCATAACATAACTCATAGAAAAAAAACAAATTTTAAAAGTATCAATACATCATAAACATAAACCATTCAGAGAAATAATAAGAATGATATCATTGGATAACATCCCCATTAAAACATAAGTTACATCAAATAACATTTTCTTAGACTGAAAATGAAATTTAAAGATTACTTGAAATAATTCTTGAGTAAAATATCCTTACCATTTTGAAAAACACTTTTTAAATTATAAAACATTTCAAAAGCCTTTTTTATTGAAAATAGAATTTAAAATGTATAAAAAAATCTTTTAAAACTATTTTAAACATCTTTTAAATCTTTTTTCCTTAAATATTTCTAAAAGGTCATTTAAAAGAGTTTTAGAAAACATTGATTTGAAGGAACACAAATTTCTGACCAAAGAGAGAATAACATAAAATGAAACTTATAATATCATTAAAAGAATTATATTCATGATAATATGTGTAAAAGGGAAGTATATAAACCTTTTAAAATAATATAGGTTCATAACATAACATGTGTCTCAAAAGAAGGAAAATTGATACAAAACTACCTTATCGATTTGGTAACTTTTGAACCGTAAACCACAAAAAAGAGATATCATCAAATGGATATGCAAATAACAATAAATTTAAGGATAAGGATCATATATTATATTAATGGGTAGTATATACACCTCAAATAATACAATAGTGGTTAATATAACATATATATCAAAGAAAGAAAAATGAGACGTGAAAACCCATACCTTAAGTCTTAACTTTCTTTGTACGTGTTCAAACCTCCTCTTATTTGGGTAACTCCTTTTGGTTTTCACCAAAGGAATTCCTTGGTTGGATTTATTACCAAAGTGAGGCCTCTAGGATGGAGTTAAGGAATTTTTTAGGAGATTTGGTTAGGGTTTTTCTGAGCTAAAGGTCTTGATAGGTGTGAATAAAAGAGAAGAAGAGGTTCTTTTTTATAAGAGAGGGGATGGGCACTTTTTGGAATTTCTCATAATATTAATTTACGATAAATTCAATATAAATCCAAAAACCTCCAAAATACCATTTATTAGAATATAAGATATTATAAAGTTGTAATCTCATAAACTAATATATTTTATACAAGTTTTTGTGTTATTTTAAACCTTATCATTTTGATTAACCATTAGTTAACTGATTTTAATTTTAAGTGTGGTAACAAAATTTTCAATATTAGAAGGTAAGAATTTTTACATATAAAGTGTCAATTGAAACATAAATATACAATTTATGATATTTTCGAACATATATCACCCCATTTGTCCTTATTTAATATTTTTATAATTTTTAAATGATTTAATAAAATATTATTTTCATAAAATATCATTAGTGTAAATTTTGACACTATTCATTACTTTGACTTTAAGAAAATCAATACATAAATAAAATTCAAAAAAATCATTTAATGCACCTATAATATGTCATATTCATCTTGATAATTCATTAATCACATTAATTAAGTAAAATTATATTTATTTTAATATTTCTAATACCATTTAATTGATTATTTCGTTAATGAAATAATTACTACATCATCATTGTATAATTATTTATGATAATTATTTATTTGCTAAAATTTAAAAAATAAATGTATATAATGTTGATAAAACTTTTATATTTCATATGAATATATATATTTGAGAATATCTACTATTTAAATCCATATGAAAAATATTATACTTAATAAAAGAAAGAGTGTGACATATTTTCACTATCTTTGATTTTAATAATATCTAATTCATTTCCATAGAAAATTTTAAATTAAATAATTAAATTTTAAATATTAGGTTTTAAGGGTCGAATTAAATTTATCCAATAACATTTGGTCATGTGTTATGGTACTTTTTTAACATTTATAATATTATTTTTACCCTTAATTTCCCAATTTACCCATAATCATGGTAATAAAAATTACTATAGTTACTATTCGTATTGTCCAAAAATAAAAGGGGCCTATTAAATAAATTTGAAGCTTATGATTCCAAATATTAAATCCATTTTTTTCAAATTATAATCACCTAAGTGATAGAAATTAATTTAAAATTAATTCCTCATATAGAATGAGATGACGGGTTTTAAAAGTGAAAAGGTCCAAAAGATTAAAATGCTTCTATATCCAATTTCAATATGAAATTTGTTCCAATGAAATAAATTGGATTAATATTTGTAAAATTTTACAAATTATATTTTAAAAATAATTAAAAATGATAATTTAATTATATAAAAAAGTTAGACAAAAAAGAAGTTTTCAATTAAAATTCAGTATTTTCACTATTCATCAAAGCATGAAACTTCTCATAAAAATACCAAAAGTTCACCCAAAGTAAATTATTACATTAAAATTTAAAAAATTAATTTTATTTTGTCATATAAAAATTATAAAAGTGTCAAAAATTAGTTTTAAATGGGTTCTCCACTAAAAGGTAGTAAAATTACCTTTTAGAAGAAAAAAAAATATATCTTTAAACATAAAATAGGTTTCATGATTATCTCTTGTTTAAAACCAAAATATAGAAATTAATTAGTTGATTGAATATATATATATATATATATATCATTAAAATAATTTATCAAGAGTGGTTTAATTAATCTATTGAGGTAAAATGTGTTAATTTTCATAGATATAGTTTTCCAGCAAAATATTTCCTATATTTTCAAAATGGTTTTATTTTTATTTCTAGTTAATTGGTTAAAAAATAATTATTATTATATAAATGTGTAAAAAACATTTTCCCAAAGATAATTAATCTTATTAATAACCTTCATTCCAACAGCTAATGGAAAAATATAATAATATTTTAATATTATTATTAATGGTACATTGTAGTTTGGTAAAACTAGGTCTTGCATGAAACACAAGCTATTAAAAGAATTTGGCATTGTGTGTAACACAATCTAAAAATAGTGTTTCATGCACCAAAAACTAATCTAATTTTTTCATATAGTGAAATATTGAATTGGTGTTGCGTATATTATAAGAATAACAGGTTCTTTCATATAACAGAAGATATATTCAATGTTGCGTGAAATGAAAAATATTGAAATGATTAAATTAATTTGAAAAAAATAAAAAAACTCTCAGGGTGTTAGATATAAAAGGCCTCAAATTATGTCATACCAATGGTGTATTGGTAGCTTTTTTGTATGAAAACTCCACCAAGGGTAGGTGATCCTCTCAACTACATTCAAAATCTTACATACAATCTGACAACATGTCCTCCAAAACATGAATGGTCTATTTAGTTTTTCCATCAGTCTGGCGGTGAAATTTCATGGTCAAATGAAATTGAGTACCAAAGACCTCCTTAAATCCTCTATATAATCAGGATGTGAAGTGATAATCATAGTCTGAAATGATCATCTTGGTAACTTTGTGGAGCCAGACTATGTCATGTATGTAAAGGCATCTTAATATCTCTACTAAACTCTACTCTCAAATAGGTAGCAAGTGGGATGACTTGATCAGTTAGTCTATGATAAACTAGATTAAATCATTTCTTATAGGATTATGTAGTAACCTCATCAATAATTCCATATATATCCTATCTCACTTCCACTCTAGCACTTCAACGGGTTGAGCTAAACCTGGTAGAACCCGGTGCTCACCCTTCACCTGTTGACAAGTGAGGCATCAAGATACAAACTTTGCTACTGACCTTTTCATGTCAGGCCACAAAAATTTAATTTGGAGGTCCTTGTACTTATTTTAAACACCTATATATACCACCAAATGGTATTTATGGAACTCTATAATCACCTCCTCATTCAACATAACTGATACCATACTCCTTACTCTAAAAAGGATAACATGTTCCCAACATTCAAAAATCCATCAGGAGAACGTTCAGTGTATATCTGAGTAAATAATGCCTCACAGTAAATATCTCCATGATGATCTTCCCTAACGCACTCTAATAGTGGTGGGGTAACAACCATCAACTAAAGATATGAAGAACCATCCTTGCTTACTAAAGACAATCATAACAAGGATAACTACTCTAACACCTTGACAAAGAACTGAGAACAAGATCTCCTACTAAGATTGTATTCCACCACATTCCACTATCTAGGAGTATATATTATCTCAAAGTAATAGTCTTTAAGGAAATTTGTCCATCTCCTTTTTCTCAAGTTATTATCTTTTTGATAAAATATATACTTGAGACTCTTGTGGTTAGAGTACATGATAAACTGCTCACCCATAAGGTACTATCACCATATATTTAGGGAAAATACTACTGTTACAAGATCAAGATCATGGTATTCAAAGTTCTTCTCATGAGGTCTCAAATTTCAAGAACCATAAGAAATCACAACTGACCCCTACATCAGAATACATCCATGTTTGGTTCATGAGGCATCACAGAACACTATGTACTTTACACCCTCCTCTGGAAATCTCAATATGGGTGTGCTTTTCAACCTTTGCATCAAATTATGAAAATACTTCTATCACCATTTCATCTAAATAAAAGGTTGACACTTCTTGGAAAAAGAAATAAAATGTGATGATAACCTAGAGAAATCAAGCACAAATCTCATCTATTATCCTACAAACCCAAGGAATATTTATACCTATTTCAAACTCTTGGGTGTCTCCCAATAGAACAATTCCTTAACATTGGTCATGTCCACTGTTAAACCATAAAATTAGATGAAATATCCCAGAAAGTGGACCTCTTGAATCCATATTTTACACTTTAAGATCTTCCCATAAATCCAGTGAACTCACAGTGTGTCTAGAACCATCCTTAAGTTCCTCATGTGATCCTCCTCAGATGACAAGTACACTAGGATATCATCGATGAAGATCAAAAAATCATTCTAAAAAATGATTAAATATCCAGTTTATGATCCCCATGAACACTGTTGGGGAATTTTTCACATTGAAGTCAATCACTAAGTACTCATAGTGACTTTAGTGATGTCTGAATGTCGTCTTTTTAATATCCTCATCTCATACTCATATATGGTGATAACCTGGTCTGAGGTAAATCTTCAATAACCGTCATGACCCTCTAAACCGATTGAAGTGGTCATTTATCCTCACTAGTGGATACATATTACCCATGGTCACTTAGTTTAGGCACTAATAATCCACACAAAACCATAAGCTCTCATCCACCTTCTTGGTGAACAACACTGGGGATGACCAGGGGAAACACCGGGTCTCCTAAAAACCTTCCTCTATAAGTCCCGCAACTTCAATATCAAATCTTGAATATCTATTGGAGTTATATAATATTTTGGCGTAGATATTGGGGTCATTATGGGGGTGTAATCCAATGTAGGATTCTATCTCTTGGGGGGTAATCTTGGTACGTCCCTAGGAAATATATCCTTGTAATTTTTCACTACTCTGGGAAACTGGTAGCCATAGTATCCACTACTCCAATAGTCATGATGTAAAACTGGAAAGTAATCAGCTGCACTCTCCTATTTATGAGCCCATCCTTCTCGATATGGGTTTCCTTCTCATCCATGAAGGAAAAGTGCATCCCATCATCACTGAAACACTATATTTTCCACCAAAAACAATCAATCTGGGCATGAACTATGGGTAGATAGTCCATACTTAAGATTATTTCATAAGGCCTCATCACTTATACAAAGAGATCTCATAGGAAGCCTTAACCTCCAAGCATCAAGTCACATTATCAGAAAAAGTGTGTGATCATTGACTCACCTCCTATCGGAATATCTAAGTTAAAGGTTCGAGCCAATGGCTCAACCAGAATATCTATGTCATGAACTAGAGAAGTATCAGTAAAGGAGTGACTCATGCATATTTCTATCAGTATCGAAGATAAATTAGAGTATACATAGATTATACCATTAATCATGTTATTAACCTCAAGGTCATAGGCCTCAAATACCTATAGTTTTCCATATCCCTATCCACGAGCTTCTTTAGCCTGACGCAAACCACCTGGGGTGGTGGTGGCAATAGGTAAAATCATCTACCATCTCATGATACTCTAACCTACCCTCTTCTATTCCCACCACCCTAAAAACCTCCTTGATCTTACCTCTACCTCTACCTAGGTGGACCCCTGACCATCTCTATTTCAGTTGTATGATGAATCAAGAAATCCCATGAAATATGTCCCCAACCGTTACATGAGAAACACCACCTCAACATTATCTGACTCTATCTATCCTATGAGCCCTGAAATATTGATCATTTGTCCAGATATTGTCTCTTGAGGCGTATGGCATGCCCAAACCCCTATGAATTCTATCATATACCTACTTATGAGGTCTTACCTTCTGGATTCCCACTACCAGCACCCATTGTTAGTGTTTTCTCTACCAAGAATATTTCCACTACTAAATCATTCCCAATAAAAATATCATAGTTGGGAATGCATATAGATTTCATTGAACCCATGATATCTTGGTGTAATCCCTAATCAAAGTACCATGGCCTGAAAAATGGATATTTCACCATAGCTAACGAGTATCGTGATAGATTAGTAAGCCTTGTCAAATACTCCACCATGGTCATACTTCCCTACTATAAATTCAGAATCTTTTGGATGTGAACTAATCATAATGTGGATAGATAAAGCTTTTATCTAGATATACGTTCAAAGTATGAATAGGAGAGGGTTGTCTCCTCATGTGACTGAGTCCCCAAACTCCACCATCACCAATAGAATCCCTAAAGAAGACTTTCTAGGAGGGTTTCCATTGATTTGGTAGGTTTTATCACAAGGAAAAAAACTCGGTTGACAACCTCAAGTCATTATTTAGCTAATAAGGGGTCTGTATAGACCCAAAACCTAGGATTTCACTACCTTTGGAACTCATATAACATACTCATCCTATATGCATCATCATCTGGTACTAATAGTGCTAAATGATCCTCAATGGGTCGTGGTATAACTAGAAAACCACTAGGAGGTACCACCTCCTGTATAGGCCCCTCTAATACAGCCCCATCACTTGTTGGATCATCCATGTAGTGGAATCCTATATGGATATATTTGTGGAGGAATCAAGAAATAAACAAGAAACACCATGGTCAATAATTATTTCTATGTAGATGACTCAAGAAGGACATGGAAACCACAACTCATTACTATATGATGCATATACCAAAGTTTTTCCCTGCAACCAGTATCTACACATACCAAGTCAACAAGTAGGTTTTTAGATATATGGTTAATAGATACATCGGACTCTATACTAATACTGGAAAACTTAGCCTAAAAGTAGAACTCGAAACACTTCAACATTATTTCCCTAAATCCCAAACCAATCTCACAGCTCAACAAAAATCTATGAACCTATCCTTAGGTAGAACTGACTACCTCTAATACCACTCTATGACAAACCAACCCACCAGGGCCCTTGTGTCCAGTGACAAGTTGAGTGTGACTACAACAATCCCACCTCCAATAGTTTGTGGGATAGTGACCAATTTCAATTAGGCATATCTTAAACATGGTGGGAATTAGGCTAAGTACATGTACGCCCTCTCACATCTATAAGACCATACAATGCTGAAATTTAAAACAAATGAGAGAAATTCATGAATATATCTATTCTATAATTATAATATAATATAGGTACTATAAATGATAAAGTGGAAAAATAAAATCCCACCCAAAACTATAAATGAGTCCAACATACTCAGAAGGAGGGGATTATTTTCAAATGAAACCACCCAGAAAACACCTCAGTTTGTCTAGACCAACTATACTCCACTATCTCCCTATCCTCCAAGGACACTATCAAAAGGGTCATCATCTTTATAAGACACAAAACATTTTGGAAAAACCCATGAATGGGTGAGTATAATAATATCTAGTAGGACACCCTAAAATCACTATGCAAAAATCATCAAGAGTAGTCATCTCATAACAAAAATACAATAAAAAACACCCAAATATACTCCTAATAGAAAATCAACCTCAAGTGGTATCAACCAATACTGTTATCCATGGGATACTTCTTAAGTATTATAGGTAATGATCATTTTGGTATTTCTCACTCCATGAGCCATATTATAATTGATGTTGCTCATCCAAGTGGTCATGATCATTGGCCCCTGCCTAAGAAATACTCACTGGATATCATAGTATCTCATAATCTAAGTTGGGGATCACACCTAAGGTTATTGGGGGACACCAAAAACCCTTCTCAATCTTCCTTCTAGATAGGGTATTGATTACTTGTGTATGGTGGTCACACCGATACCATAAACCCCACCTAGGAATGATAGAGGATCCCACCTGAGTCCCATAAGGGGATTCAATGAACTTTGTATAATACTCCACCTATATAGAGGATCACAATACTACTTTAAGGGTGTAATGTTTCATTGTAACATCATGGGAAAGGACCAAGGTATCAAACTCAAATAAAACTAGTCTATACTGAAGAGAAAAAAGGCTTCCAACCCATCACCGAGGAAGTACACAACATGTTCCTAGGGTACACGACATGTAACACTAAATCCAAATCTACCCATATATATTCCCATATTCCCTTTCCCATGTATATGTACTTAATACGTGCCAATATATCATATCTTGGTTGTGTACTTGTCCATGTCTGAGTATCAGTTTGTACTTGTGTACTCTACCGATTCCTATGTCCCTTGCCATGTACATGTTTGTCAACTCCCAGAGTACACACTGAGTCGACATCCATGGGTCACATGGCATGGGACAGGTTTTACACCTCATGCGATATTTAATTTCTATGGAAACCCTATCATCCTGGCCAAGGGGTACCACATGGCATGTATCTCCAGATTATATTTCATGTACTATGGTATTTACAGAAACCCATGGTTACTTCTTTGAATTTTCTTTCCGCACTGACACCACCGCCAATGTAGACAGTAATCGTGGATTTGGAGTCAGATAACCCTTTCAATCATAGATCCCTAGGATCCAAGATCTAATCTTCTCAAAAATATCTCTATCAAGATGCACTGTCATCGTACCACATCATTTCCACACGTCAATCCAGGAAGAATAAGGAACGTCGGTCTGATGTAATTTTCCTCTAGTCATCTGATTTCATCACACCTTGATCATACCTTCGATCATGAATGTTACTCATAATATTGATCCATTTCACCAAATAATGATCACAAAATGATCAAATACATGGTATCCATTAAATTCAAAGCTAAAGAAACTTCCCATGATGAACGTACGAAGAAATGAGGAAGAAAATCATAAACCATAAACCATAAATATGAGGAGTGAACCTCAAACTTTGTTCTTTTTGGACTCAATCCATTGTCATAGAATAGCTAAACAAAGAGGAATAATCAACAATGAAAAAATAAATCAACCATAAAATAAATCAATTGTCGATGCGTGAAACAATTATTTTTGTGTAATTGATCAGCATTCGACATGAGATAAATAAATAGGATGAAACCACATAAATTAATCATCTTACTTGAAGTTTGGATCAATTTCTGATGAATAATTATTCTTCATTGACTTCTTTGGTGATATCCATGAACTCTGTTGGTGTAGATGATCCTTTTGGTACCAATATAACCCTTCTATCTGATGTCATTCACTAACATCTCTCAAAAGGCTCCTATATAGGTCTCCAGGGTTATGCAGATAACCCTAAGAATTATCCATAATGAGGTATTTATAGAGTATGGTTTTATATCACTACATCAATGGAATTAAAAAAATAATTCATTTATTTTTAGCACCTATCTCAACTTTTTCACAAACTCCCAACTCCAAAAAAGGTTATATCACACCTAGGGTAAAACCCACCTTCTAAAATCAATGAAGGTATTAGATTTGTGATCTAAGAATACATTTGGGATTTATTCCACTTTTTAGGAAAACTACTCATATGTGATATTAATATATTTAAAAAATTTCAAATATCGATTTTAGGCTCACCGAGATTTAGAATCTCACACCTAATCAGTTCCTAGATCTAAAAATATTAGTAGATCTATTTCAAAGATTTACATGGAAAAAATGAGACATTATTTTTATCATATACTTAGACTTTTCCCAAGGGTTTTCACCAAATTTATCTAATCCTAATCTATAAATATTGACTAAACCCTGCTCTAATACCAATTATAATGACCCAAACCTTTCATAGATAAATATTACATCATTTTAGATGAATATCCAATACATAAAATTATGATCCACACCGTAACCATATAGGTTTAGTATATTTTGAGACTAGATAAACAATAATATTATTTCATAAAATATATTCAATATCTCCCACAAAGATCATCCCACATAATAATATACTTAGACATACACTTCTTAAAACATTTCTTCATAACTTTTGGAATGTAAACATAATAAAGGGAGATATCAGATGATGAGTAAGGGTAATCAAGGTTTATTTCAATGATCACTTTATCATAACATGTACATAAGGGTATGAGAACAAGAGTATAACATTTGAGGACCATACCCATCATTTCATAGATCATAATCTTGAATCATGGAATGAAGCTTGTTAGTTAATAAGTCATGAATCATAAGATAATCAAATAAGATGAGCCATTAGATCATAACATTGTCATAAGACATAATTTGGTGTCATACATGTAAGCATAGAGAATCATTTCGTTAGTTAAGTCTCACTACCACTAATATCATAGTGGATTGGGTTAACTCCCTATTCTATCACATCCTTAGTCAAGGTTAAATCTCAAGACAATCATAGTGGAAAAATTCCCTTACTAAATTGGGTTCACTCCTCATTCCATTCTTCATTGTCTCATGAGATATCCATCTTTACTCAATGAATTGGAAGACCATATAATTTTAGTCTCACCTCGTATAATCATAATCCATTCATATTTATGCCACAAGATTATAAAATATTCATTATATATCATAACCTATGGAAAATAAATGGGATTTATAAATGTTTCAACAGTTTATCATGGCATTAACTATAGAAAAGAAAATGGATTTCATAAACATTTCAACAATTCATCATAAAATAACTCACGAAAAATAAAATGGGTTTCATAAGCATCTTATAATCATAATAATAAACCATCAAGATAAAGTATAATTATGGTATAATTGCATCATATCCTTAGTAAAACATAATTAACATCAAATAATTCTATCTTAGATAAAAATTCCCTTAAAATATTCTTGGAATATTTCTTGAGGAAAACATCCTTTTCATTTTAAAATAACTTATTTAAAATCTAAAAAAAATTAATATATTAAGGAAAAATATTATTTGAAAAGAAACATTGACAATCATAAATTAATATTCAAAACATTTAGTGGTTATGATGTAGGGAAATTATTTTCATGTCATGTATGTTAAAACAAAGATTCCTTTCACATTTTTGGTAAATATTCAAAAGTACCTAATTCATAAAATGATAAAAATATTTAATTTAAACCATTTTTAAAAATTAAATAATGGGTAAAAATGACTTTATTATATCATAAGATAATATTAATAACATTTTTAAAAAACATGTATATGGAATAAAAATTATTTTTGATCGAAGATATAATTAAGACTTGTTTTTTTTTAAAAATCATTTAGGTATCTTGAGTTATTAAAGAGGGGAAAATAAAAGGGAAACATATAATATCTATAAATAACTATAGTATAATAAAATTCATGAGTTTATTTAGATTTATATCATAAAATTTTATCATAAAAGACTTATTCATAAAACATTCTGATAAATAATGATATTGTAACATAAATCCCTTATGTCTTTGGTAATCTCCATATCAAAACATCATGAAAGAGAGAGATTTATATGGATTTTTAAATACCCATAATTTTCATTAAATCATAATAAAATGAATTCATGGTTAGTATATACACTACACAAAGGGAAAAAAGTGGTGAATATAGCATAAGTCTCACATAAATAAAAGTGAGATGAGAAACCCTTACTTCAAGTTCCAATTTATTCGAAAGCACTCTAACATCCTATATAATAAATTCAAATTTATTATAATTAAGTAATAAAATAGTTTATATACTTATAATATTATATATTATCCACTTATAAAATTTAAACAACCATTTATTAACAATAATTTATTAAAATCATTGTTTCTAAGTGTTAATTGTTTCTTTTTTCATGGAAGTTTCAATTTTGTGGTTCTAATACTTATACGTTTATCAAGGTTACGTAATATCTATAATTTTAAAACTGGTATAAATATAGTATATATTCATTATATATTTATTTATAGTCATCCATAAAATTTATATACAGAAAAATTAATTATATTGTTCATGGAGATGGTAGGTCATACATACGCATGAAAGTTATTTTCATTTTTTGACACATAGAAGGTTAGAAATTTGAAAAAATATTCACATTTGATGGATAATTTTTATTCCATATAAATATTATATATTCATTAAATCTATCCTCATTACCATCCATTTAAATTATAAATGAAACACAAATAACATCGTTTCGTGGAGGTGGTAGTCCACTCATACGCCTGAGCGGCGTTATCATTTTTTAACATATAGAAATAAGGTTGACTATGGTTTATACATAATTATTATTATTATTAAGTATATTTAAGATAATTATTTATTTATTTTATATTGGATACCATTTATTTATAGTAGTTATAAAAAAAATTGAAAGAGGTTGGGTAAGATGATTACCTCTTCTTTGATAGGTCTCCTTTAGATTCCTTCTACAGGACCCCTCGAATAGAATTTTAAGAAAAAAATAACCAATAAATCAAGAATATTTAAGTTGATAATATAATTGGGAATATCTTTTTTGATATATAATTCTAAAAATGTGTGATAAATAGAGAAGAAGATACGCCCTTTTATAAGTAAGGGGGGAGAACTCTTAGAATTACTTAAAGTATTAAATTTATATAAATGAATTTTTAGGTTCAAGTGGATGAAATTGAGATATTTAAAATATAATATAATTATTAGTCTAAATAATCCCATAAAATAAAATTTTAAAAAAATTAAAAGATTTTTTAACTCTTATCTCTTAGTTTTAACCCTCGTTAACCTTTTTTGACAATTACCATGATATCATTTTTTACTCTTTAGGGGTTAATAAAGTTAAAATAAAAGAACACTTGATGCATAAATGTTAAATAGTTGATATTTTAACACATATATCATTCACATGGATGAATATAGGATTTTTATTAATTTTAAATCATTTAATAAAAAAATTTATACTATAAAATATCATTAATATCTTTTTTGGAAATAAATGAATTGTTATAATATAATATGTGCTTGAACCAAGTAAAATGGTTTTAAAATGAAATGAATTTTAAGATAAGTATAATATAGTATTAATATAATAACCCAATAAAATTTATTTCTCTATATATATCATTTCAAATATTATATTTTGGTTTAATCTCTTAATTAACCAATTTAAAAATAATTGTGATAATGAATTTTTCAATATTGATGGGATAAAATTTTAATTATAATATAAAAATTAGATAATAAATGGAAAAATTATGAAATTTTAGACCATTTATCATCCTAATTTTCTTTTTCAAATATTTTTTATAATTTTTAAATTTTTCAATAAAAATTTATTTAACATAAAATACTATTAATGTCATTTTAAGAACTATTCTCACAATTTGACTTTGAAAACAACATTAAAGTAATTTAATTAGAATATAAAACTTTAAAACATCTATAATATGTTATTTTTATCTTAAATATTCCTAAGAAATATTAAATCACCCAAACAATGTTACTTTTATAGTTTTCAAAATCATTTACTTGATTTTTCTACTACTTCCATAAGCACTGTGTCGATTTTACGTCAGCATTTAAGGTAATAATTTCATCATTAAAAATTAAAAATAAGTTACCAATATAAAAATAAATTATTTAAGTTCAAAGTAAAATTTTATATTAATTCATTGTATATATATATATATATACTCACATATATGTCATGGAAAACTATTTAATATGTTATTTTAAGTTTTCTAGCCTTACGCAGACATTGCACAAGAATGTGGATAAGTCACTTGGTATATAACTAAAAAATTATTATATATCCATAAAAATAATAAATAATACCAAATATTTAATTAAAAAGTCTATAAAAATATTTATATATCTAAAATATTATTTTTATGTCACTAAATTTTACTTTTTCAGTAATGTACAAGCACTACATTGGCACTAAAAATTATTTTAATATTTTTCATGAAATAAATTAAAATATATATATTTTGAATTATTTTTTAATGATATTTTTAGTATATTATCGTACATTATTCATTCCATAATGTTCATAAATTTTTATATCATATTTATCTCTTAGAGATATCATGAAAGGTATCATATTTCATAAAAACTATATTTTTTACTATTCACCAAAATTTTAATTTCTTTAGAAATATGCCAAATTTCACCCTGAGATAATTTAGTTTTACTAATTTGAGAAATTATATTATTTTTATTCAATATATTTTTTAATATTTCCATAAATTTATTATAATATTGTCTCACAAAAAGTAATAACCCATTTTGGAAGAAAATGTATTTTGAAGAATAAAATGACTTTAATAAAAATTGAGTGATTATTTACTAAGAATTTATCAATGAATTTTTATTTATTATGACCTTTATATATATATATATAATAATTCAGAGACTTATATTCATACCCACCAATTCAACAACTTTGTTATAACAATAATAAACTAATAATATTGTTTGGTTCGTTTAAGCTCGGTTTTTCATGTTCTATATGCTATCAAACATAGTGTTATTTTAAAACATCATGATGTTATATGTGGTTTCTCATTAGGTAGTGGCATTTGATCCTTAAAATATCTAGGCAATTGTTTTTTTAGTGCAACCAAAGAATATCTTTGAGGTCTATAGTTTCCTTGGTCTCATGAGTTACTATCAGAGGTTTATATATGACTTCTCTTTGGTTGAAGCATCTTTAATAACCTTGAATAAGAAGAATATAGTGTTTTCATGGGTTGATCAGTGTCATAAATATTTTGAGTACCTGAAGTATAAGTTTATTAGTGATCATGTTCTTCAATTTCTATAGGATTTAGTGATGTTTGAGGTCCTCTTTAATACTTCTTACCATTTTTTTGGATGCATCTTGATGTAGTGGAAGGTGTGGATCTCATATGGTTATATAAATTTATATTCTCATGAGCATAAATATATCACTAATGATCTCAATTTAGTGGTATGGGTTGTTTCCCTAAATTTGGGGTATCATTACCTCATCAGTTAATGCCATGTGGTTTTTGTTGATCATAAGAGATTTTGGTATATCTTCTCTCAGAAGGATTTGAATTTGCATCAGCGAAAGTGGATGGAGTTCTTACAGGACTATGAATTTTATATATCCTACACCACAGGGAAAGGGAATGTAGAATATTTTTAACTGATTATAAATTCATGATGATATGTTTTTTTTGAGTTCGGGGATGATTAGAGGGTAATGGAGGAGTTTCAAATTATGCATCTCTATTCAAAGGAGGTTGGAAGTAGAGGTTTCATATATTAGATTACACTAAAATATTCATTTCTAAAATAGTTGTAATAGTATTTTTGGGGAGACTAACAGGTATAAGTGATGCAATATCACATCTTTTATGGTGATTCTCCCAAGGGATGGCCAAAGGATTAATAGTATTAGATATTTTTAAAGTAAGATAGTTTGTTCCATTGGATATTCCTGATGAAGTTATTAAAAAGTTTAATATATCACCTTTAATTATACATATTAGTATATCTAACATGTATCATTCCCCTATAAGTCAGTTCTAGTGTCCAAGGATGAAGTATTCTATGGTTTAATTTGTTCTATGGTGCTTGGTCTATCAGTAAGTGAAGGTAGAGCACCATGCTTTTTGGTGGGTTTTTAAAGATGTTAGATGTCCCCAAATGGAAGTGTGAGGACATATAAATGGATTTAATCTCCATTTTTTCTTCAATATCATGGAGGATGAGATTCCATTTAGGTTATTGGGGATTAATTAAAGAATTAATCTCATTTCTTAGAGATCAGAAAGTCAAGTGGCGTGGGCATTTTAGTGAGGGAGTATTAGGATGAGATAGTAAAGATTAATGGGATATAAAGGAAAATTATCTTTTATTAAGGTCCTAATTTAACTTAACAAGTATTGGGAGTTCTACAGTTTTCCTTTGGCTCTCAATTATGCCTTAGCACTACCTTCCATCCTCAAACAGATTGGAAAATAGATCAGAACATTCAGATGTTGGGGGATATATTGTGTACCTATATTTTGGATTTTTTTGGATCATGGGTGAACAACATACATTTGGTTGAGTTTGATAATAAAAATATATACCACTCTTACATAGGTATATATATGTTCAAGTAATTGTATTAGAACCTTTACAGATCTCTATTATGTTAAACCAAGGTTGGGGAGTTAGTGATCCTTGTACCACATGCGGTGAATAAAATAGTTATAAAGGTTTAGGTGACTCTTGAGTGGATGAAGTTGGTCCAATATTGGAATAATTCTTATGATAATTGGTGGATGATACTAATATAGTTTTATGTCAAATATCATGTGTTTTTTAGGTTTTACCCTCATCATGGGAAATATTGGTTTGGTCAAGCGAGTAGGATTTCTCCTTGGTTTATTGGTCCCTTTCAGGGGTTGGGTGTGTCAGTGAGGTTGTTTGTCAGTTAGAGATTCCCTCAAAAATAGAAAATATCCATGATATTGTCCATATGTCTCAGTTTCATCAGTTTCTTCATGATGGATCTCATGTCATTAATTGGTGAGAGATGGATGTAGAGTATGATACAAAGTTCATGGAGAAGTTGGTCGAGATTCTAGATCATCATGAGAAGGTGCTGTGTGGGCATGTAATTCTCTTAGTTTTTGTTTTTTAGAGGCATAGTTTCTTAGAAAATATACATGGGAATGCGATTCATAGATGAAAAATCAGTATTATGAGCTTTTATAAACCCTTTTTTTTATTATAAGTTTTTTTATTTTTTTTCTAAATTGATTGGAATGATTTTTTATGGATGATTTGTTTGAAATTTTATATTCTTATGTCAAATTGTGTTCTGTTGAAAAAATAATTCGATTTGTGAGGTATCACCCAGAAACCATTTAGGTTGTTAGTTATTGTTTTCCTTCTGGTTTTATTTTTGATTCTCGAGGTTGATTATCATTTGAAAGATTTATTATTTAATAGACTATTCATTTTCATCCCATTACTTTTCATGTTTTAAGTGTTATATATTTCAGTAGAAGTGTGAAGGAGTAAAGGTGGAATTATAGCTAATATTTCATCAGGGAATAAGTGTGTTAAGGTGTTTTCTTAGGTGCCAATGTGTGAAGGGGTGACTGGAAGAAAGTAGAGATGTGTTGGTTTGTGAGTTGAATCATAAAGGGTTGAGTCATGGAATGGGTGCTTATGTTGCGATGTGTAAAGTTTCACGAATTAGGGGTTCATTTTATGGGGATTAAGCATTTCAGTATTTTTTTTAGGAAGTTAGGTCTCAATGTTAGATTTTTTCATCATAGTGTGATGGATTTTGGAGAGAATTTTAGTAAGTATAAAAACTTACATATGGATTAAAATTATCATGTATTTCACTTTCTCCATTTCTAGTCTTGGTGTGGTGTGGTTAGTCATTATGTAAAAGACTTTGGGGATTTTTTTTAATTATTCTATGAGAGTTCATCACGGTGTGGTCTTTCTATCATGTTATGAGACCTTGAGGTTGAGTTTTTAGGTTCTTTTTATTTGGGTGTCATCACTTCATGGTTCTCTTTCTATCGAATGACCCTTACTCAATGATATAAGATTAAGATATTTGAAATATATTTAAATGGGTGAGATAAGGGGGGTTCATGTGTGATTTTTGGAGATTTGTTCTACTTATCCCCATCATAGTGTGACTTTTACATGTCATGTTGTGATGAATTAAAATTACAATTTGATAAAAATTCAAAGGACCATCCAAATTTTTCTTTATTCCTTTGATTTCCCCTAGACTTAGGCCAATATAGGTGCTTATTTAGATACCCTTGATCATCCTTTGATCAATTTTAGCTCTTGGATTCAATAGATCAACTATTGGTGATCTGAGGAGAGTTTACCTTCCCTTCCTTCGTATTTTTCTTCCTATCATTCTTCATTGATGGTTTGTGTACATTTATTGAAGTTTTTTCAGTGTATTTGAGTTATTTTTTTATGTGTATTACTATGTTCTAGGTTTTGAGGTTCTCTTTACCTAATTTGGAACTTATGATCATCTTCCTCATTCTATTCTTATTAATTAGTTGGTTGAAGCTCTGGTAAAGGTATGGGATTTGATACTTATCTTGTATTTATGTGATAATTGTGTAATTTACATGATTTTATTTTTCTTAGGTGGATGGTATGAATTACCATAATAAATATAATAAATTGGACTAATAAAATCGAAGGAGAAGGGTGATTCTCATGTGTTTATGTGTCTGTATGATATAATTTATGTCAGATGGGTTTTTTATTATGTTTCAAAGTGATTTTGTTTTATACTATGATTTATATTATTTTATGAGAATTAAATGGATGGAATAACCTTTAATAAAAGTTTAATAATGTAATGATGGTAATGAAATGGTTTTTTTTAAATCTCATAATGTGGAAATGATTTTATGGTGGCTAATAATGTTTTATATTGAAGGATGATTAAAATATGATTATTTATTACATTATGTTGTTGATTTATTATAGTTCACTACTATTTTTGAGTTTCAATTATTTTGATCTGTGTGTAAGTGGTTAGAAATTATTGTGGCTAGTTTTGGGTGTTGATGTATGGGTGCAGCAGGTGTTGTAGCTGGTTACCATAGTGGGCATGGGAGGATGTGGTTATTTATGTGTAGTGGTTGGGATGTTATGATGACATGGTTGGTTATTTAGAAAAGGAATGTATTTTCATAAGTTTTGATATTTATTGGATTGTGTTGCAATGTGAGTTGTGAATCAGTTGGTTATGTGCTGCGAGTAAGTGTTATAGATGCTCGATGGTAAGGAATATAATTGTTAATAATGAATGTAGTGATGGGTGGGGGATGGAATTGAATAAACTATGGGTTATTGATGAAATTTTAACAATATAAATGAATGGTTAATTAATGGTATTAAACATATTTTATGGATAAATAATGTATTAACATTAAATATAGGAACAAATGGTATAATTAATGTAATGTAGATGGTAAAATGGTAAATCTGGAAATGATAAATTGTGTGATTAAAAAAATTATTAATGATGTTGTGGGTGTTTTGTGTGGGGATGTGGGGTTAATTATTTTTATAGATATGGTAGTGGTTCATAGTTAATGTTCTTGTTAATTAGGTTATTTTTATGGGAAATTAGTGTTGTTTTGGTATGAAACCCATAGGTTGGGATGTGTGTGACAATGGTATATGTTTTATTTTCCTTATGATTTCTTAAAAAAACACACCTGAGCCACATAACCACATAGACACCCAAATGTTTTGGGTTCTGGGTATTTTCCCCCAAACATTCAACTTGGTGAGGGAATATATAGTTAACTACTCCCTCTTACATGCTCTCCCTTCTAAGTGTAGTATGGGTTATGATGGATCATAGTAGGTATAATCATATGGTATATGATATCTTAAAGTTATGGTATGTGATATGCTATTTGGTATAATTATGTGATTTAGATGATGATATATGGTTGGGGTTATACATGGTAGGAGGAGGGAATGAGGTTAATGTCCTTTGTTATACCCTGAGGTCCCATTGAACACCCTAAGGGAGGGATAAATTAGGTTGATTGAAATTATTCTTATCTTAAATTCAATAGAATATTATCTTTGTGTTTACAAATACATGATGAATCCATCATAATAATTACACAAAAGAAACAATCATATAAAGAAAACTAAACAAGCATGGACAAAGAAATTTTTACTTGGTTCCACTGCATTGGGATACAATCAAGAAGAACTTATCAACATTGTGTTGATATTTTAATTAATCAATACATCACTTATAAGGAATCATCCTCAAACCTTAAATAATATTGAATTAAATGAATAATTCACATTGAGGATCTTTTCAGGTTTAGAGTTTTAGAGAATTAGGACATAACTATTACATCTCAAAAGTTTATAAAGTAGACACTTCTACACACTTTCCATTTTTTTTACAAAACATGAGCTCTTGAAAAAAAGATTCATGTCTAGTTCCATGTCTAAGACAGAATGACTTTTCCTTGATATCATCCTTAACCCAATTCCACATTATTTCCTGTGAAAAACATTTCAAAAACTTGGGATGAGCATAAATAGCTCAATAAGGGATACACAAAGAAGGAAAACTGTTAGTTTTTCAAAACAACAAGTAAACCATGAATACATTAACATAAATAATACTTTTCACTTTTATCAAGTAGAAAATACTATTAACTCAATAAAATATCACTACTTACCCTTTTGTAACCAAAATATTTCCCATATAAAGAACACATAACATATAGAGGTAACTTGGGACATAAACATACTTAAATGGAATAACCATACGGTCAACTTCCACACATATCACTAAATGGAATAGCCATATGGACGACTTCCATACCCAATTCATTGGAGGTTATAACGTAACCACCATCCTGGTATTCACGACACCACCCGTCATTTGGTTTATCACATAACCACCCGTTAAATGTCTAAGTACCATTATAAAATCATAACACATAAAACAAATATAAACGAAAGAAAACATTTCCACAGATTAATAACAATATATCACTTAAATATATTGACATAAAAAATCCATTATAAAAACTATTTTCAATACTAAAATACATAAAAGAGTATATGGTATTTATTTTCCTTAAAAAACATTACAGCTTGTTAAGGAAGCCAAAGAACAAATAATACTCGCGGCGTCGGAAAGGTCATTGTCACCGCTTACATTAAAAAGAAACATTCTTTTTTTCATTTAGTAAAATGCTTCATAGAAAAATATTCCCTTTTAATGAAATGAAAATTCAAAGGGTTTTATACACCCTATAAAATAAAGTCGTGTATAAAACTAAATATGCCTCAAAGAAAGGAGATTGAGACGAAGTCCCTTACCTCATGTCTGACTTGACTCGGTCGGTCTTTAATACCCTGAATAATAAAATAAAGTTAATTTATAGTTTCTTAAGAACATTTTTCAAATTTATAATTCCATTTATATCACTTATTACCATGTTATAAACATTATGTAATTATTTAAGTTAATAATGTTCATTTTGTCGATATTTGGTACTTGAGTCAAAAATGAACACCTTATATTTACAAGTTGTCCATGTGGTCAATAGTCCATTATATCCAGAATGAAATTAATTATTTAGATATCATATATATCATATATATCCAGTATATATATATTTATAATATTACATATCATTTGGATGTAAGAAATGAAATGCAATGTTCATGGAGACGGTAAGTCTTACATACGCATGAATGCTACTTTCATTTCTATTTCTTATTTTAATGGAATTAAAGAATAATGATACATAGTTATATTATAATTTCAATATAATTTCATATATAATACCATATATAATATCATTAACTACATCCTTTATACGTCCCACATATGGCATTAACTAGTCATATCACTTTGAGGAGGCGGTAGTCCGCACTTCCTCAAATGAAATTATCATGTTTACCCATAATGGAAACCATAAAAGTATGATATAAATGGAAAATAAAGAATCATAAAGAAAACATAAACATAATATATATCAAATATAAATACAGTTAAATCCCAATGTCCATCATGAGAGGCGGTAGGAGATAATCGAACAATCATCATTTCGTGAGGCGTTAGTTCTCCATCCACAGAAACATTATGTTCTTCACCCATTAGATGGAGGTGTGTGTAAGTGTAGTTTGATTCCTTATCATAAAAACATCCTAGTATATTAAGTATACTGGTTTTTTTACAAAAGAAATGAATAAAAACAGTTTAGGGGGTTGGAGAAGTAAAATAAAAGAAAACAAATTAAGAGAAACTGTTACCTTTAATTTGGGTAACTTCCTTTGGTTTGAACCAAAAGGACTTCTGGAAGTGCCTTATGCCTAAGGTAAGGATTCTAGGTGGAGGATAGGGATGTACAAAGCTTAATTGGGAATAAGTTGGATGAGCCAAATGTCTTGAGAGGTGTGAGGAATTGGTTAGAATTTGTCTCCTTTTATAAGGGGGAGGAGGGACTCTTTAGGAAAGTGTGAAAATAATATTTTATTATATAATTCTATTTGGTTTCTAAAGGTCCAAAAATCATTAAAGTATAAGATAAGATTACTCATAGTCTAAATAATATCATACAATAGGAATTGGACAGGTTTTGGATGTTTTTTTAATATTTATAATATTATTTATTTAAATCTTTTATTAATGAGGTAAGCACTGCATCATTATTATGTCATAAATAATTTAATTTATTTGTTGTCTAAAAATTATAAGAAAATACCATGATTTAAGAAATCTTTTTATATTTCCGATAAATATTTATAGTCAAAAATATAATTTATATAACACTACATAAAAATTAATTTACTAAAAGATTTTTGTTTATGTCATTTTTGCCTTTACATTAAATTAATTAATCTAAAGTGTCATTATATTTCATAATTGGCTCCATGGGGTCTCCAAATAGACCCAAAGATGTCCATGGTCGGCCATTACTCATCCAATAAGGTTAGGACAAGTTTTAAGGTAAATTTTGAATTATTATAATATTCTTTTAACCTTGAATTACCCTATTTACCTTTAATTGTGGTAAATAAAAGTCAAAAGTTACTATTCACCAAAAATTATTTTCATCTTATTGAACCAAATTTTACTTCTTGATAACAACCATTTATGTCGGATTTTCGAAATTCAATTCACAGAAGCGGTAAAATTTCATTTAAATGAAAAAGTCGGTTTTTTTAACTACTACTAAGTGGTTTCACTATTCATCAAAAATTGCAGTTTTTTAGAAAAATACCAAAAATTCATCCTAAGATTTATTTGATATTCCGAATTCAAAAATGATGTCTATTTTTCCAAATTTAAAAAATAGAAGTTCTGTTAATTAATATAAAATTAATTCACATTGTTAAAACAAAGAGTGTGTTTTTAAGAAAAAATAACTATCAAAAGATTGACACTTATTTATGTCCAATTTCAAAGTGAAATTTATTCCAATGACCAAAATTGGATTAAATGGTAAAAATATATTCTAATTACACTTTAAAACCAATTAAAAAGATAATCTAACCATATAAATAAATTATATTAAAAGGCACTTTTGAATTAAAATACAATATTTTCCACTATTCATTAAAAAATGAACTTTATCCGAAAAATACCAAAAAATTACCCAAAGTAAAATTTGATGTCCCAAATCTAAAGAATAATTTTATTTGGTCAAATATAACATATAAAAATGACCAAAACAAGATTTAAATAGTTTTCTCCATTAAAAGGCGGTAAATCGACCTTTTAATGTAAATTATGCTTAAAATTAGATTCATTCATATTTTAAGCCTCTAAATTTTATTGGATAAAAGTAAATACATTTAACAAACATGTATAATCATATTATAGTTAGTTTTGTTCATTATCTCCAATACAACGACTTGGGGTTAACTACCATTTAAAATTATAATATTATATTATTAGTATGCTACGTAAGATTTCAAAGAAACTTGTTGTTGCGTATCGGGTACGCTATCGAACATAGCAACACTTTTAAAGTAAAATTAATATGTAATTCAAAAATATTAATAAATATGAAAATCTCTTATTCTTCATTTACCTGGGATGTTACATCCTTCCCCCCTTTTAAATATTGCGTCCTCACAATTTTTATTCACTTATCAAAATAAGTTGGGGTATTTATCCCTCATAGCATTTTCAGATTCCCACGTTGCCTCTTGAACCATATGGTTTTTCCACAAAACCTTTACCTGGTGAATTACCTTATTCCGCAACACTTTCTCTCTATGGTCAAGAATCCAGACTGGTTGTTCTTCATAAGAGATATTCTCTTCCAACTTGACTACCTCTGGGCTCAAAACATGAGATGGATCTGGTATATATTTTCTCAACATCGAAACATGAAAAACAATGTGTACCTGGGATAAACTTGGAGGAAAATCCACTTTGTATGTAACTGATCCAACTTTCTCCAGAATTTCATAAGGTCCAATGAACCTCGGACTCAACTTTACCTTCTTACCAAAACGCATCACACTTTTCCATGGAGAAACTTTGAGAAAGACATGATCACCTACCTCAAAAGAAAGATCCTTCCTCCAGTTATCTGCATAACTTTTCTGTCTACTCTGAGTTGTTCTCATGTGCTTCTAAATCAACTAAACTTTCTCTGCCATCTCTTC
Organism: Viscum album; assembly: GCA_963277665.1. Taxonomy (NCBI): domain Eukaryota; kingdom Viridiplantae; phylum Streptophyta; class Magnoliopsida; order Santalales; family Viscaceae; genus Viscum; species Viscum album. The sequence goes on from OY728126.1 coordinate 1,151,499,914, forward strand.
TACCAATTATGGTCCCATCAGCTTCCTTTCACCTACTTCATCCCAAAAAGCTGGAGTTTGACAATGCTTTCCATATAATGCCTCAAATGGAGCCATCTGTATACTAGAATGAAAACTGTTATTATATGAAAATTCAACCAAAGAAATATTTCGGTCCCAACTTCCCTGATAATCCATAGAACAAGCACGTAACATATCTTCCAATGTCTAAATTGTTCGTTCTGATTGCCCATCTGATTGAGGATGAAAATCTGTACTAAAATTTAATTTAGTACCCAATGACTTCTGAAGGCCTTTCCAAAAGTTAGAAGTAAACCTGGGATCACGATCAGATAAAATGGAGAGGGGAACTCCATGCAACCTGACTATCTCTTTAACATACAACCGAGCAAGTTGATCTAGAGACAAATTATCTCAAATAGGAAGGAAATAAGCAGATTTAGTCAATCGAACAAAAATAACCCAGATTTCATTATTACCTCGAGATGTCTTCGATAATACCACAAAAAAGTCCATGGATATATTTTTCCATTAACACTCTGGCACCGGTAAAGGTTGAAGCATTCCTTTCAGTAACTGTCGTGCTGCTTTAACCTTCTGACAAGTCAAACACTTCACAGTAAAATCAGCAATATCTCTTTTCATTTAATTCCACCAGTAATACTCCCGAAGATCTATATACATATTAGTACTACCAGGATGAACTGAAAACGGAGAACTATGAGCTTCACATAACAACTCATTCTTCAACTGTGAATCACAAGGCACACATAATCTATTCCCAAACCTCAAAACGCAATCATTATCAATGTTAAATTCAGGCAACTTACCCTTCTAAACCAACTCCACATTTTTCTACAACTCACTGTCATCTTTCTGCACTTGCTTTATTCTGTCTGATAGAGATGATCTCAATGACACCTGATACAAAACAGAAGAATTTCCTGCACCAACAACTTCTATGCCAAAGTTCATCAAATCAAAAACCAAAGGATCTTGTTCTAAACGTAACATAGTTAATAAAGCATTGATTTATCAACTCAATGCATCAGCCACGTTATTTTCTTTTCCCGAATGGTAATGGATTATGAAATCATAATCCTTGATTAATTCCAACCCTCTCCTCTGTCTCATGTTCAATTCTTTTTGAGTAAATATATATTTCAAACTTTTGTGATCAGTATATATTTCATGCTTCACTCCATACAAATGATTCCTCCAAATTTTTAAAGCAAAAATAATAGCAGCTAATTCCAAATAATGTGTAGGGTAATTTAACTCATGGGATTTCAACTAACGGGAAGAATAAGCAATTACTTGATCATTCTGCATAAGGAAACAACCAAGTCCTTTCAACAAAGCATCACTATAGATAATAAACTCACCATTTCTGAAAGGTAGTGCTAAAACTGGAGCATTCACTAATCTTCTTTTCAATTCCTAAAAACAATCATCACATTATTTTGTCCAAATGAACTTAACACCTTTTCAAGTTAACTTAGTCATTAGACTAGATAACTGTGAAAAATTTTCAACAAACCTCCGGTAATAACCTACCAAACCAAAAAAACTATGAATCTCGGTTATATTTGTGGGTCTTGGCCATTCTTCAACATCTTTTGTTTTTGTAGGATCAAAAGTTATTCCATTTTTTAAAACAATGTGACCAAGGAAAGTAATTTTTTGCAACCAAAACTCACACTTTCTGAATTTCCCAAATAGTTTCTTTTCTTTTAAGGTTTGCAAGACAACCCTTAAATGACTTTCATGTCCCTCCTTACTTTTTGAATAAACCAAAATATCATCAATGAACAAAACCACAAACTTATCCAAGAACTCTTGGAAAATTCTATTCATAAGATCCATGAATACATCAAGTTCATTGGTTAACCCAAAATGCATAACTACAAATTCATAATGGCCATATCTAGTATGAAATACAGTCTTTGGAACGTCTTCTTCATTTACTTTCAACTGATGGTACCCCGACCTCAAATCAATCTTCAAAAAATAATGAGCTTTTTAGAGATGATACTACTTCGTTTGATGGCCCAACATTTGCTAATATATTTGCAAAGGATTTCACCACCCCTTTTTGCTTGTATTCTGGCTGCTTTCCCTCAGTTGAGTTCTTCGCTGGACAATAATTTGCATAATGACCCATTTCATTACACTTAAAACATATTACTGATGGTGTTTCATTGTTTGCTTGATCATCTTCCTTACAGTTACAAGCAATATGACCAGACTTACCACATCAGAAGCACTTTCCAGACTTTGATAAACATTCTCCATGATGCTTTTTACCACATTTCTCACAAGTTAGATATTTAATTTTCTTACCTCCAGGATTCTTTGATGAATTATTCCCATTTTCCTACCAACTGGACATCTTATTCTATTGTTTGTAAAAGAACACATGATCATTGGAAAACTCCATTTCCACCTTCTCTGTACATTGAACAAGTTTTTTATAACTTTTGAACTCATGAGAGGCTAATTCTCTTTGATATCATGGCTTCAGTCCTGACTAAAATCGATTTATCTTACTATCAAGATCTCGGATGAAATTTGATACATACCTTGCCAGTCGAGTGAACATTGCTTTATAAGTAGCCACTGAGTCATCCTCCTTGCTCAATTCTAGGAATTGTTTTTCCATCATAATACGAACCACCTTAGGAAAATATTTCTCAAGAAACATAACTTTGAATTCATCCTAATAAAGAGCATAAATCTCCTCACTATCCTTGATATTTTTCACCATCGACCACCAATGATCAACTTCACCTTCAAAACGGTAAATAGCGAGACTAACCTTTTGATGTTCTGAACAACCCATGACATCGAAAATCTTCTCCAGTACTTTAATCCACTTTTCAGCTATCACAGGGTTAGATGATCCTCTAAATGATGGGGTATGTTGCCTCATGAAATGATACACTATTGACATGTTCCTCTGCGGTTGATCTGAATAATATCATGCATGGATACCACCACCATTTATAGCTTGAGTCAACTGTTCCATCACTGCAACAAACAATTCAGTTCTGATTCCGACAATCTCAAGTTTCTTATTTGGAAGGTTGTCTTCCTCCTAATGTCGTCCCAACATAGCTGCCATGTTTCCTCTGTGGAAAACCATTCTGAACACAGAAAAATATTAGGCAAAGCAACATGGAAATCTATAAATTCTATATCATTTCAATATTACCATAAATTAATTTATGGACATTTATTTAACAATACCCTAACTCCTAAAGTTATCTAAACCGACCTCTGATACCAAATATAAGGACTCGTCCTTAAACCTTATATAATATTGAATTAAATGAATAATTCACATTGAGGATCTTTTCAGGTTTAGAGTTTTAGAGAATTAGGAAATAACTATTACATCTCAAAAGATTACAAATTAGACACTTCTACATAGTTTCCATTTTTTTACAAAACTTGAACTCTTGAAAAAAAGAGTCATGTCTAGTTCCATGTCTAAGACAGCATGAATTTTCCTTGATCTCATCCTTGACCCTATTCCATATTATGTCCTGTGAAAAACATTTCAAAAACTTGGGATGAGCATAAATAGTTCAGTAAGGGATACACAAAGAAGGAAAACTGTTAGTTTTTCAAAACAACAAGTAAACCATGAATACTTTAACATAAGTAATACTTTTCACCTTTATGAAGTAGTAAATACTCTTCACTGAATAAAATATCACTACTTACCCTTTTGTAACCAAAATATTACCCATATAAAAAACACATAACATATAAAGGTAACTTGGTACATAAACATACTTAAATGGAATAACCATACGGTTGACTTCCACACATATCACTAAATGGAATAGCCATACGGTCGACTTCCATACCCAATGCATTAGAGGTTATAACGTAACCACCCATCCTGGTATTCACCGCACCACCCGTCATTTGGTTTATTACGTAACCACCCGTCAAATGTCCAAGTACCATTATAAAATCATAACAGATAAAACAAATATAAAGGAAAGAAAACATTTCCAAATTTCAATAACAATATATCACTTAAATATATTGACATAACAAATCCATTATCAAAACCATTTTCAATACAAAAATACATAAAAGATTATATGGTATTTATTTTCCTTAAAAACATTATGTCTTGTTAGGGAAGCCAAAAAACAAATAATACTCACGGCGGCAGAAAGGTCATTGTCACCGCTTACGTTAAAAAGAAACATTATTTTTTGTTGTTTATTAAAATGATTCATAAAAAAGATTCCCTTTGAATGAAATGAAAATTCAAAGGGTTTTATACACCGTATAAAATAAAGTCATGTATAAAACTAAATATTCCTCAAAGAAAGGAGATTGAGACAAAGTCCCTTACCTCGTGTCCGACTTGACTAGATCGTTCTTTAATCTCCTGAATAATAAACTAAAGTTAATTTCTACTTGCTTAATAACCTTTTTCAAGTTTATAATTACTTTTATATAACTTATTTCTATGTTATAAACATTATGTAATCATTTAAGTTAGTAACGTTTATTTTGTCGATATTTGGTACTTGAGTCAAAAATGAACACCTTATATTTACAAGTTGTCCATGTGGTCAATAGTCCTTTATATCCAGAATGAAATTAATTATTTAGATATCATATATATCATATATATCAAGTATATATATATATTTATAATATTACATATCATTTGGATGTAAGAAATGAAATACATTGTTCATGGAGACGGTAAGTCGTACGTACGCATGAACGCTACTTTCATTTCTATTTCTTATTTTAATGGAATTAAATCATATTGATACATAGGTATATTATAATTCCAATATAATTTCATATATAATATCATATATAATATCATTAACTCAATCCTTTATACGTCCCACATATGGCATTAACGAGTCATATCACTTTGAGGGGGCGGTAGTCCGCACTTCCTCACATTAAATTATCGCGTTTACCCATAATGGAAACCACAGAGGTATGATATAAATGGAAAATACAGAAGAATAAAGAAAACATAAACATAATATATATCATATATAAATACAGTTCCATCATAATGTCCACCATGAGAGGCGGTAGGAGATAATCGAACAATCATCGTTTCGTGAGGCGTTAGTTTTCCATCCACAGAAACATTATGTTCTTCACACATTAGATGGAGGTGTGTGTAAGTGTAGTTTGAATCCTTATGATAACAACATTCTAGTATATTGAGGATAATGGTGTTATTACAAAATAAAGGAATAAAAATAGTTTATGGGGTTGAAGAAGTAAAATAAAAGAAAACAAGTTAAGAGAAACTGTTACCTTTAATTTGGGTAACTTCCTTTGGTTTGAACCAAAAGGACTTCTTGAAGTGCCTTGTGCCTATGTTAAGGCTTCTAAATGGAGGAGAGGGATGTAGGGAGATTAATTGGGTAGAGTTTTTATGGGAAAAAAGGCTTGATAGGTGTGAGTAATTGGATAGAAGTGGTCTCTTTTTATAAGGGGGAGGAGGGACTCTTTAGGAAAGTGTGAAAATATTATTTTATTATATAATGATATTAGGTTTCTAAAGGTCCAAAAATCATTAAAGTAGAATATAAGATGACTCATAGTCTAAATAATATCATAAAATAGGAATTGGACAGGTTTTTGATGTTATTTTAATATTTATAATCTTATTTATTTAAACCTTTTATTAAGAAGGTAAACACTACATCATTATTATGTCATAAATAATTTAATTTATTTGTTATCTAAAAATTATAAAAAAAATAACATGATGTAGGAAATATTTTCAGATTTCCAATAAATATTTATAGTCGAAAATATAATTTATATAACACCATATAAAAATTAATTTACTAAAAGATTTTTGTTTATGTCATTTTTGCCTTTACATTAAATTAATTAATCTAAAGTGTCATTATCTTTCATAAGTGGCTCCATGGGGTCCCAAAATAGACCCAAATATGCCTATGGTCGGCCATTACTCATACAATAAGGTTAGGACAAGTGTTAAGGTAAATTTTGAATTATTATAATATTCTTTTAACCTTGAATTACCCTATTTACCTTTAACTGCAGTAAATAAAAGTCAAAAGTTACTATTCACCAAAAATTATTTTCATCTTATTGAACCAAATTTTACTTTTTATAACAACCATGTATGTCATATTTTTGAAATTCAATTCACAGAAGCGGTAAAATTTCATTTAAATGAAAAAGTCAGTTTTTTTAACTATTACTAAGTGGTTTCACTATTCATCAAAAATTGAAGCTTTTCAGAAAAATACAAAAAATTCAGCCTAAGCTTTATTTGATATTCCGAATTCAAAAGTGATGTATATTTTTCCAAATTCAAAAAATATAAGTTCTATTAATTAGTTTAAAATTAATTCTCATTGTTAAAACAAATAGCATGTTTTTAAGAAACAATAACTATCAAAAGATTGACACTTGTTTATGACCAATTTCAAAGTGAAATTTATTCAAATGTCCAAAATTGGATTAAATGGTAAAAATATCTTCTAATTACACTTTAAAATAAATTAAAAAGATAATCTAACCATATAAATAAATTATATTAAAAGGTAATTTTGAATTTAAATACAATATTTTCCACTATTCATTAAAAAATGAACTTTATCCGAAAAATACCAAAAAATTACCCAAAGTAAAATTTAATGTCCCAAGTATAAAGAATAATTTTATTTGGTCAAATAGAACATATAAAAATTACTAAAACTATATTTAAATGGTATTCTCCATTAAAAGGCGGTAAATCGATCTTTTAATGTAAATTATGCTTAAAATTAGATTCATTCATATTTAAGCCTCTAAATTTTGTTGGATGAAAGTAAATACATTTAACAAACATGTATAATCATATTGTAGTTATTTTTTTTCATTACCTCCAATACAACGGCTAGGAGTTAACTACCATTTTAAATTATAATATTATATTATTAGTGTGCTACATAAGATTTCAAAGAAACCCGTTGTTTCTTATTAGGTACGCTATCGAACATAGCAACCCTTTTAAAGTAAAATTAATATTTAATTCAAAAATATTAATAAATATGAAAATATATTATTCTTTATTTACCTGGGATGTTACATCACTAGTTGTGATTATTAACTTTAGGATAAGATCACTAATCATCCAAGGTCCATGAGTTATTCCACTCTTCCAATCATTGCTTCTCAAGAAGGTATAAAAGAATAATTTCAACACATATGTCAACTCACAAAGATATAGATCAATGATATGGACCAAAACTATAATTGTTTTTCTCCCTAATGTTATATTCTTCACCTCCAGATTTTCAATTTAATTTACAACAACTCTACACTTTAAATAAAAATATTAAATAGAATTTATCCCAATCACTCTTCACTTAATAATTCTACATATTTTAATAAATTGTACTCTCATTCCTCACACCTTCTCTTATTCCTTATATTAAATGTATCTTCATTCTCTATGTATTATATTTTGTATAGTTGATCCAATATACCTAGATATTTTTTGAGTTTCAAATTGAAAATTAAAATTTTAATCAACTCATAAATTTCTCTTCTTAAAATCCAACCATTGATTTCTCTTTATATATATTCCAATTGATGAATTCCTTTAGATCTTTTGAAATATCTTCCATAATTGTTAAGTAGTTAAAGAATCATATAATCAAAAAAAACTTTTCATAACCTTTAGTTTTGTATATACCATGGTTTTATATCTAATTAAAACACATATATATATAAATACATCAGAATAACCATGGAATGTAAGTTTAAATACCATGGCATAAAACTTATCTGGGTGAAAAAAATCCTTTAACATGGATGACTCCATGCTCACCTACCCATTTTAACTTCACCTCCAAAAACCTGATGTGTAATAAACCTTCCTCTACAATGTGGTTCTTTTTAGTTTCCTATTTCAATCACACTTATAATAGATAATTTACTTTCCCACAAGATTCACCGATGATCCCACAACACCCATTATAGACCACCTCATGTTGTATAGGGATTATTCTGATGAAAAATACTATTTCCCATGGAATGGAAACAATATACTCTCTATTTTAAATTTACCATAGTCTCAAAAATGGATTGGGACTCTAAATGTTCATTTCTAAAAAAAACTTATGCAAATTAAAAAAGGAATATTATGAATGAATTCACCATGCTGCATTTTGGTGCCTCTTACAATAATAATAATCCTATAAATACATGGATTCTATTTTAGTAATTTTCCCTTGAAATTTATTTCTACCATGGATAATACAACTTTGAATATAGTATGTTATAGATTCACCATTTTCCATAAGTAAACTTCTCAATTGAGAATTTGTACAAAATACCCAAAAATTTATGGTGAATGTTTCCTTATATAATCTGATCACCAACTTTCCAAAACATTAAATAGGTATTAAAATTATTCATATGAAAACCAATTAAATTTAAATTGATAAAAATAAAATTTATTACAACATGTGGATTCAACAATCTCCCCCATTGGATTGTTTAGTAAACTGTTTATATGAACCTCCGAGATTTCAATCTAGTAAATATCTTTCTATATAAAACACTCCCCATGTGTCCATGCAATCATTCTCTAATAGTTATCCCCCAATGAAAATAAAATTAAATGGTCCTAATTGTGTCATTTCTAAGCATATCATTCCATTTATGGACACTCGATAAACCATAAACCTTAGCAAATAGCTGTTAAAAAATTCTCTAAGACTATATGTTCAAAGTTAATTATAAGAAACAATAAAAAGAGTAAATTCCTAAAATTTTGTCCTTAATTTATTATCTAACCACTATTTTGATTCCAAATCCCCTTGAATAGTGTCTCCTCATATCTTCTTACACCTAATTTCTGATAATTTTCTATAAGGAAAAACTTTTTCCAAAAGAATCATTATATACAATGAGGATATGGGATTTCAAACCTCCTTAGGTTAAGGAGATAACGTAAACTCTAAGATTTAAAATCTTATTCTTGAATACAAGTACATCCAATGGTTTGTTGAAGATATATAAAACTTTATTTTTTGTTCCAACAAACTCTTATTTCCCAATGTTTTTCTCCACTTTCTCCTTTATAAAGTGGTAGTGGGTCTTGATGTGCTTGGTGTGGGAGTTTTGTTCCAGATTCTTTATTAAATCAATGGAACTATTATTGTCACATTGGATAATAATTGGTTATTTAACCACTTATCCAATTTCATAAAACTATTTTTTTCATCTATGTAAATTGTATACAAGCCTTGGTAACTAAAATATATTTTATATTTTTTATACTCAAGGTTACATGGTCATGTTTCTTACTCATCCAACCAACACAATTTATTCCAATGAATAAAGATCCAATAGTTATGGATTTTATATCCATGATATATCTAGATAAATTAATATCAGATTTAGATTTCAAATTTATATATTCTTCATCCTTAAAAACCAAACCACAGTTTAAACTACCTTATATGTACCTCAATATTCTCTTCATCACTAAGAGATTATATTCCTTTGTAAAACTCATAAAATGTGATTCCAAGAATGTATCATAGAATATGGATGACCTTATAATTTTAAGATAAAGTAAACATCTAACAATTATTTTATATAGATCTAAATTCACTTCTTTGTTATCTTTATGGTTTCCAAGTTTCAATCCAACTTCTATCAGAGTTGAAAGTTGTTTTCATTCTTCTATTTGAGAATCCTAAAAACCTATATCATATATTTTACCTATAAAATTAAAGTATAAACATCATTTTAATGAAATTTTAACCCAATAAAATAGTTTATCTCTCTAATAATACACGTCTCAAATTATGATAGAATAATATTAGCAAACCTATTAATAGTATTCTTTTTATTGCCACCAAATATAATTTTATCCACATATACTATTACCATAAACTTATATTCATCTAAATATTTCACATATTGTTTTTGATTAACCCCTTATCTCTTGGATTTTAATTTTCTCATATATAATTACATTTGTGTATACTAAGCATGGGGCTCCTTCTTTAGGCCATGTAATTACTTTTTCAATTTTCATACCTACACATAATCATTTATAATAAAAAAATATTACCGGTTATTTTATATGGAATTATTTATTCAAGATCCCCCTCATAAACACCATATTAACATCAATTTAAAAGAATATAAAATTATTTTAAATAACCATCAGTAGAAAAATACTAATATATTCTATTTCTTCAAATGGAGTGAAAATTTCTTCAATATCAACTCCTTAAACTAGCACATATACTTTACATACCAACCTCACTTTATTTTGGACCAACATTCCTTATTCATCAATCCTATTTTTCGAAGACACATATTTTACCTATTATATTATAATGCCTAGTTTTATCTATAACTCTCAAGTTTGGTTATTCAATTTTTTTTTAATTCTTAATTCATGGATTTCACCCATGGTTCCTTCTTTAGTTCTTCTTCGAATAAGGTTGTTTCTACCTCTGATAAAACACCATTGTGCTCTATAATTATCATCCTTTTAGTCTAATTTAGAGAAAATTTGTATCTAATAATGTTTCTTGGATTAAACCTAGATCTACTAATTACTATTTAATTCATAGTTTGAGTCTCTTATTCACTTTTCACTTCCCTTGATTCAAATTAAAAATCATTATTAATAATAATATTTTGATATTATTTTGAATATTTAATTACCTCTTCTTCTACTCCATTCACTTCTTTAAGGATAAAAGGTTAATAATTATATTTTATTTTATACTCAAAAACTTTCACATATGTTCTTTTAATAATATTATAGAGCCTTTTTTTAAACATTTATAGTATTTTATATTTGATTAATACCCTAAAAATATTCCTTTATCTATAAAATTACCACACTTTCCCTAATTTCCCTCTTTGTTCTGACTAAAACATTTCCTTATGATTACTTTAATCTCCTTCAGTGAGATTTTCCTTCCATTATGAATTTCATATGGCATATTCTCTTCTATGTGACTTAGAAACACTAAATTCTAAATGTACATGGACACTTTCACTCCTTATTTTTAATAGTGGAAAAAGATTCTTTTTTTTATCAAAAATGTATTAAACATATTATTTATCATATGGTTTCTTCTTTCCATGACTCTATTCTATTTTGGAGTCATTAATAATAAAACTTAATTATTTATTATATGATTTTCTATATAATTTTCAACTTTCTTGGAAGTATATTTAGTTCTATTGTTTAAATACGGAATCTTCATAATTATTCTAGTTTCATTTTATACTATTTTTTGGAATATTTTAATATATCCCAACACTTCTCTATTGGAACATAATAACATAGAATATCCCATAATATGAAATTAATCACAAAATAAAATAAATTACATCTATATATGATTTCAAACCTAACCAATTAGACTACATACATTAGTGTCATTCGGATTCAATAAATCTAACGCTCTCTTATTCTATGGTAAGTATGGGTTTCACACCATGTTTCCCCTTAGACAAAAATCACAAACCTTTTATGTATTCCTTTATAGTGAAAGAATGTTAACAATATTTTTAAACCTTTAAATATTCTCTATACTCAACTAGTTAATTTGGAAAAGATGTTGGTTTCATAAATTATTCCCTTTTTCTATATTAAAGAGACAAGTATTATTCATTTTTTTCCACTTAATATAGGTTCCCATGTATTCCCCATCCATTCATAAGATGACATCTATACTTTCTTTTGATGTTATAGCCTTTCTCGTTGAATGTGACTTCCAAAACTGAGTCACAAAATTGACTTGCACTCAACAAATTGTGTCATAGGCCATCAACAAATGGAACATCAATGTTCTTTAATTCATCCCAACCTATTAGAGGATTACCAATCCCACTTTTATTTAGAGCTCCATCATTTCCAAATAATACATTTCCATCAAATATTCCTTTAAAAATTTTGATAAAATTCATGTTAATTTTCATATAGGAGGATCACCCATAATCAAAAATATACTTGTTACTATTATTTGAAACTTTTAAGTATATTTTATCAAGAATATCTTTCTCTTTCATCTGTAACTTCTTCTATTTCCAAGAAACTCCATTATGATTTGATACGTGTGTTGGTATTTTCTCATTTTCTTCATCACATTCAAACAAATAATATTCTTATTACCCTATTAGATAAAATCTATTTATTGACAGAATTGAATTGGTTTTTCTTACATCCACTCTTCTTTAACTTCTATAGGAATACCTTACAGTTCTTCTACTTTGATTGATAGATTTATTACCAAATTCAAAATAGTTTAAAAAAATACATATAGAATGAGTTTCTATTTTGATATGAAGGATATATTTATATTCTATTTTATTGGATTTCAATTTCTTCTCCACTCAAATAACTTTTAACTTCCCAAAAATATGATATAGTATAATGAACATTATCATTACGGGTTAAGAAAATTAGGATAAATTTGAAATTATCTTCCCAATTAGTTTTAAGGATAAAAATGGTAATATATACTATCATATGATCTCTGATAATTTTTACAACCACTCTATTGGTATTAGAATATGGTGTTTACCCTAGGATAAAAGTTTAGTGTAATTCTGATCTATTCGAATTTTCACTGAATATTTAATATCTAATTAATTAAATATTAATTATCCACACACATTACTCCATTTATAACTTCTAAATAGATCCTGAGATTACAATTTTTACTCTATGTTTGAGTTTTGAATGGGGGTTTCCTAGGTGAGGAATAAACTCACATCGAGTACCGTTACCGAGCCTGATTCCCTTTTTATTTTTATTTTTATTATTTTTTATTTATTTTTCCTTTTATTTCATCCTTAATTTGTATTATCATGTATGTAGATCCCCCTTGTGGGTGTATCTTTTGGATTATATAGAAGAGATAGGTGGGATGGGGGATCATCACCAAGGATCTATTCTAGAGGTGGATTGGGGTGTCATGGAAGCACGACACGAATTTGAGCTTTAAGTGTCTGTGTTTTATAAACTAAGGTAGGATCTTCTTTAGTTTTTATTATAAATACCCATATTAATGTTTTTATAAGTTTTAAACTTGTTTTTTGGTTTCTGGGGACCCCATTAGGGTTGATCTATAGTGATTTAGTGGAATCAGGGGTTTCCTGGTGATCATAAGGGTTTTTTATGAAATGTTTATCACATTGAATGTAGTTTAGAGAGTACATGTTATTTTTTCTTAATTTTGGTTATGGGGTTGAATAATGTGAGAATATGGAATGAGTGTTTAGGAAACGCTATATAGAGTAGCTCGGGATATGGTTGAGGTAATTGGCTAGACACCATGTACATGGGGAACATGGTTGTGTAATGTACACAGCTAGGGACCATGTACAGTACACAGCCAGAGGTTGTGTGGAAGATTTAGTAAAATTATATGTAGGTTACATGACTCGGTACATGGCTAGGAACCCCATGTGGGTTACATTCGATGTAAGTAAAGTACACATCATGTACTTGAAAAAATTACATGTCAGGTGGGTTGTAGTATGCATCCTTGTGGATTGTTATGGTTACATGTTGTTTACATGAGGTGTGCACCATGTACTTCCTCTCCTTGTTATGTTTCACATATTTTTCTCCCTCGAGTTATAATTAGACTTGTGAGTAGTCCATTCTAGGTGTATTTTTCACAAGGATTTCAATGGTGAGATCCCTTCAGTGTTTAGATTCCATTTGGGAGGTGTTTTTATGGTTCGAGGTTTAGAGGTAGGATTCCTTCATTGTTTTTATTCTATAATACTCTCAAGGGTTGAGTCTAGCATGAGGCTCGGGTAAGGTCCATGCATTCTATGACATCCCATATCTTTAATACACCTTAATTCATGATTTATTATGTAAATCTACACATAATACAATACCAGAAGATTATGAGGACTATTTTATTTGGGAAATTATGTACATAGAACATTAACTTGAAGCATGGGTACAAAAAAATTATTTAAAAACTTTTTAAAATTCCCTTATATTCCATTGATCATCTAATAATATATGGGATAACCTAGATAACTACATAAAAAATGGTGAGATATAAAGAAAAATAAGGAAATAATAAAATCATAACATGATTAAATTAATACATATTATTCAAGAGGCATAAAAATGTGACATAAAATGGGCGATATTCATAAACATGATCATCAAAGCATGATATAAAATGATAACATCAAGGCAACATAGGAATGTGGAAACAACATAAAACATGATATCATAAGCATAATTCAAGGGTAACCATCAAGAAATCATAACATAGTGTTCTTAGGATAACCTCTCATACATTATACATGGAATATCATGAGATAAAAAAATTACCCAATGCATTAGAGGGTTATATAATCTTATTCCAACCTGTCACATTCATATCATGTACATGAATTTGTGTGCCACATAGATCATACAACATGAGAAAATATTTCTTCATTTTTAATCTCATGGTAAAGGATTTTGGGTTACATACATATAATTCCCCAATAAAATGAAGGATGTGTACATCTATGTGAATGACATTGAGTGGAAATGGGAATGGGTATTCACTATAAAAAAATTTGGTATGAAAAATTATAGGATAATTTCGACAGTATAACGAGTGTACATAATGCTTCATTGAAGGAATTAATGAGATTGAAATTTGGTCTCTCACAAATTTAAAATTATAATTAAATTAAAAGGGATGTGCAAAAACATATTTAAACATGAAAATTTGTAAATAAAATTGCATAATACAAAGAAAGTGCTTGAATAAAGAGGAGGGGGAGAGAATCCCTTACCTTGAGAGAATGATTCTAAAAGCTTGGTAGGAGATTCTTAAGAGATTTGGAATACCTTGGGAGATCTTTATATAGGTATATGGAGAGAAACTTTAGGATCAATTGATTTTTAGTGAAGAGTAGTGGGGGGATGGGTGGGAATTTATAACTAAAATATGGGAATTCTTTATTGATTTATAAACTTAGGTTTTTGACTCTATATGATAAAATTATCAAAAACCACAAACCTTACCATAGTCTTTTCTCATGTTTTTTACCAAATATAAGTGTTTTTAAATATTTTATAATTCCTATAATAAAAAACATTAAAATAATAACCTTGGTGATGTGAAAGTGAGTCATGTTTTTAAGAATAGATTTTAAAAACTTAAAATATAATATAGTTTTTTCAGGATTCATTAAGGGTTTACAAAATTATACACATAACTTCAAAAACACATTATTTTAAAGTTGAAACATATTTTTCGTTATTTATACCCTTTATAATATTTATTACTTAGGCTATTATGATTTCATAATATATATCATATATTTATACCATATTTAATTTTTACCCAAATATTTGATTGTCTCAAAAAATTATAAAAAATTCACCAATAAATAATTTCAATGTGATGATTTAAAAAATAATATTTATTTTATCAAAATAATTTTCTAAATATTAGAATTTACACTTTTAAATAAAAAATTCTCATTTATTAAAAAATATTGTTTTTTACAACAATAAAAGTTTTTTGAACCTTATAAAGATTATATTAAGAATCACTAAATTATATTATCATTTGTATATAAATATTATTTAATAATAATATCATATAAAAATAAAATTTATTTCAAAATTATTTAATTTTTCAAAAATATTGTTTTAATTAAAACCGTATATTTTCAAAAAAGAAAATTTTGGTTTCTTCATATAGAAATATAATTTTAATCAACTCATATAAAATTATAATAATAAAAAGAGATAAATATAATAATTATTTTATTAAAAAAATGAAAATATAAAAAATCATACTACTAGGGCCTAGATACATAACCCCTTATTACACTAATGCATGCCCTGTGGTTAAGGTGTGCAATGGTAATACTTTATTAGGGTGGTTAGGAAAACATGGTTTGGGTTTTGATCTCGATAAGATTGAACTTATCCTATAAATGATTTCATTCATGCTCCATTTGTTCAATTTAAGCCTAATCTTAGTCAAGGTTAAATCCTAGTGATGTTATCTCACTCAGAATCTATGATAATTGGGCTTTATAGGGTATGATTATATTGTTCAAGGTAATCTCTCCTTCCCCCTCTAAAAAATTAGACTTTATCATAATCCTTAATATATATTAATCTTATCAGTAACTGTAAAAATACTATAATATAAATGGTTAATATGATTATCATTATTTTAAATTTAACAGAATATATTTTATAATTGGTCCAAAATAACCAAATTAGTGCATGTGTTTTCTATAACTATAAGGAATTTACTCAATCAAAAGGGAATTTCATTTATAAAAGTTCAGGTTGTTACATTATTCCCCCTTCAGAAATTTCACCCTTGAAATTTCATTTTATACACCAGAACAGGTGAGGGTACTTTTATTTAACCACTTATTTTGATTCCCATGTTTATTCCTTGAACTTTTGGATCTTCTATTGTACTTTGACCAAGTGAGTTGTCTTGTTTTATAAAAAAAAATCTGTGACAATATATGATCTTAACAGGTTTCTCATCGTATGAAAGATCCTTCTATAAGGGTGCCACATCTTCATTTATTACATGTGATGGTCTGGTATATACTTCCTCAAGATTAATACATAGAACACATCATTTCCTTGATATGGTTTATTTTGGATTGTATTTCAATAGTCTGTGGCTCTGATACGATCAAGGATATCAAAGGGGATGATGTATTTTGGACTAAAATTTTCCTTATTCCCAAACCTCATGACTTTATTCCATAGTGATATATAAGGGAATACCTTATCTCTGGCCTCAACCTCCAAGTCTCATTAATGATTTTATATATATATTTTTTTCACTTTGTGCGGATTTCATATGACGTTGAATAGTTTGAACCTTACATGTCATCTCTTGGATAAGACCAGGTCACATAATATTATGTTCTACAAATCCATCCTAGTTTGTTGGAGTCTAACACATATTCCCTTATAGATCCTCATAAGGTTCAATTTAAATTCTATAATGGAAACTATTGTTATATAAGAACTCCACTAGGGGATGGTGTTGATATTTACATCCTTGGAAATCCATTGAACATGATATCATCATATCCTTTATAGTTTTAATGGTTCTCTCAGACTAACCATCTGTCTGAGGGTGATAAGTTGCACTAAAAAATTTCTCTATATCTAATTCTTACTAAATGATTCTCCAGAACCTCAAGGTTAACCTCCGATATCGATTAGATATAATAGAGAGTGTTACTCCATGTAGTTTTACCACTTTTATTATTTATATATTAGTGAGTTGGTCAAGAGGTAAATTTTCCTTGATAATAATGAAATGTGATGACTTTCTAAGGTAATAAACTACCACCTAGATGTATTTATTTATTTTTTATGTCCTTTTGAGTCCTACAATGAAATACATGGTTATGTTTTCCCATTTCCATACTGGTAAGGGAGTATCATAAGGTCTTTTTGTAGGTTAAAACTATAAATATAGATAGTAGAGAAGTTATATATATTGGATAAAATAATTTCCCCATTTTTCATTTTCATAGATATCTCCACTTCCATGTTTTGAGGTGGGGTATGAATACTTCTATGAAACTTATGTGATATTAAATAATTCATAGAACCAAAATAAAATAGCACATTTACTAGTCTTGAATGAATAACTGGGATACATGTCACCATTATTGGGACCCACCTCATTAATTGTCATGTAAAAAAGCTATCCCTTTATCTTTAGGACTTGGAGGTTATTGGTGTCAGTTATCATTGACAACCCTTAGCTTAGAGCATTGATTCACATATTATCCTCGTTCATTTCCATTGATACATTGGGAAAAGGGCTGAGGTTTGACTCGAGAATTCCTTTATTCCATCACATTGGTGGGTTTCTCCCATCAGCATTCGCTAACTAGGTTCCATTTCTTCCCAAACCTAAATCATTTCCTTGTCTCCTTTATAAAATTTCCGAGATGATTCTTCCAACAATTTTAACAAGTGGGTGTTGGAATTTATTTCCCTCATGATATTTCTTCATTTCACCAACTAAATTAAAATCCATTCTCTACTTACTATCTCTAGAATAGTGATGCCCCTAAGATTCAATGATATTCATTTCAACTTTGATAGAACATTGGAAAATTTCCTCAAACCTTTAAAAGTATCAAATCACAAAATATTTTCATAGACTCATCTTTATCCCACCAAATAAATGCTCAACTTTACTTTTAGGGGAAATAAAAAGGTTAGAGGTTTATCATTAAAGTCTTTTGAAGTTATCCTCATATGTACTGATGTATTACACATCATTTTTCTTGAGGATAAGTAAATAACTCTCTATTTTAATTTAGGGAGTTAAATAAAAAAATTATCAAAAGAAATTATAATTATTTCCACTCTATCTATTTGATCTCTTCCTCGAGCTTCACGTTTTTTATCAGCATCCACCATTGATCATTTTCTCCCTCCATATAACAAATATCCAATACAACCTTATATTACTTGTATAATTAAAAGATAGATAATATATTATCAATGGAGTTGATTAATTGTTCCATGATTAAACGATCAGAATAACCACTGAAATTTGGATTCCTTTGTCGAATAAAGTCCTCAATTACAACTTTCACTTTCTTAAGGGGATGTGGGTTTTCCCCTTGAGGCAAGTTTATATTAATAAATTTAGTTAATTGAAATATTATTATCATGAAGTTGTCAAATCATACTCCCATTGGTTTGGCTATCTCATATGGTCATCCATTACATTGCTCATCACATTGGTTATTGACTCGGTTCCTCCAATTCCCAGCCATTAACTAAAACAAAGGGAAAATTATGGATGAGAATTTTAAAACTAATAATTACATAAAAGGGAAATAATGAACATTGAAGGGATAAATCATAGATGAAATAAATTCCATGAATTATTAATACATAGGTTTCAATATATATTAATTTTGGTCTATTTACTAATATAAAATTTTATGGGCATTTTTGTTCCCTTCATAATAGTTCACAAAGAGCTTATGAATTTAAAAAAGAATATCCCCTAGGAGTGTCAAACTAGGTTTCCAGCTAGACCTATTTTTCATGTACCATGTGATGATAGAGCCAAATCTCAATGTTCCCTTTTAAGGGATATTACCCCTAAGTACAACTGTGTTGGAGCCGCATCCACTTGTAGTGTCTAAATAGGGGTTATTTTATCAAAACCCACTCACTCTATACTTTAACATAATTTAATGCTATTTTCCTATGTTTATTCATATCCTTAATAATTGGATAAGTTTTTCTAATAATAATCCCCTAAAAAAACTAGACTTTCCTCTAATACTAACTATCAAAATCCATATCACTAATGCACTATAATTCATAATTTATTACATAAAGATATACATAATACAATCCCATAAGATTTTGAGGCCTAGTGTGTTTAGGAAATTAGGTACATAGAACATTAACTTGAAACATGGGTATAAAAAATTATTTAAAAACTCCTTAACATGCCCTTATATTTCATAAATATTCTAATACTACATGGGATAACCCTGGGGTGTACATAAGAAATAGGTGATCTAAAAATCACAGTAAGGGAATAATCAATGAAAAACATTATGAAATTAATACATATCAGTAAAGAGTCATATAAAGGTGAAATAAATGGGGATATATTCAGAAAATGATCATTGAATCGTAATATAAGATGATAACATCAAGGCAGCATAGGAATATGGAAAAACATAAAACATGACATCATCGGCATAAGTTAATGATAATCACAGAGACATCAAAAATTTGTGTTATTAAGATAAAATTATGTGCACCGTACATGGAATCTCATGAGATAAGAGCATTACCCAATGAATTAGAGGGAAATATAATTCAGGGTCCACCCATCACATTCATATCATGTATATGTATTTATGGTCCACATAGATCATAAAACATAAGAATGTATTTATTAACTTTTTATCTCATGATTGAGAAGTGTGGGTTACATACATGGAACTACCTAACAAAATTAAGTATAATTAAATATAAGTGAATATCCTTCAGTGTAAATGTGGATAGGTATTCACTATACAAATGTGTGGTGTGAAATATGGTAGGAGAATTTTGGAGGCTTAATGGGTGTACATACAGATTCATGAAAGGGATTAATGAGAATAAAATGTGGTCTATAATTTAATGTAAATTATAAGTATAGTAAAATATATGTTTAAAAATATATTCCAATATTGAAAATTGAAAAAAAAATGGCATAATACAAAGAAAGTTCTTGAATAGAGAGGAGGGGGAGAGAATATCTTACCTTGAGAGAGTGATTCTAAAAGATTGGGAGGAGATTCTTAAGATCTTGGTAACACATTGGAGGGACTTAGAGAGGTATATTTGTAGGAACAAAAAGAGACTGATTGTAGTATTATTATAATGATGTATATTCTCAATATACTAGAGGGGGTGAATTGTATACTTTAAAAAATTCCTTTGTAACTTTTAAAGATGGTAATGTTTAACAAGGTTAAACAAGTTAAATTCAAAAGCCTCTTAGTTCTACAAACTTGTTTGATTCCGAAAATATGGTTCTAGAAATGAAACTTAAGTAAAGTTTACAAAGATAACGATTCTACCTTAAAACGTATAGAATCTTATAAATTGGAGTACAAGTATAAGAAAGTATAAGATACTTATACTTTCCTCAATAACCAAAATGCAGTGGAAAACTTGAAACAATACAAGTAACAAGTAGTAAGTATTTTAATCCAAAGATAAGGGTATCCAACAACCTTGGATAAAGTTCCCTTGATTTATACTTTCATGAAAGTATACCTTACCCACACCAGGGTAAGCCCTCGATATGGGTATCGAAATCTATCTTGTTATCCCCGCAAGCCCTCAAAAATCAAGGTAGTTGGAACCTCTGTCTTCCTATCTCAGGAAGCCCTCGAATGTGCTCAAAAACATTTGGAGTCGCATGAAGAAATTATGAACAATATGTTTAGTACACACAAATCGTGAGAGTCTCTCTTTAGAAATCACTTCAACAGCATGTAATCTCTAGAGTCGTAGAACAGTCATCAAAGTTGTTATGAGCTCTTTCAAATGAGCTCCTATTTATAGGCACATCTTCAATGGTCAGATTCCTCCTTCAATGGTCATATTTTTCCTTGAATTTCAGAGGGACATGTACACGTGTCACTCAAAAAATAGTTGGTTAGTAACTGAATGCATGACATCATTTAATAACTCAAAAAAGAGTAAGCAAAAATATGGTTACTTAACCAAATTCATTTTTCAGAATGTAAGGAAAGAAAAGTTCGGAGTCTAATCAAAAACCATTCAGTGTCTATAATAAATGAATATTCAGATTCTATTTTCTTGAAGAATTCAGAATCTGAATTCTATAGAATTCTAGAGTCTAAATTTCAAGGAAATTTGGAGTCTGAATGCATAAGAATTCGGATTCAGAACTTAGAAAGTTTGGATTCTGAATTCATAAGAATTAGGAGTCTAAAATTAGAAATATCGGAGTTTGAATTCATAAGAATTCAGAGTCTGAACTTAAAAAGTCCAAAGTCTGAATTCATAAGAATTTAGAGTCTGAACTTAGAGAGTTCTAAGTCTGAATTCTGAAGAATTAGGAGTCTAAATTCAGAGAGTTCGAAACCTGAATTTCGATCCTGAAAACAGAATTCTCTATATCTAAGTATTTATAGGATTCCAAGGTTTTATATACAAAAACGACATTTATAGTTAGACATAATATGAACAATGAAAAACATGGTACCGATAAATTTACTTGGGGAATGAAAATTTCCTTATCAAGATAAAATAAATTTTACCTTAAGATAGAGTGTTTGTGATTTTCAAAACAAGAAGGAATAGAAAATTCATAAGGAAACTTTATTGACTCAACAATCTCCCCCTTTTTGGAAATCACAAACATCCTTACGAAAAATAATATAAGGACTTAGAAAAATATTTTTCTAGACTTTGAAAATAAAACTTATCTCCCTTAACACATGGGAAAATATGAATATGATTAACTCCCCCCCCCCTTAGGCTTTGGACACACTAAGGATCGTATTCTAGATTTTCAGATTGAGACTTAGCATTTTACTGCATACAAAAATCTTCTCAGATAAAAACTCTTCATTGGATGAACTCCCCCATTACTTTGGGAAATTTCTTCTTTACTTAGTATTATTTTTTCCTTTCTCCCCCTTTGTAATTTTTAAAAAGTATTAAAGGTACTGTAAAAAAAATATGGTACCTGAAATATTAGTACTAGACAACCAAACATATAAAGAGCAACCAAAAATTTCATTAGGATTGGAAAAATTTATACAAGGAAGGAATACAACAAAATATTGGAATTGAACAATATTATCCTTACTTTTACTTCGGCATCAACTTATTCACAATATTTTTGAGCTTCTTGAGTTCTTTGTGATCTTCCTCTGCTTGTTTGAGAAGTTGATCCTAATCTTCAGTCTTCTTTTCTAAGGATTTAATTATTTCTTCCTGAGCTTTAAGAACCTCTGCCTAAGCCTTCAAGGCTTCTTCCTGCTTAGCAAGCTTCTATTCTATCTCAATCCTGAGATACCTTTCTATTTTCCATCTTTGAGAAACTAAATACAACTTCCCATTTAGATCTTTCACTTCTTGAATCCAATAATTCTGTTCCAGATTTAGCTTTTCCTCAAAACTATTTGTGAGAACCTTGATCTTCACATCTTCAGTGTCGAACGCATCCTTGAAACTTTCTTGAAACACATCAAGAATTCTCATGTCTACTATAGTTTTCCTTGAATAGCTGGTCATTTTCTTGCAAGATCTTTTGTGGGCTTCATAGTTTATGAAAAAGGTTTTGAAATCAGCCTCAAGATTGACACACTTATCCATCACCATGAATACTGAATCAAATTTCTGATTCAAGGTGTGTTGAAGCATTTGGTATCTTGAATCAATTCTTGGAAATATTGGAATAGTCCCAACAAGTTTCTGTAATAAATGAACTACAAAATCATGTCCAAGGGAGGACGATTCTGAATCTGAGACTTTACTTGGTGAGAATCCTTTCTCTATTTCAATTGCCTTCCTTTTCGATGATCCACCAACTTCTTTCTTCCTGAAAATAGCTTTACTGGGTGTATCAACAACCACCTGTTATCCCTTATCAACCTTCGGAATGGCTTCCTCTTGTTTAGTAGATTCATGCTCACTATCATACATCTGAATGATTTTGTCTTCATCAATCTCTTCCTTTTGAGCTCCTACCTCAGCATCCTCTGGATGAATGAAATCTCTATTGATGCTTTCTTCTTCAGATGGTTTGTTAACTTCATCTTCACCTTTCTCTTCATCCTTCCTAGGAGTAACAAGCTTTGAAGATTCATCTTGAGAGGTTCAGAATGATAATTTTTCTAAAGGGATTTCCTTATCCTGAAAATCCTCAAATTGATTTATCATATCTTCAGTATTAGCACTAGATTGTTATTCTTCTTCTACTTCTTCTACTTTTTCTACTAATTTTTCATAGATTTCTTTCTGTTGGACTTTTTCTGGAGTCACCTATTTCTTTCTCGGTGTCTCTGTTAATGCTTATAATAATGAGGATTGTGGTACCGTAATATTTTCGAAGGCTTTATCAGTATCCTTTAGAAGAGATTGAAGAATCTTTGCTTCAGTCATCTTCTTATTTTGTTTTATTTATTTTGATTTCCTTTCAAGATCATAAGCAGTCTTATCTTTCAAGGATTTTGCTTCAACAAGATCCAAACCAAATCTAGGCTCCCATGCATTCTTTTTCTCCTTGTCTTCCCTCTATTTTTCTACTACCTCATCTGGATATGCTTTTTCTTCTTAGGATTTGGTGGTGTGGATTGGGTTTTCTTAGACTCTGGGGATTTTTCTTTCTCTTCTACTTCCTTCAGCTTCCTCTTCCTTCCACCCCTTTTAGAAGGTTCAGCCACCTCTTGTTCCTTCTATATGGATTCAACCTCTTGTTCTGGCAAGTCATAGAATTCTTTGGACTCTCTAGAAAAACCAACATTCATTCTTCTGAGATTTCCATCACTCAACAACATAACCTTACAATTCCATGACTTTGACTTTCAGGGGATATTGAATGATTCTAACTACCGAATAATCATCTTTGAGAGAATGGCTAGATACATGATGATCTGAGCCTTCATATTTCCATTCTTTATATTATCAATTGTAATTAGAATATGATTAACTAGGTTAATATTTATTAGATTCGCCGAGAAATCTATGATATACATGTCACTCTTCTTCAAAGTATCCTTGTCCCCTTTTCTCAAAATGATAAATCCTTGAACCCATAGTTCAAGAATCTGATAATTTGTATATAGGTGAAAAATATTCATATTCTTTACATCTGAAAGATTGAGGCAATCCATAGACTTCACCTTAACAAAGCTTCCTTGAACATCTAGCAGCTTATGAGAACAAAACACAGCTTCTCCTTTATATGGGATTCCTATCAAACTTGCAGACTTGGTATATGAAAGTGAATAAGTCTTCACATAGCACTTAAAAGAAAACTTGTCTCTTCTCTCTTCCTTGAATAAGGTTACTAACTCATATAATTATATTAATAATTTTGGATATACCAAATCATGAGCTCCTGGTTTCGATACACAAACACTCTCCCATCCATTCAGCGTGATGTTATTTGAGATGATAGAATCATACTTAGAAAAGAAATTTAGATGTACCAAACTTTCCCTGTAAATCTACCATTCAGAAATCGGTTTAATAGTTAACATGTCTTTCTGGGAAGATACTTCTACAGACATTCAGAATTCAGGAAGATCTAAGAGGTTCGGAACGAGCTTATGTAGGAGGGAAGAGCTTCAGCACGTGAAGGCTTGAGTTTCTATGTAGGAAAACCATCGAGGGTCATTTATATAGGCAAGTGAGACGACGGTTTGACTTCTGTATTCAATCCAATGGTTGAAAAATATTCTGATCAGATATGACGGTTGAGATGATATCTAGAAGGAAATTTTGATAGAATCTGATCTTTTGTGGTTTTCTAAGAAAATGATTCGAATTTAAGAAAAAAAATGAATAAGAAAATTTAAAATTGATGAAAATACCAAAAAGTAAAAGATGATTATGAAAATTTAAGAAAGGAAACATACCTTTCAAATTGCTAGGAAGATTATTCGTATTGAGAAAAATTCTTCTTGAAGAACTTTAAATTCCAAAAATTTTGATTATGAAAAATATAACTACAAAAATTTTCAGAAATCCTTCATTACAAAAATTCTAAAAAACATCATTACCATGATTTAGAAAATATTTATTACAAAAATTTGAAAAAATATTCATTACAAAAATTTTGAAAAACTACATTACGAAAATTTTGAAAATCTATATTAGGAAAATTTTGAAAATCTTCATTATGAAAATTTTTAAAATCTTCATTACGAAAATTTAGAAAATTTTCATTACAAAAAATTTGAAAAATCTTCCTTATAAAAATTTAGAAAATATTCATTAGGAAAATTTAGAAAGTTTTCATTACAAAAATTTAGTAAAAATATTCAGACAAATGTACTCACCATATGAAAAGGGGTTTGTTACTGTAAGAAGATTGGTTTCAACAAGAAGTTAACATGGAGGATTACCTTATGGTTATCACTCCTAACTTCTGTTTAATGTATTCAAATCTATTGAAGGGTAAAGATTTTGTGAAAATATCAGAAATTTGATCTTGTGTTCCGATAAATTGAAGAATGATGTCTCCTTTTTGTGTGTGATCCCTAAGAAAGTGATGTCTAATATCTATGTGTTTTGTACAAGAGTGATGTGCAGGGTTTTTGTTTAAGTCAATGGCACTAGTATTATCACACAAAATTTGTGTTTTGGTAAAACTCATACCATAGTCTGTGAGTGTGTATTTCATCCAAAACACCTGAGCACAACAAATTCCAGCTGCTACATATTCAGCTTCAGCAGTGGAAAGTGCTATTGAGTGTTGATTTTTGCATGACCAAGAAACTAATGAATCTCCTAATAAATGACAAGTTATATATGTACTTTTCCTATCCATTCTAAATCCACCAAAATCAGCATCCGAAAAACTTTTTAAAACAAAATCATTTCCAAAAGTATAAAACAGTTCTAGATCCATGCTTCCTTTCAAGTAGTGAAAAATCTTTTTCACTGCCTTTAAATGAGATTCCTTATGATTGGATTGATATCTTGTACATAAGTATACTAAAAACATTAAGTTTGGATGACTAGTTGTTAAGTAAAGTATACTTCCTATCATACCTCTAAAAGATGATTGATCTACTGGTTTCCCAGCTTCATCAAGATCAAGTGAATTTGAGGTACCAATGGGAGTACTTATACTCTTAGTGTTGTCATATCCATATTTTTTAAGAAGATATTTAATATACTTATATTGGGATATATAGATTCCTTCTATTTTTTGAGAAATTTGAAAACCAAGGAAAAATGTTAACTCACCCATCATACTCATTTCAAATCAGATTTCATTAGATCCGCAAAGGAATCAGTTAAAGATTGTTGAGTTGATCAAAATATAATATCATCAACATAAATTTGAACAATCAAAACATTTTTCTTATCTTTCTTTATAAAAATATTTGGATCTTAATTTCCCTTAACATAATTATTTTGAAGAAAAAATCATGTAAGTCTATCATACCAAGCTTGACGGGATTTCTTAATTCCATACAAATTTTTCGTAAATTTTTAAATATGTTAAGGATGTTTTGTATCTTTAAAACTAGGAGGTTGTTCAACAAAAACTTCCTCTTGAACAAAACCATTAAGTAAATTACATTTAACATCCATTTGAAAATGTTTGAAATTAATGAATGTTGCAAAGGCAAGTAGAATATGAATAGATTCAAGTCTAGATACTGGAGAATAGGTTTCTTCATAGTCTATTACTTCTTGTTGATTATAGCCTTTAGCAACCAATCTAGCTTTATTTCTTACTATGATTCCATTTTCATCACACTTATTTCTGAAGACCCATTTTACTCCAATAACATAAGATTCCTTAGGCCTTTCAACCATGGTCCATAATTTATTCCTTTCGAATTCATTTAGCTCATCTAGCATAGCTTTTATCCAATCATCATCACCTAAAGCTTCATCAGTGCTTTTTGGTTCTAATTGGGAAAGAAATGATAGGTGTTCTACTTCAATTCTTAAGGAACTTCTAGTCCTTACAGGTCGATTTACATCACCAATGATACTATCACTGGGGTGATTCTTTAGAAACAACTGATTTTGGTTTTGTAAAACCTGTTCATCAACATAGGGTAGGAAGTCTTCTGGGGTAAATGTTTCAAAAATATTTTCTTGGACATTTTCCTTATCAGAAGGATCTTCTATAAAGGGTTGATAATCAGTTTTTGAAAACACATCTGATGATGTAGGATGAGGTTGTTTAAAAATAAAAGGATCAGTTTCATAAAATTTGACATGTACTGTTTTTTCAATAGTACAAGTATTTTTATTGAAAACTCTATAAGCCTTAGAAGTTGTGGAGTAACCTAAAAAAATTCCTTCATCATATTTTGGTGTAAATTTCTGTAGATTATCTTTAGTATTCAGGATGAATACCTTGAAACCAAAAACCTTGAAGTAGGAAAGTCTAGGTTTTATACCATTCCATAACTCATAAAGAGTTTTATTAAGAAAAGGTCTAATCAAAACACGATTTATAGTATAACAAGCAGTACTTATAGCTTTAGCCCAAAAATGTTTGGCTACTAAATATTCACTCAACATGGTTCTTGTTATCTCTTGAAGAATTATGTTTCTTCTTTCAACAACACCATTTTTTGAGGTGTTCTGGCTTCTGATAAGTTATGAGTAATTCCTTTTCTACTAAAAAAAGTTTCAAAATCAGAATTTTGAAATTCTCCTCTATGATCACTATGAATAGCTATCAAAGGAAGGTTTTTTCTAATTTTTAACTTGGGCTATAAAAGTTTTGAAATAAGAAAAATCTTTAGATTTCTTTTCTAGAAAATAGACCCACATAAATCAAGTGTAATCATCAACTAAGAAAAATACATAATATTTTCCTCCAATGATTCCATTTTTTGTTGGACTGAAAAGATCCATATGCACCAACTATAATGCATCAGTAGTTGAGACTTCACCGACTGATTTAAAACTTTATTTATTTTGCTTTCCATATTGATAAGGATCACAAACTTTTGAAGAATCAAATCTAATCTATGGTAGATCCTTAACTAGTATTTTATTCAAGAGTTTTCATAGGTTCCTAAGGTTACAGTGTCCTAACCTTCTATTCCACAACCAAAAATGATCTTTCATTGCACTAAGGAAATGTAGGTCTTGTCTCTTAAGGTCTTATAAGTTTAATGTGTATATATTCTCTTGCCTATGGGCAGAAAGAATAAAATCTTCCTTAGAATTGTGTACTAAGAACTTGTCATTCCTAAAATTCATAAGGCAACCTTCATCACATAATTGACTTATGCTAATGAGGTTGTGCTTAAGACCTTTAACAAATAATAAATTTTAAATCAAAGTTTTTCCAAGAAGAACAATGTTACCTCTAACAGTAATTTTTCCCTTATCATTATCACTAAAAGTTACCTTTTCTCTTTTCATCTTGATAATCTTTTCAAAGAAATTTTTTTTAACAGTAATGTGTTTGGAACATCCACTATCCATATACCATGTATTGCTATTGGTATTATCGTTACTTTCTTAAAAAAAGAGTGTTAGGCTTTTAAAACCCAAACTTTCTTGGATCTAGAAACTTCAAAAATCAAAATTTTAGGTATCCACATTTTCTTTAAAAAAACTTTATGAAAACATAAATACTGAATTTTTTTTAAGGAACAATGTTTTTCCCAATGCCCTCCACACTGACACTTAGTGCAGAAAAGAGCACTTTGAGGAACAAAATAATTATTATTAAAAATCAGTTTTGAACTAGTATAACCAAAACCAGAATTATTCCTTAGAGGTCAAATTTGGGAATACATCTTATCAAAATTTTCATTACATAAGGTAAATTTTGACAAAAACTTCCTCAAGGAAAATATTTCTGAATTTGGTCTAATAACTGAGTTCTTATCCTCAAAAACATCAGTTTTAGCACTAGAGTTAGGCTCGTAAACATTTTTCTTAGAAATTACTTTTTCTAGATCCTTAGAAAGTTTATCATTCTCTGAATTAACTTCTTCAAGGCTTTTTGAAATACTTTCAAAATCAAGGTTTTTCTTATCAAGATATTTTGAAAGATCTGATATTTCCTTAGTAAGAATAGAAATCCTGGAATTTTACTTATCAATCTTTTTCTTGACTTTAGATTTTTTATTCTCAAGAAGCTTAGCAAACCTAGAAACTTCTTCATAGGCAGGTAAAGTTTTATCTTCATCAGAAGTAGATTATTCATTTGAGGATTCATAATATTTACTATCACAATAATTAGAATTCAAGGATACATTATTTATGGATTCAGAATTGTGTACCTTTTCCATTAAAAATGATTTTCAATAGGTAGTCTGGCAATCAAACCAAGATTCTTCTGTCCAGAAGATTTGTAATCTGAGGATTCATCAGAAGAGTCTCCACCACTGGCACTCCAAGTGTCATTAGCTTTCAAAACTTTCTTAGCTTTGTCTTTGTAGTACTTATTCCTATTTCTATTAGAAATCTTTTCCTTTCTTTCCTTTCTCTTAAGCATAGGACAATCAGGTCTTATATGTCCATCTCTTTTACATTTATAACAAGTGACTTCAGAGTCTTTCTTATCATTTCTTTATTTCTTCTTGTATCTATACTGAAAGTCTTTCTTCCCAACTATCTTGTTCATCCTTAGAGAAATATTATCTAGTTCATTCTCAGAATGCTCACTTTCACTATATTCATATTGTATAACAACCTTATTTGGTTTATATCTAGTAAATCTCTCAGGAGTCTTGGCATTCATATGATTTGAAGTAGTTGTAAAAGAAACATTGTCATTTCCATTCTTCTTCTTAACATTTTTAGCATCTCTCTTCATTCTAGTCTCATGTTGAAGAAGAGTTCCAAAACGTTCATTAAGATTGATATGTTTAACTTTTCTATTTTCATCTACAGTTGTTCTCTTAGATTCCCACTCATTGGGCATGATGTCTATAATCTTGTCAACAAGTTCTTCATCATCCAAACCTTTCC
The DNA here is from genome assembly GCA_963277665.1 of Viscum album. Lineage (NCBI taxonomy): Eukaryota > Viridiplantae > Streptophyta > Magnoliopsida > Santalales > Viscaceae > Viscum > Viscum album. The sequence goes on from OY728126.1 coordinate 1,151,530,161, forward strand.
CACCCATAGATTGTAAGCTGTTGATGATAGTCATAAATATCTATTTTACCTTATATATAGGTTCTCTATAAATAAAGAAAAAATCATGGTACTCAGCTCTAAGAATAGCTCTTCTAGTTTCAATAAATTTGGAAGTACCAAAATGTGTAACTTAAATCTTCTTCCAAATACAATTTGTGGCTTCACAAGATGAAATCTGGCTATATATATTCCTGATCATGGAACACAAAAAAGTAGTGTGAACCTTATAGTTTAGTTGATATTCATGCTTTTCTTGGTTGGTGAAAGTACTAACTTCCTTGTCCGGAATCTTTTAATCTCCAGTAAGCATAATAAAATTGTCCACTCTGGTGTTAATAACAAAAGTCTTCATATGATCTCTCCAATATTTGTAATCATTCCCATCAAAAATAGGTGGTCTAGTATGATTTAAATTGTCTATGGAACCAACATTAAATCCTGCCATCTTAAAGAAAATCTTTCCACACAAACTTGTCAGTGACCAAAAAATTTGTAAACAAGGATAAAAATATCCTAAGCAAGGAAAATATAGAACAATGAAAAACTTGAGCAAGAAAACTTATATGTGAATATAAGTATTTCAGAGACCTCCTCTGATACCAATTGTATGATCGAAAAGATACTGATTTTAGTATCAATATAATGATGTAGATGCTCAATATACAAGAAGGGGGTGAATTGTATACTTTAAAAAATTCCTTTGGAACTTTTAAAGATGGTAATGTTTAACAAAGTTAAACAAGGTAAATTCAAAAATCCTCTTAGTTATACAAACTTTCTTGATTCCAGAAATATGGTTCTGGAAATGAAACTTAAGTAAATTTTACATATAAAAAGATTCTACCTTAAAGCATATAGAATCTTACAAATCAGAGTACAAGTATAATAAATTATAATATAGTTATACTTTCCTCAACAACCAAAATGCAGTAGAAAACTTGAAACAATAAAAGTAACAAGTAGTAAATATTTTAATCCAAAGAGAAGGGTATCCAACAACCTTGGGTAAAGGTAACTTGATTTATAATTTCAAGAAAGTATGTCTTACCCACACTAGGGTAAGCCCTCGATACAGATATTAGAATCTGTCTTGCTATCCCCAAAAACCCTCAAACTTCAAGGTAGTCGGAACCTATGTCTTCCTATATTCAGAAGCCCTTGAATGTACTCAACAACATTCAGAGTCGTACGAAGAAATTCTAAACAATATTTTCAGTATGAAAAAACCATAAGAGTCTGTCTCTAGAAATCAGTTCAGAAGCATGTAATCTCTTTTGTCATGGAATAGTCATAAAAGTTGTTATGAGCTCTTTCAAATGATCTTCTATTTATAGGCACATCTTCAATGGTTAGCTCCCTCCTCCAATGGTCATATTTTTCCTTGAATTTCGGAGGGACCTGTACATGTGTCACTCAAACAACAGTTGGTTAGTAACTAAATGCACATCATCTTTATATAACTCAAACAAGAGTAAGAAAAAATATGGTTACTTAACCAAATTCATTTTTCAGAATGTAAGGAAATAAAAGTTTGTAGTCTAACCAAAAACCATTTAGTGTATATAATACATAAATATTCGTATTCTGTTTTCTTGAAGAATTCGGAATCTGAATTCAATAGAATTTCAGAGTCTGGATTTCAAGGAAATTCAGAGTCTGAATTCATATGAATTTGGAGTCTGAACATAGAAAGTTCAGAGTCTGAATTCATAAGAATTTGGAGTCCGAATTCATAAGAATCCAAAGTATAAACTTAGAAAGTTCAGATTCTGAATTCATAAGAATTTAGAGTCTAAACTTAGAAAGTTTGGAGTCTGAATTCATAATAATTCGGAGTCTAAACTTAGAGAGTTCGGAGTCTGAATTCAGAATAATTCAGAGTCTAAATTCAGAGAGTTCAGAACCAGAATTTGGATCCTGAAAATAGAATGCTCTATATCTAAGTATTTATAGGATTCTATGGTTTTATATAAAAAACCTAATTTTATACATAGACATAATATGAATAATGAAAAACATGTTAAGGATAAATTTCCTTAGGGATGGAAAATTTCCTTAAGGAAGGAAAATTTCCTTATCAAGATAAAATACATTTTACCTTAAGATAGAGTGTTTGTTATTTTCAAAACAAGAATGAATGCAAAAGTCATAAGGAAGCCTTATTGACTCAAAAATATGGAGAGGAACTTCTAAATCAATGGGTTTTGAGTTAATAGGAGTGGTAGAATGGGTGGGTATAGAAAAATATAGGGGAATTATATATTAAATTCTAAACTTAGGTTTTGGATTCTATATGATAAAATAATCAAAACCACAAGACTTACAATATTTTTTCCCATGGTTTTAGAAAAATATGAGTAATTTTCAATATTTCATATGGAAAATAACCAAAATTCTTAAAATAATACCCTTGGTGATGTGGAAGTGAGTTGTGTTTATAAAAAAATGATTTTAAAACATAAAAATATAATATTAGTTTTTTAGGATTAATTAAGCGTTTATAAAATTAATAAAATAATTTAAATAACAAATTGTTTTAAATTTAAAACATATTTTTTTCATGGATTCCATTTATACTATTTAATACATTACTTTTGGGATATTATAATCTCTTAATACATACCGTATTTAATTTTTACCCAAAAATTTGATTGTCTCCATATGAAAAAATCACCATTAGAAATTTAGATATGTTGGTTTCAAGAAATATATTTATTTTATCAAAATAATTCTTATAATATTAGAATTAACACTTTTAAATAAAAATTATAATTTATTGAAAAACATTGTTTTTTACAATAATAATGGTTCTTTTACCCTTATAAAGATTATATTGGGTTTCAATAAATTATATTATCATATTTATGTAAATATTATTTAGTAATATTATTATATGAAAATAAAAAAAAATCTTAAATTTATGAAAAATAGTGTTTTAATTAAAACCGTATATTTTCTAAAAATACAATCTTGGTTATTTTTTATAAAAATATAATTTTCATCAACTCATAAAAAATTATAATAATGAAAAAGGATAAATATAATAGTCATTTTATTAAAAAGTAAAATATAAAAATTCATACTAATAGGCTTGGGATACATAAACCCTTATTACCCCAGCATACACCCTAAGGTTATGGTGTCTAATAGTGGGGCCTTCTTGGGGTGGTTCGGTGAACATGTTTTGGGTTTTGATCTCAATATGCTTGAACTTATCCCATAAAAAGTTTCATTCATTCTTTATTTGTTGAATTTTAGCTTAGGATTGGATAGGGAAAATCCCAATATTTCTATCTCCCTTAGAATCTCTAATAATTGGGATTCATAGGGTATGATCCTTATAATCAAGGTCACCACTCCTTCCATCTGTGAAAATTATACTTTTTCATAACCCTTAATATATTCTAATCTTATAGGTCACTATAAAGTGGTTATATTATCAACGGTTAATATTATTAATGGTATATTAAATCTAACATTCTATATTTTATAATTGGTCTAAAATAACCAAAGTAGTGCATGTGTTTTCATTAACTATAAATAATTTACTTAATAAGAAGGTAATTTTATTTTTAAAAGTTCAAGTTGTTACACATTCATTGTTCTCCTTGGATTAAGGATTTCAATGGGTTTAGTTATAGGTTCCATCAGATGGTTCCCAGAATTTGGGATCGTATTGTTTCTTAGATCAGTTTTTTAGTGGGTTTCTTGATGTTTAATTCACTTAGATCCATTGGGATAGGGTATCTCCATGGGGTAACAGGTATAGTTGGGTGTCATTGAGTGGGGCCTAAGATAGGTCTAAGGGACCTATTGAGTATTTTGTTGTGGGAATGGAATTTTTTAAGGTTTAGGTTGTGATCTAGGGTCCAGATAATGTTTCTTTTGATGGGCTTGACCCAAGGTATATCATGGTTGAGAAGCCCTACATAGGGTGTCATGTTCTAATGTAATAGAGGCACCCCTAATAGGTTTTACTTTTCCTATTGAGGTTTATAGTGATTATGAGGTTTCCTCATGGACCATTGATGGTGATAGGTTCAATGCTATTCCAAACCTTTATCTCATACTTTATAATTTTATGGAAGTATGAGGTAGTTCCTACTTAGATTTTGGATGTTTTATGAGACCTTTGAGATGTTATTGGATTGGAAATTTTCCCTAATATTGATCAAATTATATCCTCCATTAGTTAGTTGGCATTGTACAGGTTTAGGGAGCTAATTGATTATCTTATTGAGGGAACACCCTACTAATTGAGTATTAATACCTGCTTATAGGGGTTTTATTTTCCCATGGATTTTGTTACACACTTGATGTAGTAGTATATCCTGGCTAGTTCTGCATTACTTCTAGGACCCTGATGGGTTTCTGGGGTGGCTTGAGAGTTCATGTTACCAGTTCATATCATGTTATTGGAATATTAGAGCTAATTAGATGTGTGTGGTTATTTTATATTCCCAATATGAGATCCTAGGGTTCAAAATTCATTCTTTTACTTTCATTTTACTTTTGGGGATCCTTTTTATATGGTGGAAGCACATAATATTATGTGATTGAGTGATTCACGTGGTATAAATCCTATTTCTTATGCTAGAGTGGGGGAATATTTACCTTGGGTTCCAGGATAAAACCCTAGGTTTTCTATTTTATTTTTATTTTTGTTCATTCATTTTTATTTCTTATTTTGTTTCTTTTATACCGGTTAGTATTCGACTTGATTGGGTATATTATGTGTTACATGCACTTTTTATGATATAAATCTTAGACCTTATATCATCATTTAAGTTTATTACATGATGCACACTAGATTAAGAAGAGTCTTAGTGATAACTTGATCAAGTTGGATTGCTCGTGTGGAGTTTGAGATTTGAGCTAGAGAATTTTGACCATCATGGAGATCAGGTATTTGGTTTGGACCAAAATTTGAATTAGAGACATTATATTTTGTTTCTTTTAATTATTTATTCTACATTTGTGATTGGCCCAGTGGATTATCATTTACTATTTTATACTTGAGAATCTATTTCAGTCTTTATGTTTCTGTATTTCATTTGATATAGCATGTTTCTACTTAATTTTTTTATGTGTACTATGATATTATTTATTTGTATGTTTTGGGTTTATTTATCTTTTTATTTTACTTTTATCTAAGGTAATAGTCTCCCCACTAAATCAATTTAGGCTCTCATTACTAAATGGTAGTCTCTGGAAAATAGGGAGGCATGCTTGAGTACTTGTCACAAGCCAAATCGAGTGATAGTTCAGGTCAACCAAAGATTATTTTTGAGAAAATGGTATCAGATTATTATTTTCTTGTCATATTATTTGGGGGTGTGGTAGATAGGTGGTCTAGTAATGTGTCAGAGGTTGTAATGGATATTGGAATGGTGCATCAGGAACACCTTTTCTGGTAGGAAGTCCAGGTTACCAGGGTGATGGGATTTATGTTCTTATTTTTTGATGTCATATTTTTATGATTTCACCTTAGGTGATGAACTTGAGTTTTTGGATTTATGATTTATAGGTTTTGGATCTAGACCCATTATTTATAGTAATTTCTTCATTCATCATACTTGGCATGCAAGATTCACATGATATATACATATCTATGTGTGATTTTACTGACAATGGATGTTCAGTTATTTAAAGTTTCCATGGAAATCTATATAGTGTTTTTACATATAGTTTCTTGGTGGAATTATACTCAAATTAACTCCATGTTATTTCTTTATGATTCCAAACCATGTGAATCTTATGATGAGAGGTTCACTAGTGATGAAAACGTAGTGCCTTTATCATGGTATGCATGGGGACCTTGTGGGTCGGTTCATGTTTTGGAAGCCTTATAGTTAGTTCAATGAGGGAAAGGATTCTTGAGAGATTTTTTGGATTAGGATCAAGTTTCCCTAATTTTTTGGTTTCCCTGAGAAGTTTTTTAGTTAGGCATGAGGTTTCCTAGTACTCAAGAAATGTAGCGCTGAAATTGATCATGGTTTTATGGTTGTATTGATAGGGAAGGTTCAATAAGATTCCTGTCCTAGTTGGTTTTGGTTACACTTTTGGGGGTGTGGTGGGAGTGTGGTTATGTTCTTGTGGTTATGTATAAACACTTGGGTAGTGGGTGGTCGTGTGGTTAGTCGTGGCATGATAGGGATGCTTGGTTTTTAAAGAGGATCACTAAGGGTGATCTATCTTAGTGGAAACTAACCCGCATGAGAAGAAGGGTTAGTGGTTTAAGTTCATTATCCTAGGTTCATTGGTTCTTGTATTAAGTGAGCATGAGTTTGATTTTCTATTTGAGTTTCATGGAAATATGTGATTGTTTCCTTTGGTTGAGTCTTATTAGTTTGGTGCTCATGGAGTAGTGTAAGGAAAGTTTTGTGGTGGGGAGTGAATCATTGGTTCTTTGTGGTTTTAGACCACATTTGTAAGTGGTTTATTGAGCATAGGGGATATCATTCTTGTTGAGATGGGGATAGATGATGGTTGGTTCTTTGGGCTGGTTCTTGGGTGTATGTAAGTTGGACTCATTTAGTTACCACATTCAATGGTGTACATAGCATGGGCCATGGCCCGAATGGCCCAAAGGCCTTCATTTTTTATTGAATTTTGATAACCCCCCTTTCAAGGGATGAGGGGAACCCTTAAAATTCCCGTAGTCTTAGATATTACATTTCTTGTAGGCTTTAAGAGATATTACATGACTCAAATGTCTTAGAAAATTCAACCAGACTATAACTACAAGGAACTTTCCCTCCCCAATAACTGCATCGTGATAGTAGCTCTCCACCTTCGTATGGTCATATGGCTAAGATTCTATTGTAAGCACAGGCTGGTCTTGATGGCGTAGTCATACCCTATCATTCTTCCAAATCCATTGGTTCTGCTCTGGTGACTGCACCTGCTCTGAATCCTACTCTGGGGCTGATCCTTTTTGTAGAATCAGTCTGGGGAAACTACACTGATCATGTGTCCCAAAGGCCTTGAGATGGCCTGAAGGCCTTAAAGGTGTCTCAAAATCCTTATTGACCCGAAGGCCTGGGTGGGCCGAAGGCCTTAAAGACTCTATGCCCAAACCAGTGGCCCAAGGTGAATATTTCCAGCTGCTATAGTACTGAACAGTACCTTTTACAGTGCCTGTTACAGTTCCTAGAAATATGCCTCCACTTGGTTTCGAACCTGGGTCTCATGGATGCACTTAGAGAGACCTCACCAACTGGGTTGAGGCTCATGTGCATAGACCATGGATTTTGGTGTTTTGTTCATGGGGAAATGATAAAGATAATCCTGTGGTGGGGATAATCTTATTGGTTGTGGATGAATGACCCTTATGTTGGAAGTGTTGTGAGTGATGTGAGACCAGTCATGGGTTGTTCGTAGTGGTATTTGATGCACTGATGCTCAGGGTAAATCATAGTGATGGGTTGACCACCAAGGCTTCTCAAGGATGAGAAGCATTGTGGTTGGGAGTTTGTAATGAACTGCATCATTACGGGTTGAGAGGATCAAGATAAATTTTATTTTTGTTCTTAAGTGGTTTTAAGGTAAAAAATAGTAATTTCTTCCATAAAATAATCATGGATAATTTTTTTGACCACTCTTATGATCCTATAATAGGATGTTTATCCTAAGGAATTATTTTTAGGGAATTATATATCATTCAAATTATCATGGAATGTTTAATATTTAATTACTTAAATATTAATTATTCATGAGAGTTCATAATTGATATCTTATACAAGGAGCCTTGTATTGGAATTCCGACTCGATGGTTGAGTCTATAATGAGAGTTTATGCCTAATAAGGTTATAAAATTACATCAATCATCAGTTCTAGGCCCAAGTCTATTTTTTATCTCATTTATTTTAATTTTTTCATTATTTTTTCTTTTTTCCATTTCTTTCATCCTACACTTGAATTATCATGTATGTGGATCCCCCCTATGGGTGCCACCTTCTACTAAGAAATAACTTGTAGGTGGTAGAGGGGATAGTTGTTGGGGAGCTCAGTTAGAGGTGGATCGGGGTACACAGTGGCATGACATGGATCTTATCTTAAATCATTTTTTTTACACCCCAAAGTAGGTTTTTGTTTAGTTTTTATCACAAATCCCCATAGTTTTTTGTTTCTATGTTTTAAACCTGTTTTTTTGTTAGAGATCCCAATAGGTTCGGTCTGGGGTTTTTTTAATAAATCAAGGTTTTTGAGGTGATTTTAATGGTTTTATGATCAAAAATATTTGATCACACTATGTGTAGTTCAGTGAACATGCTCCATGTATTCTTCATTTTGGGAATGGGGTTGAGGAAGTTGACTACATTACATGTGTGTTTAGGACACTCAGTGTAGATAGAATCAGGGTATGTCCAAGGTACGCATCCAAACACCCATGTAGGGGAAACATGTTTGTGTAATGTAAATGGATAATCCCTATATATAGTACATGGATAGAGTCCATGTGGGGGACTTTGATAGACCCCTTGTGGGGTACATGTCTAGGAACCCCATGTGGGTGACACACCATGCAGGGTGTGTGCACACCATGTACCTAGGAAAATTACATGTTGGGTGGGGTGTGGACCTCATCTAGAAAGGATCTTTGGGGTCACACATCATGTACTCGAGGAGCACTCTATGTAATTCCCCTCTTCAGGGTGTTTCTCCTATTTTTCTCCATTTAGTCATAATTAGACTTATGAGTAGTCAATTATGAGTTCTTTTTCACATATATTTCAATTATGAGATCCCTTTTGGGTTTAATATTTTTTTGGGATTTGTTTTGGATGGTGTGAGGTTTAGCGGGATTATTACTTCAAGGTTGTTATTCTAGAATCCTCATAAGGGTTGAGTCTTGTGTGAGGCTCAGGTAAGGGTTGTGCATTCATCGATCACCTTGGATTGAGTGCACCAATGGGTTTAGTTATAGGTCCCTTTATATTGTTCCTATAAGTATTAATTGTGTTATTTAAAAGATGGGTTTCATTAGTTAGTTACTTGGGTTTAGTTCAATTAGAGACTTTGGGATAGGGTGGAATTGTGGGGTTCTAGGTACGGTTGGGTTTCATTTAGTGGATCTTAAGATAGATCTGAGGGACCTCTTAAGTACACCCTTATGGGAGTAAAATTTCCGAATGTTTATGTTGTGATCTAGAGGTTGTATGAGGTTTATTTTGATGGGTTTGGTCCTAGGATTGATCTTGGTTGAAGATCCCCCAATAGGATGTCCCTTTATAATGTGATAGAGAATACCCAAGTAGGGTGTCCTTTTCCTATTATGGTTTAGAAGAAAATTGAGGGTGCCTCATGAGTCGTTCCTAATGATGGGTTTGACATTAGTATACCCCTTGATCTTAAAATTTAAAAATAGATGAAAAGTTGAGGTTATTTCTACTCATGTTTTGGATGTAGGATAAGACCATTGGGATGTTCTTAGATTGGTAATTGGCCCTAAGACTGATCAAATTCTCTCCTTAATTAGTTATTTGGTGTTGATCAGGTCTAGGGATATAATAGACAATATGATTGAGGGTACCCCCTCCTAATTGAGAAGTACTCCCTAACTATAGGGGTAATTTATTTCCATGTATTTTATTTCACTATTGAATGTAATAACATTGTCTAGATAGTTATTTATGACTTCCAGGACCTTGTAAGGTTTTTGGGGTGGCATGTTAGTTCTCATCACTAGTTCAGATCATGTTATTCGAGTTCTAGATCCATTATATGTGTGCTATTTTTTTAGATCCTAAGAAAATATCATAGGGTCTGTAATCCATGTATTACTTTATGTTGTAATTTTGGAGCTCCATTTTAATCTAGTGGAATAACATGATGTCATATGTTTGGATGAGACACATGTTATAAATCCTATGACTTAGGCCCGAGTTGGGGTATATTTACCTTAGGTGTCAGGATAGAACCCTAGGTTCGCTGTTTTATTTTAATTTTTTCAACCCTTTTGATTTATTTCTTTTTTTATTTTACTCTAATTAGTAATCATCTAGGATGATAATATCACGTGTTTCATGAACTTGTTATGATATAATATGTTAGTTCCTCCATTAGGGGTATCCTATAGGGATTTATTTCTCACTATATATATGTGAACCTTGGTGTGCATTCAGACCTTATGTCTTCTTTTGGGTTGAGAACAACATGCACAATGGATCATGTGGAGTCCTAATGATTACTTGGTCAATATTAATCGCTCATGTGGAGTTTCAGGTTTGATCTAAATTAGTTCAACTATCATAGATACTGTGTATGTGATTTTTATTAAAAATTAGTAGTAGATCCCTTGTGTTTTTTTATTTTATGTATTTATTATGTATGAGTGATTTTCCCAATGGGTGATCAGTTTTTTGTGTATAATAGAGAGTTTATTTGAGTCTTTATGTTTCTTCATTCCATTTGATATTGCATGTTTCTATTTTTTTGTTATTTATAAAAAATTTGATGTTATGGATGTGTATGTTTTGGGTTTATTTCCATTGTTCATTCACACTAATATAAGTTCATAGTCTCCCCATTATATATATTTAGGCCCTCGCCACTAGTTGGTAACCTTTGGTATATTGGGAGGTTCTCTTGAGGCCTTATCACGATCCAGATTGGGTGATAGGTTAGGTTGATCCAGGATGATTCATGACAAAAAGTATGTCCTAAGTAAACATATTTCTAGCACTTCATCAGATAAAATATCTTATTACTGGTATCTATCCACACATCCCCTAATTTTGAATAACTCCTAAATTTTGGGAAAGTTATTGATGATTGAGAACTCTCTCCTTTAATCCACTTCCTTTTGTTTTATATTTTTTGTTTTTAGAATTCAATGTTACAACATCAAACCTAAGACCACTTTTACCCATGTAATTGGTTCTTTGATAAATAAACACTTCCTCAAAAGTTATTATACCTAATTCAACCCTTTTTTAATACTTCATCTAAAAAATTCTCTAACTATAGATTATTATTTAATCTATTTTTCCTTGTTTAAAAATATATCTTCTTTCTTAGGGATATAACCTCCTCTTCAAGTGAATCAATATTTTTAACTTTCTCCTTGATAGATATATTATGATCATCAATGATCTTTTTTGTTCAACAGTATTCAACTTACATTTCATGGTTTCGTATGGTTTTACTTTAATTTTTTCTTACCCTTCTGTAACATTCTCTAGATGATCATATCCTTTTTCAAGACCATCAACATAACTCAAGGATTCCTAGAAAAATCCTCTTATATTTCTATTTTTATTTATTTCAATATCAATATTCTCATGAGATTCTTCCAATTCCACTTTCAAACCAACAAATCCATTAGCTTAATCATACTATTTGTCTTTAGATTTATATTTCTCAACTATAACCATAATGTAATATTAAATTTATGAGATAAAATCCATTTCAATACCTTCTAACAGACACCTTCAGTATCATATTTATGTTTGATATCTAACACATTTATTTATAATTTCTTTCCACTTCCACTTCCTAAATAAAAGTTCCTTCTAAGGGAACTTATTTCTTTGATTTTATGAGTATTCAAAATCACCATCCTTTACATTATGTATTTTTGAACACCTGAATATTATGTGACCAATATTCTCACAATAAAAACATGCTATAGTAAAATTACCCTCAAATAAACCATAGCCACTCTTAAAATTCCTTACTAAAAGTGATAAGAAATCATCACTTACATATTCTTCAATTTCAAACTTATGAACCTCTTACTTATCCATATCTTTGAATGAAATTTATTTTGATGAATTTTCTAAAGTTTTTTTGGATTCACTCACATTTTGTATGAAACCAATTTTTTTGTGTATATCATCAATAGATAATTCCATAACATTTAATTCTTAAAGGGAAGACACTTTTGTGTTGTAAATGAGCGGAAATGTTTTTTGTGATCTTATCTACTATAATATTATCTTTCATCTCATGACTGAGTCCAAGAATCTCTCTACCCACTTAAATTAGATGGTTGAAGAAACTATAAATATTTTCACTTGAACTTATCTTTAAGTTATAAAATCTATTTTGATGAACCTATAATTTTTCCTCCTTCACTTTTATTTCACTTTAATATATATTAATAATATTTTCCTACATTAATTTGGTTATTGGAAAATCCATCACTTTAATTTATATCTAATTAAAAAATTATCCCTCTATAGAATTATGAGCCTTAGTATCATTATTAAATAATCTCTTTTCTACTTCCTTCATATATTTTACAGTGGAACCACTTACTTTAATTCTATGAAATGTTTTCATATAAACATAAAGCCAAAGAGATAATAGATGTTATCTAATTATCTTCTTCCATGACTGATAATTACACCTATCAAATAATTGTACTCCCTTTTCATTTATAGAAATATCCATGACTAAAATTTTCTTTAATATATTCTCTATGAAAATAACCAATGGCTCTAATACCATTTATTATACCCTGAGGTCCCACTAAACAAACTAAGAAGGGGTTGAATTAGGGTGTCCTGAAATTTATTATTATCTTAAATTAAATTGGAACTTTTCTTAATGTTTGAAAAGACTTGATGAATTTTTCATAGTGATCACACATGATCAATAATCATATGTATGAAATTAAAGAATCATGGATGCAATTATTTTAGTTTGGTTCACCCACACTAGGAATCATCCAAGGATCAAATATTATTATTGTGTGGATATAGTAATTAATCACTACTTCACTAATTGTGATTACAAACTTTATGATAAGATCATTTCTCATCCAAGGTATATGGACTCTTCCTCTCTTACAATTACTACTTATCAATAGATTAAAAAAGAATAATTTTTACATGCAGGTCAAACATTAAAAAAACAACCAATGATATAAACCCAAAATATGATAGGTGTTCTATATGATGCTTTATTTTTCACTTATATATGTTTAATGTTATGAACAAGAACTCAATACTTCAAATCATGATATTCAACAAAATTCATCCTAATCACACTTCACTTCATAATTCCATATTTTTTAATAAAGTTAACTCTCATTCCTCATACCTTCTCTTCTTCTAAATATTCAATGTATCTCCATTCTCTATTTATTATCTTTTGTATAGCTGGTCCAATATATCTAGGTAATTTTTGATTTTGAAATTCAAAATTAAATTCTAAATAATTTTGAAACTTCCTATTATTAAAATAAAACCATTGATTTATCTTTATATATATCTCCACTTTTGAATTCCATTAGATCTATTGAAATCCATTCCATAATCATAATGTAGTTGAAGAAGTTTCAAATAAAAAAAACTGGTCATAACCTTTAGTTTTTCAAACACCAAAGCATAATATCTGATCAAAACTCATGTTTATGGCATCACATTAAACCAACCATGGTATTTAAGTCCAAATACCATGGTATAACTCGTCTCTATATGAAAAATATCCCTCACCATGGCTGAATTCATGCTCACTTACCCATTTTCACTTCATTTCCAAAAATCTAATGCATAACATGCCTTCCTCGATGGTGTAGAGCTTTTCAGTTTCCTGTTTTGATCGACCTTAAAAGATATTATTTACTCCCACATAAGATTCAATATATCTTAAATGATTTCAATTATGGGCATCCATATATCATAGGGGAATTATTTAAATGAAAAACACTAAGTTCCACAACATGGAATAAATATACTCCTCATTTCAAATTCACTACAGTCTTGGCCATTATGTGGGACTCCACATGATTATTTTTATAAAAACTTACAAAAATTATAAAAATAGTATTATATATGTATTACTTATGCCACATTTTGGTGCCTCTTACTGTAAAAATAATCTTATTCATATAGGGCAGATAGTTTAGGAATTTTTCAATAAAAATCCCTTTGACCATGGTTCCCATGGCTTTGACCATGACATATTCTGGCTTCATTGGTTCCCACAAGTATACTTACCAATTCAAATTATGTAGAAAAAATCCATAGATTTAGGGTTAATGTTTCCTTCAATAAATTTCTCATCAACTCTCCACAACTTCACACAAGATTCAAACTTCATCATATAACTACCAATGGACTTCTAATTAAAAATATGTCCAACATATTAGAAATTGTGGTTACAACATCCTTTATATGAATGATACCCTACTAAAATGGAAATGTGATATATTTTTGGGATATGGTATGTGGTGGAAGATATGTGATGATGATGATGATTATGATGATGATGTGGTTTTAATATATGACATGGTTGTAATATGTGATAAGATGTGTTTCACTATGGTTGTTGAAGGAATTGGGAGCACCGATACTTTTTTTGGGGGTGTGAGAGAGATAAAATAGTGATGAAGTGGTTTTGGGGTACTTAATTGATATATTATTCTAATATTATGTTATTGTACTTGTATTTTATATTGGTTGAGTGAGCCTTTATGAGGTTGGGTGATGGTTGACCTTGTAAGTGCTATTTGGTTTTATTATTTATTCACTTAATCATTAGTATGCTTCTCTCATATTTTCACAAGAGGGATTTAGGAGGATCCTAATGAGTATACATGTATTATCACCCTTATATATATAAATATATTTTTCAGGTTTCTAATAAGGATTAAGAGATCGAACTAGGCATTATAATCATGAGATTGGAGCTGTTAATGGTGTTTCTTCCTTAAGAATTTCATTTTGGTATTTCTTCTTAGAGAATTATATTTTTATTAAATTTACATGAAATATGGGACAATTATTTATATATTTAAATTATAGTGTTTATTATTTATTTTAATTATATATAATCCTATGACTATAATGGAAATACCTCCCATTTGAGTGATATATACTCTCAACGTTAGTCACCAAATCATGGCCCACTGGAGGCAGTATTTGGGGGTCAATCTCATCTTCACTACAGGACCAGGAGATATTCCCAATGGGGTGGTTTATGAAAATCAAATTTTTTGGCAATCATTTTCTCCTATGATAAAGGATACCCTCTACATGATAAATTATGAGGGTATACATTTTGTGATTGTATCTCTTAGTGGTATCCCATGGATGCCTATTACATAAAAATAAATTAATAAGTCATAAAGTTATTATGAAATAATTTTACCAAATGATTTTATATATAATAATTATCATGATAGAAAGTATTCCTAATGTTGGTTGGAAATAAACTTCTTTCATGAGTTTGCATCTATAAAACCATATTCAAGGAATGAATTTTCATTTTATTTCTTTCTAAAAATATAAAATAAAGTGAAAAATGATTTTAAATCCCTCTATATAATTATCGTAAATTAAATCCACCTACATTTATATAAGTAAAGTTGAATGTAATCTATAACTAAATAGATCAAATGGTAGTCATATTAAATATATAATATTTTGACTATAGGGAAAAATAAATCTATTTTGATATTTTAGCATTACACACTCCCACAAATGATCTTTCATCATATGGTAAA
Organism: Viscum album; assembly: GCA_963277665.1. Classification (NCBI taxonomy): domain Eukaryota; kingdom Viridiplantae; phylum Streptophyta; class Magnoliopsida; order Santalales; family Viscaceae; genus Viscum; species Viscum album. Next base: position 1,151,545,639 of record OY728126.1, read on the forward strand.
CACTCCTCCAATTAGGATATGATATAATTATCTTGCCTCAAATATTCATGGTTATTAATCTCCTAAAATATTTCACATTTGGGCCTATAAAGTTATTATTATCATTAAATTCAATTAAAAACTTTTGCATCTACTAATGAGAAAGTGAGAGTTACAGCATGACATGAACCACCCCCAATAAAACCCCTCCTAGGTTAGTAGAGGAGACAGGAGTGACCCTTGAATCCCACCTTAAATATGCCTCTAGTTGGCGACCAGCACTGAGGGTATCTACTTATCAAATGAGAGGTATTACCCTCTTGATTTCCCCATGAAGAATATGTAATCAACCATAAATAAACTATATTCATAATAAATTGAGAGTTTAAATTTCTCTATATAGAACTGTACTGCATGGAACATGTACAATATCATAGAAATAATGCATCATGACCACTAAGATTTGTATCATCCACCAAATCCATCCAAGCTACCTGAACAATGGCTCTAATCTTCTCAAAATATCTTTTAAACACTTAAAAAACTACATACGAGTGATCACTTTGGTAGTACTTAGTATAATCATCTTCTTATACAATTTTACATCCATATGAAACACAATTTATGGATATATATATATGAAAACATATAAGAAAAACAAGGGTATGGATAAATCTAGTAAGAAAAGTAATACTTGGATAATATTCAACATCACCTACAGAGATCTTATCATACCAATGGTAATCACAAGTGAGCACTAGAAATATAGACAACCAATTATTATACTAATAATTGAGGTAGTATAGAATATAATATTAATAATGACTAAACATAGTATATGATATCATAGACCTAAAATTATTCAAACAAGTAGGTAATACTAACTCTCAACATGGATTGTTTATCCTGTCATCAGATCCCTATACCTTGTGCATCCACATCATCATATCCCTATACCCCATTCAACCATATCATCACATCCATATATCCCATGTAGCCAAATAATCAATCCTTGCTTCACATGAAACCATTTCATCACATCCCACATCCTATATAGCAACATCATCATATCCCTTCACCTTGTGCATCCATATCATCACATCCATATATCTAATTTAACCACAACATCTATGAATTATTCTTGAACCTTGAACCATTACAACCTAGTACATGACATAAACCTATAATCCATCACTACTAAGGGTTATGTGTACATGTTAAATTTAAGTCATTATAGCCTATAATTAATTGTAAATTTCATAACCTAGAGCCATTAAAACCCATATATATATATTTACATATCATCTCAATCCATTAAATCCCATATAAATGTGTGTGTGTGTGTGTGTTCATTCTAGTAGTAACCAAAATCCATTATATCCCAAATGGACTATACATGAAATTACCTCAATCAATTATATTCTGCATGTATAGTGTTAAGAAAACACACATAAAGCAAGAAAACAATTAAACATATATAAAAAATAAAATATAATAAGAACATTCACTAAAGATCAATTGTAATGAAATTCAATGAATAATCCCAGAACACAAAAAGAGTTTTGATTAATGTAAAATCTTATAAAATTTCCACAACATTCCCTGATCAAAAAATATCCCCACCAAGGTTCATTTCCCTTCATCTATTATAAGGAACTTCTTCCTACTCAATCCTTTAATTATATTTTTTATTCATTACTACAACAGTCATACTAATTATTACCTAACATTAACTATTCAATTCCTTATTTCTCTTATTTAGCTAGATATCTAGTTAATAGTCACATTAATTATTATTTATTTAACCCAGGATATTACTCTATACATATTTACCTAGAGATATTCAATTTTCCCCATATAAATTGTAATGACCCACTCATTCTCATTGGTTTGAGAGCACAACGAGTCATTAATTTAACTTAAGAGACATCCCAAAGATGAAAAAGGCTGGCAGTAAATTATGAAGGGTTTCAAGTACAAGTGGGGAACAATTTACCCTTTAAGAAACAAACCAATAAACCCATAACCCATAACCAAACCATTCACTCAATGATGCATGAACAAAAGAAATACAACTAAATAATTTCATGTATCTCAAAACCACATTAAAGTGAATAACAACAGAAGACCAAACAATTATCAAAGTAAACGGAAAGAAAAAAACAAAATACTATTAAGAGACCACAAGACTCCATGCTCCATAAGCTCTAAGATCCACAATCACCAAACAGCCCAAGTATCATGAGGTAGTGCTAAAAATGTGGGAAATTTTACCCTTTCCCCTGTCCCAGAAGATAACATTTGTAAAACCACCAAAGTGACAAAGTAAGGGTGAGTATAAAACTCATTATGTTTCAACCAATGACTACCCTACTCATGCCACTAGGATAGAAAAGTTATCCACATTTATATAAAATAGTTTATATAAAACAATTTACCAAAATAGTTTATAACCAAATATAAACAAGTTCCAAAAACTGTTTGCAGCCAAGTGAAAACAAAACTAAATGAAACCAATTTCCAGAAAGTTATTTTTATAGAAAAAATAACTAATCAAAGATTGAAAACAAATTCTTCTTATCATTTTTCATACCCATTCCATAGTTCACAACAAACCCACACATGCATGCTTCATTTGACAGTTCCATACTCATGAGCGGTCTCTCATCCAATTACCTTGTGTCCCAATGACACAAACCCATGATCTAGGATCATGTCCCTTGTAACCCAATGGTACTCGTCCCTTATTAAGGGCATGTTAAGCATGAACTTTCACCAACACCATTTATGCTAAATATTTCCATTTCCAAAACAACCACTCCAATAAAACTGACCTTTTATTGAAAACTAAAGAACAACTGATTTCAAAGAAACATTTCATTTCAATAAAACCTTCCCTTTTATTGAAAACATCCAATAAAATTCATGTGGAAACAATCTAGAAAAATCCCCTTTTTAAAATCCATATTTTAAAACCAAGAGAAAAATCACTTTACTCAAACACCCAATTTTCCAGATTTCACAATCATTACTCAAAAAGGTTTCCAACAAGTGTTTAACAAAAAAATCACAATAAATTCAACACCAAAATTTAAATTTTAAATCATTCAAATTATTTCTACTAAGTGGAGTTTATAAAGAATCATCCTACCTCGAAGGTTTTGAAAAAAACCCGGTCGATTCTTCAAAAACTTTCCTTAGATATCTTCTCTTAAAAAGATCAAGACTAAATCCCATCATATTTGGAATCCACACAACTAGATATACCCATAAAGAGCATATATCTAAGAAAAAAAGAGAGTATGAGAATTAGATCTAAGTATATCTAAGAAACCGATCAAGAACAAAGAAGAATGATCACATACCTTAAGAATCCAGCTTCGATTCACTAAGGGAAGCCTCAGGATCACCTTAGGACTGATGGGAAAACCTTATTTGGACTTAAGAGAATAAAAATCCCAATTTAGGGCTGGTTTGGGTTAAAACAAGGGAGTTATGGAAAAAATAATGAGATCCTATTTTTAAGGATCTCATTTTGAATCTATGCACGGTTTGACCGCACGGTTAGGAAAATCGTGCATTAACCGTGTGGTAGCCCCTACCTACAGAGCTTCCCCTTACATGGTCTCCAAAAATGTGCTCCAACAATGCTAGAGTGATGCTTTTTCCATGAAAGACTTTCTATTTTTTATCCACAATCCTCACCAGGATATGTATCAATGATGCATCCGGCTCTAGGTCGATGTGATCCCATTTAATCACATGGTCAGGAGCAGGCTGATACATTTTCAACTGAGATACATGGAACACATTATGCACTGAACTGAACCATGGTGGTAATTACAACTAATATGTCACCTCTCCAATCTATTCCAGTGTCTCAAAAGGACCAATGTATCTAGGATTTAACTTTCTCTACTTCCCAAAACAATGATGTCAAAGTCTTGGAGATATCCTCAAGAAGACATGATCACCCACAGTAAACGAAAATGGTCTTGGATGGTGATATGCATATGATTTATAATGACTATGATCCATCTATATCCTCTTTATAATCAATTGTATCTTCTCCATTGTTTCTTACACAAGGCTTGGCCCAACTAGTGATGTTTCACCTGTTTCCACCCAGCATAGTGGAGAACGACAAGGATGCCCATACAGTGCTTAAAAAATATCTGTGTGTATAGAGGCCTCATAGATGTTATTGTATGAGAACTCTACTAAGGGTATGTTCTCCTCCCATGAGCCACTAAAATCCATTAAACAAGCTCGCAACATGTCTTACAATGTTTTTATCATCCTCTTGGATTTCTTATACATCTGAGGATGATAAGTTTTGATCATATTCAACTGAGTCCCAAGGGCTTGCTGTAAGGATTTCCAGAAACGAGACGTGAACCATATATATCTATCTAAGACTATTGAAATTGTTACTCCATGCCTCTTTACCACTTCTCTAATATAGATTTTTGACAAATCCTCCACTATATGAGTTTCATGAATTCGAATTAAATGGCTCAACTTGGTTAGCTGATCCACTATCACCCAAATGGAATCGTGTTTCTGGACCATTCTTATAAGACCTGTAAAAAATCCATCACTATCTACTCCCATTTCCACACTGGTATAGGTAAATACTTCAACATTCCCACTTGTCTCTAAATCTCTTCTTTAACCTACTGATAAGTTAAGCACCGTGAGATGCACTCGGCCACCTTCCTTTTCATGTCGTTTCACCAAAATTGTGCCTTTAGCACCTTATACATATTCCGTGTGCCTGGATGTACATCCTATCTCGAATGATGGTAATAATGAAGGATTTATTCCTGAAAATACATAAGTACAACCATATTATCTTTGAAACACAAAACTGAACTCCCATAAAGTTTCCATCCCTCAATGGTCTCCCCACCATTGAGTTTTGAACTCACAACCAGACATTCTTCATCAGATATTTGTGCCTCTTTGACCATATTTACCAAATAAGGAGTAAGAGTAGCTTAAAATAAAACTACCGTATCACCTCAGTCTTCACATTCCACATGCATTCCAGCTAGGACCAACATCAACTATCATTCATCTTAATCTTCTTTCACCAATTGATCATATGACTTTCTAATCAATGCATCTGCCACTGAATTTTCTTTCCTTGGTGTTTACATCAATTCAAAGTCAAACATTTTGAGGTATTCTATCCATATCCTTTGCCTCATATTCAAATATCATTGAGAGAAAATGTGTTTCAATCTTTTGTGGTCTGTAAACACATTAAATTTCTCACCAAAGAGATAATGTTTCCATGTCATCAAAGCATGGATGACTGCAGCTAACTCCAAATAGTTTGTTGGGTAATTCTTCTCATACACCCTCAACTGCCTTGAACCATAAGCAACCACATGGTATCCTTTCCTGAGAACATATCCCAACCCTATTCCCGAAGCATTACAGTACACCATATACCCCTGTCCTAATTCTAGAAAAATCAAAATAGGTGCCGATGTAAGATGAAATTTTATTTCCTAAAAATACTTTTAATATTCCTATGTCTATTGGAATGGTGGATTATTCTTTTTTAGAGCTATAATTGGAAAATATATTCATGATAAATCACGCACAAAGCATTGGTAGTAACCAACTAGACCAAGAAAACTTCATATCTCAAATAAATTCTTTAGTGGTTTCCATGAGATAACGGCTTCTATCTTTTCTAGATCAACAGAGATTCTTTTCTCATAAATGACATGGAAAAGGAAACATACTTCCTATATCCAAAAATTACACTTTGATAATTTTTCATACAAACGGTGATCTCTCAAGATTTGTAACAATGTTTCCAGTTGCTCCTCATGTTCATCCCTTGTCTTTGAATACACCAAGATTTTTTCCAAAAAAACCACAACAAAAGAATCCAAATATTGCTGAAATATCTGATTTATCAAATCCATCAAGACTTCTGGTGTATGCATTAGACCTAAAGTCATGATTACATATTCATAGTGTCCATACCTACTTCTAAAAGTTGTCTTCTGAATATCTTCCTTCTGAACTATAAATTGGTGATATCCTGATCACAAGTCAATCTTGGAGAACCACTGAGCTTCCCTTAATTGATCAAAAAAATAATTAATTCATGGAAGTGGATATCAATTTTTTTTATTATAACTTAGTTAAGCTTATTATAATCAATACACAGCTGAAGAGTTCCATCTTCCTTCTTCACGAACAAAATTGGTGCTGCCCACAAAGACATACTTGGATGAATGAAACCCTTGATTTCTAGCTCCTCCAACTGCACGTTAAATTCCCATAACTCTATTTGTGCCATCCTATAATATGGAATTAAAATAGGACTAGTCCCCTGAAGGAGATCAATCATAAACTCTGCTTACCTTATAGGTGGTAACCCTGATAAGTTATCAGGAAATACATCTGGAAATCAATCCAAAAATTTTAGAAAACTATTTCCCTTGATCTATTCAATTGATGTCAAATTCAACACCACAAACTGGTAAGAAATATTTCCTACCATTGGTGCCAACAAGTTCATTTTCTTTTTATTTACCATCCTCTGTCCTTTAAAGATATGCTTGATGTCATCCTCGGTCATGAAACTAAATATTATCCTATAACAGTCGATGTGATCCTTAAATGTTTTCAACCAATCCATACCTAGTATTACATTATAGACATCCATTTACAACATCAATAAGTCCCATTTCAACTCATCTCCATCAACAATTATAGAACATGCTCTACACACAAAGGCTTTACATTCTCTTTCACCAAGAGGAGTTTTCAATTTTAAAACAGAAGTCATTATTTCCAACTTTAAACATAGTACATAAATACAAAGAGAGGTGATGAAATAATTCAATGCACCAGTATTGAAGATCACTTGCATAAGGGTAGAATTAAAAAGAATCATACCTCTCACCGTAGATGGTCTATCCTGATCATCAACAATCATCTGCTCAACTCTATACATTTCTTTCATTGCTTCACTATTCTCCTTATTTCCTTGTTGATATTGACCTGGTTGAGGAGTCATGGTATTTCTAAAATCACCATGGCTAGCTCTACTCTACTGACTAGACGAATTCTGCTATCCTCACCCTGTCAGAGCAAACGATGCTTGTGTTGCTTTAGAAGTGTCTCGGGCACCTGACCTTGGAACACTGCGATAATAGCATTGAAGATTCCCTATATTCTTTAGTTATGACATGCTCTAGGTTTTTTCGTACACTCTCTCTTTATGTGGTCAAGTGAACCACATTGAAATAAACCTACTTTGCTCTAGGGTTGTGGAGGAAGGTTCACTAATCTAGTTGTCTGGTTCTAATTTCCACTTCCTCCTTGGAAATAGGTGTATGTTTTCCACTTGTTCCCAGTGGTTGAGTTCCCATAATTTATTATAGTTATCATTATACTTCCTCCCATATATCTCAAGATATCACATTCAGCCACATTCTCTATATTTACCATATCTGTATAATCCATAATATAGATCACCGCAATCTTCCATCAAACTTCCTAATGTAGCCCCGATTTGAAGATGTGTGCTTTCAAAGATGAACTTTCCACAACCTATGGTTTAAAATGGACTAAATTCATGAATTTAGATGCATAATCCATGACAGAGAGACTCTATTGTTTCATGCTGAACAATTGCATCATTTTCTGGATCTTGGACGTGTGAGGATAAAATTTTTTATTTAACAATTACTCAAAATCCTTCCATGTAATTCCTTCATCCAATTTAGTCTACACCTCTAAATCCCACCACTAGCTTGAAATATCCTTCATAATGTACATTTCCAGCTTGACCTTTAGCTCTACTGGTGTGTCGATGAAGTGGAAGGTATGATTCATCCTTCTTAGCCACACCTCCACCTTCCTGGGTTCAGAATCACCCCAAAAGTTAGGTGGATTCTGCTTCATGAACTGGATGATATGATCCACATGTTGTGGACCATTCCTCCAGTTCCATGTATCCAAATCTTGAAAATCTTGGACAATACTCTGAACCATCTCTTAGTTCACCCATGGTTCAGGTGCAACCACATTCTTCACATCTTCTTTAGGTTGGTTTCGGTGATGCCTACTGGGTGACATTCTCGAAACTAGCAACAAACTCTGTCAATATCACTCTCTAGAAACTGATGGATTAGAATTTAAAATTATATCACATCAATTATCACAAAAAAAATTTCCAAAACACCATTTTTTCAACCATTTTTGAAAAATTAATTCGTGCTTTTGAAAACCAAACCATTTTCAAAATACACTAAATATACTCTTTTCAAAATCTTTCATTTGAAAACAAATTCTGCAGTTTCCAAAAATTTACACCTTACACAAAATCATAAATCATTACTCCAAATGAAATATGAAATTATAGTGGGAATCCATTCCACTGCAATGCATGTCATGGTATTCTCATTGGATAAACCCATGCCAATGAGATTCCAAGATCCTAGAAGTTTCTCCAAACACTTGTGTACCCAACTCCCTAGTAACTGGAAGTTCATCATAAAAAGGTTAGCTACATTCTTTTATGCTATACATTTCAAGTTTAGACAATCCTACTCATGTCTAAGATTTCAACCCAAAAGATAGACAAAAGGTAATTACAACTCCAAGACCAATAACACTGATGACCACTTGTTATGCAAGGACCGAACAAGCTGATAACATGTGTACCACAAGGAAGGACCAGACTGATACCATTTGTAATGACCCGCTCATTCTCATTGGCTTGAGAGCATAATGAGTAATTACATGGCCTTAAGAGATGTCCCCAAGATGCCAAAGGCTGGAAATAAATTCCTAAGGGTTTCAGTGGGGAATGATTTAACCTTTAAGAAATAAACCAATAAGCCAACAACCCATAACCAAATCATTCACTCAATGATGCATGAATAAAAGAAAGACAGCTAAATAATTTCATGTATCTTAAAACCACATCAAAGTGAACAACAGCGGAAGACCAAACAAGTATGAAAGTAAATAGAAGAAAAAACAACTAAAGACTATAAAGATACCACAATACTCTATGTTACACAAGCTCTAAGCTCAATAATCACCAAATAGTCCAAGTATCATAAGGTAGTGCTAAATATGTGGGAAACGTTACCCTTTCCCATGTCTTGGAAGATAACATCTTAAAAGGCACCAAAGTGCCAAATCAGGGGTGAGTATAAAGCTTAGTAGGATTTCCCCCAATGACTTCCCTACTCATTCCACTAGGATGGAAAAGTTATCCACATTTATATAAAATAGTTTATAAAAACAATTTACCAAAATGATTTATAATCAAATATAAACAAGTTCCAAAAACTGTTTGCAACCAAGTGAAAACAAAACTAAATGAAACCAATTTCCAGAAATTTATTTTCCCAAAAAAATATCTAATCAAAGATTTAAAACCGATTCTTCTTATCATTTGGCATACCCATTCCATAGTTAACAACACACCCACACATGCATGCTTCGTTTAACAGTTCCATACTCATGAGTGGTCTCTCATCCAATTACCTTGCGTCTCAATGACACATGCCCCCAATACAGGGTCATGTCCCTTGTACCCCAATGGTACTTGTCCCTTATTAAGGTTCCATTAATAATGAACTCACACTAGTACCATTTATGAAAAATATTTCCATTTCCAAAACAACCACTCTAATAAAACTTAACTTTTATTGAAAACCATAGCACAACCAATTTCAAAGAAACATTTAATTTCAATAAAACCTTCCATTTTATTGAAAACATCCAATACAATTCATGTTCCAACAATCTAGAAAAATTCCCTTTTTAAAATCCATATTTTAAAATTAAGAGAAAAATCACTTTACTCAAACACCCAATTTTCCAGATTTCACAACCATAACTCAAAAAGGTTTATAACAAGTGTTCAAAAACAAAATCACAATAAATTCAACACTATAAATTAAATTTTAAAGCATTCCAATCAAAACTACTATGTGGAGTTGAGAAAAAATCCTCCTACCTCAAATTTTTTGACAAAAAACTGGGTCGATTATCCAAGAACCAACCTAAGATATCTTCACCTAGAAATATCAAGACCAAATATCTTCATATTTGTCATACAAACACCTATATCTACCCATAATGGGCATAGATCTAAGAAACTAAGAGAAGTGAAGAAGTATATCTAAGTAGATCTAAGAAACCGATCAAGAATGAAGAAGAATGATCACATACCTCAAGAATATGGCTTCGATTAACTAAGGTAAGCCTTTGGATAACTTTCAAACTAATGGGAGAACTTTATTTGGCCTTAGGAGAAGAAAAATCCTGAGTTTGGGCCAATTTGGGTCAAAAACGATGGAGTTATGGCAAAATGATTGAGATCCTATTTTTAAGAATCTCATTCTGACTCCGTGCACAGTTTGGCCGCACGATTAGGCAAACTGTGCACTAATTGTGCAGTATCCCCTGCCCATATAGCTTCCCCTTTTACATTCTCTTAAATCATGCTCCAACTATGCTACAGCTACTACCTTAAAAGGGCCACTACGCACGATTTTATCGCACGGTTAGGCAAACCGTGTGTCGCCCGTGTTACCTTCACTTAGCCCCACAAACTCTTCCAAAGTTCTCCCAACTCTCCCAACTATCACCCTTACACTTTATATCCATAAAAATCATCAATTAAGGGTTACATACCAAAAACTGGGGGTACAACATATATGGTTTAATTATTATACAACCAAAACCTTCATAAATAGATAACCAAATAATGTTATTCGAATAATTCCAAAATAATTTATTGGTTACTCTTTAAATTTAACAAAAATTGAAACAATTACTTTAACTATATCTCTTAAATATGAACTCAAATTATTAATATAAACTCTATTCTACCTTCCTATCATTATTATGAACTCCTAATACATTAAACTTAATTCTATATCTATACATTTATTATTCCTTATTTTCCTTACTTTCTTATGTCGTAATAATATTAGAAAGTGTTTTAATACCATAGATATATTTAATAATTTAATCTTATCAATATCACTAATATAATTTCCTTCCACACACATAATTTTATCACGGAACATGAAAAAATGTACACATAAATTGAAAACAACAATCTAGTGTTGTAATAAATATATTATCACATAATTGATGAATGGAAATATGACACGGAATCCTTTTTACCTTATATTTAAAATTTATTTCATTATTATCTATCCCATTTTTATTTTTAGGATATATTCCATTTCATATGGGATGTAGCATATGATCAAAAACACATATTTGATATCATCATCGATGTCATAATCATGAAATAATTATCAACTTCCAATTTTCTATTTTAAATATTATCATCTATCATGGGTATTCATCTCTTGAAATAATGGATAACCAATGACATTCAATTATCATAACAAAAAAAATATGCTTGTAATAATTTCATGCATCAAATTCAAAAATTAAGAACAATGATGAATAATTTAAGCATTTACTTTGGAAAATAAAGGAGAGTATTTATAGACCCCCAGGTCAAAAATGGGCCTGAAGGAATAGTTTTTTATCAGTAAAAAAAGTGCATAAATAAGAAATACCCCCCCCCCCCCGAACCATTTCATCTTCACCAAGAACAAGGAGATATTTTAGACTTATCATCTCTGAAGGTATTTGGGAAAGGTAGATTCTCAATTTGTTAGAGAATTTCAAGATTTCATGGTTTAGGTAATATTGGATGTGTTTCAATAAGATAAAATGAAGAGGACTCACTGTACTCATTTTGAAAAGGATAACAATGGAATGAGAATAATGATAATTCTAGTCATTCATTTCTAGAGGATATAAAAAAAAGAGGATTAAAGATAAATAAGGATTATAATATCCATAGCATGTCAAGCTATTATATTCCAAATGACAATAAAAGTAAAAATACAATACCTTAATAGACTAATTTTTTCTTTATGTAATGGATAAAAAACAAACATCATTAGATGCATCCACAAAAATATTTTGATGTTCTCTATAAGTTTGAGTAGGTAGGTGGAGGTTTTTGCATAACCTAAAACTATTGAGGTTGTGGTTTGGGTCTGCTCATAAATACTTGGGATTCCCCTCTAGTTGTGTAGAATTTTAATAATAGGTAGATGATTAGATGGAGAGAAGGGTGATAATTTAAAATGTAAATTTATCTATTAATCACACAGTATGTATCACATAAAATAAAATGAAAAAACATACCACACATAAAAATAAATAGTGTGTGGAATTTATGTATGCTAAAAAACCTAAACTCTTTTAGCATTTAAAATCCCATTTAATCTATGAATTTTATTTTAATATTTAATTTCCATTATAAAAATTCAAGTTTTATGAACCAAATTTAACTCATGTATATTCTCCTATTAATTCTTAGCATGAAGATTCATTATTTTTAATCTATTAGTTTCTACTCAATTAAATTCATGTGTTACACATCCATTATATTCAAACATTTAAAACAATTATTAAATTGATAACATTCCATGCATAAATGAAGAAATAAATAATTTTTACATTATAGAATTTATATATAAATATTATATAATTTCATTTCAAGAGTTTCACCACACAACTTCACTAATTCTTATATTCCTTTAATTTAATGTATTTATATTATTAAACTCATAACATTATGTTCTCATGAATTTAAAATTTTATTTACCATGAATTTTAACTTAAAAAACACTTAATTTATAAAAAAAATAGAGTTTTAGGTGTGATTGAGGAAAGGAATATAAATTTACAATTTTCTAGACAAAAAAGTGTTACCTATATATATAATGGAGGGGTCTGCATAAGGGTGTTATTGATTACCATTACACAAAATAAGAATCCAAGTCTATGTAAAGGTATTTTCAATCATACATTTATATAGTGCCTAAAAATAGGCCTTAGTAAATTCAAGTTCATCTTATATTTACACAACATTAGGAAACAAATCTTACCTTCGTATAAGTTATTCAAATCCCAAATTACCCTGATAAAAGATCATATTTACCTTTACATAGAACAATTAAGTTCAGAATTACCCTTAAACTATCATAGTAAAAATATTTTTACCCTTATATAACTTAAGGGATTTTTAGACCACCCTTATGCAACATAATAAATATTTAACCAATCTTTGGGTATTTAAAAAAAAGATATTTTTTAAGGGTAACCTAGATGTTAATTTTATATAAACTTTATAAAAATAGCCTTACCTTTATGCAATGGGTAGGTTCTTCATAAGGGTAAATTTAACATCATAAAAATTAAATTTTCTATTAAATAAAATTTTAAATAATAATGTTTAAGCCCTGAATATTCTCAAGTAATTGGAAAAAGATAAAGAAAGGTTTGAAAAAAATCTAGACCATTACATCAATTACCTCTCAAACAATTATCATCTTTGAGAATTAAAATAAAACCCATAGAAGAAAAAACCAAACACAAATTTTGAATCTATGGGAGATTCCTCTCAAACAGGGGCCTAGTTACTGAGGAAAATAAAAAGAACTTCAAAATAAGACCTATTTAAAAATAATTAATGAACTATTTAAAATTAATTTTAATTTCATTAAAAAAATTCTTCAAAAAAGTCATTGTCTATCCAAAATCAATAAGAATAAATCCATTTCTTAATAGAAATTTCACACATCCTTTTATTCAAAATCAAAACATTAATATCAGTTCTAAAATATATATTGCTTCTGATTCTTCTTTAACCAGTTTTAAAACCTCTCATATTTGAAAATACTAACCCCATTTAAAATATTTATGGTGTTTCATTTATTCATAAATAAGAAGTAAATTTTAAAAAACAATGTATGCCCTTTTTTCTTTAAAAAAATAAATTATTTGGATTACTGCTTACCATTCTGGTAAGGGAAAATTTTCATTTTCATTTTAATTTATATAAATAATATCACATCCCTTTTTAAATAAAATTTAAATCGGGTTCCGAAATCATTTTTGGATTTTTATTGATAAGTAATAGAGGAACTAATCTATAACACATCTCAATCCTAAATAATACCCACTAAATCTTAAATGGATCACTGAACCAAATCTATTCCTAGTGATGATGCCCCAAAAAAAAGGGATGTAAAATATAATATTTGGTTCAAGTCTTATTGTATATTTCATATCTGATTAGATATGTCATATCATTCATAATTCCTAAGAAATTTATGTGAAATTCAACAAGGTTGACACATATTTCATAAATCTCATCATTCAACCCATTTCGGGTTTCCAGTTTAGAATCACATAAAGGGATGAAAAATCTTAACACAGGTAACAATAAATAAAAATAATCAATAATAGCATATACATCAAAGCATGGACGCCTTAAATTATTTTGGGCCACTTATAGTTAGTCTCTATCATCAATTCTAGAAAGATCAATCTTCTATTTACATTTTAATTCATTTGTAAATGATATAAGCAAGTTTTAGTAAGAATCAAATCAATTAGTAATGGTTTATAGTAATAATGACATCAAAGTACACATGATTAAGCTGAATTCCATTATCTCATGCAATATATGAAAAAATAGTTGCTAAAAAAATAAACATCATCTAGAAAAATATCAACTAGTAGCCAATAAGGAAGAAATGTGAAGGCTATCAAATAAGAAATCAATGGATAACCACTATAACTTTACTCCACATCAATCCAACCATTATTGTATTCCCATATATATCCATACCTACCATGCCTTTATATATAATATCACATCATGTCATCTAAAGGACATCAATAACTTTCTGTAATGCTTGGTTTCACAAAGCATAATCTCAAGATGATAAATAAATAATCATAAACTAGTCTCAATATTTAAGAAAACATTTCATAAACGTAAAATTAAAATATTCAAATCACTTATACAAGATTAAAATTTCATGATAGGTTTACAAAATAATTTTATTTTCATTTTTTATATTTACTACACATCTCTAATAGCATATAGTTTTCACCGCATTAACTCATTCATTAACATAAATTATGATTTTCATTTACTACATAATTTCCACATGTCTTCTATTTATGCTTCACATTTAAATAGGCATAACCTAATAAATCATTTAGAAAATTCAAATCATGTGAAATATAATCATGCATAAAATTTAAATCATGTTGTAAATTATATAACATATCATGCTCATCATGGAATTATAATAATCAACATTTCACATAAATAATATGATTCCATAACAAATCACTTATATCATTTAACAATCTTATACATATTTTCAATATTAACCATCCTAGGTACATCCCATCACTTCTTAATTTAAAAGATGAAACATTAATTCCTTTTTAAGTACAACATGGATCTAGAATGTATCACAACATTTCATAGAACTACAATATGCTTGTAAGGAGAATATCTTATACTATAACTTGAATTCAATAAAAAAATCCAAAGTATTATCTCAAAATATAAAATGAGGTAAAATTTAATTTTAAGAATTTAAAACATTCCACTGAAGTATTATTGAATTTAAATCATTCATCATTAACCCCCATTTAAGAATAATATATATGTCAGGCATGCTTCACTGCAGTTTATTCATTCTATGTAATAAAAAATTAAAATTCTAGTCTATTTATTTATCAAATAAACTCATGATTACAGATTACATTAAAATATGAAATATTTTAAATATAAAAATCCATCCAACTCATAAAATAAAATTTTATTTAAATAAATGACATAATTTTATAAATTCTATAAAAAATTTATTTAAAAAAAATCTGTCGACTTAATCATTATCTTATAAAATAATGCCTAAATAAGGAATTTTTTATAAGAATTTAAATGAAAAAACATGCTTCATTATATGAAAAAACATATTAGAATTCACTTTTAAAATATTTCCTTCAAATTTATAAATGATTTAAAGTTTATTAGTCATATAAATTGATCTTTTAAGAATAAATATTAGCATGGGATATATAACTTCTAGACATGCTTGATAATAATAAAATCATTCTAGAATATAATAAATTTCAAATAACACTTTTAATTTTTATTATGATCTTACTGATTTATTAATTAATCCTAAGATTATAAATTTATCATGGCATATTATAAATGGAACTAAAAACCAATTCATTTCATGAGTTTCTAGATAGCATATTTTACTAGTATGAATTAATTTAATAACATTTGAATGTAACATAATTATCAATGGTGCATCATATCAATATATATTAGTAAGAAATTAACACATAAGATTAATCACAAATTAAACTTAAATGAAACCTATGATAATGATTCATAAATCCTTCATAAATTTTCTACCCCACAATCAATGAATTTTTCTACCTAAACATGTTCAGTTGGATTACATGATCCTTACATCGGATCCCAAGGGTCCATTATACCTAGATCTTAGTTAGTCTTCATGAAATTAAGGTTCTGTAATAGTAAAAAAGGTACCCTAAATATCTATTATCAGTCATTCCCTCAAATTCCTCACTGGTTAGGTTTAAATAACATTATTTCCCTACAAAACCCATACAAGCCTCACTCGTGCCTCATTCAAAACTCCATCCTAACTCTCTCAACCAAAATTTTTTATACAGATTTTTCATGACCCACCTCCACTGAAACCACTCATATATTAGTATAGGTTAAGGGAGTGACCCGAGAATCCTAACTTCAATAAGCATCGGGTTAATGACTTCCATCAAGGGTATATTTCTTAATTGGGAGGCATTTCTATCTTAATTTTTTCAGAATAAAGATATAATAACCCAAAAATCAAATCCATTCATTATAAACTAAGAGTTTACATTTCTAAATACATAGAATATGTAAAATTCCATATAAATAATGTATGATGACTATTAAGCTCTATATCATCCACAAACTTTAGCTAAGCTGTCTAAACGGTAGCTCCAATCTTCTTAAACTATCCTAAAACACTTAGAAAACTATGAAGGGGTCGTCACTTTGGTAGTACTCAGTAGGATCATATTCCTATGAAATTATATATCCATAAGAAATAAAATTTCAATATAGAAATATGTGAAAACATTTAAGAAAGATAAGGGTATGGATAAATCTAATAAGAAAAGTAATACTCACATACTAGTTAGCATCATCAGTGGATATCTTATCATAACAACGATTATCAAAAGTGAGAATAGGAAAACCTAATAACCAGGGATTATGGTGGTCTATAATATAATAAAAATAATTAATAAACATGGAAAATAATATTTGAACCAAAAAATTATTGAAACAAGCAGGCAATCCCAGCTCTCACATGCTCAGTTTATCCCAACATCACATCCCAACACACCATGTAACCACATCATCAAATACTTACACTCCATGAAACCACATCACCATATCTCTACATACCATGTAGACACATCATCACATATATATATCCTATGAAACCATTTTATCACATCCTACACCCCATTCAATCACAACAATATATACCCGCACCCCATGAAACCATATCATCAAATCCCTACATCCCATGCAACCACATCATTTATGACTTTGTGTTGAACCTAGTGACATTATAACCCAATGCATGACATAAACATTCAATCCATTATTTCTAGGAGTTATGTTTACATGTTTAAATTAATAAATTATATCCCATAATAAATTTCACATGTCATAACCTTGATCCATTACTTCTCACATATATATACTTACACTTCACTACAAGACACTAAAACCTATGTAAATATGTATGTATATATATGTTAGTCATAATCATGAACCATTACATCCCAAATTGACTATAAATACATAAAAACAAGAAAAAACATAGACAAGAAAGTAAACAATTAAACATAAAACCATACACATAAACATACATACAAGCAATCCATTTAAGCAATACAAGCACACACAACAAGATCATTCAATAAAGATCAAATGTAATGAAAATAAATGAAACATCATATCACACAAAAGGAGTTTTGAATAATGAAACATCAAATAAATTGACCACAACATTCCATGATGAAATAATATCTCCACCATGGTTCTTTACCCTTCATCTTGTATAAGAAACTTTTTCCTATATAATCCTTTAATAATCACCTTTATACATTGTTACAATGGTCAAACTAATTATTACCTATTGTTAATTATTCAATTCCCTACATCTCATATTTATATATATATCTAGTTATTATCCACATTAATTATTATTTATTTAACCTAGGTTATTACTCTATTCATATTTACCTAGAGACTCCCCCTTACATTTTTCCCATATACATAGTTTATTATTACACAACCACAACCTTCATAAATAAATAACCAACTAATTTTAGCCAAATAATTCACAAATAATTTAACAATTACCCATTTTAAATATAAAATTAATTGAAATAATTACCATAACTACATATATTAAATCTAAACTCATGTTATTAATATAAACTTCAGGTTACCACTATATCATTATTAAGAGCTCTAAATACTTTAAACTAAATTCAATATATATAGATTCATTATTCCATATTTTCATTACTTGATTATTTCATCATAATATTACCAAGTTTCTAAAATATATAGATATATAATGGTATCCTATCAATATCTCTGAAATAATTTCCTTCCACACACATGATTTTAGAAAGGAACATATAAACGTGTTTATATAAAATGAAAACAAAAATCTAGCACTATAATAAATATTTCATTACATAATCAATGAATGATAGTATAACATAGAATAATGTATACCTTATATTTCCAATTTCTTTCATAATTCTCCATCCCATTTTTATTTTTAAGATATCTCCCATTTCACATCAGATATCACATATGATCAGCAACACATATTCAATATCTTCATCGATTCCATAATCATAAAATAATTATCAACTTATAATTACCATTTTTAAATATTTTCATCTATCACGGATATTCTTCTCTTTCAGTAATGGATAAAAAAATAAATTCAATTTTCATAACGAAAAAATAAGATAATAATCATTCCATACATAAAATTAGGAATGTAACAACAATGATGCATAATTTAAACATTCACTATGGAAAATAAAGGAGATTATTTATAGACCCCCCCCCCAAACCAAACATGATCATGAAGGAAGAGTTTGTTATAAGTAAATAAATAGCATAAATAAATATTAACCCCTCTCTCTAGACCATTTCATCTCTATAGAGCCTAAGGATAGAATTTAGACATACCATTTATGAAGGATTTTAGGAAAGGTATATTCTCAATTTGTTGGAGTAGTTAAAGAAGTCATGGATTTTGAAATATTGGGTGAGTTTAAATAATATTAAATAAGGATATCTCCCTATACTCATTTAAAAGAGGCTAACAATGGAACAAGAATGATGACAATTCTAGTTGTGAATTTATAGTGGATAGAAATAAGATGATTAACATTGAACAAGGATTATAATGTTCACTTCATGTCAAGCTATTATATTCCAGATGATTAGAAAAGTTTAAATCCACTACCTCAAATTACTAAGCAGTTCTACATGGAATTCATGACAATATAATTCCCCTAGATGCCTCCACAAAACTATTTTGATACACTACATAAGTTAAAGGAGGTAGGGAGAGGGGTTCCCATATCCTAAAATTGTAGAAGTTTTGGTCTAGTTCTGGTTGAAAGTGCTTGGGATTCACCTCTGGTTGTGTATCACTTGAAGAATGGGAGGATAATTAAAGGGAGATAAGGATAATAATTTACAATATATATTGATCTATCAATCACACATCAGGCCTCACTTCAAATAAAATAAATATCATGTCATTGTCTTATTCATCGCAACACCTAAAATCCTTCAAAATATAAAATCATATTTACTACATGAATTTTATTTAAATATTTAATTTTCATTTTAAAAATAAAAGTTTTATAAATCAAATTTATCTTTTATACACTCTCCCATTAATTTTAATCATGAAAATTTATTATTTCTAATGTTTGAAATTTTTCTCCTCTATTAAATACATGTTTTACACTTCCATTATATTCACAAATTTAAATACCTTTTTAAATGTATCACAATCGATATATAAATAGAAAAATAAATTATTTTTATGTTATAGAATTTATATATAAATATTACGGAATTTTAGTTTAGGCATTTCACCACACAACTTCATTAATTATTACATTACTCTAATTTCATGTGTTTAGATTATTAAAATCATAACATTATGTTCCCATGAGTTTAAAAAGTCATTTACCATGAATTTTATTTCAAAAAATACTTATTTTTCATAAAATTAATGTTGCAGGCATGAAGAAGAAAATGTAAAATTTTCAATTTTATAGAGAAAAAACATTACCTAAATGCCAAATTAAGGGGTCGGTGTAAGGGTAGTATTGATTACCCTTAATCTGTAAAATATTACTAGCCTACATAAAGGTAAGTTCAATCTTACCATTAAATGGCACATAAAAATCATCCTATATGAAGGTAAGTTCATCTTACCTTTATAGAGTTTGAGGAAAAAATCATACCTTCATGCAAGATATTCAAATCCCAAATTACCCTGATATAAGATCATATTTACCTTTATAAAGCATAGTTAAGTTAGGACTTACACTTATGAAAGCTTAGGAAAATCATATATACCCATATGTAACTTAAGTAATTTTTAGACCACCCTTATGCAACATAAGAAATATTTAACCTAACTTTTCACATTATATAAATGGATCTCACGTAATAGTAACCTCAATGTTACCTTTATATAACCTTTAGAATAATATAATTACCATTATATAGTAGGTATGGTTTTCATATTAGTAAATTAAACTTCATAAAAATAAATTTTTGAATAAATAAACTTATAAATAATATTGTTTAGGCACCTAATACCCTCTAGGATTATGAAAAAAATCAAGGAAGTTTCAGTAATATCTTGACAATTTCATAGTAAACATGTAATTTGACATCTATTAATGTTGGGTATCATCTTTTCTGGAGAAAAAGAAGACTCTGCAATAATAGGATCACTATTAGTGCTTCAAATAATTTCAAAAAACATAAGTTTAATTTCATTAAATAATTAATTAATCATAGATATATTCATATGAAGAGATATACACATACCTCATAAGATGTTATTTTTTCCTATGTGTCCATTATTTAAATAGATGTATACTAATTTAATGAAATTATCTATACAAGTATTTGATTAAAATTAAATTATTTTTATAAGTAAAAATTATTATTATTCATAACAGAAAGAAAATTATATTTATTATGTTAACTAATAATATAGAAGAAAATTACATACCCAAAAAATTATGAATTTAAACAAATTGGCATTGTAAAACAATGATATTAGTATTCTTCAACCAAAAAATGTGTAACTAAAACTAATGAATATAAAAATTAACACAAAAATAGTAGAAATGATCAACATCTATATATATAAATAATAAAGTTAAAAAATTAGTGTTTTTATATGTGTAGGTTTTATTAAAAAATAAAAATAGATATTTACTATAATAATTATGAGAGTAACAGAGTGTTTTACCATATCCCTTCTAAATGGTCATTTTTTATATCATGGACCATGTCTACATCATAGTAATTTTTATCTTCAGGTAATCATGTAATAAATGAATAAATATCATATAAATCCACAATATCATCAATATCCTCAAAACCCAAATAAATTTTTTACCTTTTAAAATGGCTAAGCACCGATCATTCAATGGGTAAATAACATAAAATATTTTCTTTACATGCATCTCCAAGATAAATAGTTCCTATTTGTAACTAAATATTTTCAAATCAGTAAGTGTAAATCCATAATAATCATTTTTCACACCACTTTTACTATCAACCTAGTTACACATAAATTTTGGTACTCAAAATTTAGTATAATCAATTTCTCATATATCCTCAACAACTCCAAAATATATTATTGATGCGTAAATTTGGTTTTTATCTTTTTCACTCAAAAAATTATTTTCTTCAGTGATGTCCATTGCTCCACTATTTGGAATGGTACTATTATTGTCTTAATTTTTTGTGTAAAATGTGTCAACATTAATGTCAAAACCTGACCTTATGATAATAGTAACACATGGTCCCCCAGCTGACCATTTCAAGGATTCTAATATAGATGAATATGTGTTTAATTTATCCTTAAAACATAAAACAAATGTATGTTTTATACTCATTTATAAACCACATTTCATTTATTTTCATATATTATACCTTAAATCTAGAAATATATGATGATATATATGGTTGAACCTCACCTATGTTGTTCAAAATGTATAAATGTGCATGTATCTCTACATAAAATGAAATTAACATTAATTTTAAGTTATTAATCCCCTTAAACTCACTATTTACTTCCAGATATTGAGATATAGAGTGACCAACATGATCCGATTTATACAAACAGTCAGTACAAAACTCAACCACCTACTCTTATATATATTTTTGAATAATATAGGCCTCTAGCCGATGTGAATTTTTAACATATACCTTTATAATTTTCATATATCATTCAAAAGGATATATACAATGTAAATATATAGACCTGTATATCCTTATCTCTGGCACCAAATTAATTACCAGATGAACCATTATATCAAAAAATGATAGTGTAAAATATATATCTAGTTGAAAAATTATGAGTGTAGATTCATTCTCCAACACATTTAACATATTTTAATCAATAAATTTATCATAAATGGAATTAAAATTGCATCACAACTTGATATTAACCTTTTTATCATGCATCAATAATATGACACATAGTAAGAATGGTAGTAGTAGTTTCATAAATACATGAAAATCATGATATTTCATACTTATTAACTTTAAATATTTCAATGACACCAAATTTTTTACATTTTAAGAATACCCACTAGATACTTTAATACTATTAAAAAATTGAAAAAAAATAATTTTTCACTCTTTCTTAACCCGTTATATGATAGAGATAAATATGTTCTTTTTATCATAGTGGTCGCTCAAACAAATTCTTATATATTTTTAGTCTAATCTTGCATACATATTATCTTTTTTATTTTCTTTTATTCCTAAATTTTTTTTATCAATACATCACATATATTCTTATCAATATATATAACATTGATGTTATGTTTTACCTCCAAAAATATCTAATATGGTATATCAAATAAGATAAATAGTTTATTCCATTTATTTTTTTGATAACCTGAATTTTCTCTCTTCTTACATGTGATATTAATGTTTTTCACTTTGATGTTATGTTCTTTAGTTGAAAAAGGTTTTAAGGGATCCATACTATTTTAAATAATTAAATTCCTTTTTAAATCTTCGATAAGGGTGATCAATTTCAAAAAATATTGGATGGCCCGTGTACACTATCTTTCTCCCATTCTTAAATTGATGATATAAAGTCACTTTTCTAAAAATTTAATAATCTTTATGTCCCATAACACTATATCTAAATAGGTTTCTATATTCATAAAAGTAAATTATATTTAATATTAACATAGAATATAAAGTAAAATAATCTTTATTATATGCATCAAAAAATTTAATGCTTACCTCCACTAGAAATTTAAAATCATCAATAATTAGTTATAGACAAACATAAATATCATTTGTAGGATATTTTGTTTCAGAAGTCATTAATATTATCATAAAAAAATTATTAATAAATATTTGTGGAGGCAGGTTGTAAACCACCAATATAGCAGGTCATGAACTATGTTGGATACTAAGGCTCCAATATGGATTCATTCCATCTATGCACACTCCCATTTTGAGATTTCTAACTTTATATCCAAAATAAGTAAATTTTTGATCAAATATATTTCGTTATGGTGATTCGTCATGTTGAAATGGGCATCCATCAAATATTTTCTCATTTTTATATCATCTCAGCCTCATTTCATAATTTGAATTTTAAAATAAAATCATTAAATAAGGAGTTATTGGAAGATATGAGATTTACTTAGTAAGAGGTTTGGTTCTTGTTCATAGGAATTAATCATTGGTGGATATCCCATTCATTTTATATCTTGATATCCCACATTAAGGATATTTTGATAAATATTCATATTTATTCCTATAAAATACATAGTTGTTGGGGTAAGCATGAAATTTATTATAACCTAAACCCATTGGATTTTTTTTCATCATAAATGGAATCTAGTATCTTTCTTCATTATAGAAGAAAATGTTTAAAATTTTCAATAAATTCAGTGAATTTTTTTTCACTCTAACTATTTATTTCTTTTATCTTAATAAATCATAGAAACGATAACAAAACTATAAATTTAGTACAACCAGAGAACAGTGGTGTTTCAGTATATCCATACAATCTTTAAAAACTTGTTTTTTTTTTGAATGGTTTCAAAGCCAACAACATGAATTAATTCATCAAGATGATTTTATATCTCATACTGAATATCTTCGTCAATGTAAGATCTTGACTTTTTTGTTATTTCACTATGTCATATTTAGTGTGTATAACTATGATTAAAATAAAATTAAATTGGATGGTCTTTTATTTCTATAGACACTAATTTTCTAATATGAAAATATATCATGCATGGATAGAAAATCATGTATTTGTTTTCAATACTTTTTTTAGAAAATTAAAATAATTCATCAACCACTTTTTTAAATTAATCACTAGTTCTCTATGTATTTTCCAATTATGATCCATCAATTACCTAAAACAATAATACAAGTTGTGAATATATAAAAATATATAAACATTTATACATATATATTAATAGATAAATTTAAAACATATAAATTTAAAATGTATAAATTTTAAACATGTAAATATAGAAATATATATAAATTTAAAATAGATAGATTAAAATTATATATACACATATGAAAATAAAACATATAAATATATAAATTTATTACTATAATTGATCAAAACAATTAAATTTATAAATTTAAACACATAATATATAAATATATAAATATAAATTTAAAATATATATGCACATGTGAAATTAAAACAAATAAACATATAAACATATAAAAATATAAATTTAAAAATATATAAATTTAAAACAAACAAATAAATATGTGCAAAAAATATAAATAATACTTTATACTAGGTAAATTTTAAAAATATAAATATATAAATTTAAAACATTAAAATATATATTAATGTATATATAAATTATATATTTATATATATACTAAATAAAACATATATATATATATATGTACATTGTGTGTATCATATAAATATATGAACATATATATGTATACAAATATATATATACACATTTAAACATTTATCAACATATATAAACATATAATCATATAAAACTATTAAAATATATTTATGAACTTATAAAAATACATATAAAAATATAATCATGTAATCATAACTATCAAAATATATATATACATATTCAAACATATAAAATCAATAAATTTTTCTCTAAAAATAAAAACAATTTCACAAATATATAAATATCATAATAAATATATCAATATGTCAAACATAAAAAGGCAAAAAAATTAAAAATTAATTTTAATAATAAAAAAGTAACAAATATCAAAACAAAAAATAAAATGATCAAAAATTAATATAATGTAAACATATAAATATATATATATAAATTTAATCATTTATTCATATTTATCAATAATTATACCAAAATTAAATCTATATTCAACATAAATAAATCTTCTAAATATAGAAAATAACAATTTAGAACTCACTTAAAATAGTGATGTATGAAGTAGATCCATGACTAAGAGAGGAATAATGGTGGTAGATGGATGATACATTATGCATAATAGAGGGGGAGTGAAGCTAAAGGAGGAGGTAGGTGTCCAAAGGTGTTGGAACGTGACAAAATAAGTAAGATATACAGTGGCAGAATAACACGCCAGAAGGTGAGAATGGGAGTTAGAATATAGCCAAAGGAGGGAGAATGTGATGTTGGAATTTAGTTAAAGGATGAAGAGGGAGGTATTTTGTGAATTATGGATCTTATTTTTTTCATAAAGTTGAGCATATATAAAATTATGAGAAATGAAATTCATGTCTATTTTAATTTTTTAAAATGATTTTAACATCAACTATATAGTAATCGATATTAAATGTCACTTTTAACATTAGTTTTATTTTAAATGATGCTAAAATCATGTTTATTTTAATTTTGGTTATATAATAATTGATTTCAAAGTATATTTTAACATTATTGACATAATATCTAACTTCAAAAGTTTCAATAACCAAGCATTTAACATTGGCTAAAATAAAACCAATTTTAAAATTATGCTTGGTGAGGATTTTGAGGTCGGTTATTATATAACTGAAATAAAAAATGTATTTTGATATTGGTTATTATATAACTAATATAAAATCTTTAATCATTTTATACATATTTTACTAGTGATAAAGTAGCTAAATGAATAAGATATAAATTCAATAACTTTTTTATCATATACATGGGGATAAAAAGGCTAAAAAATATATGCCATCCATTCTCATCGATGAAGTTATTCCTTCTAGTGAAAATGAAATTTATAATTTACTACGTAATTATTTGGAAGGTATATTCAAATAAGTTGGTGATTATGGAGATAATATTATACTATTGTATTTTTTACCTTATATACTTAGTCAATTTAAAAACAATATTCTTTCTAGGATTCCCACTAAAGATGAGGAGAAATATAAATACCCAGACCTCGGTAGTTTAGAGCTGATGCCTTACTTTATTATACTGGAATAGAAAAAATATCCAAATCCCAAAGTAATGAATAGTTTATAAGTTTTTGAAAACTATATTACATACATGATACCCATTTTACAATGGGAATTTAAAATAAAACATAATACATAACAGTGGATAATAAACTGCATCCTTGAAAACTAATTCAAAGATATATTATCCATAACTTGGGGAAAGGAAACAAATAAAAGGGTAAGCTCAAATGATTAGTAATTATTAAGTATAGTGTAATATAAATTGAATTAATAAATCATAATCAATATGGAAAGGTAAGATAATTAAATAAACACATTACATTTAATCAATAAACTCTTCCAAAATTTGAATCCACAAATAATAGCATAGTGAAAATCTCATGGATAAAAGTAACTAAATTCCTAATGAAATTCATAATTATTGGAAATCATGTTTCTTAGTAACATAATACCATTACCATGAATACCTTTCATACGAAAGTTTAATATTTATGGGTAAAAACCCATTTAATTTCGCCACATTATTCATCTCATGAGACTACTAATGCATCAAGGGGATTTTCTATATACGATCCCCACTCATTTTTTCTTGTCCAAATAATTAATTTCATTTAAAATTATTGATTTAATTTATGAATCAATATTAATATAAAAAATATTCATATTGAGTAAAAGATACGTATTTAACATTATTTCCCTAGTTAATTAAATCACTTTTAAAGTAAACACCATATATATAATGGAATAAGACTTAGAAAATAATCATATCCATGATACAATAAATATGTATATTTAATAAAAATGATGTTTTCAATGAATGGTGATCATAAATAAAACAAAATTGAAGTATATACACCAAATAAAATCAATTAGGTGTATAATATTAAAATATGCCTCAATGAAGTGGAATTGAGATGAAGACCCTTATAAAGATCATATCATTAAACAAATGAATTAATTATGTGTATTAATTGTAAATCCATATAAAACAAGTGGAAATAAATCATGATATAATCAAAAGTCATTTCACACATAAACTTAGCATGACATAATCAATGAAATAGAAGTTTAACCCAATGAATAAAAATTGAGTTAAGAAATCTCTTACCGCTTGTAATCAGTTGAATAGTATGCCCCATAAAAGTAATAATTATCAAATGAAATATTTAATAGCATGAATATAGTGATATTTTTCATATTATATATAAAATTTTATCATACATTCCATAAAAAATAAATAAGTGGTGATTAATGCATATATCTCATAGAAGTAAAAGTGAGATGAGAAACCATTGCCTCACACTTACATTTAGTGAAGCATTCTTTAACCTTCTATATAATGGTTTAAAAAATGTTATTAATTCATTAAATAACTATATTAATATTTATAATACCTTATATGATCATTTTATAACATATTACCAACCTTTAATTTATAATATTTCATTATTTTCATTTATTCAAGTGCATTCCTTTCATGGTTTCATGGTCGGTTCATTTGCGTATATGTTGGCGCCAAAAATGTGGCCCGAAAGAAAGGAACGAAATAGAAGGCCGGCGCGCTGCCTCACGAAGCTCCACCGCGAAGCCCCGCCGTGAAGCGCCCCGACCATGGCGGCGCCGCGAAGCTCCGGAAGCGGTAATGCTCCGCGAACGCATTTGACGTTCGCGAGCCGCCGCAAAGCTCCGGAGGCGGTGATTCTCCGCGAACACGTTTGACGTTCGCGAGCCGCCGCGAAGCTCCAGAGGCGGTGATTCTCCGCGAATGCGGTTGACGTTCGCGAGCCGCCGCGAATCCCTTGAGGCGGCGCGCAGGCGCTGCTTCGCGGCGCCCCTTCCCTATAAATACTGGACTCCCCCTGAGTCCCGAGGACGGACAACCCGACCTTTAGGCTTCTCCTCTCCCGAATCGCGAAGCACACTTTGCCCCGGGAATCATGAGCTCTGCGAGGTACTTCTACTTCGCGAGACGACTCTGCTTTGTCTCGTTTTGAGACCCTCTTCCGAGAGGGATTCCCTTAGCGAAGCTCAAGGGCATTCGCGAAGGAAGGGGATTCCCAAGGGAACCCGGGAAGCCGCGGAGCACTTGTGCTTCGCGAAACACCCAACCCATACGAGTGATCCCTATGCTAAGGTAGGATCGCTCCCCATCGCGAAGCACACTACTTTGCAGGACCCTCCTTCGCGAGGCACCCCTCCTTCACGAGGCAGTGCTCTGTTCCACTTCGCGAAGCACCTCCCATTCACACCTGTGGCCCATGCTAAGGCAGGATCGCTCCACTTCGCGAAGCACATTGCTTTGCAGGACCCTGCTTCACGAGACACCCCTTCTTCGCGAAGCAGTGCTCCGCGAACCCTGTTCCACTTCGCGAAGCATCTTCTGTTCCAACCTACGCCCCATACTAAGGTCAAGGCACTCCACTTCGCAAAGCACACTCCTCTGCTTAGCGATTCCTCTTCCCGTACGACCCTCCAGGTTTGCACGATGTGATTTCAGAGTCCCATGGATGATGTCACTCGTAGCGTTGCTTCACCTAATGCCTCTTCGCATAGGCACGCTAAAGGCTATTGCTTCTTCGCATAGCCACGCTAACGTGGACCCCTCGATGGTTCTTTCCACAACCCCCCATGACCATGGACTTACAGGCACCTTCCCTTCCCCAAGGACCAGAGGGTACCGGTTATGTAAGCCCTAGGGGTGCGGAGTGAACCCACCTCGTCCGAGCTGCAGGACGTTAAACTGCCAAGCACCACATCCTCAACACATGACGTTAAACTGTGACCCAACCTCGTCTCCCTTACGAAGGGTCCCCCCAGCTCGAACATTTTTTACACCACTCGTCTCCACGGGAATGGAACTCTTCCGCACATGGAATGAGATCCTCCTTGTCGGAGTGGCGTATGTTCGTAGGGGAAGGGCTGCCTCAGAGCGTAAGCCCCTAACCTTTCGTACGGATGATTGTACCCGTGCATCTCTGTACTTCCCCACTACCAAGGTCAGTGGAGGGCGTGATAGGGAACGAGGCACCCCCCTCTGGGCCTCCATCCCGGAGTAAGTCCCAACACCATGGGCCGCCTAACGCGTAATCCCCTCTTCGCTTCTCACGGACGCATCCTTCGCGACGTGATCGTTAGGTCCTTGCAACCTCTTGTTTCTCACACCGAGCATGACTCACGTGGGCTTAGAGTGAGCACCGACCCTGACCCACCCATCCAAGTGAACTATGAGGACTTTGATCCATGCCAAGGCATGGTACGTAGGAAGCCTCCATGAGGTTCAAGCCCACCTGTCACCTATTCACGTCGGGTCCCATTCCCGTCCAGCACGACGTTAAACTGCATTCTGGTCCAATGGTAAGTCGTTGCGACCCGTTCCAAGTGAACTACGAGGTCTTTGATCCATGTCAAGGCATGGTATGTAGGAATCCTTCACGAGGTTAAAGCCCACCACTCATTGGACCAAGGTCCGCATTCATATCGGTTCACCGAAAAAACCCCACCTGAACTACGAGGTCTTTGATCCATGTCAAGGCATGGTACGTAGGAAGCCTTCACGAGGTTCAAGCCCACCAATAGTGGACCCCCGGGTCTACTTTCACGTCGGTTCACCGACACACCCATTCCATTGCGAACTACGGGGACTTTGATCCATGCCAAGGAATGGTACGTAGGAAGCCTCCATGAGGTTCAATCCACATTGCTCGGTCGTTCATCCACGTCGAGTTTCGCCCTTTTCCAGCATGACGTTAAACTGCACGCTCACGTCCAGCACGACGTTAAACTGCCATTCCAGATCTGAACTACGAGGACTTTGATTCCCTGCCACGGGGATACGTAGGAAACCTTCCCAAGGTTCAAGCCCGCCATTAGCGGATCCACGAGTCTGCTTTCACGTCTGTACACTGACAATGCCTGCCGGACTAAGGTCCACCATCATGTTGGTTCGCTGCTGGCATTCATCGGACCAAGGTCCACCTCCGCCGTCGTCCTTGCGATGGTCCCATTTCATTCCCCTCCATTCCATTTATCCACCTAGAACCCATCCCGACTCTCTCTCGGACCGTAGTATCTCGGTGAGACTGTGTCGGTATGACCCTCTTCACAGCCACCCATGGGCTGACCCGTCTCCGCTGGACGTTAAACTCGCGGCGTGCCCTGTGTTAAACGCGGGAAGCTGAGGAAAACCTCAGATATGTGTCTATGAAATAATTCCCCGCGCTCGATGTGGGATGCCTCGGGCTTCCACGCCCTCAAGAAGCCCTGCAATCAGGGATAATAGACAAACACGACAGATTCCCCAGCATCCAGACACGCTACTGGTGCCTCAACGTGACTACTCCCCCGACCGAAGGTTGCTGCCCTGACTGGACCCTTTGGAATGTCCCGACAGAAGTAGTGTAATTAACTGGCGTCCATGGAAACATGGCACTGGGAAGAGTTTCACGAACTACGTATTAAATCTATGAGGGAGACCCGGACTAGGTGACAAGTTACGAGGAGGAATCCACGGAAGGAAGAACCGACATCCCATCATCCCGTTTTGATCAAGGAGCAAACGTACCTGAACAAGGAACGAATGCCGCCCGCCTTTGGAAAGCGGGAATGCGGGGCAACAAAGCGGCCCGTCCTCCTCCACAGACGGACGCGCGCGCGCACCCCGGCGAAAGCATCGGAAACAGAAATGGTGAACCCTACGTGAAATTCTTCTCCTCAGCATGGAGATTAGTAGCGTTCGAGTCACCAGTGGATTGACGTGTCACCGGATCCAGATATCCGGTGCCTGGTCCCACCAAGCAAATAGCGGGCCTGTCGTGAAACTCACCAGAAGTCGGGGCAGTAGAACGTGGGGCATTCCGCCCTGCAGCGTGTTGGCGTGGATCATTCTTACAAACTTGGAGAATGGAAGGACGCTGGGGCACTGGTTGTCAATCCTCTTCCCTCTCGGTGTTGATGAGTTGATCCCTTTGTTTCTCAGGAACCAAGTTGCAGTTACAGAGGTGCGATCACCACCCGCGAACCTACACAGGGGCAGGGGCAACATTGCCATAGCCACCCCACATGGCGCCACTACCGCTATGACGGATGCCACGTCACGGAATACGGGATGCCCACGTCCCCTTTCCCCATCAGAGGTCATCCAACGAAGGGTGATCAACAGCCTCGTGCGCAGGTACGAGGAGGAAGGGGTCATCCCGACCAGGGATATGGCCCGCTTGGACCTGGAGGCCTCCAGGCCCCGCCGTCAACGCCGCCCTAACAGGCCACGCAGGGAGCCCCTGCTCCCCACCCCGACATTCAACCCTTTCGGGAGCCTATCCTCGGAACGCCTTGACGACTCCTCACCTTACGCTGATGAGGTGGGTGTCGTTCGGCTTAGCCTGCTCAGGGTCCCGACCCAGGGGCCCCAGGCGAGAGCCCCCGCCCGGCCGCGCCAGCGCCGCCGTCCGACTCCGCAGGGAGAGCAGGCAGCCCATGCCCCTGCGCCACCTGCACCGGCCCACCTGACCCGACGTCAGCGCCGGGCCCGGGCTGAGGATGCTCGCTCAGGCGCGTCCACGTCGACAGCTACAGTGGACCGAGCCACCGCCGACGTGCATCATGAAGCCCCCGCATACATTGAGCAGGGGAACCCCTTCTCCCAACCAACATTGAGACCCCAACCACCCCATGGGCAGGCTGGGTTGACTCTCCAGGTTTCAGGCCCAAGTGGTGATCGTCGCGAGCCAACCCGCGGCGGCATCACCTCATATGGAGGTCCTCCCCGTATTGTTGCTTCACCGAGCGTGGGACTTCCCCGCTCTGAAGTTCGTCATGGAGGTACGCCTCGTGCTACCCCCATCCCGACGGAAGACTTGCCCCGCCCCGCGGCAGCGACGTTCGGCATGGAAACCTTTCACGCGCCCACTACACAGGGTACGGAGCCCATTCTCCTGCCCTGACTGCCAATCCGAAGGCACGATGCGTCCGGCCCTTCTTCAACGTGGGGGTCCCCCCTACGTCCTCTCTGTGACTGGCGAAGGTCCTCCTCGCCCCAGCAACTCAAGGAGTGAAGGTCAGCCTAGCTTCGCCCGCATTGACCATGGAGGTCCTCCCCATGCTCCTGCCGATCCCAACAGAGGCTCTGCCTACATGGGTGTTCGTGGAGGCCCTCCCCACGTACCCTTCGATATTTGCCCTGGTGCCCCTCGCACCCCGGGCATCTCGAGCGGGGGCCCTCTCCGCCACGGCGCCAGTGCCACCCCGCGACTCCATGATAGGGATCAACGCTGTCCCGAAGAGCCACCCCGGGGCAGGATAGCGGGTCGCCGCCGCTACAAGAAGAACCTAGGAAGGCTCAGGTGGAGATCAAACATGCCCGCTTCTCCGACTCGGAAGTGGAATGCGATTCAGCGATGGAACCTTCTCCCCGCTCCTCCGTATCAAGGACTGGGGCAGGAACCAGACGCGTTAGCCTCATTCTCCCAGAATTTGAGGTCCACCGAATTCCCATCTCTCTCCGCATGTACATCCAGGAGGAAGAAATCCTGGGAATTCTGCAGGTCTCGACCGCGCAATCACCGCCTCTGTCACCAGAAGAGCCCTCTACCTCTACCAGATATCACGTAGAGTTATTTTGGGGGCCAACGACGGTAGAGCGACGACATGACCTGTCGCCGGTAGCCGCAGCTCCTGTTCCGGAAGCTGTGGTTATCAGCCCGTCATATCGTGACATCGTGGCCAGGTCACCTCACTCTTCGGAGGATGGCCCGGAATTCGGCGGCCAGTCAGCTCATTTGCCGTACTCTCCACCGCCGAGCTTATTATCCCAGAGGTCCGCCTCGGTACCGCTACCGTTTCCTCAGCCGCCCCCGGTCGACGAGTGGGGCAACACAGGGCCAGACCCTGAGTCCGAGCCCAGGAGCTTCTGGAGTATTCTTGCAGCGGATTACTTCCCGGAGAAGTTCTGGCCGACGGCAGCACTTAATTTTCACGTACCGGAGTCTCTTACCCCTAAAGAAGTGGGGTGTTTTTGTTGAACCCTCTGGGCGACGCACTTCCGCCTCCGTTGCGAACGGGTGGTATACCCTAGGAGTCGAGAGCACTTCGAGGAGATTGGTGAGCAGTGCCGCCTGATCGATGCGGCCGCGCTCCTTGTGGCCCAGCACACCAAGTCGCCAGGTCACCAGAGTGCCCTCCAACGAAAATACGTTCATAGTTTTAAAGCACTCCGCAAGATCGTCAGGGAAGCCACCCCCCATGTGCAAGTCCGTGGTTGGGGACACTATGCTGCCCTTCTTTTCGATCCTATTCGACGGCAACCCGATTCGCTATGCGACATCGAGGACATGCCCTCGAGAGGAATCGCGGTCCACATGGACGACATTGTGGACAGGGAAGACGAACTGGAACTCCTTGATGGAGACTTCCCCCCAGAGGGTGCACCACCACTGCTCGACCCATCAGGGAGAGTTACCCGTCAGCAGAGGAACCTGCTAGGCCTTCCCGTACCCACAGAGTCGCTGGTACTCAGTCGAAACACCGGCAAGGGTAAAGAGCACGTCGGAACCGTCAAGCACTCGGACCCGTCCGCTTCTGTGTAGAAAACGGACGAGGATCCCGAGAAGGCCGCGTTACGCCAGCAGCTTGCAGAGCAGAAGAGGCTGGTTGACGAACTCTTGGCTGAGTGTGCCGCAGAGCGGCGACCCGACTATGGTAATCCCAGGCCGGGGCAGCAGGGGCAGGAACAATTTCCCCCCGGTGAGATGCCTCCGGGAAACCCTGATCATGCTACTGCCGCAGATAGGGCAGAAGTCGGAACGTATGGCAAGAGGGCGCGATACGTTTTGCCAAACCCCCCCCGAGCGATGGGGCAATCCGAAGAGCCCAGCTCGGGTTCCCCCAGTCGCCTCGCAAGTCGTTCCGCCAGTTGATCCACGAGCGGATGAGGCGGTCTACCATGTTGAAGAACCCGGTAATGCACTGGTGGTTAGGGATCCCCGTCAAGACAGGGACCCCCACCGGGATGACCTTATTGCGGCACTCACAGCCCGCCTTGAAGCGTTGGAAACGCGGCAGGTGGCGGTTCCGCCGGATGGCAAGCCTTATCCTGCGTGGGTAGACGATATGCCCGCACCTCCGGGTTTTGGGAACCCCACTTTCTCACCTTTTAACGGGACAGGGGACCCGCCCCAGCACTTGGATCATTTCTATTCCAGGTGTGGCCCCATGATGGGGACCCCGGCTCAGCAAGAAGCCGCCAAGCTCCGATACTTTGTATAGACATTGGAAGGTACGGCGTTCGTCTGGTACAGCCAGCTCCCTATCGGATCGGTGACCGGATGGGAGGATCTCCGCCGGCAGTTCCTGTACCAGTTCAGCTCTACCATGCGAAAGACCAGCATTGCAGACCTCTTCAAGTGCAAACAGAGGCCTGATGAGCGGGTTGCAGATTTCATCGCCCGGTGGAAGGGACTTATGTATTCCCTCGATATGCCACTGACTCAGGAGAAATTACTGACGATGTGTGTGGGGAACGTCAAGACAGAGCTGGTACCCTCCCTAATTACCCAGAACTACCTTGAAGGGTTCAGAGATTTCTCAGATAAGGCCCAGCGCCTCGAGGAAGCCCTGCAACAGGCTAGTCAGGAACGTTTGTTGCCCCCTATGATCCCGGCCAGGAGGACCGCCAGGGCTGAACCCGCCGCGGTGGCTCAAATAGAAGCCCCGAGACAGCTGGCGTTACTGCCAGTGGCACCACCCCCGCAACCCCGCAGAGGTCCTCCACCTCAAGCACAGGCTCCTGCCCAGCAGCGACCGCCTCAGAACCGACAGGTTCCCCCGCGCAATGCGCCACCGCCGCCTAGGCAAGGCAATCAGGTGCCGCCTCCTCGGTAGGCCCCTCATCAGGGCCAGGCCCCCAGGGCCCCCTACCCGGAAAGAAGGCACCTGACTTATTCGTTTAACGAAAATCAGGTCCCTGGCTACTTCCGAAGTGCTCTAGAGCAAGGGATTGTGCGCCTGCCTGAGTGCAGAAGGCCGGTAGAGGCGCATCTCACCGATCACCTCAACTACTGCCCTTATCATCAGATCCTAGGGAATAACCTTAAGCAATGCTATGTGTTTAAAGACTGGCTTCAAGACCAGGTCAATAACAACATAGTCAAGTTGGGCCCGGCTCCAGCCCAAGTGGCGGGTGTCTTTGCAGGATCAGGGATCAGCAGCGACAGCGAGGGTGAATGGCAACAGGTCCCCAACCGCGGATCCTGGAAATACGATGACTGGATGGCTCGAAAAACTATCTTCTGTGCCCATGGTATCATCCGGGCGTGCCTGAAGCAGTAGGAACCTTCAGAAGAAATGGTCAGTACCTCCGCATCGTCTTCGCAGTCGACCTCTTCCCAAAAGGGAAAGCAGAGGCGACGCAAGAAGAAGCAACGTGCACCACCAGTGTCGTCGTCATCCCGCACATTCGGCGACTTTTTGTCCCCCGAAATGGGGATTCCTCCCAGAATTCACCCAGCGGTGGATGACTCCTCGAGCGACAGTCAAGGGTACGCTTCGGTTAACACCATGGAGCTGGTAAAGCCCTATATGACCCTCGACGAGGGAGAATGCCAGGCGGACCTCCCCAACGTTCCCAGCCGACGTCAACGTCAGCGGAATCGCAATCACGCCGGTCATCGAGGCACGTCAGCAGGCACTTGTGGCCAAGCCTTGCACGCTACCGAGACCAGGCATCAGGATCAGCGTAGAGCTCAGCATGTGCGGCCCCATCTAACGCCCTCGACGTTACCTCCACCGTCGTTTGTGCTATTGGATCGGGGGGAGCTGCCTCGTCCGTATCATAGTCAGTCTTTCCCAGCTACAGGCCAGCCTCTGCTGCCCGATCCTAGTCTGGCGACTATCCCCCAGGCTTCTACTAGCAGGCAGCAGGATGTACCCAGTGCTAGCCGACCGCCAGTTCAACCGGCAGGACCCGCTATGCCTCCAAATGCCGAAAAACCCCCTGTAAGCAGAGGTTCGCGTTTGGCATGCAAGTATGATGTCCTAAAGCACCTGGTCGGCATTCCGGCGAGGATCTCCATCCTTGAGGCCTTGTGCCTGTCATCTGAGATGCGCGAGGCACTTGCCAAGGCCCTAAGGAGACCCCTCCAGTTCGAGACGGAGGTAGCAGCTGCAGAAGCCTTCCATACCGAGACGATTGAAAACGCCGAGTGTCAGGCGGTTATCTCATTTTCTGGTAAAGATGAGGACCCTACGATACAGGGGCACATTCGCCCGCTGTACATCACTGGCCACTTCAACGGCGTGGAAGTCTGCCGCTGCCTTGTTGACACGGGTTCTGGAATCAACCTAATTCCGACCCGGACGCTGCGAAAGCTGGGTCTGTCTGAAGGTGATTTGACCCCCTCTGACCTCAAGATCTAGGGGTACGACAGGACAGAGCAAACCCCAGTCGGCAAGATCCGCCTGAAGACTCAGTTCGGTGGCTTAATTGCCAGCACCGAGTTCATGGTCGTCTCTCAGGATACCGCCTACAACGCATTGATGGGTAGGCCATGGCTCCATCTGCATGCAGAGGTCCCCTCGTCGTATCATCAATGCCTCAAATACTCCCTCAATGGTTGAGTAGGTATGCTCCAAGGAGATGCGTCCCCTTTCGCTTCTTGTGAGGCCCTCTATCTGGATGCGGGTTATTACAAAAGTAAGGATAAATAGATCCTAGTAAGTGAGGATGGACCCGCCCCGGTCACAGGTGATCCTTGGGCAAGCATGGATGATGCCTACATCCTTCTGATCCACCGGTTGGAGGCCATGACCCCCTACATGGGGCAATGTTTTGTTGTTTCGGGTACGCAAGGAAGGCATGTTCTCATGTCCAAGCGACGGCGGAAAATCGCCTCGTACTCCTACATCAACCAGGCTCGGGTCATCCCGGAACCTCCTACCCCTGTACGGTACCGGGACGTCAAGCTCATGACGACGGCGGTACACCATACGTGTCTCTTCTGTCGGGCTGGAATCCACCGACTCAGGCCGACACGTCACCACTGCTTTGATATTATCAGGCGTGGCCCCTTAGGTCGGAGGCCATATGGGATAGGATCAAATGCATTCATTGCTATGGTCTCAACGACAAGTGAGTCTCCCGATATGACGACCGCTGCTACCCAAGACGGCACCAGATGCCCCTCGGGTTTTGAGAGCCCAGAAGTATCTCCCGTCACGGGAAGTTCCCCCACGGGTGGGGAGGAAGACTTGGAGGATGCTCCCCCCTCCTTTGAATAAGGCGTCTCTACCACGGTTGATGAATTGGTACAGGTGAACCTTGGAAGCAAGGCAGATCCGAAACCCACATTGATCAGTGCGGCCATATCCCTCGAGGAGCGGCAGCAGTACGTAGACTTCCTCAAACAGCACCGTGATGTGTTTGCCTGGAGTTACAACGAGATGCCAGGACTGGATCCCCAGGTAGCCGTTCACCGTCTGGGCCTCCCGGCAAAACATCGTGGGTTTAAGCAGCCTCCCAGGAAAATGCACCCTTCTCATGGTGCTATGGTTGAGGTGTCACTAATTTATATACATCCAAAAGTCTCAAAACAATTATAACTTCAAATGTAACCATAATTACTAGTTTTTTTCTCTATAAAACTACCAACACTGCATATTTATTTGAGAAAGGTTTTTCGGCTAAGAATATCGAATCAATCTTCAGCGTCGGTAGTTCGAAAAATAAAAGCAATGGAAATCGTGGTAACATTAGAAAAAAGAAACATGTTATCTCTTCCAAAAAGATTTATGGAAACAACTAAATAATTATTAGATAAATATTATAGGGAAAATAACTTACAAATAGTAGATAAAATGATGATAAAATTAATTAAAAAGTAGTAGGAATTCACTTTTTCATGATGCTTGTATACATTCTTGACCTATAAATATGAAAGGAATACACTTATATAAGAAAAAAATTCTTATGTGAGTAATACTAAAAAGAATTAAATTAAACATAAAAATGAAACAATCCACTACTTCTATGGAAGTCTCATATTCATGCTATTTGTGTACATTCTTTCATCAGGTATGTTGCCCATTCATTTCTAAGAAAATATATATTTTCTTATGAATATGAGTATTTTTTATAGTCATAATTTTAATATAAAAATATAAATAAAATGGATTAATAAATATTTTTAATTAAATAGTAATTAACTTCGAAAATACCTCTTCAAGGATGCTATTTTGTTCATGAAATATAATCTCTCTTATAAATTTACAAACATAATAACCATAATATTTTCCATTTGTTTGTTTCAGAAACTAAAGAAAAATTAAGTAGAATAATTAATTTGTTTTGATATGTGTTTGGATAGTGAAATATTATTATATATACCCTGATACTTTTCTAGTTTTAGAACTTGTTAGGGTCCTTATCCTTAGCCCCTGGCCTTATTCCTTATTTTTTATAATATTGATGCACTGCCCAATCATAATATAATCCTAATTAAATGATAATATAAATTATATAAATTGATGTTTAGTTCTAAAATGTTGGATTTAGTGTATTAAAAATTTAAAAATTCCATCATGTGTGGTCGGTTTGTTGGGTATCCATGCAGTGAATCCAGAAAAAATATCTTTGGAGTATCCAAATTGACCACAATATGCATCCAATGCTACTTAAAAACACAAAAAAGAAATAAGTAATAAAAGAAATGAAAATATATTTGATATGATTAAATTGTAGATATTAACCCCTGTAATTTTGGTATTAAGAATAGTTTTCATTTGAAAGTTTTCTTTCAAACAATTTAACCGGGCATGTCACTATTTCATCCTTTTTTTGGATTCTATTTTTTTTTGTTCTGTAGAGGTGGTGTGAGGACTAAAAAACCAAAAAAATCATGGGGAAATCCCTTAAATTTTTTTTTATATATACACCTACCAAAAATATGAAATGTATTTAGTCATAATTAACACAGTATATTAGCTTTTGGAAAATCAAATCATGAAAACATACCTCATGTATACATTTACAACTGAGGCACCTAGCCAATAATAGTTGAGGATTTCATTTACATTCTAAATACCAATGTATTATTCACCTTCCTCTTCATAAATATTTTATTCAAAATCAATTATGTGACTACTACCATTTTTTAACTTTGTATCCACATGAACCTTTAATGTTAGTAAATGTAGATATGGAACGGGCATGGTAAATGTGCATTTGGAAGATATTTTCGATCGATTTGTTAATATTTTAGATGGTTTTGAGTCGGTCTTTAATTTCACACTCTTCCCTTTATCTATATATAATAACATTCATCGGTTTAGACTTTTTTCATTAATTGTTAAAGATTTATCTTGAAAAATAAATTGGAAATGAATACCTCCTTGTTGACATGTTTTTTTACAAGATGTGACGGTCATGTGATGAATGTTCCAATAGCTCAGACAACCGTATGAATATCTTCATCATCAAGTGGAAGGTATCTCAGTGCTCGGATCATGATCTATGCTAATCGCCACTCTCATACGACCTTTTGGAAGTATTCTATAGTATAGACTATCATCTTGGATATTGAATAGTGTAGCCCTCACTACAAGGCGATGGGTGGGTGTTGATAGATATAAATCACAATCATTTTCACCCTATATAATATCAATATAGGAAAGGTATCAGTGTCTATGTGGTTCACATTTCACAGAAACAATTATTACACTATTGATTTCCATGACTCAGACAGCTCTTTGAGGGTAATGGATCACCTCAAAGCTGGTGGGGTGTGGGGTGGGATCTTCATGCAATGGTTGTTCTTGAGTTATTCCTTCTTTTTGCTTCCCCCCATAAAAGTTGTTAGCAACTCTCTCTACCATTAGAATTTTTCTTCAAGGGTATCTAGTATTTATTTCATCTATTTCATTTCTTTATCATTATCCTCCTCTTTTTTTCTCAAAAATATGCTTGGGGTGTCACCCCAAAACCCACACCTATGACGCGACCATATTGTTCTAGCCACTTCAAGGCCACTGATAGTAGGTGTTCATCTAGTACAGGTGTTTCTTATTCTTATGACTATTTCAGGTATAAAATATAGGAAAATAAGTAATCATTGTTATGTAATATTGATTTGAAACAAAAAAAATTATTATTTTATACTTGCACATGTTTCCCACACTTTTTATGTGTTTTCATCTATTAGTATCCCATATTTATTTACATGCCCCTTCTTCAATAGAACACAATATGGGATGGAAGTGGCTTTGGATTTAGAGTCACCAATCTTCATATAAATAGAGTAACATAATTATAATGTTGTTTCATGTCGCATAAAAGTATTATGGTATATTTAAAATACGTACCATTTTTTTCAAGTGAAGTGTACCCCATCCTTGCTTTACAATAGGGGTATGTTGGTTTTACTTCCCGTTCCTTATTTTCAGCACTCAGTTTTTGTTTCATAAATAAAAAAAATTCAATCAAATTGATGAATAAATGTATCATCAAACAATGTATTACTAGCCACAATATACTTAAAAAGACACATATTCACGATGGCCAGTAAACACATCCCATGCTTCTTGGGTTATTAGGTGTGAATACATAAGTGGTGGGTGTGGGTTTATTTTTTCTTCAGTATCTTTAAGATGATGACTTGTTAGAATTTTGTAAAATTATTTGTGAATCCTTACAACAAGAATTAATACATATTTCATGTGAAATTCATCTATTATAAATGCACTCTATAAGGGATGATGAAGAGTAAGTCAATGTTTCATTATTATATTTTTTAGTAAAATAAATAAATGATATCGTAATGTTATCGTAATCTCTTCCCACATGAGTATCTTAAGTGCAGTCACAACATGGTTCCATGAATCTATATAAATTGGAATACGTTTTCAGGTGATGATTCTAATATAACTACTAAACATTTCCTTATTGGGGTTAAAATATTAACCATGTACATTCCGTTCGACCTCATATTTGATGCCTTTGATTTTTTCCTTAATGATTTTTTCTAACATCATCAAACTACGATGATTATATTTTTTCTGCATCATTATTACTTCGTCTCCTACTAGTTCCTTAGATTCAACATCGTCAATATGTTGTTCCTCTACAGAAATATCATCATCATGTGCATATGGTCATTGTACCTCGGCACTGGGAGCAGCAACTGGTTGAGAAACTTTTTGTTCCTTAGGATTTGGAGCACCAGCACATGTAAAAGGTCATTATTCCTATGCACTGTGAGCAGCAGCAGGTTGAGAGACCTGTTGTTCCTTAGTATTGGGAGCACCAACATGTGCAAAATTCATTATTTTCATAAGTGGTTTAACATTTAATTTATATTACATAAATGTATCAGCAAACAGATAATAACATGAGATAACACAATGTATATTACAAAAAAATATAACCTAATTAAAGAAATATTTTTAAAAGGATGAAGGGATTTTACCCCTCTATCAACTATCCAAATCCCTTTATTGTGATCTCCTCTGACATACAAAACTCCATCTACATTGGGTCTCTTGTGAAATGATTACTACATCCCAATGAAAGGTTCATCCTTGGTTGAATTTTCATCTAATCCTTCAATGGTTTTGGTTGATAATAGAATAATTTACCACTTTCAGTTTATGGGGTCTGGAACATAAAATACTTGTACTACCTATGATATCATTATAAACTATTCATTTTATACCCATCCTTATTGAAATCAACTTTCATGAATCCCAATTCATCTATTTTAACAATACTCCTATTATCAACCCACTTGAATTGAAAAATAGGCACTTAGAATATTTTATAATCCAACTTCCATATTTTTTTGATGATACCAAAATATTACATATTTGTGTAAATTGTATTTCTATCCTTAGTACCAGAAACATGCATCGCTTCATCCACAAGTGTAACTCTACTATTTTGCATGGTAATGTATTCATCATGTTCATTTGTATAGAATGTATAAACATTAATTACATAGTCATTATATGATAATACATACACACTTGTTCCTCTAGATAGTCACCAAAGTCATTCCAAAATTGAATCCATATTTTTATATGACTCCATAAAAATATGGTCCTAAAACCATCCTATAAACTATTGATTATGTGTATTTGATATCCATATTTCTTCCCTCGATGGATTAAAATTCCTAAGAATTTCCTTGTAGGTTTCAACATATGGGGAAACCTTCAAACTGTTATGAAAAATGTAATGGTGTGCCTACTTATAATCTGTAATATTGATTGTGACAACATCTATTCCAAAAATTCCTTTACCCACAAACTGCCTAGTGTGACGAAATTTTGGTATACCAATGCTTTCCACATTGGATAGGTATTCGGTAAATAATTCAATGGATTCCTCAACAATATATCACTCCACAATACAACCTTCTGTCCATAATCAATTTTTGACATACCCCTTTAAAATCTCCATATATTGTTCAATGAGGTACATTTATCTAGTGTACAGGATCACATAGCTGAATCTCTCTCACCAAGTAAACCATAAAATGAAACATCATATCAAATAATGTTGGTGGTAAGAACATTTCCAATTCACATAATATGATGGAAATTTCTCTTTTCATAGTCAGTAATTTCTTCAGGTATATAACTTTATTGCATATAGATTTGAAGAATAAACATAGCTTAGTTAATGTATGATGAACATTCTTGGGGAAAATCATTGTAAAGTTATAGGAATTAGATCTTGAATCAAAACATGGAAGTCATGTGATTTCATAACCTTTAACTTTAAATCGGTCATTAACACAATATTCTTGATATTTGATGAATACCCATCTGGAACCTTTATATCATTCAAGAAGTTGAAAAATTGATATCTCGCCTACTTGGAAAGAGTGTAAGTAGTTAAAGGAAGAAAATTTCTTTTTTACCCTTCACTAGTTCCAACCCGTCTCATATTCCCATGTCAACCCTATCAAACCTAGCCTTAATTTCATCCATTTTTTTGTCGGGTGCATTTAGCAATGTGTTGATGACATTATCACATAAATTTTTTTCAACATGCATAACATCAAGAAAATTTATTACATACATAAAATTCCAGTATGTTAATTCAAAAAAAACTGATCTCTTTTTCCAACTAGTTTTCTTAAGGTTTTTCAAAAACAGCTTACAAAAATTAGTGTCCACATATTTTACTTTCTCAAATAGTTGATCATCTGTTAGTGGAGATGGTGTTTTGCATTCTTATGAACTTCCATAAAATGATGTCGTCCAAGATCAGTAATTATGTCATTAGGGTAGAAATTTGTGATGTACTAGAAACACAGTTTTCGATGAATGTTTCGACCTAATTGGCTATATACCTTGTTTGCAAACATGACACCCTTGATTTCCTTTAATGTTATATCCTGAAAAATTTATATAAGTAGGAAAGTAATTTATCATCCTATACAGCATGGATCTCAACATGAAATCTTTATTTCTGTAAGCATCATAAAATGTAACACCTGAATCCCACAATATTTTCAAAACCTCGATCAATAAATCCAAATAAACATCAATGTCATTACCCGATTGTTTTGGTCCTGATATAAGCATAGATAACATGATGTGTTTTCATTTCATGCATAACCATGGTGGAAAGTTATAATTTACCAACATAATCGGACATGTACTATAAGTGATGATTTGAAAACCAAAAGGATTCACTCCATCTATAGATAACATAACATGAAGGTTTCTCAACTCATTTCTAGATTCAGGATACTCATGATCAATTCTCATCCACTGAGGAGAGTCTATCAGGTGATGTATTTTCCCATATTTATTTCTTGTATTTGTATACCATGTCAATTTACCTATAGTTTCTTCACTTTTATATAGGCGTCTAAACCTTGGAATGGTTGGAAATTACCATAAAACTTTCATAGGACTAGATTCATCTTTCTTGTATGGAGAAGCACGGCACTTTGGGAATTCTGTAAGTGATTTT
Organism: Viscum album; assembly: GCA_963277665.1. Taxonomy (NCBI): domain Eukaryota; kingdom Viridiplantae; phylum Streptophyta; class Magnoliopsida; order Santalales; family Viscaceae; genus Viscum; species Viscum album. The sequence continues at coordinate 1,151,590,294 of OY728126.1, forward strand.
TGGTCCTTGTGGAATAGTATACAGTCATTTAGGTAGGTGTGTATTCTTTCAGAGATCATACCCATATAGTGTAGCATTTGTTTGGCATTGTATGTTTGGTTATGGAGCTCATTATATTTTGATAGCATGTCATTCAAGAGATCAAGTAGTTTCATAAAATTGTCATCACTCCATCTATTGTCTGCTTTCAAATTATACAGCTTCATTATGGCTGAAAATGCTGTATATTTAGTGCAACCAACATATAATGGCATCTTTTCAGAACTATATAACTTTTAAAACAATTTTGGGAAATCACTAAGTTTATCTTCAACTATCCTTGTCATTTCCTCAATAAGATCTTCATCATCATTCACATTTTTAATCACATCCTCGATATGGTCTTCTTCATTATCCACACTTGTAATCATATTAGATGATCCATAAAATGCAGTGTTATCCCAGCCACTATCTACATTCTCTTTTTCCCCATGTTTATTCCAATATTTATGACTTCAATCTATTTCGTGACAGGTTAAGTGTTGTTTTAACTCTTTTGGACTAATTAGTCTTGAATAACAATAGTGTAAACACAAACAAAGTATTTGAGAAGGTTCTTATTCATGATCTTTTACAAACTTGATGAACTCTTTCCCTCCATCTTCATACTTTTTTGTCAGACGATTGGAATCCATCCATTTTTTATTCATATATATTCTATTTGATTATACAATATTAATATTTAACAAAATAAATACACAAAAGATGTTCAACTAGGGTCACCATACAACTATATATCTTTCTTAGAAGATCCAAAGGAAGTGCAATAATCTAGAGCAAACATGAACCTATAAAATATAGGCATGCTCTAAAAGTCTAGTAGGTCACCACAACCTACCAAATCTAAGAGATCACTTTCATATTACATCCTAAAAAATTCTAGTTTTAAATGCATTATAAAAATAAAAATTTTCCATAAAGTTTTTCCAAATAATTAGTAACACATAAAATTGTATTAAAAATATTTTTCTATGATTTTCATTAAATGAAAAAAATCACTTCAAAAACATTTTTCCTCGGCCAATACCTATTGGTCAAATCACCTTTTTAAAATATAACTTTAAACTATTTCATAAACACACATTTTTGATATACACATTTCAAAACTCAAAGAGGTTTCGAACTATAATGAAGTTTTCAAAAACATGTTTGAAAACCAACCATTTCCATAAAACTAGGCATGGTGGCCTAAAGCCTCATTTTCAAAACTCATGTATTCTTGGAATTTCAAATAAAAACTATTCTAACTTTTATCATTTGAGAAAACTTTTCAAAGGGGCTTAAGTGGGTATCACACCTTTTATGAACTCATTTTTTATAAAATTTAATATTGGACTTCTATTTTCAAAACATGCTTGGAATTCCAATCCATTTTATCATTTATAAAAGTTATCCCAATCTACCCTTTAGACCAATTTTATCAAAACACCTATGAAACTCAAATGGGAATTCACACTACCCTTTAAATGACCATTGAAAAACATTCAAATACACAATGAGCTTCAAAATCCAATCCACATGGGAAAACACACCCTTTTGAAATAATCCATCTCATTTGGAAATCTTAAAATCTTTAAACACCCCAAAACATTGATATAAAAATTAACCAAGGCTGGAAAATTAGTTTAAAATATAGATCACAAGGGTTAACTCACCACTTTAAAAATAAAACAACATTTTCCAAAAAAATTAACACTTTCAAATCACCCAAACTCTTATCTTGAAATCCAGTTAACACAAGAATAATTTTTAAAACATCAAGTCGGTGATTACCATTGATTTTAAACTAAAATAATTATTTTAAAAAACCATTTAGGAATTTTCCCAAACACTTGTCATCAAATATCATTCCATAATAAGGGATAAAACCACTTGGAAAACACACCAAGTGAACAATTCTCTATATAATAATTTGAAATCATTTATAAGACATTTCTTGAAACATTACACTTAAACCACCCTTTAAATAAATTTATAAATTATTCCACCTTTATAAAATCACTTGATTGATTAAAATGTTGCCATGATTGTCTTATCTGATAAACCAAATGGGTCAATAAGAGTCACCAAATGTAATGGAACCCTTTATTTTTCATGTATCCTATAATACCAAGTCTATATACACCCCTTTAGAATATGTAGGGTGTAAATAAAAGCCTGATAGGATAACACATTGAATCTAAATAATGTTTTTCACCATAGAAACCATTAGTTATAGTTTGAAAAAATGACATAAAATCGTTGATTCTTTAAAATAATATTTCTATAATAGAAAACATGAAAATTGTCAAATAAATTAAAACCAAAGTTGGATGACATTGGAAATATCAAGATTCAATAATAAAGAGGGAAATAAAGATATCACATCACAGGTAGTCATTAATCATGTATCATATGATAAAACCTCTAAGTCTAAGGATACTAAGACTGTCACAAGGAACACAAGATGGAATACATGAACCAAGTATTCCATATGAGGTAGATCATCTATATCATTAGGTTACTAATCAATCCTTTTAAAACACTCAGTCTAACCAGACCATTATCCCTTTCTAGAGTTTAATTTGTACTCATCGTTACATTTGTCCGGGTTACCAAATCACCTAATGTCTCCCATGTACAAATAATAATCAAACATATATAATTCAATTATCATAAGTTTTTAATTACAAAAACATCATTTCTATGTTGTATTTCAATAAAAAAAATTATATTGATGATTTATTTGAAACTAAATCATTCCACTGAATCACTTCATTGAGCACACGATGCACCCAAAAATGTTTCCCTTTAAAAATCCACATGGAATTTTTTTTTTAGAAAATAGAAGTCATTAAATTAAATAATATTTTATAATGCTTCATCAAAAGAATGTTTTATAATAATAACTAATGGAAATATCAATAACATTGGGAGTTCATAGGGAATGAAAAAATATTTAGAGACACCTACATTAAAACTAATAAACTGTGTCACATTCATATAGAATCAATAAGGATTCTTAAGAACCAAGAAAGACATGAATTTTCATTGAACCCTCCTCTCCTGCCCTAGGTTCATCCCCATGGAAATCTATAGTATCAATTACCAAGGAAAATTAATGAATGATGAAGAACAAGGGTAGATGAGGATAAATCATAGAGAAATACATAAAAACAATATTTGAATATCATACATTTATTTTTGAGGGTCTTGATTCGTCGAAAATGTGGCGGTAGTGGGGTTCTTCAAGGCGGCGCTACGGTAGTGTGGTGAAGCAGCGACGGGAAGGCAGTGTGGCTGGGGGAGAGTGGCACGTGACGGTGTGAGGTTTGGTAAGAGCGGTGGCACGGTGGTAATCAAGTTTTGTGAGAGTTTGAAGGTGTGTGAGAGAAGAAACCAAATTTTAGGGTTTATTTATAAAATCGGGTAACGCTTTTATCAGCGCTACTTAAAAAATGATGATAAAGGTATGTTTTATCAGTGCTAAAATAGAACATGTGCATAAATCCTACCTTTATCAATGTTTTTTAGCACTGATAAAGGTGAATATTTATCAAGTGATGGTGAGGAGCTGGTGTTGACAGCGGCACATGTGGTGCCTCAAATCTATGGATTTCCACAGGTGGGGACTCATTGGAATATGGGTGGACCATGACTATTTGTGGTCGGTGAGTTTGGGATCCCAACGGTGGATTCAATGATATGTCATGGCGGTGCTGATGGTGGTGGGCGCTTGTGGTATTGACAAATAGAAGATGGTGAGTACAGGGTCTTCATTTGTAGGCCGACTCTTTGCATGTGACGGTGGGGGAGCTTTGTGGGGTTGACTAGCAATGGATTTGTCATAGGCTGTATGGTGCACTAGGTTTTGGCAAGAGCTTTGGTATGGGTCGGCGACGTCCTTGTCTTTTAGTGATGAGGGTGGTTGTTGATTGGGGTACAGGGCTGGTGGCCTTGCTTTTTGTGGCTGTTGACTTCATGGTGCGGCCACAGGACGTGTGGCGTTTCTCTTTGGTTTGGCTTGGGATTCAGGCGCTTGACATTCTCGATAGCTGGATTACCGGTTGTAAGCTTGTTGGCTCGGATGTGGAGTGACTTTGGCAGTTTACAGGTTGCATGCCTGCTGGCTTGGGCAATGAAGAGGAGTTGTTTTACATGTCTTTTTGGATTGGATCTGGATTTGGGCCTATGTGTCTTTTTTATGGGACTTAACTGCTTGGGTGGTGTCGTTTTGTCATTTCTCTAATTTGGTGGTACTTTTTGTAGCACATGTTTGCTTGACGCTATTTCTGCATTTTAATTTTCAATAATAATTTTTAGGGTTGAGTACACTTGGCCCTGAACTTTCCTCGTAAGTATAATAAATATATTTATTATAATTTTATAATTATTTAAATATATATATATTTATTTATTTATTTATTTATTTATTTAAATTATTATAAAATTATAAGAAAAATTTTTATTATACTTATAATTTTATTAATATATATAATTAATATATTTATTATAATTTTATAATTATTTAAATATATCTATATTTATTTATAATTATAATTATAAATATTTATATTTATTTATAAACATTTGTATATATTTATAAATATATTTATTTAACTATGTATATTTATAGCATTATAAGTATAATAAATATATTTTTTAAAATTTATAATTATTTAAAAAAATATATATTTATTTATAATTATAACTATAAATAAATATATATTTATTTGTAATTAAAAAATTATAATAAATATATATTTATTTATATTTATAATTATAGATATATTTTTTTATTTAAATAATTGTAAAATTATAAAATATATATTTATTAATATATATTTATAATTTTATAAATATATATAATTAATATATTTATTATGATTTTATAATTATTTAAATATATCTATATTTATTTAGAATTATAATTATAAATATTTTTATATATTTATAAATATATTTATTTAATTATAAATATTTATAACTTTATAAGTATAATAAATATATTTATTCTAATTTTATAATTATTTGCACGTATATATTTATTTATAATTATAAGTATAAATAAATATATTTATAAATATTTGTATATAATTATAAATATATTTATATTTATATATTTATATATTTATATTTATAAAATTATAATAGATGTATCTATTGTAATTTTATAAATATTTAAATATATATATAGTTATAATTAAAATTATAAATAAATATATATAAAATGTATTTATATATAATTAAAAAACAAGTTATCGCATATATGGGCAACATGAATAATAATAAGGGTGCAATGTATAAATGAATATTCATGATGAATACATAACATATGCATGTCAATTATACTCATGCATCAATATATTTATTGACCAAATTCATTGAAAACATATATTTATTTAAATATATATTTATTTATTTATAAATATAATTATAAATATAAATATTTAAAAAGCATTTATATATAATTATAAATATATAATTATGAATATAATAAATATATTTATTATTTAATAAAATTTATTATAATCTTATAATTATTTAATTATATATTTATTTAATTATAATCTTATAAATACTTTTTTAAAAACATTATATATATATATATATTTGAATTATTAAAAAATATATATTAATTATAAACATGTGTTTTTTATTTAATGTATATAAATAAACATTATTTTTTAATATAAATATAATAATTTTATATAAATTAATAATATTTTTTATTAAAAACTTTTATCAGCACTTTTAGTTAGCACTGATAAAGACCCCCCCCCCTTTTATGAGTGCTTTTTTGTTAGCACTCATAAAAGCTGACTCAGCCCTTGCGTCAATCTGTGGTAGTGCTTCCTCCATTTGTGTCAATTAGACTTTATCATAACCCTTAATATAATAATTTTAATAGTCACTGTACAATGGCTATATTATCAATTGTTATGATGGTTGACGTTTTTTTTAATCAAAAAGACTATAATTGTCCAAAATAGTCAAAGTAGTGTGTGTGTTTTCTATAACACTACCACAAAACTGGGTTTCCATAGCATCACCTTTTAACAATGCTAAAAAAAGCACTGATAAAGGCACCCCCTTTAACAGCGGTGTTAAAGGGGCCCCCTTTATCAGCACTTTTTTTACTAGCGCTGGTAAAGGGGGAGCTTTATCAGTGCTTTTTCCTAGCACTGATAAAGTGTATATTTCAAAAAAAACTTGAAAAATAATATATTGAAATATTAGTATATTTATATTGATATAAATATAATATATATTTTTTAAATATGTTTTAGATACGTATAAATAGACTATTACATTTAATATATAAGAAATTTCATGAAAATGGATTTAAAATATTTTAAAAAATATTATTAATTAATAATTTGATAATTATCATCGACTAATAATTATTTAATAACAATTTGAAGACACAAAAATCAAAAAAAATTATAAAAGATCTAAAATAAGTTGAAAAGGTAACTCAAACTTCAAACGACCATAACTTTTGATCTGGGTGTTCTTTTGAGCTCTACAGCATATCAAATTGAATCATGCGACGAGCTCTACATGCTAATGACTTAATAAAACCTTCTTTCACTTTTTTAGAGGCCAAAAAAAGGCCCATAAGACCTCTAAAATTGAGTTTTTAGTCGGGATACCCAAATTTTTTAACATTTGATGGAATTTCAGCCTCATTTAAGGGGGTATTTTTTTCCCTTTTTCAGTGAGGAATGAATTTATTTCAATGGATTACATTAATATTCATATTATGGCTTTGAAATTTAGCATTTTTCATAATGTACTGTTATTTATAATCAAATATATAACAATATATACATATTTTTTATATATTCACACATAAAAATTTAATTTTATAAATAAATAATTAAACATATTTACACATAAAATATATTTCCCAATATATAAGCCTTATCTAAATAAGAAACTAATATCCATTTTATTTAAAATACAAATATATGAATATTTATATACTTATATAATGTGTACGTGTGTGTGTGTGTATATATATATATATATATATATATTTGTGTGTGTCTGTATTGACAAGCTGATATATATTATCTATATATTCTAAACATATGTATATACATATTAATATATAATATTTGTAAATATATCTATGTATGTATGCATGTATGTATGTATGTATGTATGTATGTATGTATGTATGTATGTATGTATAATTATACATACAGATATACATATAATATGTGCGTGTGTGTGTTGTATATATGTATTTATTTATTTATAAACACACATAAAAATCATATTTTATAAATGCATTCAAAACTGATCTTATAAATATATATTAATATACGAATAAATATATTAATATATAAATATAACTATATATATTAATATACGGATATATATGTATATATTAATATACGAATATATATATATATATATTAATATAACTCAATATAAATATATTAATATAACTAAATATATATATATATATATTAATATAAATATATATATGTTAATATATATATATGATTAAATATAACTAAATATATATATTAATAAATGAAGAGCAAAGCAATATGATGGAGTGGTAGAGGTTTAGGAACGTAGGCAACAGGTTCTGAGTTCGAATACTGAGAAAGGCAGGTCACGCACGCAGGTGGGGAATAATACCTAGTGTTGTTAAAGGTTGGTGGGGAGTGTGGGGGAGTGTGGGTTGCAGCTGGGGTGTGGGGCGCTCTTAAAGGGGGGTTTCAAGCGCTGTTGAATCCCCTCCCCCAATATGCAGAAAATATTTTTTTATTTTTTTCTGTTTTTTAACTTTTATCTGTGCTTTTTAAAAGCACTGATAAAAGGGTCATTTATTAGTGCTTTTCTGAGCACTGATAAAAGGGACCCCCCCTTTATCTTCGCCTCGATTAACAACGTTTTTCTAGCACTGTTAATTCCCTTTTCTAGCGTTGATAAAAACCGTATTTGCAGTAGTGTAACTTCATTTCTTAATAAGACATTTACACATTTAAAAATGGAATTTCATTTATAAAAGTTCATATTGTTACATGTAAATAAATTAAGCAACCTTAGTTTGTTTGTTGGGGCTTATGGTCCAAAAAAACAATGTAAATGACATTTTGTGGGAGTTTGTCTCATACTATGGTTTTTTTAATAATACTCATGGGATTACACATAGTATTTACATCTTTCTTTATATGATTTATGACATCAGAGTATTGATGTGTATTTTCACTCTCAAGGTAATTTGATGTCATTGTATTTTAAAAAAAATAGATGAATTTAATTAGATTTGAATGCAAATTTCAATGCATCGGGGCTGATGTGGTATTATGAAAAAAAAGTGAGGGGTTTTCTTCAATTATATCCTTCATTTATTGGTGGGTCGGCTGAGCTCCTTCATTTTTGGGTTTTTGGGTTTAAGCGATTTGTAGTTGTTTCTTCAGTGATGCAATCAATGGTGGGGTTCACTTCTCTCAACTTCCTATTAGTTTTTCCCTTATTCTTTTCAAAATTTCATTTTGTATTGCCATGTGAGCTCTCCATATTGCTTTGAATTCAATCAAGCAACACCCCCTCCCCATTTTCATTCTTCTTGTTGTCGTTAGAGTACATCTGATTGATTTTGATTAGCATTTCAGATCTCTTGTGCTTTTGATAGTAATTTTCCAATCTGAAAACTGAGAAATGCAGCTGACTCTGAGGATTTGGTGACAATTAGCATATGTTGTGTTTGAAGGTTCCGAGCGCAACGGAAGCGTGGTTGGGACGGAACCCAAATTTGATTTTTACCATGATCAATGATTATTTCAGGATCAATATGACGATGAACTCCAGTCTCCATGGAATATAATCAAAGATTTAGATAAATAAGAAAGAGGCCTGAAACCTTAGAGATGATCTTGCACATCATGTTTATAATTAATTTAATTAATTTCATAAAGAAAATAATACATGGATCTTTGGTATTTTCTTCATTGATGATGTTGATTGTTCAGAATGACCCTTTCGCATTATCTCGTTGTGCTTGTAAGGATCCAAACTAGAATCCCTCTAGCGGTGATCCACACGTGCTCTGATGGCCTCTGATCGACATTGCCCGTCCTCCGGGTGCTAGCGCGGTGAAACGAGTGTCTTATGTCGGTTGTTCTTGATCGCTTGTTCTTCGATCTTGAAGAACGTCTCTCGTTCTTAAGAGGGGAGAGAAGATTATTCAAGAGAGAAATTGTTTGGCTCAACAATTCTCAATTCACCAGGCATGTGGTGTGGTGTGTAGCACAATAGGCGTACTTGTATATTTGTATATATGGAATTTCAGTTACAATATTTAATTACATAGAAAAAATTAAATACATTCATAAACTTATATAAAACCCATGAATTTAATAATAATATCACGTCATTATTTATGGTGTGCCAACTTGCACAAAACAAAATTATAAATAAAATTCCACGTCACAAAATAATAGTAGAGTTATTTTAATTTGTGCCAACTAGTTAAATAATTATTTACCGTCTTGTAAATAATTATTTTACTACTGGAATGACTTTGGTCCGCTCGAACTCCACTTCCATTTATTGAACACCCAAATAAATAAATAAATAATTTATTCTCTTAAATAAATATTTTATTTAAAAACTATTAAATAAATATTTATTAAATGTTCAATAAAATAAATAAATATATTTTATTTAATTTATCCGATCATTTTAACTTGAATAAGATTATTCCATGGTCTTGAGAATAATATTTATTTCATTAATTAAATTCAAATAGAATTTAATTGAGACCACCAAAAACACTTAGTGTGTGACCCTCTATGATTCTTTCTCGTTGGCATTAGTCGGGCTTGCCTAAAGTCCAAGAGTACCATCTAGCAACGGTTCAAGGCACCCAAGAGAAAGAACGTAAAGTCACAACAACGACATCCACATACAAATGATCACTATGTAATATAATATCTTTATAGCAATATCTAATCAAGCAAGTTTCATGATTGTGTCATCAACTTTTATGTTTGATATGTCGTTCTTTGACTACCTGAAATAAACTCGTCGTCACACCATGTCCATGGAATTTCGCACGATGGTTCTATTTCAATAAAAGGGTTGAGATATCAACTTCCATAAATGGAAGGGACAAATCCTTCCTCAACTTATCCATTAATAACATGTCACTCATGACACATCCAATGTACCCTACTTCCCGCCAACTATCTACATGACAGTTTTTATCAGTAAATCAAAGTACGTAAGTCATTACACATATTAGTGATAATCTTAAAGTCTAAGGATCATTACACATGCTCGCAAATAGAAATATATAATGACACCAAAACATGCAGAATTCCTACTAGCGAATCTGTTCTCATAATCTCATATCTTAGAGATTACCAAGTGAAAACTTCATGAGAGGAAGTCTCATCTGCTTACGAGTACTCACACCTGGCAGTCTCCATGCTATGTGTCCCATCATAGTATGTCATCAAACTGTAGAACTATATTTAAGAATATTATTATATAATTTCAAGGTTCTCATCATAGTGGGGAACTGCCATGACCTTATCAATGTAACAAATACTCTAGGACATTATTACATCATAGTCATGTAGAACAATGAACAATATGTAATAATACATTAAATATCCATGTAATCAAAGTAAAACCAGTTGGTTTTAGGATACCAACTCTTACAAACTCCCACTTAGACTAGAGCCAACTGCCTACGACTTTCAGTATTCTAGACCTCACATGATGATCATGTTTCTACTAAGACAAGGCTTTAGTCAATGGGTCATCCACATTATCTTCCATGGAAATACTGCTCACTACAACTTCACCTCTCTTAGAAAATCCCTCAATAGATGATACTTCCAAAGTATGTGCTTCATCCACTAATGTGACCTTGTCTCTTTTGCGAGATCCACTGCTGCAGTATTATCACAGTAAACTGTGATGGGATCTTTACTTCTAGGTATCACATCTAGCTCCTGGGAAAAGATTCACATCCAAAATGCTTCTTTAGCTTCCTTAGAAGTTGCGATATACTTGGACTTTGCTGTAGAATCTATGACCACACTCTGCTTTGAGATCTTCCAGCTCACTGCACCTCCATTCAAAATGAAGATGTATCCCGTTTGCGACTTCATTTCATCTTGATCAATCTGGAAACTAGCATCTGTATATCCTATGATTACTAGTTCCTCATATCCTACATAAACCAAGAATATATCCTTAGTACACCTCATATACTTTAGTATAGTCTTGACTGTCATCCAATAGCAGTCACCTGGGTCAGCTTGATATATGCCTACTGCACTTAATGCGTAGGCGACATCTAGCCTAGTACATAGCATGGTATACATGACTGATCCAATCATTGATGTGTATGGAGTCCTTGTCATTATCTTTCTTTCCTCATGTGTCTGAGGACACATTTTCTTGGAAAAATGAATGTCATGTGACACTGGAAACAATCCCCTCTTGGATTGTTCCATACTGAATCTCTTCAGTATCTTATTAATGTATGTACTTTGACTTAGGCCCATCAATCTCTTGGATCTATCATGATGGATCTTGATCCCAAGAATATAAGCTGCCTCGCCCAAATCTTTCATGGAGAAGCATCGATTAAACCATTCCTTAACAGACTGTAAGACTATTATCTCGTTTCTAATAAGTAATATGTCATCAACATATACTATTAGGAAAATTATTGCACTCCCACTAAACCATTTGTAGACATAAGGATCACATTCATTCTTGATAAAACCAATTTATTTTATAGATTCATCAAAACAAATGTTCCATGGCCTGGATTCTTTCTTTAATCTATAAATGGATTTATGCAACTTGCATACCTTATTGGCATCCTTTGGAGTCACAAACCCTTCAGGTTGTGTCATGTAGACATATTCATGAAGGTTCCTGTTAAGGAATGTTGTTTTGACATCCATTTTTCAAATCTTATAGTCATGGTAAGCCACAATAGCAAGTAGAATTATGATGGATTTCAGCATTACAACTTGTGAGGAGGTTTCATCGTAGTTAATTCCTTGATGTTGTTTAAACCCTTTTACAACCAGTCGTGCCTTATAGGTACTGACTTTTCCTTCCATGTCCATTTTCTTCTTGAATACCCATTTTCAACCAACAGGCTTTACATCAACTGGAGGATATACCAAAATCCATAATTAGTTTTGGTACATGGAATCCATTTTAGAATTCATGGATTCTTGCCACTTGGCAACGTTTGTTCCACTTACTACTTCCTTGTAGGTTAGAGGATCATTATTATCAACTAATAATGAGTCATCATCCTCGGTAACTAGAAAACTATATCGTTCCGGTTCTCTAACCTCTCTTGTACTCATACATAGTACTTGTGTCTTTGGAACAGATTCTTCTTCCAAAGGACTTTGTGGAATCTTTTCTTGTACCAACTCTTGTATACCTTGAGCCTCTACTTCATCGAAGTTTATCTTTCTCCCACTATCTCTTTTGGATATGTGATCACTCTCAAGTAATATGACATGTCTTTCCACTATAACCTTTTTGTGTGAGGGGTTGTATAGGAAATATCCCCTTGTTTCCTTGATGTATCCTATAAAGGTACACTTTGTGCCTCGGGGTGTGATTTTGTTACCTGAAGAGTCCTTAACAAATGCTTCGCTACCCCACACATGTAAATTCGATAACATGGCTTTTCTTCCACTCTAGAACTCGTATGGAATACCATTTATCGATTTAGTTGGTACTTGATTTAGTATGTGTGTCGTTGTTTGTAATGCATACCCCCAAAAGGATAATGGAAGACTTGCATGACTCATAATTGATCTCACCATGTCCAAAAAGGTGTGGTTTCTCCTTTTGCTTACACCATTCCATTGATGTGTGTAAGGAAAAGTGAGTTGGGATAGGATCTCAAACTCTCATAAGTAATCAATAAAGTCCCGATTAAGATATTCCCCACCTCGGTCTGAGCAGAGTTTCTTAATCTTCTTACCAAGATAGTTCTCAACTTCATTCTTGTATTCCTTGAACTTATCAAATGAATCTGACTTATACCTCATTAATTAGATATATCCATATCTACTAAAATCATCAGTAAAAGTTATGAAGTATGAGTACCCACCCCTTGCTTCAACTGGAAATGGTCCACACACATTGGTATGAACCAATTCAAGAATCTATTTATCCCTTTCACCTTTCCCACCAAATGGAGCTTTGGTCATTTTGCTTTGTTAACATGCATGACATACACCAAGTGGTTTTAGTTCGCAAGAATCTGAATATCCATCTTGATGTAACTTTGTCAAGCGTTTCTCATTTACATGACCTAGCTGATGATGCCAAAGTTGGGTGTGGTATGATTCATGTGAAGTATCTTTGTCATAGATTTCCATTACTTGGTTTGTGTAATCCAACACTGATCGTGTTGTCAAGTGCATCAAATTAGTTGTTTAATTTTGACTAGAATTTCTGCAGTATAGCAGCAACCTTAGGTCGTCTCTCGACGGAGCCTTAGATCATTAATTTAAAAAGAGTGTTTTGACTATGAAAGTAGAAGGTGAATTAGGTTTTTTAAAACTTGGGGTTTTTATGATTAATGATGAAAATAGGAAATTAAAGTGATAAAACAAAGTAGAAATGAACAAGATTGATTAAACGTGATCAACCCGGGGAAGTCTCGTGATGCTCATCCTTCATCGCTTCAAGGGATGGGGTTATGATCTTTTAATACCTGGTTTGTAATAGATATTAACATATTTTTACTGAGTTTATTCTAGGATACCTCCTAGGGTTCATTCGAAAACACACAATGTTTCACCGGGCACCGCCGATGATTGAGTGATTTGTGCTCGACATTATAACCGAAACTCACCAAGGCAACACACGAAGAAATCGATGTGCTGTCCAGGTTTGTATGTTACTTATTTGTGATACCATGACATAAATTTTCATGATCTTGACAGTGCTTACGTGAGTTCAATTGACCAATATGAACCACACAAACACTGCAATTGAATGAGGGAAGAAAAGGGGATGAACGGTGTGTGAAACATCACATGAAAGGGTACCCCCAAACATGATCATTTGAGTTGAGTATAACATACCAGTATATAACTCAATTAAATAAAAATAGAGGATGAGGAAAAACAACATACAACCTGGAATTAAAAAGATCATTCAAAATAATACAACTTTGAAGCTCGGGATTACATCACATTCCTCCCCAGGTGATCACAAGGGGTTTAGAAACCCATGGGAGAGGAAGAAGAAGAAGATGTTGAAGTAGCACTTCCCATAGCCTCCAGAACTGCTAGGGATGTTGAGAAGACTCCTTGGGGACTCCAAAATGGCAGCACCTTGCCTCCTGAATGCACTTGAAAATGGGGAGCCCAAGGTGTCATTTTATAGGAAAATTAGAAGGTGGTTTTAGGCACACAGATTTCATTAATCCACTTGTACCACGCGTTTTGGCCTTCATACATCCTTATATCGCTTTGGAGAAAATATAAAATTTGTATCCCTGCCTCTTGATTGTCTCCATCGAAAGTTTGGCACTATTTGGACAACTACAGCTCAAGATATTGATAAAATACAGAACACCGCATTTGACTTGGTCCAACTTTGATTCCTTGGACAGATCAGTTATTATGGGAATCGTAGAGGCCGAATGGGGCTTCGGTTCCTTCATATGAAATGTATCCCATCAAATGTTAGACCGGCACAAAAAATTTCAGCCCATTTGGATGCACAGATGTTGCTTACTATTCAAAATAGTGGACAGATGTCCATGGATCCATGCAATTTTGGCCCATTTTTCTTCCACTTCATCAAGGGCCCTCCAAATCATCTCCACCTACATTGAAATAATAAAAACAAGTAACATTTCCAATTATAATGTTGATTAAAATTAATTAAATTATTCAAACATTGAGTGCAATTTATTATTATATTTGGAATATTCATTACAAAACTAGTTTAAAACTGCGGTGTAAGGGTGGAATAAAACAGTGAATCGTGGTACGATCAAACACATAAAGACCATTGTATAAATGTTCCCTACCAAAACAAATGCTATATTTATAAAAGAATCAACATTCATTTCCAAAATTAAAAACAAATCTATATCTATTCTGGATACATAAATTATGTTTTTGGTTATATAAGGCACATAAAAACAACACTTTAACACCAAGATCATCCCAGTTGGAAACGTGAGGTGGTAGTCCTCGACAGCTACAGCAGCAAGTTTGGCACCATTGGCTACTCGTAGATCTACCTCCCCTCAATCAATCTTCCTGAATCTACTTGGTTCCTGTATTTGAATACATATGTGAGAACCACAAGTTGTATCTAATACCCAATTTATAGAAACATATAGATTGTATTTAATAAAAAATGCACCTGAAGCTTCCCCTTACTTATTAGGTTGGATATAGTTCTTCTTACAGTGGCCCTTCTTACCACATGCGAAACAAATATCCTCCTGTTCCCTTGCCTCCCCTTTGATCTTCCTTTTCTTGGAAGTCCGTGAAGAATCTTTTGGATTAAAGCTCTTCGCCTTCCCTTTCCTCTTATTAACCATAAGGATAGAAGGATTTCCGCGCTTCATATATTTTTCCACTTGGCGAATGAGGATAAGAAGATCAGATATAGACTTATCAATGTTTTTCATATTGAAATTGACAACAAAGTTAGAGAAAATCTGAGGGAGTGATGTGAGAATAAGATCGGTGCCCAGTTCTTTGGGGAGTTTAAACCCTAGAACCTCCAGGTGCTCAATGTAGCCAATGAGCTTGACTATATGAGGCTCAGCTAGGGAACCTTCTCCAAGATTACTTTGAAAGAGTGCCTTAGATATCTCAAACCTTTACTATCTTTCTCTCTCCTGGTAAAGACCACAGAGGTGCTCGATCATGCTATAAGCATCCATGTTTTCATGAGACTTTATGAGCTCGCTAGACATTGATGATAACATCAAACATTGAACATCGACCACATCATTCATATGTTTCTCATAGACCATAAAATCCTCATCACTCACCTCTTTGGAAGGTGGATCAGGTAATGCTGACTCCAGTACGTAAGACTTCCGTTCATGGCGTAGGATAACCTAAAAGCATCTAAACCATTTCTGGAAGTTACTATCGGTGAGGATGTTTTCTTTATCCAGAATTGATCATAGGGATAGTGCGGTTGATGAGCTTTTCATTTTTATTCTACAATTAAAAGATCAGATCATTATTACTTTCTTGATTACATTTTATGAGAAATAATAAATTTTATTAAGTCTCCCACTATTTTATCAAGTCCCAATGGCCCTCACCATTAAACTCAGAATGTCCAGTTTCCATGAATTTCTAGTGGCAAGGATCTATATTCCCATTCTCATAACCCTAAAAATGGTTGGTCAAGCTATTATAAGGTATTTAGGTAGGCAGGTATTTTCCAACTGCGAGCTTATAACTCCTTGATCTGTTGAGTGGACTCCCTAATCCTGAAATCATGACTTTGGATTTCCTCAACTCTTGCCTCCGATATTACACCGAGTATATAAAGGTATAATCCTATTAATGTAATGTGGTTAAGTCAACCCGAAACATTTCATAAGGGATTCCTGTATAAAAGTAAGTGTCCCAACAAGGGTTGGTCAAACACATAGTTTTATTGAGTTTTTCCCTTAATCAAGTAACAGAAGGCTTGTTCTGACTTAATATTTTATTTGAGGTATTTTTATCTCTTATTCTTGAATTTATTATTATCACACACTTTTTAATATTAATTGGAACTTACTTAAGTGATTAGCCATGTCTTGATAATATTTACGCATAAGTCTGGTTTATTTTATTTACATCTTGCATGCTTGTTTAATTCATTAATTATGTGATCGTGAAAACACATCCATAATGATAAACCATGCAACTTACAGAAATAAAATAAAGTAAATGGAATGATCATGATATTTTCTAATGGTTAGTTTATCTATCGGTTGATAAACTAACCCTGACCTAGGGGAGAAACACCTTGAACCTTTTGGGTTCGTGTTTACAGCTTCAACCTGTCCTCCTCTGTAACTTCTGGGATTGGTTTCGTCTCGGCTCCATCTTGAACTGACTCCACTATCTTGGGAGTTATATCCATTACATATGCCTTTTTTTAACTCACATATAGGTGAGGGGTAAAAAGAGGTTTTACATAAAAGAAACATTGGGCATGCAGGCCCTACATATTAATTAGGAGAAGGATCGCATGCCAAAAAACATTAATTCAAATAAATTAATTAAAAGAACCCATCCACATACAAAGGTATTGGTCTAACTCATGATCATACATACATGCAACGATATTTACGCATAAATAAAACTAGCAATAAATTCTTTAATCGTTCTTATTTAAGATAAATAACGCTTGAATCAATTAATTATCATCTTTAATTAATCAATCCTTTTATCTTAAACCCTTTTTTGAATTTCCTTGAGATTCCCATCCATCGTAATTTTAAACAAATAAATTCATTTAAAATTATCTTTGTACGTAACTTGTACCTTGGAGGAAACCCAGTGAATTCCTATTCATAACTACCTAATGAGTAGAAATGAACATTATGCAGATGTTAAATTAAACACATATATATAAAACATCTATCACGTGTTGTGCCTCAGATTTATGCCAGCACAATGATACATGTCTCAAGGGTTTGTATAATATAATAATAAATTTTAATAAATCTATGTAATTTGGATGAGTACACGACGTGAAGTTCCAACTACACAGCGTGTATTATTTTTCACCATCTCTCTGAAGTACACGCCCGGGGAAACGGCATGTGAGTGTACTTCGGAAATCTTCGGAGTACATGGTGTGTCTAGTGGGACACACGCTATGTAGTTCCTCATTACACGGTCTCCAGCTGGGCAAGTCGTGTACGGGGTACACAGTCCAACCCTAACCCGAAGGGACTATACGTCGTGTCCATTGGGTCACACGACGTGTAATTCGGAAACTGTGTGCCACCTGTTATTGGTCAACACACTGAGTCATTTAAGACTTATAAAGACTCTAAAACACAGATTGGTTTTGCGGATCTGATGCATTGAATCTTGACTACACAGCGTGTACTGTCGAATTCACACCTTGTGTTCTGGTGTTGTATGACCAAGAATCTTTGGAACCTCTGGATGAGATCCTCTATTTTATTTTAATCAAAATTAAAAGAAAATATTGTTTCTGTAAGGTGAATGAGAAACGAAAGAGGAGGAATAGATCTAGAGATTCAGATTTTTAAAATGATTAACTTGAATTGAAACAACTAAATTATTAAATGTGTAATTCATCAACAAAATATTTAAATAATTATAAACTATGATGTAACCGCTCTGATACCACTTGAAGGTTCTGGGTGCAGCGGAAGTGTGGTTGGGGCGACACCCAACTTTGATTTTTTACCATGATCAATGATTATTTTAGTATCAATAAGATGATGAAGGCCATTCTCTGTAGAATATAATCAAAGATTTAGATAAAGAATAAAGAGGCCTGAAACCTTAGAGAGGATCTTGCACATCATGTTTATAATTAATTTAATTAATTTCATAAATAAAATAATACCTGGATATTTGGTATTTTTTTCGTTGATGATGTTGATCATCCAGAATGACCCTTCCAGATTATCTCATTGCACTTGTAAGGATCCAAACTAGAATCCCTCTAGTGGTGATCCATGCATGCTTTGATGGCCTCCGATCGACATCACTCATTCTCCGGGTGCTAGTACGACTAAGCAGGTGTATTGTGTCGGTCGTTCTTGATCGCTTGTTCTTCAGTCTTGAAGAACGTCTCTCGTTCTTGAGAGGGGAGAGAAGAGGATTCGAGAGAGAAATTGTTTGACTCAACAATTCACAATTCACCAGGTGTGTGGTGTGGTGTATAGAAAAATAGGTGTACTTGTCTATTTATATACATGGAATTTTAGTTACAATATTTAATTTCATAGTAACAATTAAATACATTCATGAACTTAGAGAAAACCCATGCATTTAATAATAATACCGCATCATTATTTATGGTGCTCCAACTTGTTCAAAATGGAATTATAAATAAAATTCTACATCACAAAATTATAGCAGCGTTATTTTAATTTGTGCCAACTAGCTAAATAATTATTTACTATCTTGCAAATAATTATTTTAATAACAAACCAACCTTGGTCCGCTCGAACTCCACTTCCATTTATTGAACACCTGAATAAATAAATAAATAATTTATTCTCTTAAATAAATATTTTATTTACAAACTAGTAAATAAATATTTATTAAATGTTCAATAAAATAAATAAATATATTTAATTTAATTTATGCGATAATTTTAACATGAATAATATTATTCCACGGTCTTGATAATAATATTTATTTCATTAATTAAATTGAAATAGAATTTAACCGAGACCACCAAAAACACTTAGTGTGTGACCCTATAGGATTCTTTCTCATTGGCATTAGGTGGGCTTGCCTAAAGTCCAAGAGTACTGTCTAGCAATAGGTCAAAGCACCCAAGAGAAAGAATGTAAAGTCGTAGAAACAACATCCACATACGAATTCTCACTATGTAATATAATCCCTTTGTCTCAATATCTCATCAAGCAGGTTTCATGATTGTGTCATCAAATTTTGTGCTTGATACATCGTTCTTTGACTATCGGAAATAAACTCATTGTTACACCATGGCCATGGAATTTTGTGCGACTGTTCTATTTCAATAAAAGGACCGAGATATCAACTTCCATAAATGTAAGGGAAAATCCTTCCTCGACTTATCCATTAATAACATTCCACTTGTGACGCACCCAACGTACCATACTTCCCGCCAATTGTCTGCATGAAGGTTTTCGTCAGTAAATCAAAGTGTGTAAGTCATGACTCGTATTAATGATAATATTAAAGTCTAAGGATCATTACATACACTCACAGATATAAATATTATATGACACCAAAACATGCAGAATTCCTACTAACGGGTCTTTTCTCATAATCTCTTATCTCAGAGATTACCAAGTGCGGACTTCATGGGATTAAGTCTCATCTGATTACGAGTACTCACACCTGACGTTCTGCATGCTATGTGTCTCGTGATAGTATTCCATCTAACTGTATAACTATATTTAAGAATATTGTTATAGCATTTCAAAGTTCTCATCATAGCAGGGAATTTCCAGGATCTTATCAATGTAACAAATACTCTAGGACATTATTACATCATAGTCATGCAGAACAATGAACAATATGTAATAATACATTAAATATACATGTAATCAAAGTAAAACCAGTTGGTTATAGGATGCCAACTCTTATAGTGTTCTTGTTATTTATTTCTCATATGTAATTGGAAAAGATAACCATGATAATTTAAAATATTATCTTTCCATCCTTTTCTTTGGAATGAGTTTGTAAAGGAATAGATTTTTCATTGAGAGATTCATTTTTATAGTTGCTTTGTGGTGAAATCTAAACTTCTTTATCAAGAACTATTTTGAACTCTATGATTTATTTCATTCTTGTTTCCAGTTGACCAAAGTTTATTCATCGCATTTACAGGAATCGGGCTTCTAGCATAAGAATTTTGAGCATTGGTTGTTCTAGGTCTTAAATAATAAGTGGTTTACTTGACAAGACATAAATTTTGAAGCCTTCCAATGCTTTATTTGATAGATATATGTGTTACAATAAGTGTTATTGTTCTAAATGTTTCACATTTTTAATGTGCTCTGCGTGGAAGCACAACTTTTCCTCACAAGTTGGGGAGGAAGATGATTTGGAAGATGGAGTTTCCAAGACTAAAAACTCAGATGATTTAATCTCTGAACTAGAATTTTCATAGGATGATGAAACCTCAAAAGATCCATCTTTTCAAAACAATTTGGAAGAAGCTGATGGTGCTGAAAAATATTTGGATGAGAAGAAGACGGCCAAGAAAAATGCTTATACAACATTATTAAAAATCATTCTAAGTGTTCCTTTCTGTAACTTGATTCACCCAGTTCTTGATAAATTTTAACATAGATAGAATGACATCACTGGTGAGAATAGCTTGTCTTCCTAGCGAATGCTCCTCTATGCCACCCTCAGAAAGGAATAAGAGGTGTGTAGGATCTGGAAGCTTTATGAGTTGAGGCCCAAGTTTGATTTCTGCATAGCAGCCATTGAGGCTTGGGGTAAGCTCAAGAATGTCAGTGAGGCTGAGGAGATATTTAACAAGATGTGGAAAGGCTAGAAGATGTTTTCAAGGCATTAATGTGGTCTCTTGAAGGTCTATGTGGATAATAAAAAAACTATCCAAGGTGAAGTATCTTGTGAAGCATATGGATGAGAGTGGGTGCAACATTGGCCTGCTGACCTGGGATTTACTAGTGAGGATTTATTTGGAGGTTGGGGATGTGGAAAAGGTAGAATTGATACTCTAGAAGGCAACAATATTTTGTCTTAATCATTTTCCTCATGGGATTATTTTCTAATGTTGGTTTGTGATTCCTCTAATGGAGTTTCTAAAGGTCCTATTTTAAAACAACGGGATTCATCTCATGTTGGATTCATCCCAGGTTATGTTTTGGACTAGGATGGAAGAAGGGGTTTGAGATTAGGTTAGGAGAGGATAATGATTTGGAATATAATGGAGGAGAAAATTAATCATGCATCATATGATAAAAAAACTGAGTTTGAGGATACTAAGACTATCACTAGGAACACTAGATGGAATATATGAACCAAGTATTCCATATTAGGGAGATCATCTGTATAATTAGGGTACTAATCAATCCTTTTAACACACTCATCCTATAGAGTGTAATTTGTACTGGTCTTTTCATCTTTCCGGGTTACCAAATCTCCCAATGTATCCCATGTAAAAATAATATTCAAACATATATAATTCAATTATCATAAGTTTTCAACTACAAGAACATCATTTCTGTGTTATATTTCAGTAAAAAAATATATTGATTATTTATTTGAAACCAAATCAATCCATTGAATCACTTCATTGAGCACTCGATGCACCCAAAAATGTTTCCCTTTAAAAATCCACATGGAATTTTTTTTTAGAAAACAGAAGTCATTAAATTAAAAAATAATCCATAATGCTTCATCAAAAGAATGTTTTATAATAATAACTAAAAGAAATATCAAGAACATTAGGAGTTCATAAGTAATGAAAAAATATTTAGAAACACCTACATTAAAACTGATAAATTATGTCACATTCAAATAGAATCACTAAGGAAGGATCCTTAAGAACCAAGAAAGACATGAATTTTCATTAAACCCTCCTCCCCTGCCCTAGGTTCATATCCATGGCCATCTATAATATCAATCACCAAGGAAAAGGAATGAATAATGAATAACAATGGGATAGAAGGTGAAATCAAAGATAAATACATAAAAATAATATTTGAATATCATACCTTTAGTTGTGAGGGTCTTGATTTATCGAAAATGTGGTGGCGGTGGGGTTCTTCGAGGAAGTGCAGCGGTAGTGTGGTGGAGTGGCAGCATAGAGGTAGTGTGACTGGGGGAGAGCAGTGCACGGTGGCGGCGAGGTTCGACAAGAGTGGTGGTGTGGCAAGGTTTCGGCAATGCGGTTGGGCGAGAGCAGAGGAGCGACGACAACATGGTTCGGCAAGAGTGGCGGCGCGTCGAAAGTCAGATTCCGCAAGATCTTGAAGGTGTGCAAGAAAAGAAGATGACTGTTAGGGTTCATTTATAAAATCAGGTGATGCTTTTATCAGCACTACTTAAAAATAATTAATAAATAGTGTCTTTATTAGTGATAAAATTATAGTGCTGATAAAGGTGTATCTTTATCAGGCGACGATAAGGAGTTGGTGTTGACGACGGCGCAAGCAGTGCCTCAGATCTGTGGATTTCCACGAGTGTGGACTCATTGGAATGTGGGTGGACCGTGACTATTTTCGGCCGGTGAGTTTGGGATCCCGGAGGTGGATTCGGTGATGTGGCACGGCGGTGTTGATGGTGGAGAGTGCTTGTGGCATTGACGAACTGAAGACGGCGAGTATGGGGTCTTCATTAGCAAGTCGGCTCTTTGACTGTGACGACAGGGGGGATTTGCGGAGTTGATTGGTGATGGATCTGTCACAGGATGTATGGTGCGCTGGGTTCCGGCAAGAGCTTTGGTGTGGACCAGTGACGTCCTTGTCTTTTGGCGATGATGGCGGTCATTGATTGGGACGCAGGGTTGGTGGCCTCGCTTTTTGCGGTTGTTGACTTTGAGGAGCGGCCATGGGACGTGTGGCATTTTTCTTTGGTTTGGCTCAGGATTTGAGTGCTTAACATTCTCGGTGGCTGGATTACAGGTTTTGAGTCTGCTGACTCGGATGTGGAGTGTCTTTGGCAGTTTGCAGGTTGTATGACTGCTGGCTTGGGAGATGCAAAGCGGGTGTTTTACATGTCTTTTTTGATTGGATCTAGATTTGGGCCTATGTGCCTTTGTGTGGGTCTTAGGATCATCTTTTTTTGTTTGGGTGATGTTGTTTTGTCATTTCTTTGATTTGGTGGCACTTTTTGTACCGCACGTTTTCTTGATGTTATTTCTACATTTTAATTTTCAATAATATTTTTTAGGGTCTAGTACGTTCGACCCTGAACTTTCCTGGTAAGTATAATAAATATATTTATTATATTTATAATTTTATTAATATATATAATTAATATATTTATTATAATTTTATAACTATTTAAATATATATATATTTATTTATTTATAATTATAATTATAAATATTTGTATTTATTTATAAATATTTGTATATATTTATAAATATATTTATTTAATTATATATATTTATAACATTATAAGTATAATAAATATATTTTTTATAATTTTATAATTATTTAAATAAATAAATATTTTTTTATAATTAAAAATTATAATAAATTCATATTTATTTATAGTTAAATTATATATATATATAATTATAAAATTATAACAAATATATTTATTATATGCAGTTGGGGGCTTGTTTGAGTGGTAAAGGCTCCCCGTAATCCTGCATCAAACCCGGGTTCAAATCTTAATGGGAACGAATTTCCACAGGCAGGCGGTGACGTAAGCATGACGTAGACAGACAGTGATGTAGGCGGTATGATGCATGTGTGATGCTACACTGAGTCTTTGGGCCAGTTTTTGGGCCTTTTGAGCCATGTAATGGGCTTGATGCCCACTGAGTATGCAGGCCATGTGCTGAATAAATAAGGCTTGATGGGTAGACTATCTCTAAAGAGGGCTATGACCCGCATTTCTGGTCTGTGTGTGTGGTGTGTGTGTTTTTAATGTAATTTTACCCATAATCACCTAATATATATTTATTTCTTATATTTATAATTTTACAAATATATATAATTAATATATTTATTTAGAACTATAATTATAAATATTTTTATTTTTTATAATTATAGGTATAAGTAAATATATTTATAAATATTTGTATATAATTATAAATAAATATATATATATATATATATATATTAAATTATAATATATGTATTTATGGCAACCGTGAGGCGGAAGGATCTGCTATGCCGACGAACCCTGGTGGCGCGGGTGTTTGCTGCGATGGGACTCGGGATCCAGTAACTTTGTTAGAACCAGAGATCCAGGGCCTGATCTCTTCAAGTCGAATAATAGCGCACCCTGATGTGTTGTCTGACAATAAGAGTTTCGAAGATGACACCAAAATCTTGCAACTTTCTTTGTTGCCTTTAAACAAGTGTGTCTCTTTTTGTGATGCCCTAGATTCATCCAAGGAGTTTGACTCCCCCGGGTAGCGGGACTCCCGCATCTCCAAATCTGATGATTCCAAATTCACTGTAATTTCTCACCCTCTATGTAACAACCCAGACCTGAGCAGCCACCCGAATAGTGCTAAACAGGTCGGGTGTTACTACCTTAGGCGCACCTCCCCGAACACCAAAGTTTGTCGACTAGTAGCGAGGGTCTTTTAGGTATAGTGTAGAGGCTATACCCTCTCAGAGGATAATAAGGGTACTGGTCCGAGTGTAATAATAAAGATGTAGTGGAATAAACGACTCAGCAGACTTGAACTAGACCCACAGAGCGGAAGTACATTAAATATCGATAAACAGCAGA
Source organism: Viscum album (assembly GCA_963277665.1). Classification (NCBI taxonomy): domain Eukaryota; kingdom Viridiplantae; phylum Streptophyta; class Magnoliopsida; order Santalales; family Viscaceae; genus Viscum; species Viscum album. The sequence goes on from OY728126.1 coordinate 1,151,615,472, forward strand.
AGCAATAAATATCAACAACAGTAGCGGAATATAAACACAATAGCATGCTGACCACTTGTAACAACTACTAGAATAGACAAGTCATGCATCCATAGAAATTCAATATAGAAAAGGGGCGCCAATGGCTAACCAATCATAGATACAAAATAAGTAAGCATGCTGATACAGGAAAAAAAGAAAACAAAGTAAACTTCATCTAGGCAAGACCTCAAGGTCCATACCATCTCCATGAAATAGCTAATGCAGTCTAGCTCCTGAAGCTGACCTCTTTCATGAACGTAAATCCATAAATTCTACACACGTCCTGAAGGGACCATGCAGGGTGTGAGACGAATCTCAGTAGGATACCACCCAACGGTGTGTACCTAATATAAGTGTTTCAACATGCATGCAGTATAAGGAAAACAATAAACAGTACGATGTACAAATAAACATAAACTCCACTGGTGCTCAGTAGCCACCATGAAGTGTCATCTGCTTTGGTCAACGTCGGAATCTCTGTCATGTAACCCGGCACCATGTACCCCCTGGCACCGCATGTCTCAAGTATCGATGTCCCAAAGGCACGCCCGAGAAATAGTAACCTGGAGGAACAGTGATGTCTTTACTCAAATAAGGTAGTCGGAGTAACAATGATGTTTTCCCTCAATAAAAGCACCAGAGGGACAACGATGTCTACCCTCAATAAAATCACCAAAGGGACAACGATGTCTGCCTTCAAATAATGGCGAGCCTTTGTCCCCAACCCGATAACCTCAATGATATCCCCTGAAGGATCCTCACTTCCCATGTGGCTTCCTATGACAAGCACCCCAACCAATAATACCTAAACCACAACTAATGGGGGCCTCTGCCCACTTGAGTGGTCAAAACCACCTTATCACAGAGTCTCTTTGTGTGCACACTACTCAAATTTCCGAGTGAGCGGTAATCACCAAAATATTACCCAAGCCACAACACCTCTGACACCTCATGTCCCTGTGACCATTCCTCTCAAGTTCGACGGCCTCGCCATCCAAGTTAACCAGGCTATTCCCAACCTGACAGTCACCCTGCCTCAAACCGACGTCCATGACACCCAATCCCATGGTCAGAACCACTCAATGTAACCCAGGCCAAGCCCAACCTGTGATCAGCATCACTCAAGAATATCTGGGCCATGCCCAACACAACCCAAAGGTTCTAGCATATGCAATTCAGAAATTACATATATAACACCTTTAAACGAAACACATAGATAGGAAAAACAATCTAAACAGTTGAATTTCACTAGCCCAATGGTTATCAACAATAGTATTGAGGTCTTGAATGCCTCTAACAATTCAAATCAAGGTTTAATAAACTAAACTCGACAGTTTATAACAATACAATTCAATTATAACCATTTTGGAATTCTCTATCCAAAATGCCCCGATGAGAAATGACCACTCGCCTAGCCCCGCTCAAGAAAAACAGGTAACAGGCATACCTAAAGGCATCCCATAGGTCAAATAAACAATTAAACCAACAATAGTAGGTAAAATAGGGTCACGTTCAAAATACCCGAAAACACGCCAAAGGTCGCACCACCTAAAAGTCTGTGAAAACACAAAAAGATATATGCACCACCTACCTAAGACTCGTAGACGTAGGCACGTCTGATATCAATCTCAAATTCGAAGACGATCTTCATAGATCTATGTTTCCATCAAATCCCAGAAATTCCACTCAGATGGAAACTGTGACATGTGAGGCAAAGGATCAAGAACGGAACATGGTGCGTGGTTTTAGCCTCACTGTTGTGATCCCGCAGCCACCAACGGATTGAAGAACGGACAATGGATGAAGAATCTAGGAGAAGAAATGTTTTCGTCCTTCCATAGCGTCAAGGTCCGAAAACGGGGAAGAAGAAGGTATTTTCTGGAATAAGACACGATGCCCTTTCATTTAAGAGAATAAAAATAAAATTACACGGTGTGTATTAAGGACTACACGCCATGTAGTAGCCTTTTCCATAATCTGACTTAAGCGGAGGTAGCCACATAGCTTGGATGCTCCACAAGGGTCGACACACGACTTGAACTCAGCCGGTATGCAGAAAGGAGGATACACGACATGTCGAGCAACACTACACGTCGTGTAGTAGGAAATATCTACACGGTAATCACACAGTATGTACTCAGAGAGCACACTGCTGGTACACACCTAACCCATACACGGCATGTACTTTATAGTACACGGCGTGTAGTCTGAAAATTTTCAGAACTTCCCAGATTTTTCCAGTTTTCTCAGAAATAAGTCAATTTTTCAAACAGAGTCAGGATTTTGACCTATTCTAAAAACTCGAGTTCTTACAATCTCCCCACCTTAACATAGCTCTTACCCGAGCTATCAAATGAAACCCGGAGATGGCACCGAACATACCACCCTGATCAAAGAAAACCGGACTTCCCCAGTCTCAAAGGTTCAGGATAAATTCCTCAAGGGGGTCCCCACCTTAGGAACTACCTAACTCGATCTCAAACCTACAAAACTCAACAAATCAAGGGTTTACTAACCTGCTTCAGAACTCATGGTCCTCTCGTGATGCATCGTCACCTCTGCGCCTCATTGGTGATCCTGTGTCGTTCCCAACACCCAAACGTGTCTCGCACCGCATCGGTGTCCGCCTCCATGAGGTCATGCATCCCATGGATGCTCAAAATAAAACTTGATGTCATGCACCTCAAGTAACCCACATCCTCGATGACCCAATGCCCAAGAAACCTCAAGTAGCCTGCATCTTCGATGCCCTGATGCCACGCATCTCATACATATATATAAATATATCATGCACCTGGTATGGTGCTAATCCCGCTGACCAGCATCTAGTCAGTACACATAAATCATGTGCACCTCTCACACTCAAAACGGACATGCCTCAACAGGTCATTCCAAAAAGAAAACAAGAAAGTCACATCCACACTCGCAGTGTGCCTCTAACCATCGTTGTCTCACCAGCCTGCTCATCCCCTGGCAGCTCCACGGCGTGCACCTGGATTGATGTATGGCTACCTGATGCATGACCTCACTATGGTGCTGCTCCAGTCACCGGCCACTGACCCCTCAGCTGGGTCCCGCTATCCCTGTCACGTCCTCCACGTGTAGTTGAAAATTGGCTACCCTCTCCTGGTACCGAACCTGAACCAATTCTAGATGTCACAGTCTACCCTGGTCCCTGCCTACCAGCTGTCTGAGAAGGCTTCCTATAGAACCTTTCCAGATGTCTAATCTGTCCACATGCCTGGCACTCCTTTGGAGGCCTATCGCATTGAGTCCTAATATGTCCTGGATACCCACACTGAAAACAAACCACTGCTAAACTTCTACGAGGTGGTCTAACTGAGTCATTGGCCTGATTGCACTATTGGAACTCATCCTTTCCTCGCTTCTTGCTGTCTGAACCATCACCTGAAGCTGCCTCCTGGCCAACCTGGGGCATATCCCTCTGGTTACCCTCCACTATGAGCGCCTGATTCACCGCCTCTGAGAATGAACCCAGCCTGAAGATATTCACCTATATTCGAATGGCGTGTTGTAAATCATCCTCTAAGTGACTCACCCTAGTCAAGTCATCGGTTACCATACCAGGTGAAAAACGAGACAACTTAGTGAAAGTAGAAGCATAGTCCATGATGGACATGTTTCCCTGCTAAAGGATTAAGAACTCCTGAGCTCTCTTCTCCCTTAGTGTCTCTGGGTAAAAGTGCTCGAAAAACCTGTCCTTAAAGTCTTTCCATGCTAGTCTCTCGTGCCTGCGATCCTGAACCCAGACATCCCACCAGAACTTTGCCGATCCTCTCAGCATGTACGTCGCCAGCTTGACCCTCTGCCCTGGAGCCATCTTGAGTTGCTCAAAGATTATCTATATGCTCTCTATCCAGTTCTCAGCCACCCGTGGACCACCCTCACCCTGAAAAATCGGTGGGTGTTGTGACTGGAACTCCCACGTCAGATATGCCATAGATGGTTCTATACCCTGCGCACCTCTATCAATCCCCTGCAAGACATGTACTAGGCTAGCTTGGAGCTGCTCGTCGAGCCACAGCCCGAATGTTGCCAAACCCAGCCGATGCCCTATCTACACTGGACCCCAAACCTGATCCTGTCTCTGAGCCTGTACCTGCGGCTCATGCTCTGCCTGCACCGAATCCTGAACCTGATCCTGCACCTACAGCACTGTATCATTACCCGCTTGATGCTCCATCTGAGTCGACTAAAGGAACCCGCTGAATACCATAAATGGTCAGACAACCCATATATATATATATAGACACACATAACAATATACATTCAACGCATATAAGGAAAGAAATATAGAGGCCACATAAAACAACTACCCTTACTCTCCCCTATCGCAACCCATGCCCATGGAATCCCGGCCTCATGGCCTCCTTACCCGCCCTCAATAGATCCAAGTATCAAAAGTTCCTTGGGCCATGCCCGTCTTGACAACCAACGTTTCCTCAAACTGATGACTGAGTCACCCACTCCTGGTGATCAAAATCACCCCAACCATAGTACCTGCTTTATTGTGCAAGATTCAGACCCAAATACCCTACTATATGCAATTTTACAAATATATAAATCAAGGCATAACACATTAAAATCAATAAGAAATTCTATCAGTAATTTCACCTATTCACATTTCAAAAGAAAACAAAGCATAGAAATTGATATTATTTACATGGTATTATCACATCACAAGGCATACATGCATTTATGAAATTGAAATACCCCAAAATGTGCCTATCAAAAGCCAAAAAATCATGCCTTTCCATACCGGGCCAAGGTCTAATTCTCCTTTGTTGCACAGGTCAAGGGTTACGTATCACAATCAATAACATCACACACCAAGTGAGCCACTGAGGTGGAAATCATATAAACTATAATATGAGCAAAAGAAAATAGCAATTCCCACCCATGGAAACTTGGTCTATCCCTCATACCTAGGGCTGTAGGCACCCAAGCACAAGCTAGAAACCCAGTTCCAGTAAAAACCTATCTTCAGTCTATTATATCCCAAATAGTAAAACCAGTAGAAATAAAAAGAAAAGTCTCAATCTCATTAGTATCCAGCAAAACACTACTACTAAATCCATGTCAAAAACTCCTCTGATACCACTTTGTAACGATCCGAACCCGAGAAGCCACCCGAACAGTGCTAAACGGGTCGGGTGTTACTACCTTAAGCGCACCTCCCCGAATACCAAAGGATTCCGACTAGCAGAGAGGGTCTTTTAGTTATAGTGGGGAGGTTATACCCTCTTGGAGGATAATAAGGGTATTGGTCTGAGTATAATAATAAAGATGTAGTGGAATAAATGACTTAGCAGACTCAAACCAGACCCGTAGAGCGGAAGCACATTCAATATCGATAAATAGAGGAAGAAATAAATATCAACAACAACAGCGGAATGTAAACACAACAGCATGATGACCACTTGTAACAACTACTAGAACAGACAAGTCATGCATCCATAGTAAGTCAATATAAAAAAGGGGCGCCAATGTCTAACCAATCGTACCTACAAAACAAGTAAGAATGATAATACAGGAAAGAAAGCAAACAAAGTAAACTCCAGCCAGACAAGACCTCAAGGTTCATATCATCTCCATGCAATAGCTAATGCAGTCTAGCTTCTGAAGTTGACCTCTTTCCTACATGTAAATCCATAAAGTCTACACACGTCTCGAAGGGCTCGTGCAGGGTGTGAGACGAATCTCAGTAGGATACCACCCAACGGTGCGTACCTAATATAAATGTTTAAGCAGGCATGTGGTATAAGGAAAATAATAAACAGTATGATGCACAAATAAACATAAACTCCACTGGTGCTCAGCAGCCACCATGAAGTGTCACCTGCTTTGGACAATGTCGGAATCTATGTCATGTAACCCGGCACCATGTGCCCCCTGACACCGCGTGTCTCAAGTACCGTTGTCCCAAAGGCACGCCCAGGAAATAGTAACCCAGAGGAACAGTGATATTTGTCCTCAAATAAGGTAGTCGGAGGAACAACGATGTCTTCCCTCAATAAAATCACCAGAGGGACAGCGATGTCTGCCCTCAATAAAATCATCGGAGGGACAACGATGTCTTCCCTCAAATAACGGCGAGCCTCTGTCCCCCAACCCAATAGACTCAATGTTATCCCCTGAAGGCTCCTAACCTTCTACGTGGCTTCCTATGGAAAGCACCCCCAACCAATAATGCCTAAATTTCAACTAACGGTGGCCTCTACCCACTCGAGTGGTCAAAACCACCTCATCATGGAGTCTCTCTGTGTGCACACTACTCAAAGTGTTGGGTGAGCGGTAATAACCAAAATAGTACCCAAGCCACAACACCTCTGATACCTCGTGTCCCTGCGACCATGCCGCTCAAGTCCGACGGCCTCGCCATCCAAGTTAATTGGGCCATGCCCAACCTGACAGTCACTCTGCCTCAAACTGACGTCCATGATGCCCAATCCCATTGTCAGAACCATCCAATGTAACTTGGGTCAATCCCAACCTATGATCATCATCACTCAAGAATATCCGGGTCATGCCCAACACAACACAAAGGTTCCATCATATGCAATTCAACAATTACATATATAACACATTTAAACAAAACACATAAACAGGCAAAACAATCTAAACAGTTGAATTTTACTAGCCCAACGGTTATCAACAATAGTTTTGAGGTCTTGAATGCCTCTAACAATTCAAATCAAGGTTTAACAAACTAAACTCAACAGTTTAAAACAATACAATTCAATTATAACCATTTTGGCATCCTCCGGCCAAAATGCCCTGATGAGCAACGACCACTCGCCCGACCCCGCTCTAGCAAAACAGGTAACGGACATACCCAAAGGCATCTCATAGGTTAAATAAACAATTAAACAAGCAATAGAAGGTAAAACAGGGTCACACTCAAAATACCCGAAAACACACCAAAGGTCGCGCTGCCCAAAAGTCTGTGAAAACACAAAAAGAGGTATGCACCACCTACCTGAAACTCAAAGATGTAGGCACGTCTGATATCGAGCTCCAATTCGAAGTTGATCTTCGTAGATCTACGTTTCCGCCAAATCCCGGCAATTCCACTCGGATGGAAAGTGTGACGTGTGAGGCAAAGAATCAAGAACGGAACAGGGTGTGCGGGTTTAGCCTCGCTATTGCGATCCCGCAGCCACCGACGGATTGAAGAACAAATGGCAGATGAAGAATCTAGGAGAAGAAATGTTTTCGGCCTTCCAGAGCGTCAAGGTCCGAAAACGGGGAAGAATAAGGTATTTTCTAGAATAAGACACGACACCCTTTCATTTAAGAAAATAAAAATAAAATTACACGGCGTGTATTAAGGACTAAATGTCGTGTAGTAGCCTTTTCCGTACTCCGACTTAAGCGGAGGTAGCCACACGGCTTGGACGCTCCACACGGGTCGACACACGGCTTGAACTCAGCCAGTACGCAGAAAGGAGGATACACGATGTGTTGAGAAACACTACATGTCGTGTAGTAGGAAATCCCTACACGGTCATCACACGACATGTACTCAGTGAGCACACGGCTGATACATGCCTAACCCATACACGACATGTACTTTATAGTACACGGCGTGTAGTCTGAAAATTTCTAGAACTTCCCAGATTTTTTCAGTTTTCTCAGAAACAAGTAAAATTTTCAAATAGGGTCGGGATTTTGACCCGTTCTAAAAACTTGGGTTCTTACACTCTAGTGGTTAAGGAGCGACTTGAGGTCTGCAGATTTTTCTTTATTGGTCGGCTAATACTCTATAAGGGTGACAAACCAATGAACACTGAGGAGTTAAAGCTCAAACTCTGTCAAGTTTGGGGTTTCTCATATTGGAGGATTGTCCCTATTGGAAGAGGATATTTCCATCTTCTTTTCTCATCTGCAAATGACAGATTGAGGGCATGGAGCAATGAGTTTTATTCCCTTAATCCTTAAAGTTTCATATTGTCTGCTTGGGATTTAAGCGTTAACCCCTACCAGCAAAAGCACTCAAATGCTCAGATTTGGGTTAAATTCATGGCTTAAGCTGGGTGTTCTAACATCCTTTAATTTTGAATGATTTAGTCTCCTGCATTGGTATCCCCATGAAGATGGATGAGAATACAGTGCATGTAAAATTTGGTTGTTTTTCCAGAGTTTTAGTTGATGTGGACTTGCAATGCCATGTTGGTGGTCAATGGTGATAAATTTGATGTTGAGTTTGCTTATGAATCAATCCTCGCATTCTGTAATTATTGCAATTTGGTGGGGCATGATGTTTCTGACTATAGGAATATGAGAAAAATCATATGAAAGTGGGATCTTATGCCCATGGAAATAGATATCATGGCTCCTTGATGGTGGTAAAATCTAGTGGGACCCAGGCGGTCTCTAAGGAGGAAAGGATTAAGCCCTTTGACCAGCTACTGAAGGTACAAGTGCAAGACCCCTTGGTTCTTTCTAGTCAAGAGGAGGTGTAGATAGGGGCTCTTCAGAAATCTGCAGGCGTTGACACACCAGCTGGCTGCACTCCCATGGAGAAGGCTCCTTCTCCATCTAGCTCTGCACACAAAGAAGGCTGCAAATTTGGTAAGGGGATTTCTATTGCATCATTTCGTGATGTTCTTGTGGAACAAATTCAAGCCAATGAAGTCCAACGTGATGAGTTTGATTTGGAACATGATGTCCAAATGCAAGCTGATACTCAGTTTTGGGAGGAGCGATGTTCTTTTAAAAACAGGAAAGGGAAGTAGGTTGACTCTCCCCTACCACTGATCAAGGCTGGTGTTGCTTCCTAGGATGCAGTTGCAGTCCCTTTAGCGGAATAGAGAGCGGTTGGTCCTATGAATGAAGTTCCAGACTCTAGAAAAAACGTCTTGAGTTTGATTGACTTTCTTAATAGATCAAACAATAAGGAGGTCTTCCGAGATGAATTTGAGAGCGCGCATGGTTCCGAAATGTTTGCTGCAGGAATTTCTATCTTCAAATCACCGACGCAATTTGATCCACCTGAGGACAACGTAAGTGATGAGTCATGACAACAACCTAAGACGTGAAGGAGAGAACGACATTCACGAGGCAGAGGTGGGGGCTGTCGCGCTTACTGATTCTCCTATCACTGGATGTGTTTGGTTTTGTAGCAGTGTTTGTTCACTGGTTTTTGTTTGCCGCCCACATCTTGTTTGCTACTTTTATTTTCTTTGAATAAACTTTAATATCACAGGCTAATAACCCATGACCTACACCGTTTTTCATATATAAATGATCATTCATGATGAATGCATAACATATGCATATCAATTATACTTACACGTCAATATATTTATTGACCGATTTCATTGGAAACATAAATATATATATATATATATATAAAGTATTTATATATAATTATAAATATAATAAATATATTAATTAATTAATAAAATTTATTATAATCTTATAATTTTTTAAATATGTATTTATTTGATTATAATCTTATAAATACTTTTTTTAAACATTATATATATATTTGAATTATTAAAAAATTTATATTAATTATAAACATGTGTTTTTTATTTAATGTATATAAATAAACATTATTTTTGAATATAGATATAATAATTTTATATAAACTAGTATTGTGCCCGTGCAAATGCACGGGACTATTCAATTTTCTTTAAAATCATGTGGTTCTATGTCATTCAAAAGGTATTTACATTTTTAAAATTTAATACTGAGTAGTAATTAAAAACATGTTATAAAGACAAGATAGTGGTAGGTAATATTTAAACATTAAGAGAAACTTCTGAGAAATCATAATAATAATAGGAAATATATATGACTAAATGAAAAGGAATGAAAATATATTTTATTAGTGGAGAAATAAAAGACATGAATTAATTTACATTTGAATAAAAGAAAGTTGATTAATGAACATAGAAATATGAGAATTGAAACAGTGAATGTTAACCTAAAAGAAAAAGTTTCAAACTAAGAAAACATAACAATATCTTTACAAAGAAATTTTTCTACCTGAAAAAGAAGTTGTGATATTAAAGTAGTAGATTCTGGTTTTTAATAGTGCCTGGTGTATTCCTGGGAGAGATATTATCATCATTTAGCCATGTTAGTAATATCCCTCATGTAGTGAGTATTTGATGTAGTGGAGCCCCTATCAAGGATGTTGGGTTCACTGTATTGTAGATTCTTATAGTAGAAAATGGAGGTGAGAAAAAATACTGGGAAATTAGTTATACATAAGAATGGAATAGTAAATTACCTCCATTATGTCATCATCTAAATCAAATGATCTACAATGAAAATCACCATCATCTAAAGGAATATATCGTTGAAAAAGATAATGAATATATATGTGAAAACATGGACTGTGATAGTTTTAGATTATGAGGGAAGGAGGTGAGAGGGAAATATAATTCAAACCCCAAACCAAGCCTACAACAGAACTGCACATGATCATCGTAGCCATCAAATAGATGGTCATGTGAGTGAAGGAATTGGTGTCAACGTGATGAACATGTTATAAAACATGTTATATTTGTGATTTATGATGGTCAAAATGTTTTAGTGTCAAAATAAATGCACATTAGAGAGTGAAAATTGTATATTAGCAAAAATTAACCTCCAACCTGTATTTTTTTTGGAGGAACCAGCATTTCAGTACTCTTTACCCCCAAACTCTATTCATTTCAGCTGACTCCAAATGATCCAGTGCTTGATGTTCCTATAACATAAGGGTAAAATGAAAATTAAAATAATGTGGTCTATGTGTTCAATTTAAATTATAAGGGTAGTAGTAAAATAACATTCAATTTACAGTAGTAAAATGACATTCAAACAGTAACTTAAACTTGGAATAAATCTAGTTACATAATTTACAATCAAGTTTATAGAGCATAGAACGGTGATATTACAAATCAAATGTCAATATATGGTGCTGGATCCATGGTGGTGGGTTTGGGCAGGAAGGTGATCACACCCAGAATTTATGTTTCTTTGATTTTCTGCTACTCTAATGGATAACATGTTTCAGACCTTCATAAAATGTCACCTGTAAAACAGAACATTTTTTGGAGAATAAATGTATGGATGAAAGGATAGTTTCATGAACTAAAATGAAACAGAACACAAAATGCACCCAACTTGTGAACTAAACTGAAACAGAACTCAACATGGACTCAACAAATGAACTGAACTGAAACAGAGCACAAAACGGACCCAAATCAAAGCCCCAAGTTATAGCTAAGTGGTAGCAGTCTTGCAGGGTCATGAAGTGTGAGAATGAAATATTATAATTTATCCTTGATATGAGATTTGTGTTTTTCAATAATACCATAGGAAACTACTGTGGCTTCTCGAAGCTCCAGCATATTTGTAGCATCATCTTCTAAATATATACATAGCTTCTCCTAATCTGCATTGAAAAAAATCAAGGCTGTATAAAAATAATTACCTCCATTACTTTTTTCCTATGATGGTAAGTTTTCCATCATGAACATCATGCTTTAGGGATTTGAGAAGATGAAATGAAATGTCAGAATATTTTAAATGTTATTAAAATTCAGTGCAATTTGGGCTTAAATGATTACTAAAATAAATACCATTAAAGGTTATAAGGATTCACTTTTCAAGTAAGAAAGAGTCGGTGGTGTCATGTATGCAGTATGGGTATTAATCTACATTTCATAGATTGATTCAATGAAAGTTGAAAGGTCAGATAAGCAGATGATAAAAACAAAAAATGATAATAGGTTGAATGATATTTGAAAACTAACTATAATACAAATCAGAATATAACCAATAACAGGCATGTTTTAGAAAATAATCTGTCAAATCTGGAACCCTTGTAAGAACCATATGGAAACATACATGTCTAAGTTCTATTCAGACAACCCAAATAATAGAAATTTTCAAACAGTCTAAACAGAATTTGTAAATCAATATGTGCAGAAATTTTCAATCAACCATCACCTCTTACACCTCTTACAGTGAGGTGTCAAACAATATGAACAGAAATGTGTTTGTTTATATCATGCCCTTAACTAATTCAGTTGCATACTCGATCCTGGTAAGGTAATGAAAGATGTTAGAAAAATCTATTATAGTAATTAGGATACCCAAAAAATAGTCAAAAAATACTGACTGAAAAGTCAATCTAATACAAAAATAATTATAATAGAAAACATACCATTTTTGTGCCCTTAAGGTCTGTTTGTTGACCCATTCCTGGAAGTGGTCATAACTTATGTTTCTCAAAACATAAATGATTCTGGAACATCATTGTTGGGGATCCATTATAGGATTATTACATTATATTGGAATCAAACTTTGCACGATCATGTTCACATCGCATGGGTGCATCTGAATATGTACATTCATAAATAAAATAAGATATGATTGCTCTGAAAACTCATTAAAACGAAAATTAACTATAGATTAATGGAGAAGTGATAATATTGAACACAAACTGAATACATTATGTACCCGAATGGGTTGGAATTAGGGTGATAATGATTCAAGTGTTGATGCCATCACAATATCTACATCATTCGTCAAAGCATGCGTGAATAATAAAGCATTTAATGGGTGCATAGTAGTCTTATATATAACCAAAAGTCATCATTATAATAAATGAGAATTATACTTAATGCAATGATGGATGTCTGAATGATGTGAACCACATGAAATCATATGCATTGTATTATAATATTGAAATTTTGTATGAATAGAGTGAAATTAATAACTTAAAAGTGGATAATATCATCACAAAGTATATATAAAAGGAAAATCACCTTAGGAGGGATGCATCTGCAACATGATGAGAGTCAATAAAATCTGAACCATTGGGAATTAATTGATGATGATTCTAATAGACCATGACGCTATAATGGATAATGGATTCTAAATATATCATTCAGAATTAACCCAAATATACTCTATAGATTATTAATGTTCACATAATAATGGGTTTTTGAAATGAATAATAAATGAAGATAAAAGGGAAGAAGAGAAGAAAACGCACCTACTGTGGAGAGTTGTGGAAGAAGGTAAGAAATTAGGTTAAGGGTACCTCTAAATTTTATATGACCAGCACTTGCAACTTTTGTCAAAATATTCTTCTTAATCCAATGACGAACTACCAGGTGCAACTTCTGAGCCTGCTGCGGTGTGGCAACTTAACTCGTTCCAATATGCCATACTGGATTATATGCAATGACTATATTAGTATAGCTATAAAAAACATTTTCCAAGTCATAGACAACATCAATAGACCATCAAAACTGCGTTTTGAAAGCAGGATCATGAATTTTGATAAAGGAAAGAGGCAGCAATGCTTTTCATAAAAAGGCTTTCATCTATAAAGTAATATACTACAAAAATAAATGATAAAGAACCATATACAATGCAATTCACATATATTCAATAAAAATATAAAAAAAAATGGATTATGTCAATGTCAGACAAAAAGATGAAGGTATTCATAAAATAAAAGAATAGTGATTAAGATTTCTAGTGTAAAATATGAGAAGATCCATATGGGATTGTATGTATTCTACTGGCTGCCAGTGGGTATGATTATGGAAAAGAGAAAGAAGAGAGAATGAGACATGATAAGACCAATACTTGTTTGTATTTCTTCTCAATCTTAACTATTCCATTACAAAACACATTGATGCTCTGATCATTGATCTGATGAGAAATGATAAGATCTAAAAATGTTTGTATTTCTTCTGAAGCCTACTTTGATGAGGGGTCCTTCTTCAAGTCATTTTAGCAGTTTCCAATCATATCCATTAAAAACATTCAATTCCTAAAGAATGCCATTAAAGAGTATCAAAAATATTATTTTAATAAGAACTCTGAAAAAAAAAATGAAGGATAAACAATCTATAATCACTTTTTAATATGAGTAGCAATATAGTGCAAGAGATTAGGTTAAAGGTACCTCCAAATATTTTACGACCAGCACATCCAACTTATGTCAAAATATTCTTCTTAAGCCAATGAAAAACTACCAGGTAATCAAAAACATGTTATTCAATGCAAAACCATATCCTGAAATCAATAGAACTCACACACAAGAAACAATAAAAAGGAAAAAAAACACCAGTAAGTCATCGTCATCCAATAAACGAATAAAAAAATTATGTGTTTACACATAAAAGCAGTAGTAAAGAGAAGAATGTTGTGACAGTACCATCACAATCAGGTACCAACTTCATCATAATTGACCATTTCCCAAGAGAAAACATGTTCTTCAATGTGAAACCATCTCCTGAAATTAATATAAGAAACACTGTTCAAAATATACAAAGAAAAAATTCTTGTAAGTTTACCTCAAAGAAAAACTGAATTAACAAAATCCATTATAATTGATCCTCTTCAAAGTTAAACACTACCCAGGAAAATAGAAATCAAAAGACATTTTTCATAGTCAAATTAGTCCCAAGATATTAAAATTAGTGAATCATACCTTCAGGCAAGAAAATATCCCGAAAATCCCATACCTCCAACCCACGTAGAAATAAAATCGTTAAGTAATGACACCAATTATATCCCTACAATCTCATACATTCAAGTCATTTTAGTAGTTTCTAATCAGCTCCATCAAAAATACAGAAAATATTAAATTCCTAATGAACTCCATTCAAGATTATCAAAAAAAATTTAATAAGTACACTGAAAATAATTAGATGGAGGTATGCTGGAAATCCATATATAAGCTAATAAAAATGAAATAAAATGTAAATTGACAAGCTAATAAAAATTAAATAAAATGTAAATTGACATCACAAATCAATTCACATAATGATAAAAAAATTATGAAAAAAATAATGAACAAAGAAAACAGAGTGCTAAAAATATAATCCAGAAGATAGGTTTTATAGTCAAATGGGATCTAATAGATTGAAAATTTTAAAACATACATTCAGGAATGCAATATTTTAAGAACATTCAATTCCTAAAGAATGCCATTAAAGAGTATCAAAAATATTATTTTAATAAGAACTCTGAAAAAAAATATGAAGGATAAACAATCTATAATCACTTTTTAATATGAGTAGCAGTATAGTGCAAGAGATTAGGTTAAAGGTACCTCCAAATATTTTACGACCAGCACATCCAACTTATGTCAAAATATTCTTCTTAAGCCAATGAAAAACTATCAGGTAATCAAAAACATATTATTCAATGCAAACCCATATCCTGAAATCAATAGAACTCACACATAAGAAACAATAAAAAGGAAAAAAACACCAGTAAGTCATCGTCATCCAATAAACAAATAAAAAAATTATGCGTTTACACATAAAAGCAGTAGTAAAGAGAAGAATGTTGTGACAGTACCATCACAATCAGGTACCAACTTTATCATAATTGACCCTTTCCCAAGAGAAAACATGTTCTTCGATGTGAAACCACCTCCTGAAATTAATAGAAGAAACACAGTTCAAAATATACAAAGAAAAAATTCTTGTAAGTTTACCTCAAAGAAAAACTGAATTAACAAAATCCATTATAATTGATCCTCTCCCCAGTTAAACACAACCCAGGAAAATAGAAATCAAAAGACATTTTTCATAGTCAAATTAGTCCCAAGATATTAAAATTAGTGAAGTATACCTTCAGGCAAAAAAATATCCCGACAATCCCATACCTCCAACCCAGGTAGAAATAAAATCGTTAAGTAATGACACCAATTAGATCCCTACAATCCCATATATTCAAGTCATTTTAGTAGTTTCTAATCAGCTCCATCAAAAAAACATAAAATATTCAATTCCTAATGAACTCCATTCAAGATTATCAAAAAAACTATTTTAATAAGTACTCTAAAAATAATTAGATGAAGGTATGATGAAAATCCATATATAAGCTAATAAAAATGAAATAAAATGTAAATTGACAAGCTAATAAAAATGAAATAAAATGTAAATTGACATCACAAATCAATTCACAAAATGATAAAAAAATCTGAAAAAAATAATGAACAAAGAAAACAGAGTACTAAAAATGTACTCTAGAAGATAGGTTTCATAGTCAAATGGGATCTAATAGATTGAAAATTTTAAAACATACCTTCAGGAATGCAATATTTTAAAGGTTAGCAATCTGCATTTAACAAAATTATAAGGAATCAAATGAAAAGGCAGTGAAATGTTATAGTGGAACAAAATCTTAGAGAAAAATGAATAGAACTCACACATAAGAAACAATAAAAAGG
Organism: Viscum album; assembly: GCA_963277665.1. Lineage (NCBI taxonomy): Eukaryota > Viridiplantae > Streptophyta > Magnoliopsida > Santalales > Viscaceae > Viscum > Viscum album. The sequence continues at coordinate 1,151,631,721 of OY728126.1, forward strand.
AAAAAACACCAGTAAGTCATCGTCATCCAATAAACAAATAAAAAAATTATGCATTTACACATAAAAGCAGTAGTAAAGAGAAGAATGTTGTGACAGTACCATCACAATCAGGTACCAACTTCATCATAATTGACCCTTTCCCAAGAGAAAACATGTTCTTCGATGTGAAACCATCTCCTGAAATTAATAGAAGAAACACTGTTCAAAATATACAAAGAAAAAATTATTGTAAGTTTACCTCAAAGAAAAACTGAATTAAAAAAATCCATTATAATTGATCCTCTTCCCAGTTAAACACTACCCAGGAAAATAGAAATCAAAAGACATTTTTCATAGTCAAATTAGTCCCAAGATATTCAAATTAGTGAAGCATGCCTTCAGGCAAGAAAATATCCCGACAATCCCATACCTCCAACCCAGGTAGAAATAAAATCGTTAAGTAATGACACCAATTAGATCCCTACAATCCCATACATTCAAGTCATTTTAGTAGTTTCTAATTAGCTCCATCAAAAAAACATAAAATATTAAATTCCTAATGAACTCCATTCAAGATTATCAAAAAAACTATTTTAATAAGTACTCTGAAAATAATTAGATGAAGGTATGCTAAAAATCCAAATATAAGCTAATAAAAATGAAATAAAATGTAAATTGACAAGCTAATAAAAATGAAATAAAATGTAAATTGACATCACAAATCAATTCACACAATGATAAAAAAATTCTGAAAAAAATAATGAACAAATAAAACAGAGTACTAAAAATATAATCCAGAAGATAGGTTTCATAGTCAAATGGGATATAATAGATTGAAAATTTTAAAGCATACATTCAGGAATGAAATATTTTAAGAACATTAAATTCCTAAATAATTCCATTAAATAGTATCAAAAATATTATTTTAATAAGAACTCTGAAAAAAAATATCAAGGATAAACAATCTATAATCACTTTTTAATATGAGTAGCAGTATAGTGCAAGAGATTAGGTTAAAGGTGCCTCCAAATATTTTACGACCAGCACATCCAACTTATGTCAAAATATTCTTCTTAAGCCAATGAAAAACAATCAGGTAATCAAAAACATGTTATTCAATGCAAACCCATATCCTGAAATCAATAGATTTCACACATAAGAAACAATAAAAAGAAAAAAAACACCAGTAAGTCATCGTCATCCAATAAACAAATAAAAAAATTATGCGTTTACACATAAAAGCAGTAGTAAAGAGAAGAAAGTTGTGACAGTACCATCACAATCAGGTACCAACTTCATAATAATTGACCCTTTCCCTAGAGAAAACATGTTCTTCGATGTGAAACCATCTCCTGAAATTAATAGAAGAAACACTGTTCAAAATATACAAAGAAAAAATTCTTGTAAGTTTACCTCAAAGAAAAACTGAATTAACAAAATCCATTATAATTGATCCTCTTCCCAGTTAAACACTACCCAGGAAAATAGAAATCAAAAGACATTTTTCATAGTCAAATTAGTCCCAAGATATTCAAATTAGTGAAGCATACCTTCAGGCAAGAAAATATCCCAACAATCTCATACCTCCAACTCAAGTAGAAATAAAATCGTTGAGTAATGACACCAATTAGATCCCTATAATCTCATACATTCAAGTCATTTTAGTAGTTTCTAATCAGCTCCATCAAAAAAACATAAAATATTCAATTCCTAATGAACTCCATTTAAGATTATTAAAAAACTATTTTAATAAGTACTCTAAAAATAATTAGATGAAGGTATGCTGAAAATCCATATATAAGCTTATAAAAATGAAATAAAATGTAAATTGACAAGCTAATAAAAATGAAATAAAATGTAAATTGACATCACAAATCAATTCACACAATGATAAAAAAATTCTGAAAAAAATAATGAACAAAGAAAACAAAGTACTAAAAATATAATCCAGAAGATAGGTTTCATAGTCAAATGGGATCTAATAGATTGAAAATTTTCAAACATACATTCAGGAATGCAATATTTTAAGAACATTCAATTCCTAAAGAATGCCATTAAAGAGTATCAAAAATATTATTTTAATAAGAACTCTGAAAAAAAAATATGAAGGATAAACAATCTACAATCACTTTTTAATATGAGTAGCAGTATAGTGCAAGAGATTAGGTTAAAGGTACCTCCAAATAATTTACGACCAGCACATCCAATTTATGTCAAAATATTCTTCTTAAGCCAATGAAAAACTATCACGTATTCAAAAACATGTTATTCAATGCAAACCCATTTCCTTAAATCAATAGAACTCACACATAAGAAACAATAAAAAGGAAAAAAACACCAGTAAGCCATCGTCATCCAATAAACAAATAAAAAAATTATGCGTTTACACATAAAAGCAGTAGTAAAGAGAATAATGTTGTGAAAGTACCATCACAATGAGGTACCAACTTCATCATAATTGACCCTTTCCCAAGATAAAACATGTTCTTTGATGTGAAACCATCTCCTGAAATTAATAGAAGAAACATTGTTCAAAATATACAAAGAAAAAATTCTTGTAAGTTTACCTCAAAGAAAAACTGAATTAACAAAATCCATTATAATTGATCCTCTTCCCAGTTAAACACTACCCAGGAAAATATAAATCAAAAGACATTTTTCATAGTCAAATTAGTCCCAAGATATTCAAATTAGTGAAGCATACCTTCAGGCAAGAAAATATCCCGACAATCCCATACCTCCAACCCAGGTAGAAATAAAATCGTTAAGTAATGACACCAATTAGATCCCTACAATCCCATACATTCAAGTCATTTTAGTAGTTTCTAATCAGCTCCATCAAAAAAACATAAAATATTCAATTCCGAATGAACTCCATTCAAGATTATCAAAAAAACTATTTTAATAAGTACTCTAAAAATAATTAGATGAAGGTATGCTGAAAATCCATATATAAGCTAATAAAAATGAAATAAAATGTAAATTTACAAGCTAATAAAAATGAAATAAAATGTAAATTGACATCACAAATCAATTCACACAATGATAAAAAAATTCTGAAAAAAATAATGAACAAAGAAAACAGAGTACTAAAAATATAATCCAGAAGATAGGTTTCATAGTCAAATGGGATATAATAGATTGAAAATTTTAAAACATACCTTTAGGAATGCAATATTTTAAGGGTTAGCAATCTGCATTTAACAAAATTATAAGGAATCAAATGAAAAGGCAGTGAAATGTTATAGTGGAACAAAATCTTAGAGCAAAATGAATAGAACTCGTACATAAGAAACAATAAAAAGGAAAAAAACACTGGTAAGTCATCGTCATCCAATAAACGAATAAAAAAATTATGCGTTTACACATAAAAGCAGTAGTAAAGAGAAGAATGTTGTGACAGTACCATCACAATCAGGTACCAACTTCATCATAATTGACCCTTTCCCAAGAGAAAACATGTTCTTCAATGTGAAACCATCTCCTGAAATTAATAGAAGAAACACTATTCAAAATATACAAAGAAAAAATTCTTGTAAGTTTACCTCAAAGAAAAACTGAATTAACAAAATCCATTATAATTGATCCTCTTCCCAGTTAAACACTACCCAGGAAAATAGAAATCAAAAGACATTTTTCATAGTCAAATTTGTCCCAAGATATTCAAATTAGTGAAGCATACCTTCAGGCAAGAAAATATCCCGACAATCCCATACCTCCAACCTAGGTAGAAATAAAATCGTTAAGTAATGACACCAATTAGATCCCTACAATCCCATACATTCAAGTCATTTTAGTAGTTTCTAATCAGCTCAATCAAAAAAACATAAAATATTCAATTCCTAATGAACTCCATTCAAGATTATCAAAAAAACTATTTTAATAAGTACTCTGAAAATAATTAGATGAAGGTATGCTGAAAATCCATATATAAGATAATAAAAATGAAATAAAATGTAAATTGACAAGCTAATAAAAAAAATAAGATGTAAATTAACATTAAAAATCAATTCACACAATGATAAAAAAAATTCTGAAAAAAATAATGAACAAAGAAAACAGAGTACCAAAAATATAATCCAGAAGATAGGTTTCATAGTCAAATGGGATCTAATAGATCGAAAATTTTAAAACATACATTCAGGAATGCAATATTTTAAGGACATTCAATTCCTAAATAATGCGATTAAAGAGTATCAAAATTATTATTTTAATAAGAACTCTGAAAAAAAATATGAAGGATAAACAATCTATAATCACTTTTTAATATGAGTAGCAGTATAGTGAAAGAGATTAGGTTAAAGGTACCTCTAAATATTTTACGACCAGCACATCCAACTTATGTCAAAATATTCTTCTTAAGCCAATGAAAAACTATCAGGTAATCAAAAACATGTTATTCAACGCAAACTCATATCCTGAAATCAATAGAACTCACACATAAGAAACAATAAAAATGAAAAAAAAACACCAGTAAGTCATCGTCATCCAATAAACCAATTAAAAAATTATGTGTTTACACATAAAAGCAGTAGTAAAGAGAAGAATGTTGTGACAGTACCATCACAATCAGGTACCAACTTCATCATAATTGACCCTTTCCCAAGAGAAAACATGTTCTTCGATGTGAAACCATCTTCTGAAATTAATAGAAGAAACACTGTTCAAAATATACAAAGAAAAAATTCTTGTAAGTTTACCTCAAAGAAAAACTGAATTAACAATATCCATTATAATTGATCCTCTTCCCAGTTAAACACTACCTAGGAAAATAGAAATCAAAAGACATTTTTTATAGTCAAATTAGTCCCAAGATATTCAAATTAGTGAAGCATACCTTCAGGCAAGAAAATATCCCTACAATCCCATACCTCCAACCCAGGTAGAAATAAAATCGTTAAGTAATGACACCAATTAGATCCCTACAATCCCATACATTCAAGTCATTTTAGTAGTTTCTAATCAGATCCATCAAAAAAACATAAAATATTCAATTCCTAATGAACTCCATTCAAGATTATCAAAAAAACTATTTTAATAATTACTCTGAAAATAATTAGATGAAGGTATGCTGAAAATCCATATATAAGCTAATAAAAATGAAATAAAATATAAATTGACAAGCTAATAAAAATGAAATAAAATGTAAATTGACATCACAAATCAATTCACACAATGATAAAAAAATTCTGAAAAAAATAATGAACAAAGAAAACAGAGTACTAAAAATATAATCCAGAAGATAGGTTTCATAGTCAAATTGGATCTAATAGATTGAAAATTTTAAAACATACCTTCAGGAATGCAATATTTTAAGGGTTAGCAATCTGCATTTAACAAAATTATAAGGAATCAAATGAAAAGGCAGTGAAATGTTATAGTGGAACAAAATCTTAGAGCAAAATGAATAGAACTCACACATAAGAAACAATAAAAAGGAAAAAAACACCAGTAAGTCATCGTCATGCAATAAATGAATAAAAAAATTATGCGTTTACACATAAAAGCAGTAGTAAAGAGAATAATGTTGTGACAGTGCCATCACAATCAGGTACCAACTTCATCATAATTGACCCTTTCCCAAGAGAAAACATGTTCTTCGATGTGAAACCATCTCCTGAAATTAATAGAAGAAACACTGTTCAAAATATACAAAGAAAAAATTCTTGTAAGTTTACCTCAAAGAAAAACTGAATTAACAAAATCCATTATAATAGATCCACTTCCCAGTTAAACACTACCCAGGAAAATAGAAATCAAAAGACATTTTTCATAGTCAAATTAGTCCCAAGATATTCAAATTAGTGAAGAATACCTTCAGGCAAGAAAATATCCCGACAATCTCATACCTCCAACCCAGGTAGAAATAAAATCATTAAGTAATGACACCAATTAGATCCCTACAATCCCATACATTCAAGTCATTTTAGTAGTTTCTAATCAGCTCCATCAAAAAAACATAAAATATTCAATTCCTAATGAACTCCATTCAAGATTATCAAAAAAACTATTTTAATAAGTACTCTGAAAATAATTAGATGAAGGTATGCTGAAAATCCATATATAAGCTAATAAAAATGTAATAAAATGTAAATTGACAAGCTAATAAAAATGAAATAAAATGTAAATTGACATCACAAATCAATTCACACAATGATAAAAAAATTCTAAAAAAAATAATGAACAAAGAAAACAGAGTACTAAAAATATAATCCAGAAGATAGGTTTCATAGTCAAATGGGATCTAATAGATTGAAAATTTTAAAACATACATTCAGGAATGCAATATTTTAAGAACATTCAATTCCTAAAGAATTCCTTTAAAGAGTATCAAAAATATTATTTTAATAAGAACTCTGAAAAAAAATATGAAGGATAAATAATCTATAATCACTTTTTAATATGAGTAGCAGTATAGTGCAAGAGATTAGGTTAAAGGTACCTCCAAATATTCTACGGCCAGCACATCCAACTTATGTCAAAATATTCTTCTTAAGCCATTGAAAAACTATCAGGTAATCAAAAACATGTTATTCAATGCAAACCCATATCCTGAAATCAATAGAACTCACACATAAGAAACAATAAAAAGGAAAAAAACACTAGTAAGTCATCGTCATCCAATAAACAAATAAAAAAATTATGTGTTTACACATAAAAGCAGTAGTAAAGAGAAGAATGTTGCGACAGTACCATCAAAATCTGGTACGAACTTCATCATAATTGACCCTTTCCCAAGAGAAAACATGTTCTTCGATGTGAAACCATCTCCTGAAATTAATAGAAGAAACACTGTTCAAAATATACAAAGAAAAAATTCTTGTAAGTTTACCTCAAAGAAAAACTGAATTAACAAAATCCATTATAATTGATCCTCTTCCCAGTTAAACACTACCCAGGAAAATAGAAATCAAAACACATTTTTCATAGTCAAATTAGTCCCAAGATATTCAAATTAGTGAAGCATACCTTCAGGCAAGAAAATATCCCGACAATCCCATACCTCCAACTCAGGTAGAAATAAAATTGTTAAGTAATGACACCAATTAGACCCCTACAATCCCATACATTCAAGTCATTTTAGTAGTTTCTAATCAGCTCCATCAAAAAAACATAAAATATTCAATTCCTAATGAACTCCATTCAAGATTATCAAAAAAACTATTTTAATAAGTACTCTGAAAATAATTAGATGAAGGTATGCTGAAAATCCATATATAAGCTAATAAAAATGAAATAAAATGTAAATTGACAAGCTAATAAAAATGAAATAAAATGTAAATTGACATCACAAATCAATTCACAAAATGATAAAAAAATTCTGAAAAAAATAATGAACAAAGAAAATAGAGTACTAAAAATATAATCCAGAAGATAGGTTTCAAAGTCAAATGGGATCTAATAGATTGAAAATTTTAAAACATACATTCAGGAATGCAATATTTTAAGAACATTCAATTCCTAAAGAATGCCATTAAAGAGTATCAAAAATATTATTTTAATAAGAACTCTAAAAAAATATGAAGGATAAACAATCTATAATCACTTTTTAATATGAGTAGCAGTATAGTGCAAGAGATTAGGTTAAAGGTACCTCCAAATATTTTATGACCAGCACATCTAATTTATGTCAAAATATTCTTCTTAAGCCAATGAAAAACTATCAGGTAATCAAAAACATGTTATTCAATGAAAACCCATATCCTGAAATCAATAGAACTCACACATAAGAAACAATAAAAAGGAAAAAAAACACAAGTAAGTCATCGTCATCCAATAAACAAATAAAAAAATTGTGCGTTTACACATAAAAGCAGTAGTAAAGAGAAGAATGTTGTGACAGTACCATCACAATCAGGTACCAACTTCATCATAATTGACCCTTTCTTAAGAGAAAACATGTTCCTCAATGTGAAACCATCTCCTGAAATTAATAGAAGAAACACTCTTCAAAATATACAAAGAAAATATTCTTGTAAGTTTACCTCAAAGAAAAACTGAATTAACAAAATCCATTATAATTGATCCTCTTCCCAGTTAAACACTACCCAGGAAAATAAAAATAAAAAGACATTTTTCATAGTCAAATTAGTCCCAATATATTCAAATTAGTGAAGCATACCTTTTGGCAAGAAAATATCCCGACAATCCCATACCTCCAACCCAGGTAGAAATAAAATCGTTAAGTAATGACACCAATTAGATCCCTACAATCCCATACATTCAAGTCATTTTAGTAGTTTCTAATGAGCTCCATCAAAAAAAACATAAAATATTCAATTCCTAATGAACTCCATTCAAGATTATCAAAAAAACAATTTTAATAAGTACTCTGAAAATAATTAGATGAAGGTATGCTGAAAATCCATATATAAGCTAATAAAAATGAAATAAAATGTAAATTGACAAGCTAATAAAAATGAAATAAAATGTAAATTGACATCACAAATAAATTCACGCAATGATAAAAAAATTCTGAAAAAAATAATGAACAAAGAAAAGAGAGTACTAAAAATATAATCCAGAAGATAGGTTTCATAGTCAAATGGGAGCTAATAGATTGAAAATTTTAAAACATACCTTCAGGAATGAAATATTTTAAGGGTTAGCAATCTGTATTTAAAAAAATTATAAGGAATCAAATGAAAAGGCAGTGAAATGTTATAGTGGAACAAAATCTTAGAGAAAAATGAATAGAAATCACACATAAGAATCAATAAAAAGGAAAAAAAACACCAGTAAGTCATCGTCATCCAATAAACAAATAAAAAAATTATGCGTTTACACATAAAAGCAGTAGTAAAGTGAAGAATGTTGTGACAGTACCATCACAATCAGGAACCAACTTCATCATAATTGACCCTTTCCCAAGAGAAAACATGTTCCTCGATCTGAAACCATCTCCTGAAATTAATAGAAGAAACACTGTTCAAAATATACAAAGAAAAAATTCTTGTAAGTTTACCTCAAAGAAAAACTGAATTAAAAAAATCCATTATAATTGATCCTCTTCCCAGTTAAACACTACCCAGGAAAATAGAATCAAAAGACATTTTTCATAGTCAAAATAGTCCCAAGATATTCAAATTAGTGAAGCATACCTTCAGGCAAGAAAATATCCCAACAATCCCATACCTCCAACCCAGGTAGAAATAAAATCGTTAAGTAATGACACCAATTAGATCCCTACAATCCCATACATTCAAGTCATATTAGTAGTTTCTAATTAGCTCCATCAAAAAAACATAAAATATTCAATTCCTAATGAACTCCATTCAAGATTATCAAAAAAACAATTTTAATAAGTACTCTGAAAATAATTAGATGAAGGTATGCTGAAAATCCATATATAAGCTAATAAAAATGAAATAAAATGTAAATTGACATCACAAATAAATTCACACAATGATAAAAAAATTCTGAAAAAAATAATGAACAAAGAAAAGAGAGTACTAAAAATATAATCCAGAAGATAGGTTTTATATTCAAATGGGATCTAATAGATTGAAAATTTTAAAACATACATTCAGGAATGCAATATTTTAAGAACATTCAATTCCTAAAGAATGTCATTAAAGAGTATCAAAAATATTATTTTAATAAGAACTCTGAAAAAATATGAAGGATAAACAATCTATAATCACTTTTTAATATGAGTAGCAGTATAGTGCAAGATATTAGGTTAAAGGTACCTCCAAATATTTTACGACTATCACATCCAACTTATGTCAAAATATTCTTTTTAAGCCAATGAAAAACTATCAGGTAATCAAAAACATGTTATTCAATGCAAACCCATATCCTGAAATCAATAGAACTCACACATAAGAAACAATAAAAATGAAAAAAACAACAGTAAGTCATCGTCATCCAATAAAAGAATAAAAAAATTATGCGTTTACACATAAAAGCAGTAGTAAAGAGAAGAATGTTGTGACAGTACCATCACAATCAGGTACCAACTTCATCATAATTGACCCTTTCCCAAGAGAAAACATGTTCTTCGATGTGAAACCATCTCCTGAAATTAATAGAAGAAACATTGTTCAAAATATACAAAGAAAAAATTCTTGTAAGTTTACCTCAAAGAAAAACTGAATTAACAAAATCCATTATAATTGATCCTCTTCCCAGTTAAACACTACCCAGGAAAATAGAAATCAAAAGACATTTTTCATAGTCAAATTAGTCCCAAGATATTAAAATTAATGAAGCATACCTTCAGTCAAGAAAATATCCCGACAATCCCATACCTCCAACCCAGGTAGAAATAAATTCGTTAAGTAATGACACCAATTAGATCCCTACAATCCCATACATTCAAGTCATTTTAGTAGTTTCTAATCAGCTCCATCAAAAAAACATAAAATATTCAATTCCTAATGAACTCCATTCAAGATTATCAAAAAAACTATTTTAATAAGTACTCTGAAAATAATTAGATGATGGTATGCTGAAAATCCATATATAAGCTAATAAAAATGAAATAAAATGTAAATTGACAAGCTAATAAAAATGAAATAAAATGTAAATTGACATCACAAATCAATTCACAAAATGATAAAAAAATTCTGAAAAAAATAATGAACAAAGAAACAGAGTACTGAAAATATAATCCAGAAGATAGGTTTCATAGTCAAATGAGATCTAATAGATTGAAAATTTTAAAACATACTTTTAGGAATGCAATATTTTAAGAACATTCAATTTCTAAATAATGCCATTAAAGAGTATCAAAAATATTATTTTAATAAGAACTCTAAAAAAAAATATGAAGGATAAACAATCTATAATCACTTTTTAATATGAGTAGCAGTATAGTGCAAGAGATTAGGTTAAAAGAACCTCCAAATATTTTACGACCAGCACATCCAACTTATGTCCAAATATTCATCTTAAGCCAATGAAAATATATCAGGTAATCAAAAACATGTTATTCAATGCAAACCCATATCCAGAAATCAATAGAACTCACACATAAGAAACAATAAAAAGGAAAAAAAACACCAGTAATTCATCGTCATCCAGTAAAAAAATAAAAAAATTATGCGTTTACACATAAAAGCAGTAGGAAAGAGAAGAATGTTGTGACAGTACCATCACAATCAGGTACCAACTTCATCATAATTGACCCTTTCCCAAGAGAAAACATGTTCTTCTATGTGAAACCATCTCCTGAAATTAATAAAAGAAACACTATTCAAAATATACAAAGAAAAAATTCTTGTAAGTTTACCTCAAAGAAAAACTGAATTAACAAAATCCATTATAATTGATCCTCTTCCCAGTTAAACACTACCCAGGAAAATAGAAATCAAAAGAGATTTTTCATAGTCAAATTAATCCCAAGATATTCAAATTAGTGAAGCATACCTTCAGGAAAGAAAATATCCCGACAATCTCATACCTCCAACCGAGGTAGAAATAAAATCGTTAAGTAATGACACCAATTAGATCCCTACAATCCCATACATTCAAGTCATTTTAGTAGTTTCTAATCAGCTCCATCAAAAAAACATAAAATATTCAATTCCTAATGAACTCCATTCAAGATTATCAAAAAAAACTATTTTAATAAGTACTCTGAAAATAATTAGATGAAGGTATGCTGAAAATCCATATATAAGCTAATAAAAATGAAATAAAATGTAAATTGACAAGTTAATAAAAATGAAATAAAATATAAATTGACATCACAAATCAATTCACACAATGATAAAAAAAATTATGAAAAAAATAATGAACAAAGAAAACAGAGTACTAAAAATATAATCCAGAAGATAGGTTTCATAGTCAAATGGGATCTAATAGATTGAAAATTTTAAAACATACCTTCAGGAATGCAATATTTTAAGGGTTAGCAGTCTGCATTTAACAAAATTATAAGGAATCAAATGAAAAGGCAGTGAAATGTTATAGTGGAACAAAATCTTAGAGAAAAATGAATAGAACTCACACATAAGAAACAATAAAAAGGAAAAAAACACCAGTAAGTCATCGTCATCCAATAAACGAATAAAAAAATTATGCGTTTACACATAAAAGCAGTAGTAAAGAAAAGAATGTTGTGACAGTACCATCACAATCAGGTACCAACTTCATCATAATTGACCCTTTCCCAAGAGAAAACATGTTCTTCGATGTGAAACCATCTCCTGAAATTAATAGAAGAAACACTGTTCAAAATATACAAAGAAAAAATTCTTGTAAGTTTACCTCAAAGAAAAACTGAATTAACAAAATCCATTATAATTGATCCTCTTCCCAGTTAAACACTAACCAAGAAAATATAAATCAAAATACATTTTTCATAGTCAAATTAGTCCCAAGATATTCAAATTAGGGAAGCAAACCTTCAGGCAAGAAAATATCCCAACAATCCCATACCTCAAACCCAGGTAGAAATAAAATCGTTAAGTAATGACACCAATTAGATCCCTACAATCCCATACATTCAAGTCATTTTAGTAGTTTCTAATCAGCTCCATCAAAAAAACATAAAATATTCAATTCCTAATGAACTCCATTCAAGATTATCAAAAAACTATTTTAATAAGTACTCTGAAAATAATTAGATGAAGGTATGCTGAAAATCCATATATAAGCTAATAAAAATGAAATAAAATGTAAATTGACAAGCTAATAAAAATGAAATAAAATGTAAATTGACATCAAAAATCAATTCACACAATGATAAAAAAATTCTGAAAAAAATAATGAACAAAGAAAACAGAGTACTAAAAATATAATCCAGAAGATAGGTTTTATAGTCAAATGGGATCTAATAGATTGAAAATTTTAAAACATACATTCAGGAATTCAATATTTTAATAACATTCAATTCCTAAATAATGCCATTAAAGAGTATCGAAAATATTATTTTAATAAGAACTCTGAAAAAAATATGAAGGATAAACAATCTATAATCACTTTTTAATATGAGTAGTAGTATAGTGCAAGAGATTAGGTTAAAGGTACCTCCAAAAATTTTACGACCAGCACATCCAACTTATGTCAAAATATTCTTCTTAAGCCAATGAAAAACTATCAGGTAATCAAAAACATATTATTCAATGCAAACCCATATCCTGAAATCAATAGAACTCACACATAAGAAACAATAAAAAGGAAAAAAAACACCAGTAAGTCATCGTCATCCAATAAACAAATAAAAAAATTATGCGTTTACACATAAAAGCAGTAGTAAAGAGAAGGATGTTGTGACAGTACCATCACAATCAGGTACCAACTTCATCATAATTGACCCTTTCCCAAGAGAAAACATGTTCTTCGATGTGAAACCATCTCCTGAAATTAATAGAAGAAACACTGTTCAAATATACAAAGAAAAAATTCTTGTAAGTTTACCTCAAAGAAAAACTGAATTAACAAAATCCATTATAATTGATCCTCTTCCCAGTTAAACACTACCCAGGAAAATAGAAATCAAAAGACATTTTTCATAGTCAAATTAGTCCCAAGATATTCAAATTAGTGAAGCATACCTTCAGGCAAGAAAATATCCCGACAATCCCATACCTCCAACCCAGGTAGAAATAAAATCGTTAAGTAATGACACCAATTAGATCCCTACAATCCCATACATTCTAGTCATTTTAATAGTTTCTAATCAACTCCATCAAAAAAACATAAAATATTCAATTCCTAATGAACTCCATTCAAGATTATCAAAAAAACTATTTTAATAAGTACTCTGAAAATAATTAGATGAAGGTATGCTGAAAATCCATATATAAGCTAATTAAAATGAAATAAAATGTAAATTGACAAGCTAATAAAAATGAAATAAAATGTAAATTGACATCACAAATCAATTCACACAATGATAAAAAAATTCTGAAAAAAATAATGAACTAAGAAAACAGAGTACTAAAAATATAATCCAGAAGATTGGTTTTATAGTCAAATGGGATCTAATAAATTGAAAATTTTAAAACATACATTCAGGAATGCAATATTTTAAGAACATTCAATTCCTAAAGAATGCCATTAAAGAGTATCAAAAATATTATTTTAATAAGAACTCTGAAAAAAATATGAAGGATAAACAATCTATAATCACTTTTTAATATGAGCAGCAGTATAGTGCAAGAGATTAGGTTAAAGGTACCTCCAAAAATTTTACGACCAACACATCCAACTTATGTCAAAATATTCTTCTTAAGCCAATGAAAAACTATCAGGTAATCAAAAACATGTTATTCAATGAAAACCCATATCCTGAAATCAATAGAACTCACACATAAGAAACAATAAAAAGGAAAAAAACACTAGTAAGTCATCCTCATCCAATAAACGAATAAAAAAATTATGCGTTTACACATAAAAGCAGTAGTAAAGAGAAGAATGTTGTGACAGTACCATCACAATCAGGTACCAACTTCATCATAATTGACCCTTTCCCAAGAGAAAACATGTTCTTCGATGTGAAACCATCTCCTGAAATTAATAGAAGAAACACTGTTCAAAATATACAAAGAAAAAATTCTTGTAAGTTTACCTCAAAGAAAAACTGAATTAACAAAATCCATTATAATTGATCCTCTTCCCAGTTAAACACTACCCAGGAAAATAGAATTCAAAAGACATTTTTCATAGTCAAATTAGTCCCGAGATATTCAAATTAGTGAAGCATACCTTCAGGCAAGAAAATATCCCGACAATCCCATACCTCCAACCCAGGTAGAAATAAAATCGTTATGTAATGACACCAATTAGATCCCTACAATCCCATACATTCAAGTCATTTTAGTAGTTTCTAATCAGCTCCATCAAAAAAACATAAATTATTCAATTCCTAATGAACTCCATTCAAGATTATCAAAAAAACTATTTTAATAAGTACTCTGAAAATAATTAGATGAAGGTATGCTGAAAATCCCTATATAAGCTAATAAAAATGAAATAAAATGTAAATTGAAAAGCTAATAAAAATGAAATAAAATGTAAATTGACATCACAAATCAATTCACACAATGATAAAAAAATTCTGAAAAAAATAATGAACAAAGAAAACAGAGTACTAAAAATATAATCCAGAAGATAGGTTTCATAGTCAAATGGGATCTAATAGATTGAAAATTTTAAAACATACCTTCAAGAATGCAATATTTTAAGTGTTAGCAATCTGCATTTAACAAAATTATAAGGAATCAAATGAAAAGGCAGTGAAATGTTATAGTGGAACAAAATCTTAGTTCAAAATGAATAGAACTCACACATAAGAAACAATAAAAAGGAAAAAAAACACCAGTAAGTCATCGTCATCCAATAAAGGAATAAAAAAATTATGCGTTTACACATAAAAGCAGTAGTAAAGAGAAGAATTTTGTGACAGTACCATCACAATCAGGTACCAACTTCATCATAATTGACCCTTTCCCAAGAGAAAACATGTTCTTCGATGTGAAACCATCTCCTGAAATTAATAGAAGAAACACTGTTCAAAATATACAAAGAAAAAATTCTTGTAAGTTTACCTCAAAGAAAAACTGAATTAACAAAATCCATTATAATTGATCCTCTTCCCAGTTAAACACTACCCAGGAAAATAGAAATCAGAAGACATTTTTCATAGTCAATTTAGTCCCAAGATATTCAAATTAATGAAGCATACCTTCAGGAAAGAAAATATCCCGACAATCCCATACCTCCAACCCATGTAGAAATAAAATCGTTAAGTAATGACACCAATTAGATCCCTACAATCCCATACATTCAAGTCATTTTAGTAGTTTCTAATCAGCTCCATCAAAAAAACATAAAATATTCAATTCCTAATGAACTCCATTCAAGATTATCAAAAAAACTATTTTAATAAGTACTCTGAAAATAATTAGATGAAGGTATGCTGAAAATCCATATATAAGCTAATAAAAATGAAATAAAATGTAAATTGACATCACAAATCAATTCACACAATGATAAAAAAATTCTGAAAAAAATAATGAACAAAGAAAACAGAGTACTAAAAATATAATCCAGAAGATAGGTTTCATAGTCAAATGGGATCTAATAGATTGAAAATTTTAAAACATACCTTCAGGAATGCAATATTTTAAGGGTTTGCAATCTGCATTTAACAAAATTATAAGGAATCAAATGAAAAGGCAGTGAAATGTTATAGTGGAACAAAATCTTAGAGCAAAATGATGTATTTAGGGGTTACTGTCGGTGCATGGAACTGAAATCGCGAGATCATGGTGGATTTGCGGTGCGTCTATTCCCCTCTGCTGTAAATGAAGTGTTACCATAGATACAGGGAAAAAAATCACGAGTCGAAGCTATTTTGAAGAGATACGGTAGTAACCGTGGGGAGGGATGCGGTGCCGAGAAGCAGAACTTTGAAGTGGATGATTTATTGTCGAATCGACGGTGCTGACTTTCTGAATGTGTTGGAAGTCGAAGCGCGATGTGGCTGAGCTTTCGATGAGTCGATTTTCGGTACGTTGGAGGAGTCGACAGTAGGGAGGAAACTCAGGAGATTTCGATGAGAGTAAATGGGTAGTGCTTCGAGCAGGTAGCATCGTGGAGGATGGTCGGGAGATTTCGATGAGTCGAAACCGGTAGGGTTTCGATATGCGGGGAGGAATTTTGGAAGATTTCGACGAGAGGAAATGGGTAGGGTTTCGAGCAAGTAGCAGCGGGGAGGGAAGTCGGCAGGCGGGGTTGAGGGTGATTTCTTTTTGTGTGGGTTGCGGTGTGAGGCGTGGAGAGTAGATGGAGCGACACGTGTTGGAGAAAAAGCTTACTTTAGTATGTATATAGATTAATATATTTTTTTATTAGAAACTTCTATCAGCGCTAATAATAGCGCTGATAAATCCACCCTTTCTCAGTGTTTTTTTAGTGCTAATAAATGGTAGATTTATCAGTGCTTTTAACTAGCGCTAATAAATGTTTCTCTTTATCAGCGATTTTTTATTAGCGTTGATAAAAGTCAGCGCTGCCCTTGCGTCGATCCGTGGTAGTGCTACTTCTGTTTGTGTCAATTAGATTTTATTATAACCCTTAATATACTAATCTTAATAGTCACTGTACAATGACTATATTATCAGTTGTTATGATGCTCAACGTTTTTTTAATTCAACAAACCATAACTGCCAAAAATAGTCAAAGTGGTACATGTGTTTTCTATAACTTCATTTCTTAATAAAACATTTACTTATTTAAAAATAGAATTTCATTTATAAAATTTCACTCGTTACATGGTAAATGTCTTAAGCAACCTTAGTTCGTTTGTTGGGGCTTCTCGTTCTCAAAAAAAAATAAGGTAAATGACATTTTGTGGGAGTTTGTCTCGTGGTATGGTTTTTTTTAATAATAATCATGGGATTGCATATGACATTTATGTCTTTCTTTATACTAATGATATCGGTGTATTGATGGGTATTTTCAATATCATTTGATGTCATTGTATTTTCAATATCATTTGATGTCATTGTATTTTTAAAAAATAATTTAGATAAATTTAATTAGATTTGAGTGCAAATTGCAATGCATGGAGCTGACGTTGTATTAGGGGGGAAAAAACGTGAGGGTTTTCGGGTTTTAGGGTTTAAGCGGTTTGTAGTTGCGTGTTCAGTGACGAAATCGCTAGCGGGGCTCACTTCTCTCGATTTTCTGCTAGTTTTTTCTGTCGTTCTTTTCAAAATTTCGTTCCGGATCGCCATGTGGGCTCTTCGTCGTGCTTCGAATCCAATCAAGTAA
Organism: Viscum album; assembly: GCA_963277665.1. NCBI lineage: Eukaryota > Viridiplantae > Streptophyta > Magnoliopsida > Santalales > Viscaceae > Viscum > Viscum album. The sequence goes on from OY728126.1 coordinate 1,151,649,430, forward strand.
CACCTCCTCCCCATTTACATTCTTCTGGTTGTCGTTAGAGTACATCTGATTGGGTTCGATTAGCATTTCAGTTCTGTTATGCTTTTGATAGTATTTTTCCGATCTGAAAACTGAGAAATGCAGCTGACTCTGAGGATTCGGTGACAATTACTGGCCCGGCCGAAGGGCAAGCCCCGCAAGCCCTTCGGCTAGGGCAACAAGTGGTGATGGGGCAACTTGTTGCCCCCCAGTTCCATCTCCCATTCTCACGTCACAGCCTTAGCAGCATCAGCTTGCCTCCTGTGACGGCGCCACCCTGCTTCTTCTCCCCCTATCGTGCCTCCCCACCACCCCTGCCTGCTTCCCCACGAGATCTGGCCTAGGCGATGGGATGTCGTTCTGGAGTCTTCCCCTTTGCGCTGTAGTTTTGTACCTAGTTGGTCACATGATGACCTATCCTATGCAACGTTGCAAGGTTCCTGCTGCGAGGCAAGGGGCAACTTGTAGCCTATCGCGAGCCCTTGATGTTGACATTGTAGGAGGCGAAGGGCACACACCCGGAGGTGGGGTGGAGAAGTTGGGCATATTGCAAGCCCACTGTAATGATAGATCCGGTGTAGAACCTATCCATCTTCTTTGCAGTAGTTATCATTGTGGCGGAGTATTAGAGACTTAATTTGATAGTCGGTGTTTGGATACTAAAAGTTTGAAGTTGGTTCCAGCTCCTGAATAGATTGAGGATACTCCCGACAGGGGGAAATTTAGGGTGAAATTGCAACCTCCACGTAATTCTTACTCTACGCATTTATATGAATTTACAGTGCGCTTCATTAGTTTAGTGGGTTCTTTATTGTTTAAATTGAATTTTAGATATTTTTATAGGGAACGGCAACATTTTTTGGATTAGTCTTGGTCAACGATATTTCTTGGGCCAACACTAGCATATGCTGTGTTCTTGTTATTTATTTCTCGTACGTAATTAGCAATGATAACCATGATAATTTAAAATCGTATATTTCCAGCCTTTTCGTTGGAATGAGTTTGTAAAGGAATAGCTTTTGCATTGAGAGATTGAGTTTCATAGCTTCTTTTTGGTGAAATCTGAACTTCTTTGGCAAGAATTGTTTTGACCCCTTTGATTTATTTCATTCATGTTGCCAGTTTACTAAAGTGTATCCATCACATTTGCAGGAATCAGGCTTCTAGCATAAGAATTTTGAGAGTTGGTTGTTCAAGGTCTGAAATCATTAGTGGTTTACCTGACAAGACAAAATTTTTGAAGCCTTCCAATGCATTATTTGATAGATATATGCATTCCAGTAAGTGTTATTGTTCCACATGCTGCCCATTTTTAATGTGCTTTACTTGGAAGCACAACTTTTCCTCACAAGCTGGGGAGGAAGATGATTTGGAAGATGGGGTTTCCAAGACTGAAAACGCGGACGAGTTAATCTCTGAACCAGAATTTTCAAAGGATGATGAGACCTCGGAAGACCCGGCTTTGCAAAACAGTTTGGAAGCAGCTGATGATGCTGAAAAAGATTCGGAAGAGAAGAAGACAACGAATAAAAATGTTTCTACAACAATATTAAAAACCATTCTAAGTGTCCCTTTCCACAACTCGATTCACCCAGTTCTTGATAAATTTGAACATAAAGATTTGACCAGGGAGGAACTTACGACTGTCATGAACAATCTTCGCAAGTGGAGGGTATTTAGAAAGGCATTGCAGGTGCTGTTATTGGTTCCCTTCTTTGTATTTGCTTAATATGAAAGGGTTTTCTAAAAAGCAACAATAATAGTAATAGTAGTATTGGTAATGGTGATAGTATTTGTGATGTTGATGATGATGATGGTGATGGCGGTGATGATGATGATAGAATAAGCATTCCTTGATGGTGCCTAGAGGTGTTCTATTGTTCTGTTTGTTTACCAGACTAAAATTTGGGAATGGAAGTCTTATTGTGATGTGATCAATATTTTTGGAGTTTATTTTGTAAAATTTTATTGCACTTCGTAAAGTTCGTTTCATGAATCGATTGAATGAGTTCCCTTCATGTTGGATTCCAAATCCATGATAAACTCGGGTCTCTATTGATTGGCAACCATTTGTTTATTGTTGCAGTTATCTGAGTGGTGGGAGAAATGCAAAAGGGTAGATTTTGTTGAGAGCGATTATGCAAATCGCGTCGCATTAATCTCGAGGGTTCAAGGCCTCCATGCAGCAGAGGACTACATCGAGACGATCCCGAAACCCTTCAAAGGTGAAGTAGTCTACCGAACCCATCTGGCCAACTGTGCCTCAACAAAAAATGTGAAGAAAGCCGAGGAAATGTTCAACAGAATGAAAGTTCTGGGCTTCCCAATCTCTTGTTATGCCTGCAACCAGTTGCTCGGCCTGTACAAGGTCGTGGACAAGAAGCGGATCGGCGACGTGCTCCTCCTCATGGAGAAAGAGAACATCAAGCCTTCAGCCAGCACTTACAGGATCTTGATCGATGCCAAGGGCCAGTCCCATGACATAACGGGGATGGAGCAGATCATTGAGACGATGAAGTCTGAAGGCATCGTACTGGACCTCGAGACACAGTCAATCATCGCGAATCATTACATCTTGAGCGGGCTCAAGGACAAGGCTGAGGCTATTTTGAAGGAAATTGAAGAGAATGATATCACTGGTGAAAATAGCTTGGCTTCCCAGCGAATGCTCCTCCTCTATGCCACCCTTGGAAAGGAAGATGAGGTGCGCAGGATCTGGAAGCTTTATGAGTCAAGGCCCAGGCTGGATTTCTGCATGGCAGCCATGGAGGCTTGGGGGAAGCTCAAGAATGTCAGTGAGGCTGAGGAGATCTTTAGCAAGATGCGGAAAGGCTGGAAGCTGTCGTCGTGGCATTACTGTGGGCTCCTGAAGGTCTATGCAGATAATAAAAAGCTTTCCAAGGGGAAGGATCTTGTGAAGCAGATGGCTGGGAGTGGGTGCAACCTTGGCCCGCTGACCTGGGATTTGCTGGTGAGGCTTTATTTGGAGGCTGGGGATGTGGACAAGGCAGACTCGATACTCCAGAAGGCAGCTGCTCAGCAGAATCAAGTCAGGCCACTGATCACTTCATACATGGCGGTGATGGGCCAGTATGCGAGGAAGGGCGATGTCCATAACACTGAGAAGATTCTTCACCAGATGAAGCTTGCTGGGTATGTGCCCCGGCACCAGCAGTTTGAAACCTTAATCCAGGCGTATGTGAATGGAAAGGCCCCGGCTTATGGGATCCGGGACCGGATGAAGGCGGAAAATGTGTATCCGAATCGGGCTTTGTCTGGGCAGTTGCCCCTTGTTGATGCCTTCAGGAAAACAGCGGCGTCGGATTTGATCGATTGAATGAGGTTTTTATGCATTGCAGGTGGGATTATTTTCTAATGTTGATTTGTGCCTCCTCTAATGGAGTTTTTAAAGGTCCTGTTTTTAAAACCACAGGATTCATATCAGGTTGGAAGGTTATGTTTTGGACCAGGCTGGAGGAAGGGGTTTGGGACTAGGTTAGGAGAGGATAATGATTTGGAATATAACATTTGGTTTTCAATAGAGTTTTAGCATTCAGGTGCAGCTAATAAGGACTGAAAAACAGAAACTCATGCAAAAGCTGAAACAATCAAGAAATATGCAATTGGATGATCCTGGAAACCAGTCAAATTGTGATAATAGTTGGCATTCACAAGTTTTATGATGAACTGGACAAACTTCTATGCATTTTTTGGGACACTAACAATCACTCTGAACAGAACAGCAGCAAAACAACCACAGCACCTTGAATTTCATCTTCAACATGAATTAGCACTCTAACTTCTATGCATTTGGATCGCCATGTCATGCTAGAGACACTCCCTCAACCATGAATAGATATGGCAATGCTCTAAAACGAATCCCAGATTTCTTATAATAGTTAACAGAGGTGGGTACTAAAATTAATATAGATGGCAATGCTCTTCTATGCATTTTTTGTTATGAATTGGTTTCGGTATGCTTAATCCTTAAAAGGGTTTTCTAGCCACAAGATACATGGGGTTGTTTTTATGAACGTTGATAAATAAACGTTTTTAATTATTTTATGCTATATTGTGTGGTTTAACAAGGGAAAAAATCCACATACAACGTAAAAAGAAAAACACATGCCCTAGATACAATTGGGGGGAAACAGTTTCTCAATCTATCGTAATGTTCGGAACAGATTCTACGTAAGGGTGAACACTTGATTATAAAGTGTCTTCCTTCAATAAAACTTTGAAGAATGCACTATCTTAACAGGCGCCTTCTTCATAAAGGCTTTTAAGAGGACGTTGTTTCAAAAAGCACCCCCTATATATTTTTTATTTTATTTTTTTTGTTATGTTTTGTTTATATATATAATATAACACATTTTTCAATAAATAATAATAATAATAATAATGATGATGATGATGATGTATATAACTAAAATAATATAAATAAAATAATAATAATAATATTATTAAAAATAAAAAATATAAAAATTGAAATAACAATAATAATATTAAATATTAAAAAATAATTTTTTATTTACTAGAATAATTAATATTTTCTTTACTGCCTTTGATGAGTCTGAATCTGTTAAGTCTGCTACCTCATGTCCTGGTTTTCTCCAGTAGCTTGTTTTGCACAACAGACTACTTTTCCAGTTATTGTGTTGGTGGCATCGTGAGGAATCAAGTGGTTCTTGTTGTTGTGGGAACGTCTGGTCGTGTTCTAGTTTCTCAATGGCGAGCGGTATTCAAGGTTTTTAGCTCTTTTGTTGGCATCAAGTGACCTCTCATTCTTTTTGTCTCAAGTGTGCATATTTTGAGGATCCGTTTTCTTGGAGTTGGGTTTCTTCTAGGCTGAGGAAATGTTACAGACAGGTTTGTTTGCTTTCAGATGTTTTTGTGTCTCTCAAGATTGTATTTCCCTCAATCCCATGATGGCGTGAGCTTGTCACACCTCGTGTTTGTACTGAAATTGTTTATTTTTATTTTAATAATTTTTTCGGACATGAATTGAGTAACCAATTCATGTCTCAGTTTGTCAAAAAAAATCATATCATCATTAAATATTATTATTATTAATTAATAATTATGCACATATAATCATTTCGACTTAATGATTATTTATAATTAATAACATTATTAATTATATTATTATTTAGTATTATTAAATACATAAATAATTAGATTATATATAATATTTAAAACTATTATTTATTTATTTGTTTATTATTAAAATTATTTATAATAACCCTAATAGTAATATATTTAATATTTTAATAATAAACAAATAAATAAATAATAAGCCTAACAGTAATACATAAATAATTAGATTATATATAATATTTAAAATTATTATTATTATTATTTGTTTATTATTAAAATTATTTATAATAACCCTAATTGTAATATATTTAATATTTTAGTAATAAACAAATAAATAAATAATAACCCTAATAAAATATAGAAATAATTAGATTATATATAATATTTAAAATTATTATTATTTTATTTGTTTATTATTAAAATTATTTATAATAACCCTAATAGTAATATATTTAATATTTTAATAATAATCAAATAAATAAATAATAACCCTAATAGTAATACATAATTAGATTATATATAATATTTAAAATTATTATTTTTTATTTGTTTATTATTAAAATTATTTATAATAACCCTAATTGTAATATATTTAATATTTTAGTAATAAATAAATAAATAAATAATAACCCTAATAGTAATACATAGATAATTAGATTATATATAATATTTAAAATTATTATTTTATTATTTTATTATTATTAAAATTATTTATCATAACTCTAATAGTAATATATTTAATATTTTAATAATAAACAAACAAATAAATAATAAATTTAAATATTATATATAATAAAATTATCTATGTATTTAATAATACTAAATAATAATATACTTAATAATGCCATTAATTATAAATAATCATTAAGTCGAAATGATTATATGTGCATAATTATTAATTAATAATAATAATATTTAATGATAATATGATTGTAATTTATTTGAATATAAAAAAATATTAATTATTCTAGTAAATAAAAAATTATTTTTTATAATTAATAATAATATTATTATTATTTTCATTTTTATATTTTTTATATTTACTAATAATAATAATATTATTTTATATATATATATATAAACAAAACACAACAAAAAAAATTTAAAAAAAATATAGGGGAGGACACTGTTTGAAACAACGTCCTCTTAAAAGCTCTTATGAAGAAGGCGCCTTTTAAGACAACACCTTCTTCAATGATTTTTTAAAGAAGACCCCTGTTAAGATAACGTCTTCTTTAAAATACCTTTGATGAAGACACTATCTTAACAGATGCATTCTTCAAAGTTTTACTGAAGGAAGATGCTTTATAATTAGGCGCTCACCCTTCTGCATAATCCGTCCCCAAAATTACAGCCAACCGTATTTGGGGCATCTGTTTTTCTTTTTTACGTTATATGCAGATTTTTCCCTTTAATAACGTCACGTAGTTAGTTGATGTATTTATGCCATGATGGATGATTATTTAAATGTTTTCATGTTGCATGTTTGATTATGTCATGTGCATTTGATGATATCATGAGAGATAATTTTCCAACACACGATGATGTGTTCATTTATTTACGTTGTGATTACATGATTTTCTATGATGTTTTATTTAATTTTAAGAATGAATCACATTACATATGGTTACAATCTGCTAAGCATGAAGTGATATGGTTCTCATCACTTGTGACACGCAGGCTTGTAATCTTAGTTATTTGCAATCAAGGCACGCAGGATCGTGATACATGTTATTGTCCTTGGGAATCAGAGGTCCACAATCCATTGTTATTATCACTCTCGGTGACAACCCATGAGGGCGACCTCTTATATTTACTTAGAACGTTAACTTGCAAGGCGCATCCATGTTATTCTCTTTCAGGACATGCAAGTTTACGAGGGGGGTGTTTTCATTTAAGACATGGAAGTCCGTGAGACATTTTATTCTCAAGACATGAAGGTCTGTAAAAAATTGTAATATTCATTTTATGCGATGACCTGTAAAGTATGATTCAAACGTTAGTGATAAGGCATACCACCAGTAACCTAGTATTGCCTAAGGGCATGATATTGATTTTATTTGATTTTTCAAAATTGTGTGTTGATCATAACGACGTGATATATGATGTGGATTTGATTTTGTTCTTCTTTGCCTATATTTATGGGGTGTATTAGTCTTGTGCTTCTATCTAACATTCATGCATACAAACACAAGTGTGCAAGGAGTCACAACATGAGGGGAATTAGGGATCATCGGAAAAATCCTACTAAGTATTATACTCACTATCGACTTGCACATCACATGCATGTACATATAGACCTTGTTTTTTGGTAGAGGGTTGAGAGTACTATGTGGATCAACAAGGCTAGTAGGGGTTGAGTAGGGCAACATGACCATACTCCCTTTGGCTGAGGGTCGAGAGTACTACATGGATTGACAAGTGTTGGAACCGAGATTATACAAAGTTGAAAATTGTTGGTATATCATGTTTGATGTCAATCCACATTGGTGTCGAAGGTGGCACAATTCTCCAGTGTTTGCCAAATTTTTGGAGTCCAAAATTTGGAGGGCAAAAAAAGTTGTTTTTGGAAAAAGAAAGATTTTCACGCAAATACAATAGTTGCATGAAAGGGTGAAGAAGTTTCATGAAGTTGTGCGTAAGAGAAGTTTCGGGCCCGCCTCATCGAAATACGACTAAGGCAAGTGTTTCGTGAAAGTTTTGATGTTGCACAAAAATCAGAGTTGCATGAACCCTCATAATACAAATGGAGTTGTGTGACGTCAGTGAGTTGCACACTATATGCGATTTTAAATCGATGAAGTTCAATGAACCAGGAAAGTTGTGCACAAGGTTGGTGGAGTGCAAGGCAGTTGTGCGAAGGGTCAACGGTGCCTATAAATAGGCGGCTACCCCCATCATTTGAAGTAGTTAAACTATCAAGGAAGATCCGATTACTTTGCTTCGTGAAAGAGTTGTGCAAAGTAGAGTTGTGTGAAGTTATTTCCTGTGCAAAGCATCAATGCTTGCATTAGTTGTGTGAAGAAAGTAAATTGAGTCAGCTCAGACCAAGTGAGATTCAAAAAAATTTGAAAGTTGCGCGAAAGTCAAAGTTTCTTGGTAAAGCGAAAGTTGCATGAAACTGTAGGTTCCGGGCGCAGCAGAAGCGCGTTGGTGAGATTAACCCAACTTTAATTTTAGTGTTAAAAAACGTTCAATCCGAGATCTGTCACGATATAAAATGCCGGATCTTCGGAATGGAATGAAGAAAGAAAAAGAAAAGAAGAGTCCCGGAACCATTGAGATATGATCATCATATGTTGGTTATAATTAATTTAATTAATTCACAAAAATTACCTCGGTGAAATTCTTTCTTCGTCGATGTCTCCGGTCACGATCCTGTGATTCGTCATTGCGTCGTAGAATCCAAGTATAGGATTCCTCTAGCGGTGATCCACACGTGCTCCACGTATCTCTAGACGTCACCGAAGCGATCTCCGGGTGCTAGCGTGGAAGAACCTTCGCTTACGATGTCCGTCTTCGACCGCCTTGATCCGGTGGAGGATCTCGCTCTCGTAACTTGATGGCGTTCTTGGTGGAAAGAGAATTCTCTCTTGGCTTGAGAGTATTTCCAAATCCATTGTGCACAACAATGACTCTCTTGAAAGTGTTGGGGTTGTGAGGATATTTATAATCGGGTTTGAGGTTAATAGAGTTATGACAATAAATAAACGCGTTACGCGTTTTATTTATTTCATTAAATCTTATTGAAAACCCCATGTCGAATTATTAATTCCTTGACATGCGCCCACGCTGATTATAATTAATATCATTTAATAAAACAATATTATATCCTCAAAAACCTGACTGGAAAACTACACGATGTGTAATAATTAATACACGACGTGTACTTGTTTTTCATAAAACTACACGGCGTGTATATTTAATATACACGACGTGTACTTTTATTTTCCAATTTTCTCCACCACATTTATTAGACCTTGAGTAATGACTATTTATTTCTTAAATAAATGTAACTGCATTACTCGCTAATAAATATATTATTTCACCCACAATATATTCTCTCGAATAACTAGTGTCGAAATAAATGCGATCAGGCATCCTTAAATAATTATTAAACCACAGTCGGGAATAATATTTATTTAACTTGTTAAATTAATATTTAACTGAGATACATGGACACACTCAGTGTATGACCCTCTAGGCCTCTTTCTCAGTGGCATTAGGCGGAGCCTGACTAAAGTCCAAGGTTAACGTCTAGCAACACGCCAAGGCACCCATAGAGAAAGAAGTTAACGCTGCAATGACATGTCACCTCCTACAAACGCTTACAGTGTAATATAATCCCTTTGTCTCGATATCTCTAAACAAGTGGGTTGCATGCTAGTGCCATCAACCCATGTGCTCGATTATTCTTTCTTTGACTTCCCGGAATTGAACTCGCCCATACCTTACCATGGCCATGGATTTATTTAGGCTATATCAATTCCATCAAAGGGCATGAGATATCTACTTCCGTTATGGAACAAAAGGGACAAATCCTTTCTCGCATGATCTATTAATGCATTATTACTCGTGACGCACCCAACGTATCCTACCTCACTGGGAACAATGTGTCGTCACAGTTTTCGTCAATACATCTAAGTGCGCGAGTTGTAATACCCATTAATAATAATCTTAAAGTCTAAGGACCAATACACACGCCCGAAGATTGGAACATCCAATGACACTATGAAATGTGGATTTCCTACTGGCGGGTCTCGTTCTCACAATATCCTACTGGATATTACCAAGGGTGCACACCATGAGAAGGTGCCTCAAATTTTTATGAGTCCTCACCCCTAATGACCTATATTATTTGTGTCCCTCAAATAACACCATCCGGCCATAGAACATATATTCAAGAACAATGTTATGGCACTTCCGGGTTCTCATCATAGCAGGGATCTGCTATGACCCTTTAATGCAACAGCTGTCCTTAAGACATTATCACATGCATTGTCATGCAAAAGAACAATTAAGATGTGATAAGACTTTTATTAATGAATAAAGTACAAAGTAGTTGGTTCTAGACCACCAACTCCAACAGACTCCCACTTGGACTAGATCCAACTGTTAACAACCTTTAACCTACTAGCTCTCACATGATATTCATGCTTCTGCTGAGATAGGCCTTTAGTCATGGGGTCTGCCACGTTCTCTTCCGTGGACACTCTGCTCACAGAAAATTCACCCCTCTGATAGAAATCCCTCAAGAGGTGATACTTCTGGAGTATGTGCTTTGTCTATTGACGTGACCTTGGTTCTTTTGCAAGAGCCACCACTTCAGTATTATCACAATACAATGTAATGGGATCTTTACTTCTAGGCACCACATCAAGCTCCTGGACAAAGTTCCGAATCCAGACGGCTTCCTTGGCTGCATCGGAAGCCGCTATATATTCGGACTCCACTGTAGAATCGGTGACAACTGGATGCTTTGAACTCTTCCAGCTCACAGCTCCTCCATTGAGACATAAAATATATCTAGATTGCGACTTCAAATCATTCTGATCTGTCTGAAAACCAACATCAACATACCCTCTGATGACAAGCTTTTCGTCTCCTCTATACACCAAGAACATATCCTTAGTTCTTCTCAGATACTTAAGGATAGTCTTAACAGCAGTCCAATGCTGTTCTCCTGGATCTGCTTGATATCTACCTACCATGCTCAGTGCATAGGCAACATCAAGCCTGGTACATAACATGGCATACATGATGGATCCTATAGCCGAAGCGTATGAGATCTTACTCATTCTATCTTTCTCTTGTTGTGTCTGAGGACACATTTTCTTAGAAAGATGTAGGCCATGTGACACTGGAACCAATCCCCTCTTGGATTGTTCCATACTAAATCTCTTTAGTATCTGATCAATGTATGTACACTGACTTAGTCCAAGCAGCCTCTTGGATCTATCATGAATGATCTTGATCCCTAGAATGTAGGCTGCTTCTCCTAAGTCCTTCATGGAGAAACACTTGTTCCACCAGTCCTTAACTGACTGTAAGGCTGGTACATCATTTCCAATAAGTAATATGGCGTCAACATATACTACTAGGATAACGATCGCATTCCCATTAAACTGCTTATAAACACATGGCTCACATTCGTTCTTAATGAAACCAAATTCCGTTATGGATTCATCAAATCGAATGTTCCATGACCTGGATGCTTGATTCAATCTATAAATGGATTTCTGCAACTTGTAAACCCGTTTGGCTTCACCTGGTGTCACAAACCCTTCTGGTTGTGTCATATAGACATCTTCCTGAAGGTTCCCGTTAAGGAATACTGTTTTGACATCCATTTGCCAAATCTCATAGTCATGGTAAGCTGCTATGACAAGTATGATTCTTATGGATTTAAACATGGAAACTGGCGAGAAGGTTTCATCATAGTCAATTCCTTGACGCTGTCTGAATCCTTTAGCCACTAGCCTTGCTTTATAGGTGCTAACTTGACCTTCTATGTCCAGTTTTCTCTTGAATACCCATTTGCATCCAACAGGCTTTACATCAACTGGCTCATCGACCAGAACCCAAACTTGGTTCTGATACATGGAATCCATCTCAGAATTCATACCTTCTATCCATCTTGCAGCTTCTGAGCTTTCTACTTATTCCTTGTAGGAGAGAGGTTCATCATTGTCCAACAATAATGATTCACCATCCTCGATGACTAGGAAACCAAATCTCTCTGGTTCTCTTACCTCTCTTGAGCTCCTACGCAATACTTGTATTTCTGGAACCTCTTCCACAAGGACCTGTGGAACTTGTTCCTATACCAACTCTTATGTATCTTGAGCATTAACTTCATTGAATTCAATCTTGCTCCCACTATCCTTTTTGAGGATGTGGTCCCTCTCAAGAAATACGACTTGTCTAGCGACAATCACTTTCTTGTCTTGAGGGTTATATAGGTAATATCCTTTCGTTTCCTTAGGATATCCTATAAAGATACACTTCGTGCCCCGGGGTGCTAGTTTGTTGCCTAAGAAGGCCTTAACAAACGCCTCACATCCCCATACACGTGTATGTGACAAAATGGGTTTCTTTCCATTCCATAACTCGGAGGGAATTCCATTTGCCGCCTTAGTTGGTACTCGGTTTAATGTGTATGCTGTAGTTTGTAATGAATACCCCCAAAAGGATAATGGAAGATCCGCATGACTCATCATCAACCTCACCATGTTCAATAAGGTGTGGTTCCTTCTTTCACTAACATCGTTCCACTATGGTGTATAAGGAGGAGTGAGCTGAGATAGAATCCCAAACTCTCGTAGAAGATCGATGAACTCTTGGTTTATATATTCTCTACCTTGATCCGATCGAAGTTTCTTCATCTTCTTACCAAGCTGATTCTCTACTTCATTCTAGAATTCCTTAAATTTATCTAAGGATTCTGACTTATACCTCATTAAGTAGACAAATCCGTATCTACTCAAATCATCAGTAAAAGTAATGAAGTAAGAATATCCACCTCTAGCTTCTACTAGAAATGGTCCACATAGATCCATGTGTACCAATCCTAGAAGCTCTGTGGCCCTTTCACCCTATCCACCGAAAGGCGACTAGGTCATTTTACCCGGTAAACAAGCATGACATCTATCAAGTGGTTTTAGCTCAGTAGAGTCTAAATAGCCATCTTAACAGAGCTTTGTCAAGCATTTCTCATTTACATGACCGATACGGTGATGCCACAACTGGGTGATGTATGAGTCATGTGAGTTTGTTTCGTTATCGATTTCCAACACTTGGTTTTCGTAATTTAATACACACAAACCATTATTTAAATGCGCCATACCATAACATATGTTGTTATTATAAAAGAGACAACCCTTATTTCCAAACTTGAAAATAAATCCATCCATATCCAAACAAGATACAAAAATTATGTTTTTGGTAACACTAGGCACATAATAATAGTTATGTAAAACCAAGATCATCCTAGTCGGCAATGAGAGGTGGTAGTCACCAATAGCCAACGCAACCAGCCTTGCGCCATTGGCAGCTCGAAGATCCACCTCTCCTCTGGAAATCTTTCTAAATCTACTTGGTTCTTGTATTTGAATACAGATGTGAGCCCCACAAGATGTATCTAATACCCAACGTGTAGAAATAAAAAGATTACACTCGATAACGAATGCACCATTAGTGTCCCGACGCTTCTGGGTGTAGTTCCTCTTCCAGTGGCCTTGCTTGCCACATGCAAAAAACATTGCCTCCCGTTTCTTGCCCTGCTTCTGGATCTTCCCCTTCTTGGAGGGACGATGCTTGGGGGCTTCAGACCATTTATAATTCTTTGTCCCCTTTTCCTTGTCCTTCCTTTTCTTATTCACCATAAGGACTGCGGGTTTGTCACTCCCCATGTCCTTATCTACCTGGTGAGTTAAGGGTAGAAGTTCCAATCTAGGCGCAACTGGAACAGGCTCTTCCAGCACATACAATTTCCTCTCGTGGCGATGGATAACGCGTAAACGCCTCTACCACTCTTGGAATTTGGTGTCGGTGAGAAGTTTTTTCCTTCTCGAGTATGGTTTGAAATGATATGTTTGAAGTTATTTTCTTGCCATTTCTACAAATTAAGATGAGAAAAGGTTTAGTACTTTATTACAAAACTGAGACAAATAAATAAATTAACACTTATTAGTCTCCCACTATTTTATCGAAATCCAATAGACCTCACCATTGATTTCAGAATATTATGTTGCCTGAATATTCTAGTGACAAGGATCCATATTTCCCTTCGCATTACCCCAACTAGGGTTGGTCAAGAAACTTGAAGGGTTTTAGGTAGGCATTCCAAATTCCAACTACATTAACTCGCAGCTCCTTGATCCGCCGAGTGGACTCCCCAATCCTGAAATCCTTTTATTTTGGATTTCCTCAACCTTTGCCTCTTGGTTACACCAAGTCCTGCTATGGAAGTTAACCCTTGATGCGAACCAAGTCAAGTCAACCCAAAACCTTGAATTAGAATTCCCCGATAATTGAAATCACCCCAACTAGGGTTGGTCAAGCACTTTGAACTATGGTTTGATTCTAACCAAGATTATGGAAGGCACCGACTTAATATTTCTTTTGATGGATTTTATCCTTATACGTAAATTTCCATTTTATTATCTTTGATTACATGCTTGTTAATATTAAGTGGGATATACTTAAGTGATTAACCATGTTTAAGATAATATTTAAGTATAAGCCGATTTTTATTTTAGTTCCATATTGCATGCTCGTTTAATTCATTAATTGTGTGATCGTGACAACACACCCACAATAAATAAACCATGCAACTGACAGAAATAAAATAAATGGTATGATAATGAGCTTTTTCTATTGGTTAGTTTATCTAGTGGTTGATAAAATAACCCAAGACCTAGGGGAGAAACACCTTGAACCTTTCAGGTTCGTGTTTACATCTTTCCACCTGTCACCTTTGTATCTCCTTGGATTGGTTTCACCTTGGCTCCTGACTTGAGCCACCTCCACTAGCTTGGGATCTCCATCCATTACATATGCATTTATCTCACACACAGGTGAGGGTTAAAAGGGGTTTTTATATAAAAGAATCCTTGGTCACGCATGCCCTACATATTAATGAGGAGATGGCTCGCAGGACAACAAATTTAATTTAAATAAATAAATTAAAAGAAACCATTCACATACAAAGGTATCGGCCTAGCTCATGATCATCCATACATGCAACGATGTTTACACATAAATAAAACTAGCATTCAATTCTTTAATCGTTCTTGTTTAAGATAAATCACGTTCAAATTAATTAATTATCTTTAATTAATAAATCCTTTTATCTTAAACCCTTTTCTGAACTTCCTTGAGATTCTCATCCATCATAATTTTAAATAAATAAATTCATTTAAAATTATCCTTGTACGTAACTTGTACCTTGGAGGCAACCCGATTAATTCCCATTCATTACACAGATGTTAAATTAAACACATATATATAAAACACCTATCACGTGTTGTGCCTCACCTTTACGCCTGCACCATGGTACAAATATCAAGGGTTTGTATAATATAATAATAAATTTTAATAAATCTGCATAATTTGGGTGAGTACACGACGTGTAGTTCCGACTACACGACGTGTACTTTTCTTCACCGTCCATCCGAAGTACATGCCCAGGGACATGACATGTTAATGTACTTCATAAATTTTCAGAGTACACGGCGTGTTCTGTGGGACACATGCCGTGTAGTTTCTGCGTTACACAGTTTCCAGCCGGGCAAGCTGTGTACGGGGTACACGGCCCAACCCTAACTCGAAGGGACTAAACGCCGTGTTCATTGGACCACACGGCGTGTAATCCGGAAACCGTGTGCCACCTGTTTCTGGTCAACACATGGTGTCTTAAATTCTTAGAAAGAATCCAATACACTGCCTGATTTGGCGGATCAATCAATGCATTGAACCTAGACTACACAACGTGTACTTCCGAATACATGCAGTGTATTCTGGTGTTGTATGTCCAGAAACGTTTGGATCCTCCAGATGAGTTCCTCTATTTTATTTTAATCAAAATTAAAAGAAAAATTCGTTTCTGTGAGGTGAACGAGAAACGAGGGAGGAGGAACAGATCTTGAGATTCAGATTTCCAGAATGATTAAACATGAATTGAAATAACTAAATTATTAAATGCGTAAATCACCAACAAAAAACTAAATAATTATAACCAATGATATGAACCCTCTGATACCACTTGTAGGTTCCGGGCGCAGCGGAAGCGCGTTGGTGGGATTATCCCAACTTTAATTTTAGTGTTAAAAAATTTTCAATCAGAGATCTGTCATGATATAAAACACCGGATCTTCGGAATGGAATGAAGAATGAAAAAGAAAATAAGAGTCCTGGAACCATTGAGATAGGATCATCATATGTTGGTTATAATTAATTTAATTAATTCAAAATAATTACCTCGGTGGAATTCTTTCTCTGTCAATGTCTCCGGTCACGATCCTATGATCCATCATTGCGTCGTAGAATCTAAGTATAGGATTCCTCTAGCGGTGATCCACACGTGCTCCACATATCTCTAGACGTCGCCGAAGGGATCTCCGAGTGCTAGTGCGGAAGAACCTTCGCTTGCGATGTCCGCCTTCGACCGCCTTGATCCGGTGGAGGATCTCGCTCTCGTAACTTGAGGGAATTCTTGGTGGAAAGGGAATTCTCTCTTGGCTTGAGAGTATTTCCAAATCCGTTGTGCACAACAATGGCTCTCTTGAAAGTGTTGGGGTTGTGAGGATATTTATAATCGGGTTTGAGGTTAATAGAGTTATGACAATAAATAAACGCGTTACACGTTTTATTTATTTCATTAACTCTTATTGAAAACCCCATGTCAAATTATTAATTCCTTGACATGTGCACACACTGATTATAATTAATATCATTTAATAAAACAATATTATATCCTCAAAAATCCGACTGGAAAACTACACGGTGTGTAATAATTAATACACGGCGTGTACTCGTTTTCCATAAAACTACATGGCATGTATATTTAATATACACGACGTGTACTTTTATTTTCCATTTTTCTCCACCACATTTATTAGACCTTGAGTAATGGCTATTTATTTCTTAAATAAATATAACTGCATTACTCACTAATAAATATATTATTTCTCCCACAATATATTCTCTCGAATAACTAGTTTCGAAATAAATGCGATCATACATCCTTAAATAATTATTAAACCATAGTCGGGAATAATATTTATTTAAATTGTTAAATTAGTATTTGAATGAGATACATGGACACACTCAGTGTGTGACCCTCTAGGCCTCTTTCTCAGTGGCATTAGGCGGAGCCTGCCTAAAGTCCAAGGTTAGCGTCTAGCAACACGCCAAGGCACCCATAGAGAAAGAAGTTAATGCCGCAATGATGTGTCACCTCCTATGAACGCTTACCGTGTAATATAATCCCTTTGTCTCGATATCTCTAATCAAGCGGGTTGCATGCTAGTGCCATCAACCCATATGCTCGATTATTCTTTCTTTGACTTCCCGGAATTAAACTCGCCCATACCTTACCATGGACATGGATTTAGTTAGGATATATCAATTCCATCAAAGGGCATGAGATATCTACTTCCGTTATGGAACAGAAGGGACAAATCCTTTCTCGCATTATCTATTAATGCAGTATTACTCGTGACGCACCCAGCGTATCCTACCTCACTGCGAACAGTGTGTCGTCACAGTTTTCATCAATACATCTAAGTGTGCGAGTTGTAATACCCATTAATAATAATCTTAAAGTCTAAGGACCAATACACACGTCCGTAGATAGAAACATCCAATGACACTATGAAATGTGGATTTCCTACTGGAAGGTCTCGTTCTCATAATATCCTCCTGGATATTACCAAGGGCGCACACCATGAGAAGGTGCCTCAAAGTTTTATGAGTCCTCACCCCTAATGACATGTATTATTTGTGTCCCTCAAATAACATCATCCAGACATAGAACATATATTCAAGAATAGTGTTATGACACTTCCAGGTTCTCATCATAGCAGGGATCCGCTATGACCCTTTAATGCAACAACTGTCCTTAGGACATTATCACATGCATTGTCATGCAGAAGAACAATCAAGATGTGATAAGGCTTTTATTAATGAATAAAGTACAAAGTAGTTGGTTCTAGACCACCAACTCCAACATAAACTACAAGGACACTTGTATGCGGATACAAGCTTTGCAGAGTGGCAATTGCATGAAAGATTGAGGTTTCACGAAAGTTAGTAGATGTGAAAAAAGGAATCTTTGAGAAAAATACATGGGAAAAGGTTAGTGGAATGCAGTGAAACATCATATTTGATCTCTAGTGATGCAAAACATCATCATGATCGACTTAGATATGGAAGTGACCTTCAAGTTGATAAGTTGAGAAATAATTAACCCAAAATAGTGAGCAAGGTGGATTTTAAGAAAGTGATCTGAGGGAGGCAGTGTGTTATCCCTAAAATTCTTGTAAATACAGTGATCTTGGTATGGGGTGACCATGACTGAAAAATGGAAATCCATATATTATAGTGAATCTTAGTGGATTCTGGTATGACTGACACACTATCAATATTTTCTCCTTGGACTAGCCCTTAGCGGTGAACCAAGTATTTTTACTGTGCTATGTTTCCTTTTCTGTATATGTGTGTTGGGTGATTGAACAATTCCATTATACAATTTCTACAAGTTCCTACCAATGTGGGGACAAGATCCTTTTCCGCATATGTGTGTTTGGAGGTCTAACAACAAGGCTAGTAGGGGTTGAGTAGGGAAACATGACCATACTTTCTTTGACTAGATTTTGGTATAACTTTTTGGGATTTTTTTTCTATAGGGTAGGATATGGGGCCAATTTTTAGACTTGACCCATTAGTTTATTCATTTTATAACTAATATGAACTTCACATTGTTGAAAACACATCCTCCCAAACACCTTGGGGTGGGGGGGTGAATTAGGGTGTCTAATTACTTTACTCTTCAAACAAATATTATTCTCACGTTTACAAGATCAATTTGAATATGATAATATCAATCAAGCACCAACAATATCCATATATGAATAGAAAATGCAACGATACAATGACTTTACTTGGTTCACCAAAAAATGATACATCCAAGGAGCATACACTGAAAATTTATCGATGTACTAAAATCACTACGCGCTATTGTGATCGCAAGGGTTTAGGTAAGACTCACTTCCATAACTAAGGGTCACTTTCTCAACTTATCTATCCACACAATTCTTCAAGAAAAGGAAATAAGAATAGTCATCATGCATGTCACTCTTAATGAATATAAGAAGAATATTTAAACACCGTGACAAAAAGGGTGTTTTTCATATGGTTCAACATTTGATCAAATTTTGATCTTCAATAATATTCAAGTTATCCATAAAATCCTCCTCAAGAAATATCTATATGTGTAGAATTCCCTCTCCAATAATGTCTACTCAAAATTCTCCAATCCTTCTATCTTATATTTGCATTCTCGACTTTTAAAATTTTCCTCCTTTATATGTCACTTATCATCACTTAATTAACTTCTAAAAATATCCACCATAAATGATTCAAAGTCCCCATGAGTGATAATGTCTTCCCATAAATTCAAATACGAAAAAATATTCCATATTTTCATAAATTTCATAAATCACAACATGTTGCACCATGCCATGACATGGTTGGGTTTAGTAAACACTTAGAATATGAAAACCATGACCTTAAAATTCAAAATGCCTGAAAATCTAGTTATTTTTATTGTTTCAGAAGTATTATCTTTTGAAGAACTCAAACTTCGGTCCTCAAGCATGGAACAATGACACCAAAAGGTTTGGAAAATATTGATGCTAAAAGAACATGTCTCTGAAATCAAGATTCCACACACCCCGACCTCACATCTTCCAACTACTTAAGATACACTCAAGAGCGGAAAAACAATAGTGGGACATACAATGAATAAAATTAAAGGAAAATGAAGGAACACAAGGGATTTAAGTGGTTCAAAAACATTAACTCCAAAGTACAGAATCATAGAAGCTTAAGATTAATTGACCACTCAACCAATCTTCATTACATAGTATAAATGACCCCAACCCCAAAATATATAGTAGCCACCACCCTCTAATCCCAGTTCCACAACCAAGTGATCTCTATGGAATGAACGCTTCATGGCTCCAATCATCATGGGCATTGAACCATATGGTCAAAGGTAATCGCCTCCATAGATGGATCACCTAGTGAATAGTACATGCTTCTGGAGAAAAAAGGAATGATGTTGCCTTTTCATATCCACTGCATTAGCACCTACATTAGTGCCAACTTTTAAAACTCATCTTTCTCCTACAACACCTATATCTTTCGATGCTTGCATCACTGCCTAATGGATCCCCGAGTATTTTTGAATCTTGGGTTGCCGTCAGAGTTTAGAATTAATAAGAGTGCTCAACCCTTCACTAAATACAAGAGTGTAGTATAACATAAGTCTAAGGTTTCCCCATGAAGAAATTAAAATGTGACCTTTTAGAGTTTTTTGATTCAATTGTTGACTCAAGAATTTTGTTTTTAGATCAAGTGAACAACATCAAAATTATTTGTGATTAAAAATAGATGATTAAAACAGGGGATCGAGATCAATTTTTAAGGATTATTTCCTAAAGGTTCCTCCTTTCTCATTCATGGATTTATCAGTCTAATTGGATGCCTAGTCATTCTATGATTACCAAATTCTTATGTTCAATTCAGTTGATTCTATCTAAAATAGTGTAAATCCATTGACTAAGGAAATCCACTAAACTTAGATACATTATGCTTGAATCTTAAAGAAGAAAATGAATACTGACTATTGTTCATAGACCAATGAATCAATTTATTTGGATTTATTCCCTACACACACCTATTGATCAAAATTTCATGAAGGGATAAGATAAAATTAAACATTAATATGGCCCCTAATGAAAAAAATCTTCCATGGGTCATATTAGTAAGACATTAACTCACACAATCATCTAATATTGATCCCTCACCCCTTAAATGACTATCCAAACGTGACAGAGGAAATATCCATCACACATGAAAAATTAATCATAATAAGTGAGTTAATAAAACAAAAATCAAAGTAGAATTGGGATTAATTGAAAAAAAAAATTACTCAAAATAATTTCAATGATTACAAAATTGAAGTACTAGAAGAAAGGGAACACAAAAATGATTTGAAAGAAGGCTAGATATAGTGTAAAATATAAAGAAAATTATGTACCCCCAAAATCATACAACCCTACCTTTAAATAGAAAAACATAAGTCATGACGTGATAAATATTTTCATAGCACGAACCTACAACCTCATAGAAAAGTTGAAATTTTTATTCTTTCTCTTCGAACACATAATGGTGCTATCTATTCTATTATGATGAAACTGGAACTTTCCTTTCTTCAAATTTGAATCTCCCCTGAAGATCACAACATGACATCTTTGGGATATTAGTATATATATCTTCTTCTTTGATTGTTTTCTAGGTTCATCACAATGCGGTAGAGTTGGTTGTGGTGAAAACCATTCTTATGAAGTCTGCAATCAACCCAACAAAGTCTCCTTCATGGGGCGAGCCACTTTTTTTTTGTGCGGATCATTATTATACTCTTTCAAATGATTCTTACACAATAAAATCTACGGTTCAACCACATTCATTGTGATATAAATCATCCTTATTAACTTTATCCCTAAACCTTACAAATTCT
The DNA here is from genome assembly GCA_963277665.1 of Viscum album. Lineage (NCBI taxonomy): Eukaryota > Viridiplantae > Streptophyta > Magnoliopsida > Santalales > Viscaceae > Viscum > Viscum album. The sequence continues at coordinate 1,151,670,851 of OY728126.1, forward strand.
TTCGACATCATTCTTACAAAGTTCTCCAGACTTGGACAATTCTTGATTTCTTGGTCATGGAATAAAATCATCCATCATGAAATAAGCATTATTATACCATTGAGACGACTCTTATAAAGTTTGACATCACTATTATGTAGTTTTTAGGACTTTTCCATTTCTCCATAAGTTTTATGGGAGTACCACAATCCATGTATCATAGTGTGAATTAATATTAGGTTTAATCTGCTACCTCTATTTGGATTCTTACATGGTACAAATATCCAAGGCCATGGCCTTGATTTCTAGGTTCCTCATCACAAAATTTGATTATTCCCTGGTCATGCTATGAAATTCCTATCATGACATGAATGAATATAATTACTTTATAATTCCTCAAAGGCCCAACATCTCTTCAAATAAACAATCCTTCAACATTTCATTAGAATTTCACAAAATAAGGTATTATTATGTTAAAAATCACTAAGACAGATACTAAAAATATATGCATGAATTACAAGAGTCAAATTACCCCACACTTGAATAATTACTTGTCCTCAAGAAAAATACATCTCAACAAAGATATCAAAGGACAACATACATCAACCGGAGAAAAATTACAGCCAAGTATATTAATATAAAGAAGTATTAATGGAAAGTCATTGAATTTAAATAACTCATTCCTCCTTGGTATATAGTCACACTTAATAATTAAACTCTCACTCTAATTATTTTTTACTTCCAATATTATCTCTCAATTTTTACTTAAACATCTATGTCCATATTGTGATTTTCTTTTCTAGAAATTTTTTCACGCAACACTCAAGATAAATGTAACTAGAGTTATGACCAATATCAAGTGCACACACCCTATCCATAGTCTTATAAGATACCTAAATCTATACATAGATATTAAACCACAACTATCATAAGGAAATTTCATTTGAGTTCAAATGATTCTAAGGCTCAAGGTAGATAGATTATGATGCAAAAAATAATTTTAGAGGTTGAAAAAAGGAGGTTAGCATATTAAAGAACAATACATGATATTAAATATATATCTAAAATGAAACCATATTTCATCCTTCAATTTCCATCCAGTGACAACATCACCACTTCCTCCTCCTCATAGTTCATGGTTTTACAAAATAATAATTTAAAACAGTGAAAAAAGTGGCCCTCTTTTTCTCTCAAATTTCTGCTTCACTTTGATTTTTTGTAGTGGGATGTGTGTAAGGGTAGTCCCCACAACCTTATAAGTAAAACTAGGAAAATACCTCAATACCCACCATTATCTCCCATAAAAACTATTTATTATATTTGGAACAATAAGGGGGAGGTGGTTCTTGTCATTGGTCAACCCAAGGTATATCAATTTCTCACTTTTCCATCATTTTTTTAATTCTTTTCTTCTCTTTTTAACTATAGAGGCCTCAATGAAGAATAATCACAACAGTGGTGAAATTTATTCCCACATATCAAGAAATTTCATCCCTACACTTGTTCATGGAATTATCAAAAAAATAGATCCATGAAATACTAAAATCTCTTTTAAATGATCTAGAAAGAAAAATCATGCAATCATACTCATGAATAAGGGTAGGAATGATACATGGGATTATAATGTGGTTTCTTATGAGGCAATCCATGGTTTATATGTGATAAAAAGGATAAAATGTAGAGTAGGTATAAAGATTAAATGGGTTTAAAAAAAGTCAATAAATGTCCTCAATCATTTAAATGTGACTCAAAATCATCATGTTTAAATAAGATAGTCAATAAATTTCTAGTAGTGATGTGTGTCTTGAGTTCTCTCAAGAAAGAGGGCATGTGAAAGAATATTCAACAATGGCTTATAAAACTTCTCAGGAATGGAATTTAAAATTTTTGGGAAACCAATTAATATGCAAATGATAATTAATAATCTGACTAACAACAATTTCAGAAATTTAAAATTAGATATCAGATATAATTCAACAATCATACCAAATTTCAATATAGTATTAAAGTAGAAATTAATTTCCAATAAATTACCCCTAATTATTTTACTTATATTCCCATGGTTGTCATGATATCTCAAGGTAATATAAATAATAAAATGAGAAATGTGTCATAGAATATTGATTGAAAAACAAAAGTCAAGTGGGTCAAAGGTAAGCTCAAGAATGACCCCCGTACTTCAAATAAAATAGTTTCCCCATTGTGTGAGATTAAGGTATGAGAGTTTTAGTGAGAAATAAGTTAGTGGAAAACATAAAAGAGTATAAGGGAAATAAAAACTCTCCTGATTAATGTAGTACTCTTTGCAAAATATGGTCATGGTGAATCAGGAATATCCATTTAAACTATTAATTTGTATATTCAAAAAACTCGAATCATCATCGTAAGATGAAAAAAATTAATATGATAGCTTGGAGTATATGGATAAGGTTGATCCATGTGTTATTTTATAAAACATAAACTACCATACACTACACCATGACATGGTGAAATTCACCATAACATATTTTATCCCAACACAGACCATGTCATGGTCTAAACCACCATGTATTGATCTTTAATTTAGTTTATATTTACAAGAGGGATCAACACGTTCAATTGGGTTTGTTCTCATACAAAGATAATTCCAATTCAATCATTAAAATGTCACCATATAAGTATTTACATGGGAATAGATATAAAAATCTTACATTATTGGATGAAGTTAGAGAGTAGAATCTATTGGGGATCGATTTTTTCTCAAAAAAATAAACAAAAATATCTAAACTATTTAGTATTATTTCAAATTATTACAATGTTTATCGGAGATATATGCTAAAAATATTTGGTTTGATTTTAATTTTGAAGTTATAAAAAAGGTTTCACTTTGAATATCATTATGGATACGGTTCATAATATTTGGGAAGTGGGTAAATTGTATCCCTATATACATCATACACTTCAATATTCATGATAGAGTGGGGATTGTACCATATTGCCTACTGATACCATTTAACCTTTTACAAGTTCATGATTTTTTCAATGTATCACTTTTGAGGAAGTTCATAATAGATCCATCACATGTATTGAACTCATTGGTTATAAAAATAGAACATTATCTCTATTAAAGGTAAAAACTAATGGATATCTTAAATCATAGATACAAAGTACTATAAAACAAAATCACTCACCTAGTCAAAGTTCTTTAGAGAAATAATAAGTTTTAAAAAGTGTTATGGAAACACAAATATGTAATAAAAGAATTATCCTCATATGTTATCATCTAAGAAAGGAAATTTTGAGGGATAATTTTTAATTATAGAATAATTTAACCCCATAAAATTTAGTATAAATATTCATTAAATTATTTTATCTTCTGAATAACTTGTTTTGCGTGTAATATCGAACTAAAATGAACAATGATTTATTTCATTAGGGTATATATTATAACATTAAATGAAATAAACATTGATAATAAAAGAAATATAAATGAAAAATAATTATGAAAATTATAATACTAATAAAACCATAATTAATACTACAAGATTAAAATGTTCATCTTCACGGTCTCCCACCAAGACCATGCCACTGATTATAACTACAGAAAGTAAAAAAAACATTAGAAATATGATTGAAATTTTGAGTAAGAAATAATAGAATAGTATGAATTAATTTTAAATAAATATTTAAGGTTTTATATAGGAATGAAAAGGGGAAATATGATTGTTCTGTGGTCATTGAGTATATATATGACCATAGAGAATACATATAGCCAGTTGGTATATTAGTATTATAATAATTGGAATATAATTATTTATTATAAACAAATAATTTAATTAAATCTTATATTAAACGTTTATAATAAATATTTAATATCAATTAAATAACTATGGAAGATAATAATTAATACATAATCATTTATTGCATGATAAATTGTTTTTATTCAAGAAAAAATGATTTTTTATGTATTATATATTATTATTTAAAATTTAAATTCAAAATTATTTGGGATTTAATTTTAAATAAATGGATTTATTTTTCAAAATCAAGATATAAAAATTAGTTGGGATGTTTAATTTCATTTTTTGAAAAAAAATAATTTATCAAGGTGAATAGTGGATTATGCCGGTAAATAATAAAAATGATAAAATACCATATGATAAAAATGATTTATAAAGTGACATAAAATAAAAATACATTTTAATAATTAGTATATTTTTGGTTATAATGCATTTTCTTCACTTATGGTCCACTTTCCAACTCAAAATTCCCTCCCTTAACTATTAAGGAATGAATATTTGTGAATATTCCACCTAATATCATCTATAATAGGACCACTCTTCTACCTATTCCATAACAGGATTTTTTTGGTTTATTATTAAATATAAAATATAATTTCCTTCTCTAAATTCATCACACACGTTTGGGTGATTATGGTCACTAGAAGGAATCCTAAATACGTCATTACAAGGGAAGTCGTTGTGAGAAAAAACAATTTTCATCAAAGTAAGCAAAAAGTTATTATCTACCATTTTCATTAATCTTATCATATTAATTATTCATAAATATAATTCAAGACTCTAAAAATATATTTATAATATCATTATAAGTTTTCAAAAAATATATTACAATCATACAACTTCAAACTCTTACTCTTTCATTCGTTATAGCATACTCTAGTTTAGGTTGAATAAACCACCTACAAGAAAAATATCAAAATATCTTTATAATTTACATAATTTATTAGTACCAAATCACAAATAATTGTAATGTATTATATTAATAATATTTTTTTATAGTTATTTAATATTGACACTCAAACAATTTTTTATCATAAGGTAACTCAATATTATTGGTAAAGTTACTCAAAACAATATTATTATGAATTTGAATGTGTGACCCATAATCATACCATCCATAAAATGAAAATTGGAATTTATAAATAATTTTTAAATTATTATTATAGTAACATTACTCTTCTATATATGATTAATTTATTAACAAATAATGATGATCTATATAACCACACTGAAACAAGTATGAAACAATATAAACTACTAACATCCAATGGTAAAGATAAACTACGACTAACTAATATATATGTATTAAATGAATATAATTGACTAGTATAATTATTAATAATTATATATAAGGTCATTAAATAGAATATCAATAATACTATGTTTATTATATAGGGATTTAGAGAATATTCATGGAAGTCAGGAGTAAAGTTTAAGGGGAATTAACCTTATATATCTTTTTCGATTGAAACTTTTTCTTCCACTTCCATGTTATATTGTAACCATATGAAATGAATTCAAATAGATATTATATATGGTACAAAACTTTCTCATGTAGGTAGTTGGGGATTTTCTATGCCTATGAGTTGCAATTCACACATTGGGGCATGGGCGTATTCTAGTACACTTGATAATAAGGTTGTAGATCCTCTCCAATCAAGAGGAATTTTCAAGTGAAGTCTGGTTTACCTAATAAAAAAATATTTTTATGGGTGTAAAAGAAGAAAATATCATACAATAGTTCATTTTGGGATAGTGTATACATATATTACATTTTATCAGAGTGAGTTTGTGAATTTTCATTCAGTAGGCATGCACTGTGGGGGGGGGGGGGTTGTTGCAACCATATATAGTACATGAAAAATGGATTTGTAACATGGGTCTAACCCAAATCCCATGAAATGTTATGGATACTTTGTGACCATTAGTCATGATCCCCACATTTGATCATTATAGTATTTTAGTACACCGGCTAATAAGGATGAAAATACTCTCTAGTCACAAGGCCTTTTTTAATGACGACTTGGTTCCCTTAGAAAAAAATCCATGTGATGGGTAAAAAAGTAGACAATATCTTCCAAGGGAACTAGTTGTGTCAACATACACATATATTAAATTGTATAATAGCAAGGTTTTAGGTTCAGATCCATTAGGAAAGTGCCTAGGAGGATATTTTTGGGACCATATACAATACTTACCAAATGGATTTGTGCCATGGGACTAACCAAACTCCCATTCATAGCTACAGATTAATTATACCCATGAGTCATGAGTCCCAAAATTAATCCCTAGCTATACATTGGATGACTGTTAGTCTAATTCTCTAAATCCAGTTGTTATGCACTACATATGGTTCCAACAATACCCCCTCAATGAATTCCCAAAAAATATGATCTCATAACATCACTCTGATATGATATCATATACATATGAACTATCCCAATTAGTTATCTTTCAAGATATTATCTACCTTTTCACCCATATCATGAATTTATTTTTTGTAGGCCAGTCACCCATCACTAGAAAAGGCCTTGTGACTAGAGAGGATTTCCACCCTTGTTACAAGGTTTATTGAATTCCACACTTGTCCAAATGTTTGTCTTTTTACTGAAGGGGTAGTGCATCCACATATATCCATTATAGGGAAGTTAATATTATGTCTCAAATTTATTTTTCATGAATTTCATATGGTTACAATAAAAATATTTTACAAGATATTTTTGTTCCCTCCAGTATCGATGTTACCACGATGAGGTAGGGGTGAATTAGTGCAGATAGATTTAAACTAATTGAAAAAATTCTTGTTTAAATATACACTAGTTAAAGTGAATTTATTACATACTCAACATACATGAATGATGTATAAATAAAAAAATTATAAGATAAGACACACTAAATTTTATGATATTCACTCATAATGTGGGAGCTATTCCTCATTGTATGGTGGTTGTTATCCCATATAAAAATGAGTGATATTTTATTAATAAGAATAAAACAAGGTCATGGGTTTGGACTTGATCCATTTATATCTATCCTTAAATAGAATACATGCATGATGCTAAGCTGTTATAACAGGCACTAACTTAAAAATTAACAAGAACCAACTTGTGGAAATGAACCTAGTAGAATATCTTCTTGAATAAAACTCAAAAAATTATGGTTGAGACCATTTTGGACTAAATATATTCTAATCTCCTTCCTTTGTTGTAGAAATCATGGCTTCTTCTCATATTCTCTTGTACACTAATCTATTTAGTTGTCTCACATATTCTTCTTTGAGAACATTAACACATTGTATATTCAAAATAAGTAGTATTGAAGATCAATTTATTTATCTACTATTCAACACTTATGATATCAAGAAGTTGTATGTCAGTATACTCTCTCTTATTTTCTTTGATGATAATGGAATAATCAGTAGCAGTGTTTCCTTATTCTCACCATAACCCCAACCTCATTTTGTTTCATAATATTTACATTAAGATCTCAACTCTAACTTCATCAGGACATGTAGCAAATCATAGAGTCAAATTCTTCAATATTAAATGCGTAGATAATTGATCAAGATGCGTAGATAACAAATTATTTGATAATTGGAATTTAAATAACCAATAAATTCTATAGAATAATAATCAACAATGTTGACGACATTTAAAAATGACAATCTATATTTTATTTTCCATTAATCTAAATTTATTTAAAAAATATTCTTCACATGAATATCATAATTATTGACATCATCTTTTTCCCCTTGTGCATGCTCACGTTCAATAATATTTTTTGTGTATAGTTCATATAATAGTAAATTATTTACTTTAAATATCAACCCCAATATTTTATTGAATCAAAAATCAATTCCTAAAGTATAATGGTATTTAATCAATGAAGAATAGTACAACATCATCATAGTTGATATAAATTTTCACCTAGGTACAATCATTTATTCTTATATATCCAATGGAAGGATCGTACATATCCTTTGAAATATTTAGTTTACTCTTATTCATCATCATATTTACTTTTACACATGTCAAATTATTTCTTATATATCCTATGAAACCTAGATTTTACTCTTAAATATCACAAACTTAATATTATGTATTTTATGAAACTTTGAAGTTACTATTAAATATCACCATATTAATCATTTATATACTATGAGTTAATATTTCATACCTAAATATGAACTCAGGATTATTTTTATATATCCTAGAATTTATCTAATCCTACTTCTATGGGATATTACATATGATATGGGAGATATTATGTATTAATAGACCAATATTATGTATCATTGGTGACATATTATGTCACATAGGGTGAAATACCCATTACTCATACAATTCTCAATCTAAAAGAACATATTTATTTGAAAAATTTTATACAAAATCAATGATGATAAATTTTAAACAAACTCAATTATATTGCATATAATTTCAAAACAACTTATAATATCTCCAAACATATCAAAATTAACTCCAAATATCTCTAATTATTTTCATCTAATTTAATCTATCTCAAATCACTTCAAGATGTATCCATATTATCTTCATCCATATATGATTAATCCCAAACCCTTTTTAACATTCAGTAACTTATATTTAATTATTTAATACAATTGAAAAACAATTAATTCAATAATAATAATAATAATCAACTACCTCAATTAATTTAACTCTTATCCAATTTCTTTGGAATATTTATTGTTCTTCACTTATTCATCAATAAGTCCAACAACTATTTCATCTCAATCCAAACATAATTTCTTCACACATCGGAATGCAAGTGTATCTTCCATATAATGTAACAGTCTTGAATATTTATAACACAAGGATGAATATCAACCAAAAAATACATCCAACTTGGTATTATCCAAACATGTCTAGCTACTCAACTTCTTCATAGAGATAGATTATTTAAAAATATTTATTTTCCATGGAACTCATCTCAAATTATCATCTTCGAGGTCTAACCAACTTGATCTAGTAGCTTTATTCAATTCATAGATGACCTTTAATATTCATTATCTAGTGTTATATCATGTATATATTGAACCTCAATGAGGATCGTGGCTCTTTATCATCTCATCATCTTCCTCAAACCTGTTAAAAAGATTATACACAGGAAATATCAAGTAATAACAATCTACTCAAAATTCATTCCCACATGTTAATGGGTATCCAATAGTATATATAATGGATGAAAAAATATATAAGAATCATTATGAACACTAAGTTATATATCAGTATTAAGTGAACTCCAAGCTCTAATATCCAAGGTGTTCTTCAACCTTTATCTGATGTTCTCATCTCAATACATATTGATATAAATTCTTACTGACAATAAATACAACACAACACATAAGGGTTCACCAATCTATCTCTTTGGATTCATTATCAATACCCACAATGAGAAATGAATGTCAAAATTTTATCATTAATTTAATTCTATCCCACCCATATTGAAAATAAATAAAAAGTATGATATAAATTTTTTAGTAATCAATTAATCAAATCTATGCATGCTTGAGCAGTGATTAGTGTTATTAACTAGAGTGTCTACTTAGATTACCCACACTATTTTTCACAACCATGTATTCCTTTATTTCCTCTCACTTTTAATTTTAGAATTGATTAAATAAAAACTAGGACATGATAATGTGACAGTAATACCTCAAAAATGATAGTTTCAATCACTTTTTAATAATTTCAATATTATCATAAAATAATGATTTTATAGTAGATTTCTTAAAATTGTTTACCCTAAATGGGTATAAACCAACAACTTCTTAATCAAGAATAGTTTACATTAGTAATTTAACTCCATGATACTAATTTCTAGGTTTACATATAAGATGGATACTCCTTAATACTATAATTTTTTCACATCACTCATTATTCCATTTAAATCCTTTCATGAATCTCCTTTGATTACCTACATATAAAAAAAAATGGATATAAGAATAAATTGGTTTTTTAAAACTTTATCAATGGGATCCACAAGGTTGATAGTTTCTTCTCAACCATGAAACTTCTATCTTTTTAGATCTAATATTGAAATAATTATTCATACTTTCTTCTTTATTTTTCTTGATAGTAATATCCTTGGGCAGTATGGTATGAATGTTTGTTTAGTTATCCATTTTTGTGAATTTTCCCTATTCTCTTCTACTATTAAAGTGTATGAACTTATTATTCATATATTTATTTTATCATATATAAATTTTTACACTATTAGTATAATAATGTAATGTTTTCAAAAACGAACAACATCCATTAAACTTCCACAAAACTTCTATAAAATTTTAGAATAACCATATATTGGAAATTACTTAGGAATTTGGAAAGCATCCTTATGCTCAAGGATTTATTACTTGGTTTATCATTTTTTTTATAAAACATACATATCTTATTCTCTTTAGTGTAGCATACTTATTGGATTTTTGGGGAATATTTTGTTTAATATGTTTATTTTTTCACCTTTACTTATTTTTTTATACTTCATATCTTATAGTATTATATCTTAAATATAATTTTAATCATGGATAATAGATATAACTAGCATTAATCATTCCATTGACCATATTTTTACACAATTTCAATAGAAGTTTTCCAAGCTTCCAAATATATTTTAATTAGAAAAATTATTCAAATTATTATACTGTGTACTTTTCCTTAGATCAACTTTTCTCCCTCTTGATATATGCCTTCTTTTTCTTCCATATATTGAAATTTAATTCCAACAATCAATAAAATTGTGCCCAAATATTTCACAATATCATCATTAGACAATAAATCATGTTGTTTTTCTTTGAAAAGTTGTCTATCTAACTTTGAAATATTTTTATTTTTATATCATCTTATCCTTTAATTGAGATTATATTAAGGGGAAAATCTTCTTAAAAATCCTTTCAAATACTTTTGATATAGTTTTTGGGTTTCTCAAAATTTTTATCCACCCATATTTATCCATATTTTTCATTATAATATGTATTATGCATGAAAACAAAATTATTAAAAAACAAGTTTTTTTTGTAAACAAGGGTTACTATTTTCTTTGAGACTATAGTAAATTCATCAATTAATGATTTCAATCTCTTATTTTAATTAGATAGAGGTATTTTAATAAAAATATCCTTCCTTGAAATGTGTATGTAATAAAATATTCTCTTCGATTATTTTTAAGACTCAACTTGAACCACTTCTAGATTTTTCAATTTGGATTTAAGCTCATGAAATTTCATATTAGGAGTGCTCTTTTAATATTCAATGAAATTAACTATTTCTTCACACTTTGTTTTAACTATATTAATTAGCTTCTCATGATCTCAATGCATCTTTATCCTCTATTTTAAATGATTTCTAGGATCCTTTATATTGTTTGTTTTGATTTATATTTGAGCATTATTGATATCAATGATTGCCTTTTTAATTTCTTCCAATGCAGGATTTTTTATTTAAGCCCTTTTGAGGATTTTTGTTTGTCTTATATTTATTTAATAAATTCATTTTTAGTTTTTGAGAACACTTCTACAAGTACTATATTTATTAAACTATTGGCATCAACTTTTTTGTGAGATTTATACATGTGAACACCTATCATGTAATTGTTTCCTCTATTCTTTCACAGTATTCATCATGTTCAGTGATCTATTCCTACAAGTCGCTAAAAGAGACAAAATAAAACCAAACACTTATTTAAGAAGATTATGTAATATTATTTAAAAAAACCTATGATTCAGCATATAATTCCTTTAAAGCTTGATCTTCTACACCTATATGTAATTTATCTAGGTAATAATCTTGATAAGAAGCTTCAATTACCTATTATTCATATAAAGACTGTGAATCTTATAAGGTATATTTGTTTTCCATATTCTAAATAGTATATTTTCACACAATATCTTACCAAACCATTCTTGATATAATTTAATCATGTTTACAAAATGTGAAAAAAGAATTTATTATTATTTACTCATAAGGGATTCCTTATCCAATCAGAGGTGGAACATGGAGCTTTGATTCCAATTTTTATTCTCACTATGATCAGTGAAACCATGATAAAATGGGGGTTAATCAATGTGGACATATTTAAAATAATTAAAACCTTTTCCCCTTTTACCTATACATTGGTTAAATTGAATGGATCTCACACTCTCATCTTGTACTCATACTACATACACGAAGCATGTTATTTTTCACAATATAAGTCACACATATTTTTATGAGGCTTACAAATAATGCATGACCTATCCCTTAGTGTATGGTGATTGTTATCCCACACATACATGGTTGATATTTTATTATCAAGAATAAATCAAGTGAAAGGAGAGGTATTTAAATACTTTATATCTAACACCAACTAGAATAAATTCATATAAAAAACTATATATACAAGGAAGTAACTTATAAATTTTAAAGAACCAATTTACAATAATGAACAACACAACACAAATTTTTAAATGGAAATCAGTAATGTAATCTAGAGTCACTTGTAGACTAAATAGATTTTGATCTCCTTAATTAGTTACCAAAATATTGGTTTCTACTCTTCCTCTTTCGCATAAAAATCTCTTTGGTTATCTCACTATTTACTCTTCAATAACATCAAAACATAAAATATTCCAAATAATTAGTATTGAATTTATCAATATTTCTCACTTATTCAACTCATATGGTATTCAAAAAGTTATAGGTTGGTATACTATCTTATTTTATTTGATGATAAAAGAATAATCAGTGGAAGTGATTTGTAATTATCACCTCACCTATCCTTATACATCCTAGTATTTTATTTTAATAACACATATCCAATTTCATAGAGACACCTATTAAATCATAAAGTCAAATTGTTTAATAATAAATTCATGGATAAAAAATTTATACGAGTCCATGATATTTTAATTGATAATATACTTTTAAATAACTGATTATAGATGTAGAATAATAATCAACAATGATTAATTATTTTATAAATGGTTCTATAAATTTGATTTACCATTAATCTTGTTTTCATCTTGGTGTCTTCCTTATATAAATATCCACAATTCCATACATATTCTTTTTCCACATGTGCATTCTTGCATGAAATAATTTCTGTGGTGTTATTTCTAACTCAGGGGGAAATATTTAATTTAATTCTCAATATTAATATCATCTTAAATCATGTCTCGATTCATAACACACCATTATATTTAATCACTAAATAAATGAACGTCATAATTGTAGTTAATCTTTCTTTTCACCTAGGAGCAGCTAATTTTGATTGCATATCCAATGGAAGGATATTATATATCCTTTGAAATATCCAGATTACTTTTAAATATAATAAAATTTATTCTTATTTGTTTTATATTGCATCTTACATATTCTCATGAACCCTAGAGTTACTATTATGTATCACTAACTTAATCTTATGTGTGTTTTAAAACATCAGAGTTACTCTAATGTATAACCATAATAATATTCCACATTCTTCAAGTTAAATTTATATACCTTAGTGTGAATATAGTATTATTCTTACATATCCCAATACATTTATAATTTTACTCCTTTTGGAACTTATACATTCTCTTAAAGATATTACAAATCAAGATATTTATCTTATCTATCATCAGTGAGATGTTACATATCACAGTGTGAACTCCCCAATACTTTTCCAATTCTCACATTGAAAGATCTCACATAATCCTTTTCAAAATTTCATATAAGCTCATATATATTATGTATAATTTTAAATAAACACATAATATCTCCAATAAACTCCAAAATAACACAAAACATCTATAATCATCATTGTGAACTTTAATTTATCTCAAGTAACTTTAGGAAACCACTAAATTATCATTATCCATACCAGAATGATCCCAAATATTTTTCATTATTTATTAACATATTTTTTATATATAATAAAAATAAAAAATAAGTAAATCAATAAATAATAAAATTCCACAATTACTTTAGAAATTCTTAATTTTTTTTTCAGAATATTCATATTGATTCACTTATTCATCATTAAATCCAATGCCTTTCATAGCTCAGTGAAAAATTAATCTCTCCACACATCATCAACAAAGTGTAGCTTCAATATAATATATTATTCCTCAAGATTTATAACAAATGTATGGATCTACACTAAAAATATAGCACTACTTATTCTTATCAAAACAAAACCATCTCCTCAACTTATTAAAATAGGTATATTATTTAGCAATATTGACACCCCATGGTAGTCATCTCAGCCTTTTATCTTTATGATCCAACCGAATCAATCTAGAAGCTTCCTTTAATTAATGGAAAAACTTTAATATTAATTATTTGGTGCCATCTCATGTATATACTTAACCTATTTGATAACCACAACTCATAATCATCTCATTAGCTTCCTCAAACCCTTTTAAATAGATTCTACACATGAAATATAAAGAAGTAGAAATCTGATCAAACTTATTTGAATCTTGTGAATAGATATCCAATAGTGTATACAATGGAAGATAAAAATATATAAGAATAATTATGAACTCCATGTTTTATGTTAGTATTTTGGGATCTCTAAGATCCAATTTCAAAGGTGTTATTTAGTCATCATCCAATATTCTCATCTCAATCCACATTGAAACCATTTATTATTAACAAAAAATAAAACAAAAAAAATGGATTTGATAGTTATTTATATTTTTTCAAGGAAGTATTATATATCCTTACCTCTATTTATATTATTTCTTCATCTCTATTTACATTGGTTTTAATATATTTACAAAGACGTGAATGAAATATTTTTTCACTTTCTTTCTTTACATTTTTGGATTGGTCACTTTCTCCCACCGATTTCTTTGGTTTTCTTTTTAAATATTAAATTTACAGTCTTTATTATTCCTTTTTAAAATAATTTATTCAAAATATCTTTGTTTTAAAAGAATAATTTAAAAATGAAAAGTATATATATATATATTTTTTTCTAGATAATTTTTTTATATTCCTATAAATAAGTTTTACTTTGTGTCAATACCCTTATATGTTATAATCCATTGATGTTTCTTATTTTTTTAATGGGGGTATTCTTTCTTGGAACCATCCAGTTTCTCTCTTTGGATGATTTAACATTATTTATAGTAAACATTGTTATGTTACTCATTAGTAGAGCCAAGTGAATCATGAAGAGACCTAATAGGGGGGGGGGGTGAATCATGTGTCACCCTTTACTGAGTTTTATTTTCCTTTTAAATTTTACCCTTTTAAACTAAAAATACTATCTTGGTTAAGGTATATGGATCTTTTAATGTTCCCTAAACCCTCACCTTGGTATTTAATGTAGAATAAACAATTAAATATCACACAATGATTCTTAAAAGGTCTGGACTCAATGTGAGAGCCTAATCCTTATGATGTTCATCTTTTTAAAGTATGGATATTTTATTATAAACTTAATTTTAAGTGATCAAAAGTACCTAGGAATTATCACTCAAGAGTGAGGTATGTTTCATCCACTTCCCTAAACTATCTTCTTATAGTCTCTTTATATTTCATCCCAAAGGATTCATATCTCAATAGTATACATAAAAGTTTATACCAGTACCACTAGTTCTTGAAGGTTCCTTCTTGGACCAATGAATAGGCCTTCAACTTCTAGGATATGACCAAAAAAACATTATTTACATTGTCCTTGTTCTACAAGAGTTCTCACAATGATATTTTATCATAGTGGACCTCCAAGAGTCTTGATTCATAATTTAGAAAGTACTAACAACATTGGTATCTTATCCTCATTCATTTTATTCTACAACACATAGTTTTGTTACTAGATGTGTTGGTTTATATACTTAGATACAATTTTTCTTCTGGTTACTGCAGTATTGAGCAATTGCACACTATTTTCAGTAAGTGTTAGTGTATCTATAATCCCATCCCGTATACTGTACAAACCATATCACTCCCGACCAGGGGAAATATACCCATAACTTGTCCAAACTAGAATCCTAGGGTATTATACCTATCCCTAGAGCCCTCCATCCCCAGGTGTTTATGTTCTCCCTAGGTTAACCATAACATGAATTTATGAGGGGTTGTGTTCACCCTAGGTTAACTATCACATGTGTCCCCTGGGGCTGTGTTCACCCCGGGTTGACCATAAATATCCATGCATCCCTTGGGGGTCATGTTTACCCTAAGTTAACCAAAATTACACCACATCCCCCAGGGTAATGTGTTCACCCCTATATTAACAATAATATAATAAGAGTCCCCAAGGGGCTATGTTCACCTCAGTTCGACCATAAATACCATACAATAATACAATACCATTTAAATAAAGAATGTATATAATATCACTACCATAAAACTAAGATAAAAAAAACTATGCATAATTAAACAATACTATTTATCATTTACCAAAACCATTTTGAAGAAACATTATAGTTTTAAGAAAAAATAAAACTATTTCCAATCCATTTCAAAAATACCACTCCAAAGAACATTTCAAAATACCATTTTTTCCTGAAATAACCATCACACACCATCACTATAACTTTATATTTTATTGTGTAAAACTAACCAATTAAACTTTTATAAAATACCATTCACCTTTTTTTTACCTTTATCAAAAATCCTTTTTAAATCTAAACCATTTCCAACTATTGATGGTAGTAAAATTCCATTTGACAACCATCGATTCAACCATTTTCCACTTTCACCAAATAAAAAAAGATTAGATATTTACTTTAATAAATAATTAAAACATTAAAATGATTCAAGAATGAAGAATTATAGATAACCACATGACACATACACTTCGAAAATAGGAGACCATGGGTCGATCCTATGTACAACCTACCTCATGTTTTAAGCTTTTCCTAATAATTTCTCAAGGGTCAGAAGCTTTCCAAGGCTAACTGTGACTCACTCGAGCTTATATGAACCCACATTGACTACCCAGGTTCCTAAATTCAACCACACATCCTAAATAATTAATTATATACAACTATAAATACGCATTTAATCTACTACAAAAATAAGATAACCACTAAACAAGCCATCAACATCCCTTGATCTCCAGTTTTTAGAGCAACGAGGTGTTGTCCATCCCCAAAAAACTCTTGAACCTAAGTCGAGGAAAATCCCCAAAAAACAATAGTAATTCTATAATCAATTTAATTAGAATTTGGAAAAAACTCAAAAGAATAAAAAATTATGGAATACATTGCTGAAAATCTAAAAAACTAAGTGTAAGTGTCATCTCAGGATTCCATCATCTAAGCCCGCATGAAATTCCCTTGAGAATCGAGTGATTCCACTATGCTACAGTGGAAAAATAAAAGAAAACCTAGCTGAATTTTTCATGACTCGTCCCCTGGGGTCCATGCCACAACTACCCCAAGCCCACCTCCCACAGGCCAGGGGATGGTGAGTAGCGCCGAGTAGTCATATCTCAAATAAATAGGAGAAATTTTCCTAAGCAACTGTACACACACACACTACTTCAGACCAAAGATACTAGAAGGTGAATACACTAAGTAAACAAATAAAAGGTACAATAGTAGAAAACTAAAGGTAAACGATACCATAATACAATCCCAACCGAAATAGAAAAGTAAAAGTACAAGTCTCTAGAACTCCTCTACACAAAACCCTACCTGAAGGGTAGGTATAGAAACAGCTGTCTGAAGTCGCATAAGCATGTATCATCTGTCAGGTCAATCTAAGAAACACCTAGACCCAGTCCACCAAGAGATTCATCAAAGCATCAATCATATGCACAAGACACGACACGTGGGTGTGAATTCTGTGTAGTGGTGAGTAAAACAATACTTAGTAGGGACCCCAAACAAAAAATATACACCACAAAGAAATACAAAAAGTAAAATACCAAAGAGGTACATGACGTGTAGCCTCTAATAAGTATAGTTAAGAGAGTCACTAGAGTCAGCTCACATAGGTATAACCTAAAGCATAGAAATCAAGAATATTGGTAATAATGATAAATATCTTTTACTACTGAGGGACTCATCCCTAATGAGTCACTGAGGTATCCTGGTCTACTGAGGTCTGCTCGTCATTGAGGTCTCCTGGGATACTGAGGTCCGCTCGTCACTAAGGTCTGCTGGGACACTAAGGTCCACACACCACTGAGGTTTTCTGGGATACTGATGTCCACTCATCACTGAGATCTACTAGGCCATTGAGGTCCGCATGTCACTGAGGTCTGCTGGGCCACTGAGGTCCGCTCTTCACTGAGGTCTGTTGGGCCACTGAGGACTGCTCGTCACTAAGGTATGCTGGGCCACTGAGGTCCACATGCCACCGAGGTATGCTAGGCCACTGAGGTCCTCTCATCATAGATGTCTACTATTCCACTAAGGTCCGCATGTCACTAAGGTCTTATGGGCCGATGAGGTTTACTCGTCACTGAGGTTTGTTGGTCCACTGAGGTCCTCACGTCACTAAGGTATGCTGGGCCACTGAGGTTAGTTTTTCACTGAGGTCTGTTGGGCCAATGAGGTCCGCACATCACTGAGGTCTGCTGGTCTACTATGGTCCACTCTTCACTAAGGTATTCTGGGCCACTGAGGTCTACACATCACTTCCTTCTCATCACAACCAGCTATAGGATTGCTGCTCGTAGTGCGCTTGATTATGGGAGAATCTAATCCTCAAGCCATCGGTTGTATTTCAAATTCCATGAAAACTCACTTGGAGTATTTCAAAAGGACTGTCTCATCACATGGTTCCCAACACCGTAAATGACTCATCAACCAGACACACAATTTAAAAGATACGAGTCTTTTAGTGAAAAGGGGCCAGTCGGGCCGCCCCGACCCAAATTGGTTTGGCAGACCCGACCTGGTCAGGTATGGGCTGACCCGGTCCGACTTGGACCAAGTTTTAGGCCCATTGGGACAAGGGTCTATACTGACGGACCGCCCAGCGGCTTGGTCCCCTTCCTCCGGCCCGACCCGTGCTGGCGGGCCGGTTTCTGTCCATCCGGGCCGCCCAGCGGCCTAATTCCCCCTCTGGCATGGACTGCGTTGGCGGGCCGGTTCAGTCCAGCCTGAATGCAGTAGGTGCTGTATCCACTCTGCGTCATGCAACCGTCCACCTCCCCACACACAGTCTACTTACCGCGTACTGTCACCCTGCCGCCCGCGGCTCTGCTGCGGGACTCCTCTACTTCCGCGGTGCACCGCCTCCCACACACGGCCGCCGCCGCGTGCTGCCGCCAGCCACCGTGTGCCACCACCACTGACCTCTGTATCCCGCCACCATCTGCCGCATGCCGAAGCCGACCGCCTAACAGTGGCTCTGGTCCACCACCCGCGATGGCTGCCGCGAGTTCCACCACCGCCAACCTTCGAGCCAACAACTCTTGCCATCACCATGACTCTTTCCACCACCGCGACCTTCCGTTGCCATCGAGGCCCACCCAGACACAACTCTTCCTCTACCACCGCCATCTCCCATGCCAACAGTTGTTCACTCGACACCGCCGCCTCCCTCATCCTCATGCCCAGGTTGATCCACTACTGTGGTCCTTCTTGGACTACAGTTTCCCTCATGTCACAAAGAATGGAAGAAAATGGCGGATTAGAAGGATGCACAAGGAACACACGAAGGATGGACCATGAAATTTGTTCACGTTAGCATTATTTTTCCTTATTAGGATTTTAATGAAGGATAAATAAACATGAATCCAACTTCCCATAACTCCCCAAATGTAAAATCCGATTACCACATAGACAATCGAACTGTGGTTCAATTTTTTAGTGAATTGACCCACGTTCTTTGTTTAGAAAGGAAGAACGGGGAAAAGGTAAACACTTAGAAATAAACCCCTACCTGGGTTTGGATTGATCGCTAATGAAGGGTGAATCTTGCGTTTATGATTCGTTAATCTACTGACGTCTAATCCAAATTTGTTCATTGATCAGTCATCATTTGTCATTCGTCACTGCTCACTGTTCTCTAATGAATTTCCTCCAAGGCTTTAGAGAAAACTCCAGGATCCCCCTGATCCCATATCTCTGTTAATCAACTTAATAGAGGAAACATGTTTCAGCGTTTGTGTTATGCTAATTCACCGCATCATTATGTAGTTTCATCTATGAAATGAAACAATTTCCTCGTTGCAGTGAAACATTTTCTAATAAAATAATCCTTTTAAGTTTATTTATTTTTTCCTTAAAACATCTGAAAATTAACTTTTACCCCCGACCCACATCGGTCGAGGTTAGGCCCTGCCTAAGGAAATAACACCCTCACGAGCTCAATAGTACTATTCGATTTTCAATCTGAGTTACCGTTTATGAGTTGAAATAAAATAATATTTATTTAATTATTTTATTTATGGTTACATACCAAAAACTACCTTCCACAGTTGGCCTACGCCAACCAATGTTAGGATCTACCTAAGGAAAGAGCGCCCTTACGAGTTCAATGGTGGTCTCATATTTCCAATCTGAGTCACTGTTCATGAGTTATAAGGATTTGAAAAATAAAATAATTTTATTTAATAATATTATTTATGGTTATTATATTTTTGGGTTTTCTCACTGGAGACCAGCACCGACTAAAATTAAGTCTCACATAGGGTAAACCCACCATCCTAAATACAACGGTTCCCTATGATTTATGATCCAGACACATGTTTAAGAGTTATTCTACCTTTTTATGAAAAATGATCATGTGCACTATTTAAAACTTAATATTTTTTGACGAACCATTCTGGGATCACTGGGCCTCGGAATTGCATGCCGTCTCAGTGCATGGTCTCGGAATTTTCCTAGAAATTTTCTAAAAATAAAACCAAGAAAATATAAGTCATGAAAATTTCCCCACCTTAAGGCTTTACATCCTCGAAAGCCAAACAAAGGTATTCCCAAATAGATGAGAATACGAGAACGAACCCGATCCTCCCACTCCCACATGTTCTCTTGGATATTTCCTATACTTCTAATGAATGCACACTAGAGGAATCAATTTACGATGGAGGGTCCTCTCTTTTTGATCCCTGATCTCTACTAGAAAATCTACAAAAGTCTCCCCGTTGTCAACATCTAGCTTTCCCCAATCAATGAAGTGTGGTGGTTCATGTACGTATCTCCTCAGCTGGGATACATGGAAGGCATCGTGCACCCAATCTAATTGTAGAGGTAGAGCCAAGAGGTACTCTACCTCACCCACTCTATATAGTATTAGAAATAGTTTGATGAACCTATGAGATAACTTGTAGCCCCAGCCAAATCTTTGTATCCCACATTGAGGAGAGACCCCAAGAAACACATGGTCCCCCTTCTTGAACTCCAAGGGTCTCTTTCAACAACCAGCATAGGACTTATGACGACTCTGTGCAGTCTTCATCTACTCCTGGATGACCTGAACCTTCTCTATAGTAGCTCGTACCAACTATGGGTCCATGATCACTGACCCTTCAAGGTCAGTCTAACAAAGTGGTACCCTACAGGGTCACCCATACATGGACTCAAATAGTTCCATACCAATAGTGGAGTGGTAGCTGTTGTTGTATGAAAACTCCACCATAGGTAGGTGATCCTACCAACTGCATCCAAAATCTAGGATGAAATCACATAACATATCCTCTAAGACCTGAATGGTATGCTCCATCTAGATTTCTATCTGCAGGTGGAAAGCTGTACTCAAGTGCAGCTGAGTCCCAAACGCCTCCTGAAATCCCTTCCAAAACAGGATGCAAAGCGTGCGCCTCGATCCAATACTATCGTTTATTGGACTCCATGGAGTTGAACTATCTCTTGCATTTAGAGGAATCCCAATCTCTCTATAGTACTTTTTTCCTGAAGAGGTAAAAAGTGACTGACATGGTGAGTTGGTCAATGATCACCCAGATGGTACTGTGTCCCCTAGACATACGTGATAAACCCATCATGAAGTACATTGATATCATTTTTCACTCCCATCTTGGAACCCCAAGGAAGAAAATAACAACCCCTTACAAGCATAGGGGCTTGACACGATGTGTTGACAAACCACTAAACTGATTAAACAAGTTCTCAACTCTTATATCAATAGGTAAGATTAGATTCAACCTATTTTGTCATCCCCGATGTCCACCTTGACACCCACATGAATATCCCGATGCATCTCACCACTCCAGGAATCCAATAACACTATTGTGAATCCTTTGAAAGGAATGACATGTTCCCCACCTTTCAAATATCCATCAGGGGAATTCCCCATGGACAACTGAGCACATAAAGTCTTACTATCGGTATCATCGAGCTGTGCCTCCCTGACTCACTTAAGAGTAGAGGGGTAACAACCACCAATTAGAGGTAAGATGCATAATCTCTATCCACAAAGTATAACTATAATGCAGCTAATTTATATGTTTCATCATTCAACAACTACTAACTATATCTCCTTCTGAGAGCATCTACTACCACGTTTCCCTTACCAAGAGTACAAACTACTTAAAAGTGATAGTCCTAGTGGAACTCCAGCCACCGTATCTATATCAAGTTCAAATCCTTCTGAGAGAAGATATAAATGATACTCTTGTGGTTATATTAGATGATAAACCATTCACCCATAAGGTAGTATCACCACATTTTCATTGAAACGACTATTGCTGCCAACTCAAGGTCATGGGTCACATAGTTATACTCATGTGTTCTCAACTGTCGAGAACTATCTCACTCCCTTTAGCTGATCGAAGAGATCATAGATCCTCATTAGTGGATAATTATTCTTCATGGTAACCTGATTCAGGCACCATAAGTCTACACATAACCTCATGAATTCGTATGACTTCTTGGAAAACAATACTAGGGTTGCCCATGGTGAAACACTAGGTCTCACGAAACCCTTCCTCTGCAATTCCTCCAACTATACCCTCAATTCATGATGCTCCATGGGAGCCATATGATATGATGGTGTGAATATCAGTGCCATATCAGGGTGTAGAACAAAGAATAAGTATATCTCCCTACAGGGAGGTAAACCTGGAAACATCTCCTAGAAAGACGTCCTCATACTCCACCACTACTGTTGGGTACTAAAAACTCATAACATCCACCGCCCTGAGGGAAAGGCTAGCCGAATCAAGATTTATTGGATGAAACCTCCTATACAGGAGTCTATCCTGTTCTTCTTGGGTTTCATTTTTTTTTCTGACCAAGGAAAACCCCATTCCAACACTACATACACAACACATCATTTTTCCTAAAACAGTCAATCTGAGAATGAACTATGGATGACCAATCCATACCCAAACTAACATCATAATGCCTCGATAATTCTACCAAGAGGTTCCAACTGAAAATCTCACCTTAAGGGTCAGACCACACTATTATCATAAGTGTGATTATCGAGTCTCCTCCCATAGGTATCTCAAAATGTAAGGGTCAAGTCAATGGTTTAACCAGAAACTCTAGGTCTTGAACAAGATTTGTGATAATAAGGAATGATTAGAACCTATGTCTATTAATATGGAACCTAAGAGTAGACATAGACCATACCTTGAATCATCCCTAGAGCTCTTGGTTTATATTCCTTGACCGCATGTAGCTAATCCCTTCCCCTGTCCTCCAACTCCTTGATCCTAGTGTGGACCACATTAGGGCGGTGGTTGTAACATGTCAAAATGTATACCACCTCTTTCCCCAACTCCTATTACATGACTTACACCCTATAAATTTATTTGTTCCTATCACTATATCTGCCTCGATGGCCCATCCACCGTTTCACTATCAACATGATGAGATGGAAAATCTTTAAAGAGATACCCCTACTATCTTTTGAAAAGTATTAACTCTTCATAGTCTGACTGGTCTCACCTTATGATCCCTGATCTATAGATCCCCTATTTTGGGACCTCTTCTCAGAACGTCTCACACATCCAAGTCTATGAGACTGACATCATCTTCCTGCTTTCCCACTGCTGACATCCACTGGATGTATCTGCTCATCCAAACGAATTTCAATAACAATGGTTCTCTCTAGAACCCTAACATAAGTAAGAATGCACTGATGAATAGTGTTTTCCTGGATTTCCCTAAACACACCTTTCTTGGAGGTCTAATCCCTGAAACAATGGTCATATTGTATTCATCGAGTACCTGGAAAGGTTGGTATGATTTGATGAATACTCAGATATCGTCATGTCATCCTACCGAAGCTGCAAAAGCTCTTGGGAACACATAGACCTTAACTTTTATGGAGATAACCATTTATCTGAGAAAGGTTATCAAGATCTAACCACGGAAGAGTAACTTCATTGTAAGATTGGGTAATCTATACCTCACCATTTCCCTATTGAGCCATGTAGAAGGCTTACTGCCAAGACCTCCATCTGATCCAATGGTGTCCTAACTAGGTAGAAAACCTAGTCACCACCTCAAGAAAGTTCTTATACACTTGTGAGTCAATCTCACCTTAGAAGATGAGGGGTCTCTATCGCTAAAACTCATGAAGTGAACTCAACCTAAACATATCATCCATTGGTACTACAAGTACCATGCACTACTCCACAGGTGGTGGTCTAGCTGGTACACCACCTGGTGGTGCTATATCTGGTACGAACCCCTGTACCCATCTCATCACCCCATGGATCATCCTTGTGATCATGCAGTGGAATCCTAGATGGTTGTCTACGTGGAAGTATCTTGAAACAAAACAAGATGTACCACAATCAATAGAGCATACCTGGTGATCTGACTCAAGAAGTACAAGGAAAACTCCATCCATTCCTATATGATGCATGTACCATTATTTTTTTCTCCCTGAAACTAGTGTTTTCATGTACCGAGTTTAAAAGAATAACTCATGGTCCTAGTGTATAGATACGTCAGCCACCGTACAAACTTTGGATTCCCTAACCCAAAAGTATAACTCGAAACACTTAACACTATTTCCCCAACCCAAACTCATAGACTCTAGGTTCTTAAGGTATAACATACCTCCTCTGATACCACTCTTTCATGAACCATCCCCCAAGGACCCTATAATTACTACCCCAATCCCACCTCTCATAGGCCAGAGGCTGGAGACTAGCATTGAGTAAGAATAGCCCAAACAAATCGGAGGCATTTACCTAAGTACATGTACACACACACACTACACCAAGCCACAAATACTGGAAGGTTAATACACTAAGTAAAAAAATTAAAGGTATGATAGTATAAAACTGAAGGTAAACGAGGCCAAAATACAATCCCAACTAAAATAGAAAAGTAAAAGTACAAGTCTCTGGAACTCCTCCATAGAAAACCCTACATGAAGGGTAGTTACAAAAATATATGTCTGAATTTGCAGAATCATGTCTCATCTATTGGGTCACTCTAAGCACCAACTCACCCCGGTCCACCAAGGGATCCATCAAAGCATCGATCATCTACACAAGACACGATGTGTGCAGACAAAGTTTGTGTAGGGGTGGGTAAAAAAATACTTAGCAGGGACCCCAAACCACAATGGTATACCACAAAGCAATACAAAAAGTAGACTACCAAATAGCTACACGGAGTGTAGCCTATAATAAGTATAGTCAAGAGAGTCACTAGAGTCAGATCACATAGATATAACCTAAAGTATAGAAAGCAATACTATTGGTCGTAATGCTGAACATCTTGTACTACCGAGGGAATCATCCCTGATGAGTCACTAAGGCCTGCTAGGTCATTGGGGTCCGATCACCAATCAGGTCTGCTAGGAAACTTAGGTACGCACATCACTGAGGTCTTCTAGGATATTGAGGTCCACTCGTCACTGAGTTCTGCGGGCCACTAAGGTTCTCACGTCATTAAGGTCTGATGGGCCACTGAGGTCCGCTCGTTACTTAGGTCTGCTGGGACACTAAGTCCCACATGTCACTAAGGTCTACCGGGCCACTGAGGTCCACTTTTCACTAAGGCCTACTGGGCCACTCAGGTTTACATGTCCCTGAGGTCTACTGGGCCACTGAGGTCTATTCGTCACTAAGGTCTACTGGGCCACTGAGGTCCGCACGTCACTAAGGTCTGCTGGGCCAATGAGGTCCACTCGTCACCTAGGTCTGCTGGTCCACTGAGGTCCACACATCACTGAGGTCTGCTGGGCCACTAAGGTCTGCATGTCACTCAGGCCTGCTGGTCCACTGAGGTTCGCTCATCACTCAAGTTTGCTGGGCCACTGAGGTTCGCACGTCATTGAGGTATGCTGGGCCATTGAGTTTCGCTCGTCACTGAGGTCTTCTGAGCCACTGAGGTCCACACGTCACTGAGGTATGCTGGGATACTGAGGTTTTCTCTTCACTAAGGTCTGCTGGGCCACTGATGTCCACACGTCACTTACTTCTCATCACAACAAGCTGTAGGATTACCGCTCATAGCACACTTGATTCTGGGAGAATCTAATCCACAAGCCATCAATTATATTTCAAATTCTAGGAAAACTCACTTAGAGTATGTCAAAAGTACCATCTCATCATGGGGGTCCCAAAACCACAAACGACTCATTAATCAGAAGAATGGCTTGGAATTTATGAGTCTTTTAGTGAAAAGGGGAGAGTCGAGTCCGGGCCCTGTCTGACCCAACCGGGCCGACCTAACCCAACCCAACCGACTTGGTTTGGTCAACCCAACCCAAACTTGTCGGGTCTGGGCCGACCTGGTCTAGCCTGGCCTAAGGGAAATGCCCATTGGGCTGAGGGTCTAGCCCACCGGGCCACCTAGTGGCCCGGTCCCCTTCCTTTGGCCCGACCCACACCAGAGGGCTAGTTTCTATCCATTCAGGCCACCCAGTGGCCTAATTCCACCTTTGGCCTGACCCACGCTGGCGGGCTGGTTTTGTCCAACTTGGACGTGGCAAGTTCCATGTCCGATCTACGTCATGCGGCCGACTACCTCCCCGCACATGGTTCACTGACCCCGTGCCGTTGCCCCACCACGAGCCTCCTCAACCACTGCTGTGTGATGCCGCCACACTCCTTCACCACTGTGCACCGCCAGCCTTTGAGTTGGTAGCCCTCCTGGATGCAACCTTCCATTACTACCGCAACCCTCCTGGCCACAGCTCTGGCAGTCATTCATCCAACACTGACATCTCCCTTGGCCTCATGCCCAGGTAGATCCACCGTTACAATCTTGATTAGACTGCGACTGACATCATGTCATAAAGAATGGAAGAAAAGGGTGGAGTAGAAGGACACACGAGTAACACACAAAGGACGGATCGCAAACTTTGTTCGTGTCAGCGTGGTTCATCCTTATTAGAAGTTTAACAAAGGATAAATAAATATGAATCCAAATTCCCATAAATCCATGCATTCAAAGTCCCATTCCCACATAGACAATCAAACTGTGGGATAATGTTTTAGTGAATTGACTCACATTCTTCATTTAGAAAGGAAAAATGAGGAAAAGGTAAACACTTAGAAATAAACCCCTACTTGGGTTTGGATTGATTGATGACGAAGGTTGAATCTTGTATTCACTCTTTGTAAATACACCGACGTCTAATCCGAATCCATTCGTTGATCAGTTGTCACTCGTCATCTGTCACCACTCATCGTTCTCCATCAAATTTCCTCCAAGGCTTCAAAGCTAACTTCAGGATCCCCCCGATCCTGTATCTTTGTTAATCAAGTTAATAGAGGAAATGAATTTCAGTGTTTGTGTTACATTGAGTCACCGCATCATTACGCTGTTTCATTTATGAAATGAAACAGTTGACTCATTACTGCGTTGCAAAATTTTTTTTTGAATAAAATAAACTTTTTAAGTTTATTTTATTTTTTCCTTAAAATGACCAAAAATAAACTTTTACCCTTGACCCATGCCGGTCGAGGTTAGGCCCCAACTAAGGAAATAACACCCTCAAGACATCAATAATACTCTCATATTTCCAATCCGAGTTAACATTTATGAGTTATCAAAAATAAAATAACATTTATTTAATTATTTTATTTATGGCCACGTCCTAAAAACTACTTTCCACAGTTGGCCCGCACCGGCAAATGTTTGGATCCTCCTAAGGAAAGAAAACCCTTAAAAGCTCAATGGTGGTCTTAGATTTCCAATCCATTTCACCGTTCTTGAGTTATAATGATTTTAAAAATAAAATAATTTTATTTAATAATTTTATTTACAGTTATTCCATTTTCGGGTTTTCTCACTAGCGACCCACACCGACTAAAATTAAGTCACACATAGGGTAAATCTACGATTATGAATGCAATGGTGACCTCATATTTCTGATCCTATCACCCTTTTAAGAGTTATTTCATTTTTTAGGAAAATATCTCACATGTTCTATTTAATACTTTACATTTTTTTACGGACCATTCCAGGAACACTGGGCCTTGGAATTGCACGCCGTCTTAGCGCTTGGTCTTGGAATTTTCCTAGAAAGTTTCTAAAAATAAAATAAAGAATATCCGAGTCATTATGGAATTGGTGATAAATTAATATAGGGGGAATATAAGACCAAGTAATTATTATGGAAGGTGATACATACCTTGAATCAATGTTTGAATCCAAAAAAAACCTCTTTGGTGATGCTTAGAGAAGGGAGGTAGGGGCAGAAGCTCACCTCTCATCCGTGTATGCAAGGGGAAGAGAAAGGGAGGGGATTGGTAAAATCTTGAAGTGGAAAATGATAAAAAAACCATTATAATGTGAATCTTGGTAGCCACATGGTTTGGATGCATGGGTTTACAAACCATGTTCCAATAGTGCAGGTGGTTTTGTCTCTAATCCCTCCACCATGCATGGTTTGGTCACCCAGTTTACCAAAATGTGCACTGAACAGGTGGTTCACTCTACTATCCACTGAGAAAATATCATGGTCTCCTCTTAAAACTCCACACTAATTGACCTTATCCAAGATCAATTTTTGAAAAAAAACTGTTCCACATAGAAAAAGAATTGAGAATTCTCTAAACATCAGGATGTTGTATGGTTTAACCTAAACTATGTGCCCAAAAATGTGTTCCATGATAAGATCTATTCAAATCAGAAACTTAACCCAAAGACTCCAAGAATCAACCAAGTAAACTAAATACCTTCATAGCCTCATACCATATCTAAAAAAAATCTTTAAATGGTCCAAACTCTCAGAACATGATTCCAAAACCCTGATTCAGAATATGGACCATCCACTAAAAAAATCAAATTTCCTTGAATTCCAAAACTGTCTATATAGATACATGGAATTATAATACACCCATAATTTCTTTACCATGGAATTGATAGTCATCCATGAATATATCCTTTTTTAAACCATGATATCATCATCCAATATCCCCATTTATTTTTTCCCTTTAATTACCCTCATGTTACTATATATAAAGAGAAACAAGTGAATGAGGAGGGGATAAATTCCATTTCTCTTTTAGTAAAAGAAGTAGGGTTAGGTTTTTTATCTCAATCCAAACAGATTATTTGTAGATCTAAAATTTATAAAGATAATTAGGATTATTATCCATTTGGTATTAAAATTTAATTTTTTTGGGGCAACATGGGTTTCTTTCCATAATCCATAGTTGATTTTTGGGGAATAGATAGAATTATATTTTCCACTACTTAACTTTTAACCAATAGTTCTTTTCCTTTTACTTTAAACCTCTTTATCATTTCTTTATGATCTAGAATAAGAGTCATGTAATAATTTGAAAATTTTCTAATTTATTTATACCTTCCACATAGATTCTTTTCAATCTTTGGGTCATCCTTTTTTGAAAACCACTCTTGAAATTTGATTTCTTCTAGTGGAATAACCTATTTTTAGTTGGAATTCTCACTCACTTCATCTTCATAATCTATTTATACATTTTCAATTATATATTCCATATTTTCAGGCACTCCTTCCTAACATACATAGTTTTTATGGAGTCTCCACATGGATTATAATCATTCATTCTGCTTATTTTCTTGGGTAACTCCTTTACCTCATCATCAAGGATGTTTTCAACCACTAAACCAATCTATTTATCTCTATCTTGGATTGATTGTAACCTTAATTACAACTTGATCATTATAAAAATCTTCTTCATGTATTTTTTTCAATAGTTCATGGAATGGAATTTACTCCCACAATATAAGAATTTTACATTTGGTTTGAAATATTTGGATTCATTATGTTCAATCCTCTTGTGGGTGCTCTTTGTATTCCATTCCATTGATTTTACTATAAATAATGACTCTAAATTTTTCTTTTAGTTTTTATTTATTTTAGTGATCTTTTGTTTACAATATAATTTGATTCCTGTTGGACCTGTTCATACCAACACTCATCATAATAGTGATTTTTTTTATATAAATAACAAAAATTAATCTCATCTTGGATAATTCCTTGAAATATGGTCACCATTTTTTTGGTGTGGTTCACCACACAAACTTATATCATCATTATCCATACAAAATAGAATCTTTATTTTCATAGAGTCTATAGGATTATAGTTTTTGAGATTATATATTCTTTAGGGAAAGGGAACACAATGAAAGATTATCTAATCAATTGAATTTATATTGCTATGACTCAGGAGTAGAGTTAGGTATACAAGGTGATAGATGAATTAGAAACTATGAATCTTAGTTTGGGAGAAGTGGATGGTGATTCCTATCATTATAAAATGAAAATTAACTCTTCCTTAGTTAAGTGAGTGATGGATTCTCAACATGAGGATCGATAAAAAGGAGTTTTGAGTGATTTTATTTTTAATGATAATATTCTATATGATTGGTATGAACATGAGAATCACTAGGTAATATTTCTAGATATATTATATTTTCCTACAAATACATGTGAGATGGTTTTTCATGAGTTATATGGTTCACATGTAGTGGTGAATTTGAATATTTATAAAATGTATTATGTTATGAAGAGGATTTTTTTATAATAATGGGATGTAGAGACTGATAAATGAGTTTTTTGAAATATGTATTAACTATCAGTGGGTTATGGTTAAGAATTATGTACTAATTAGTCTGTTATAACCACTAATAATTAATAAGTGAAAATAAGAGGATGTTTCTTTGGATTTTGTGACTAGTTTACCTCATGAACCTAGAGGATATAATGTTATTTGTGTTGTTTTATATTTGTTGTAAAATTCCACACATTAATTTCTAATTAAGGTGAAAATTTCAGTGGAAAATTTAACAAATCTCTGTATGGTTAAAGTGATAAAGTTGTGTGGTGTTCCTCAAATGGTCATATTTGACTGTGAATCTTGATTTAATTCTCAAATTTTGATAAGATTATAGTGTAATTTTGACACCCAATTATTTCTTACCATAATATTCTATCCTCAGATGCATGTTCAAATAAAGATAACAATTCAAACAATAAAAGATATATTGATGGATTTTGTTTTGGATTTTGTTGGATCTTGGGTATATTATATGCATTCTATAGATTACTCATATAATAAAAATTATCATCAATTCATCTATGTGGAATCATATGATCCATTTCATGGCTGACCTTTTTAATCAATGTTATAGTGGTTAAAAATCAGAAAGTTAGATCTTATTGGACTTGAATTAATGTAGTATTTGATAGAGTGAGTTCTGATGATTTGAATTCATATGTTAACTAATCAGAGTAGTAAAAAAATTATATTGATTTAGGGGGATCATATTATAATTTTTTTTATTATCATGTTATTATGATATTTTCTCATTGACATGGACAATAAAGGTTTGAATGATGTGGAAAACATTCACAAAGTTTTATTAGAACTTTCCTATTATTGAATTATAATAGATAAGCGTCTTATCATATGGATCCTACTTATTAGTTGAGTTTACTTCATGATATATCCCATGTTTCATTTCTTAAGAATAATTTTCATGATCCCTTTAATGTGATCAATTGGGGAGACATTGATTTATAAGAGTATGTAAATTTTGTGGAACATCCTTTTGAGATACATTATTATATTGTAAATGTTTTGTGTAACATACTTTAAGTCAGTATTCTCTTTATTGATATATTTATTTGAGTTCTTTGAGTCCTTATGTTCCTCATGTAATGGTTTTTCATGAACAAATAATAAATAATAACAAATAATTAATCATAGAATAAGGATTGATGGAAAAAATTGGACAAAAATTGGTGATCGATTGAGGTAGGTAACTTAACCATCACTCTTTTTATCTCTTTAGAAAAATCATTCCTTTATTATTTTTAATGGTAGGATAGTCAAAATAATATAATGAATTCTAAATCTATATTTTAATGATATGAATTCACTGTTTTAAATTTTTTGGGATGTTATTGTTATATAACCTTGTAAATATCTATAATTTTCATATTTCAGTTGATATTAATTGGAAATTTTTGTGGTAAAGGAGTTTTTAATTATGGTTCATGGGTTTAGTTTATAGGGTGTTAGAATTTGATCTTGAGAATAAAAACATTGGAACACTTTGATAAGTGTATCGGTGTGAATGGGTTCAGAGGGTTGAATTTTGGTTGGACCATAAGGTCATTCTCTTAATTTCATCTTCTCCTTTCATGATCTCAGATGGTAGAAAAATATGATTCATATTATTTTGGTTTGGAGATTGATATGAATCAGCTAATAGTTTTGAATAGTGATGTGACATGGCCACTGATTTTGAAGAGTAATACAACTCAACTAATGATTTCCATGAGTGATGCGACTTGGAAGTTTGCTTCGTATGTTTTGTTTCAATGAGTATTATTTTTCTAGAAGGTGTAATTTAGATGTTGGTTTCTAGTAGTATAGGATATGTATTGATTTTTCATTTTTTTATATATAAGGTTGATTATATTTACTAATGGTGCTTTAATTTTTGTTAATTATTAAGATATTTGATGATAGACCTAATGGATTTATTTGTGGTTATAGTTAAAGTTGGATATGGATATAGATGTTGGGTTATAATGTGGGTAGTGTGAAAAATATAAATAGTTATCTATAGTGTTTTTGGTTATTTATCAATGTTGTAACACCCTATGTCAATTTTACTATTTCAATAATAAATTATTTTTGGGATAATTTTAAATTTTTCTGTTTATGGGCCTTAAGTTTTAAATTTTAAAGTTTTTTCCTCTTTTCACATCACCACATAGGTAAATAAAACTAGGAAGCTAACTCTTACACAGTGTGTGGATGACCTATCATGAACCTACCCAAGTTAACCCTGAACTGGTCACCTGAGCCAATTTATGGAAATGCCTGAAGGGATTTCCCAATCCCCATGGGATGGAAACTAGTGCCAGAAATCAACAGAGTGAAAAATTTCTCTAAATACTATTGAATAAACTTAATAGTGGAAAGACAAACAAAATAGCCCAATATATATAAATATCTGAACTGAACATCTTTTACCCAAAACTACAAATACAATAACTAAACAAAAAACCCCAACAAAACCTGACCATAAAGATGTCATCTCCATGTGACCTTGAGGGTCACTCTCTACTACTAAGAACAACCATCTCCCATGGAAATCGATACCGAGCTAAACCAGTAACAAAATCTAAAAATAAGAATAACTATAGGCGTGACTATTAAAACTCATTAGGCATGTCCGAATAATCAATTCACATTGCACTTACATTAAAATAAAAGAAACATCAACTTCAAGTTTGAAATATAATAAACAAAGTAATCTCTTTCACACATTTTCCACTTTAAAACAAATCACATTCCATTTCCCTTTTCCATTAAAATCCACACTTTATTACCAAGGAGTAACCACATGAATTTTTAAGGGGAAATGTGAAATTCCATTCAATAAAGAGAGAGGGAGAGTAAAACATTTCCAAAATATTTTTTATAAACACATTAAAACATTACACCATTTTTGGAATAAAGCCATACTACTCAAGAATTAAACACAACAATTATATAATAAGGGAAATGGAAATAATCATGTAGAGTAACCAACCAATAATGTATTACAAACATTCAATATAATAAACTAAGTGCCAATAGAAATTGGTG
This sequence comes from Viscum album, assembly GCA_963277665.1. Classification (NCBI taxonomy): domain Eukaryota; kingdom Viridiplantae; phylum Streptophyta; class Magnoliopsida; order Santalales; family Viscaceae; genus Viscum; species Viscum album. The sequence goes on from OY728126.1 coordinate 1,151,704,531, forward strand.
AAACCTAGGAGCTCACAAATAATCCAGAACATACTATACATGTTGACTCATCCCAAAAAGATTTACTCACTTGATGACATAAATAATTACCACATTCTTGACCACACCCTATCTGGTATAGACTAAGGGTCACAATACCATAACAATAATAACAAAATATATTCCCCTTCTATGGGTCACTAGCTAGTGCGTAATACAACTAGTTCATCAATTGTTCTCAAAAAATTCACCCACTATCCTAGGTTCCCAAGTTAATATGTATAAAAAATAGGGTAATCCAACCAATTCCAACCAAGCATCAAATCAAATGCACACATATATTAACTCAAATAATAAGAATCACCTGTGTCACCCCAATGATCAATCTATTGCCATTCAATTTACAGATCACAAAGGAGTCCACACTGAGGATATCCCATTTAATACAAAGTAACTGGGTCACAATGATTCCACATAGAGGACATCCCAACCATTAAATATTTATATAAACAAGGAAATATGATTTTTTAATGAGTTTTTTCATAATAAACACTTCATCACTTTCACTAAGGTTCCAAAAATTTCTCAATCTCTTTTCACAAAAGTAACAACCATTTCATAAAATTATATTTTTAAAAAACATTCCTCATTTTCAAGTCAATCCATTTTTATTAAAATTCCCAATGGTTCATTAACCACTACCACATTCCAAAATAATTTCTAAGTGTCGATACACATTTCCTTAAAATGAAAAACCAGTTTAAAAACCCATTCAAGGTACCCAAATAATCATTTCACATGTCATAGATATATTTACCAAGTCATGCCATGCTTCAAATAATAAATGAAAACTCACAAATTTCAATGAGCCATTTTATAAAACACATGGTGTGCGACATTTTACAAAACACTACTATTTATCACACAATAAGGTATAAATCACCAATTTTCACACCAAAAAATTAATCTAAATATCAAAAAACACTATTTATCATATAATAGAGGTGCATAAAAAAAATAATATAATGAATATTAAATAATAAATACAAGTGAAAAGGCAAACCTACCTCAAATCCATGGTGCGTCAATAACGCACACCCTAAATCACACTATGAGGGTTCAAATAGACTAGATATAAGAAGAGGAACCCTAAAAATACAAAAATACCAATATGAATCGAGGGAAATACAAAATCTATATCCAAATAACCTAGGAAGAAGATGATATCAAGAGTAAATGAAAGAAATAGGAAGAAAAATAAGAGACAAGAGGGTTTACCTTGAAGATCTAGCCCAAAACCATAAATAAATATTAGATCTACACCATAGGAGAGGGGTAGAGGCTTGGATAACAAGGGGAGATTTCCCTCAGGGTTGAATGAACTAGTTTAAGGAGAAGTTAGGCATTTTGGGTTAAAAATACCAAGAGATAAAAGTTGGAATTTCACAAATTTTTAGATCTGGGAAACTCACATGGTTTGTCCACATAGTTTACCAAACCGTACACCAACCATGTGACCCTTATTGGACACACCCATGAACCTACATAGTTTGGTAGCATAATTTCCATACCATTCACTAAACATTCCAAAATACACTATCCTAAAATTTTACTGAGCTACACGATTTCCTGGGAAAGGGAACACAGTTTGAAAAACCATGAACCAACAGTGTGCCTCAAGCTTTCAATCCCAAAAATTTTATTTTTCTATAAAAAAATATCAAGAAAACTAAGAAATGAACTTGGGGACATGTCTAGAAAAAATAATAGCTCAAAATAAAACCATGGAACTCACTAAACTCAATAGGAAACCCAAGATCAAGTATGAACCAAATCAAAGATAAAAAATAAAATTTATGGGTGTGAGAATTATCCTCACCATTAACAAATTCTACACCCATAAATCCACAACATTTTCTAGTTGATCGATCAATGACTAAGGATTTCACATTTTCATAATCCACCCTCTTCAAATCAAAACATCCCAACAAAACCAAATAGAACTTATTCCACCTACTCAAAGCATAACAACAAACCATAACGACTTCTCAAAAAGAAATTGGAAAAATCAAGCTATAACTTTCACACCCATTCTTCGAACAAAACTGTTGGATACACTTCAAAAACCCAACATACATCCAAATTGAAATAGAATTAAAAACTATATAACTTTAAAAAAAATTATCCACTGCTTAACCATCACCAGAAACCAAAAAATATATTTGATAGGGGGAGGCCCAAATGGACTCCCTGCCATTTGAAATAACCAAGCACAAATTCATCACAAGAGATTTTTCAACAATACCTATAGAGGGTATCTCCACCATTAATAACCAACGATATTAATAAAAATAAAAATATTTCTCACCAATCACAAATCCACACCACAAGGGGAAGGGAAGGTAGGGGGCCTAATGAAAGGAACACCAATCCAAACACCAACTAACACACAACTCATCCCCTCTATATGGACACAAACCAAAGCCACACCTGATTCACATGGGGGGTTCATGCAAGGAAAACTAATTAGAAACTTGTATCCAAGAAGGCAAAATCATATTCATTACATGAGGGATAAATCCACCACTCCCATTGAAACAAGAGATAAGTCATAGTGAAAGAGAAACCATGATAGGAACATAAAATCTGCCTCATCCCAATGGTGGAAGCACAATATTATCCAAATTCCCCACACCCTTAGGATTACTGAATATGCTCTAACTTCACACTAAGGCCTTTTTCTAGAGTCCTGATGATGTTTGAATCATCTACTACCTTGCAGTCAGGAGCTACTAAACCCTAACTAGGGCTTTTTTTGGTGCCATAAGTAGTCACATAGCACCCTAGGTAGAAACAAAGGATTATATCACTATGAAATTAACTTGATTTAAAAAGTCACTCTCACTGAAATAAGGATTTATAAGATGCACACATTTAATACACCACCACCTAAAATAGAATAATTTTTAGGATTCTTAAAAAGGAACACACACTTTCATTGAAACAGATGTTCTTAGAAGATTCACAACATCCTCTTTTAATTTTAAAAAAGGAACACCAACAAGAAAAACCAAAACAATATAAATAATCATCATAACAATATGGAACTTTAAATTGATCCCAAATAGCTCTCTACTCTAGAAAATGGGTTGGGTTATCCTTTAAAGAGGTGGGTTTAACTTTCAAAACTCAAGAATGAAATCCTTAGGTTGATCAACTATAAATATTGTTAACATGGAATCACCCATAAATGAACTACTAATATTCATTGAATCTCTATTGGGGAAAACACTAGGTAATAAGATATCCAAGAGCTCTATCAAGACTATCTCACTAACCCAACTCACCTCGAACAAATTCCAACACAAAGGGAAACCATCTCAAAGATTCCCCAAAACATTTCTATAAGCCCCATAAACAAAGATTCAAGGCCAAAATACCAAAAAGATTTCAACTTAGGATACAACATGAGAATCACTTCCAAATCACAAGAAATTACAACAAATAAACAACACTTCTGAAACATATAAAAAAAATCCACAAAACAATTAGATAACAAAAACACCATAATTTCCTACTTCAAAACATTTTTGAAAATAAAAAAACTTTGTGGATTTCACACTCACAAATGATATTCCGTAGAGTCTCACTCACATGAAAATTTCTGTGCTAATCTGGGCACATATTAACTCATTATATACCGATCACTCATCAACCATTCCAATCTTAGTTATTATTTTCCTACATCATCCTCCAACCAGTTCCTGCACCTATCCATGCTTGTGATCACTCATGGAACACACCAAAGGTAAAAACAAAACATTATCATTTTCTAAAACAAACCATTCAACCCAATTCAAGAATTCATGAAAGATTTTATAGGCTCACTAACCACCAATTCAAAAACCATTTTCAGATTTTGTGTTTCAATCCATTTCATTATGTTCAAAAATAAATATCATGAATTTACATCCAAAAATTCAATTTGTTTCATTCAAAACATTTTCTAGCAGCTCAAAAAATCTCATTCCATCAAAACCCATTTGATTAAAAAACATTTCTTCTCAGTTGAAACAAGTTTCCAAAACCTGTTTTAAAACAAATTTCATTTTCTAATAAACAAAATTTGATAAACCCCAGGTTTTGAATATAGAATTACAATCTTGATAAAATCATCCCCATTTACTTAAAAACAAGTTTATAGGAATCCATTTTATAATTAATTCTTCAAAACTATTATGAAAATTTAATTTCCATAATTTCCAAAACCAAATCATTTCTATTTCAAAATCCATTTTTCACACTTCCAAAGAAAGAGTTCCAATTTTTTTTTCAAAATTACAAAGAACTCAAAGAAAATCCTGAAGGGAAACTATTTTCAATGGGTGACTTGGACATATGGTTGGAAACAATATTCCAAACACACCACCATCACAAAGAGTATTATTGGACCATATACTTAGCTCCAAATGGATTTCTAGGCCTTGAGAGCTCACAAAGACCACTAAACCAACTCTCTTTTCGTATCCCAAACACCAAACAAACCACAAGTACCCAAGAGCCTACATAAAACCAGAATTCCCATGGAAGCCCAAGGCTTGGTATAGAAAGTGTTTTACAGAAATTCCATCATACCTACACCCTGAGGTTTTTACAATCCTACTCTATCTACTTGGATATAACCAAATAACATAGGGCTCTATAAAAGTTTGGTCCTCCAAATACTGACCTGCTCTGATAATTTTTTTTCACAAGCCAACCTAGGTTGACCCCAAACTGGTCACACGATTCGATTAGCGATGAAAAGTGAGCTCGCGGCTCGCGGCCCGCGGGATTTGTGGGTATGGGATGAATGTGGGGCAGGGCAGGCCTAAAAATTTTGACCGTTTAGAGTGCGGGATAATTTGGGTTGAGCCCGCGTGGGTGTGGGCCAATGCAGGTTGAGCCCGCATGGGTGTGGGATTGCCCGCGGGCCTGATTTAAAAAAAATATTATTTTTACAATATATGTTTCTTTAACATTTTAGTTTTTTTAATAAAAAAATCATGGTTAAATGGTGACATATGATTTCTCACCGTAATGGTCATATTAATTCACCATTTATTCACATGTGAATTTTAAATAGGCCTATATTTATTGTTTTAATATGATATTATATTATTTATATAGTAATTATTAACCATATTCACATGGTGTGTCAAACCATCTCTCAAAAAATGGAACTCATAGCCCCTGCGCATGGTTTCAATTCTATAAGAGTTATTATAATCATAATAATTTTTAGGTCGATTTAATTTTGTTATTATTTAATTTTATTTTGTTATTAAGAGAATTGGATAGAACTTCATGAAAACACTAATAGATTCATCTGAAAATGATCGTTACCTGGAGATAATTCATTCATTCATATGTTTAGTTGTTAACATCACCACACAACCAACATTATCATTCATCTCCCATCACTGATCACTCACCTACTTTCTATCACAATAGTTCTCCACCACATCGGTGTTACCACTTTCCACCATTAACCCACAAAAAAATGTTCTATCACATCCTTTAAAACTCTAGTTATTGTTAATTCATACTTCTCCCCACAAATACCTTTAAAAATGATAAAAAATACAATATTTAAATGATTATAAATAGTATTTTTTTGTAAATGTGGGTAAGCCCACAGGAAAACCGCGGTTTTATGCGGGGCAGGGAGGGATTGAAATTTTTTGTTCGCATTATATGCGGGCTTTTGCGGACAAACCCGCGCGGGCTCAAACCCATGTGGGCTTGGCTCACCCCACCCCGACCTGCCCGTTTCACATTTCTAGATTCGATCCGTAGAAAGGCCAGAAGGGCGTTCTTGATCCCCACAGACTAGAAACTAGTGCCAATAATCAACAGAGTGAACAAAGGAAACTATTTATTCCAATATAAATGAATAAAATGAATAGCGGAAAGATAAAAAAATCATCCTAGTATCTATATATAAATATCCAAAGTGAATATCTTTTACAAAAAACTAGAAATACAACAACTGAACAACAAAACCCAATAGAACTTTACTACAAAGATGACATCTCAATGTGACCTTGAGGGTCACTCTCTACTACCAAGAAAAACCATCACCCATGGAGATCGATACCAAGATGTACCTGTAACACAAGATAAAAACTAGAAGAACTAAAGGAACCATTATTAAAACTCAGTAGGTGTGATCAAATAATCTATTCCCAATTCACTTCCTTTAAAATAAAATAAACATCGACTTCAAGTTTTAAATACAATAAACAAAGTAATCCCTTTCACACATTTTCAAGGAGTAACCACATGAATTTTTAAGGAGAAATGTGATGTTCCATTTATTAGGGAGAGAGGGAGAGTAAAACATTTCCAATACCATTTTCATAAACCTGTGAAAAAATTACAACATTTATGTTATAAATCCATACTACTCAAGAAGTAAATACTACAATTATACAACAAGGGAAATGGAAATAAACATATAGAGTAACCAACCAAAAATGTATCACAAACATTCTCTACAAGAAACTAAGTGCCAATGGACATGGGTGAAACCTAAGAGATCATGAATAATCTAGAACATACTATAAATATTGAATCATCCCAAAAAGCATGCGTAATCTAACTAGTGCAGTAATCATTCTCAGAAAATCTTCTCACTATGTTAGGTTCCCATGTCAAGATGTAGAAAGAAGTGGGTGATCCAACCGATGCAAAATGAGAATCAAATCACATGAACACATATATTAACTCAAACAATATACATCACTTGAGTCACCCCAAGGATCAATATCTTTCCATTCAATTCATAGATCACAAAGGATTCAAACACTGAGGATATCCCATTCCATACAAAGTAAATGGGTCACAAGGATTCATAGTGAGGACATCCCACCCATTAAATATTTATATAAATAAGTAAATATGGATGTCTAATGAGGTTTTTCATAATAAACACATCATCACTTTCAACAAGGGTCCAAACGGGCCTCAAGATATTTTCAAAAAACCAAAATTTATCAAAGAACCAAATAAATTTTTTAAAAGTGGTGTAAACACACCATTTACCATTTCAAAACCATTAAATAAAATTAACTTTTTAGAAAAAATGCCACATTTTCAAGTTAATAAATTTTCATTAAAATTCCCAATGGGTCATTAACCACCACCACATGCCAAAAAAAATTTAGAGAGTCAATAAACATTTCCTTAAAATCCAAAACCACATTGAAAACCCATTAAAGGGACCCAAATAATCATTTCACGTTCCATAAATATATTTACCAAGCCATTACATGATTCAAATATTACAAAACACTCACAAAGGCCAACATGACATTTTATCAAACACATTGTGTGCAACATTTTACAAAACAATACCATTTATCACATAAAAAGTTATAAATCACCAATTTGTACACCAAACAAGTAATCAAAAGACCACGCAACACTATTTAGCAAGTAAGGGAGGTGAAAAATGATGGAAACTAATTAATCTTAAAATATAATGGAAAGTGAAAAGGTAAACCTACCTCATATCCATGTCACATCAACAATTCACACCTAAAGTTACACTGCGAGGATTCCAAGAGCCAACATCTAAGAAGAAGTTCCATAAAAAACAAAAACCCCAAAATAAATCTAGGTAAATACAAAACAAAGATCCAAATGACCTATTAAGAAGATTAATTAAAGATTAAATGGAAGAAATAGAAATAGGGAGAAGAGAGGATATGGTTTACCTTGAATATCAAGCCCAAAACCTTGAAGAAATCTTAGATCTGCACCACAGGAGAGGGGTGGAGGCTTGGATAACAAATTAAGAGGATCCTTAGGGTTGAAAAAACTAAAGGGAGGATAGGGGAGTATTTTTAGGTTAAAAATACTAAGGGTTAACATTTGGAATTTCAATATTTTTTTTTGATTTGGGAAACTGGTACGGTTTGGTTGCACGGTTTACCAAACCATGCACCAACTGTTCTACCCTTACTGAAAACACCCAGACACATGCATGGTTTGGACACATGGTTTCCAAACTATAACCCAATAATTAAAAATGAAAATGTCACAAATTTCACTTAGATACACGATTTCCTGGGCATGGGTGCACAATTTGACAAACCATGTGCTAACCGTGTGCCTCATGCTATCAAGCCCAATTTTTTTTCCATAAAAACTCTCAATAAAACTAAAAAATGAACTCATAAACATGTCTAGAAAAAATAATAGCTCAAAATAAAACCATGGAACACCAAAAACTCAAGAGGAAAACCAATATAAAAAATAAACCAGATCAAAGATCAAAAATATTGTTTTTGGGTGTGACATGACCTTTGCACAATTTCTTTTTATTTGAATTTTTTGTGTGCACGGTTTAGTGTAAATTGTTTGATAAACCTTACAAAAGTGTATTTTAAATTCAATTTTGAATATATTTGTTTAGTTAAAATGAATATCACATGGTTTTAGGTGAAATATGTGAGTCTTATGAGTATCCATGAAATATTCATTTTATATGGGGGGTCATTTCCTGTATCCCCCATATGGTTGGTGCATGGTTTTTTAAAATGTGTGGCTAAACCATGTGATTTTTACAATTTTTAATTTTTTTTATATTAAAGGTTTTACATTATGATTTTAAAGGCTTAAATCCTCCTCTTCCACTTTATTACCATTTAACCAAGCCTTAACACAAGATAAGGGATCCTATCCTTACCCCTTTAATTTTTTGTTTCTCTGTCTTCAATATCAATTGTTTTCTCAAGGTAAATACCTCCCTCTTTCTTATTTATTTATTCATCTTCCTCTATAACTTTCTCACTTGGTTTCATTACCTACTTCAATTCCTATGAAATTATATGATTGGATTTAGGGTTTGGTATAGAATAATGTTGGTGGTTTTGGTTTCTAAGGCTTATAGAGGCTGTCTCTTGGCTTTTATGGGCATTCACCACTACCACAAAAACAGTTTTTCGCAGCGCCCCCCTTTATCAGTGCTAACAAAAAAGCGCTGATAAAGGCACCCCTTTATCAGCGCTTTTTTTTAGCGCTGATAAAGGGACCCCCCTTTATTAGCGCTTTTGTTAGCACTGATAAAGGGCCCCCCTTTATCAGCGCTTGCTTAGTAGCGTTGATAAAGGTTCGGCTTCAAAAATAAAAATAAAAATATATTAATATATAAATATAGTTATATTGTTATATAAATATAATATATAATTTTTAAATATATTTTAGATAAGTATAAATGTACCTTTACACTTATTATACTTAATATTTAAGATATTTAGTGAAAATGACTTCTTAAAAAATTAAAAAAATATTTTTTAATTAATATTTTGATAATAATTATGGAGTAATAGTCATTTAATAACAAATTGAGGACTAAAAAAACTAAAAAATTTAAAAAAAGATCCAAAATATGTTGAAAACGCAACTCAAACTTCAAACGGCCATAACTTTTGATCCGGGTGTCCGTTTGAGCTCTACCACATATCAAATCGAAGCCTGCGACGAGCTCTACGTCGCTATGATTGGGGGAGACCCCAATCAAGCGTTTTTCGTGGCCAAAAGAGGCCCATAAGGCCTCCAAAACTAAGTTTTTTGTCGGGGTACCCATATTTTTTAACATTTTGTGGATTTTCAAACTCGTTTAAGGGGGTATTGTTGGATTTTCTTGGTGGGGACTAAATTTATTCCAAGGTATTACATTCATATTGATATTATGTCTTTGAAATTTCATCCTTTTTTATAATGAACTGCTATTTATAATCAAATATATAACTATATGTACATATTTTTTATATATTCGCACCTAAAAATTAAATTTTTTAAATAAATAATTAAACATATTTACATATAAAATATATTAGCTTTATCTAAATAATAACTAATATCCATTTTATTTAAAATACCAATATATGAATATTTATATACCTATATATTAATCTAACTATATATATATATTAATCTAACTATATATATATTAATCTAATAACTATATATATATTAATATAACTACATATATATATATTAGTATTACTATAAATATATATATTAATATCACCATAAATATATATATTAATATCACTATATATATATTAATATAACTATATAAATATATATTCATATAACTATATATATGTTAATATAACTATATATATGTTAATATAACTATATATATGTTAATATAACTATATATATGTTAATATAACTATATATATGTTAATATAACTATATATTAATATAAATATATATTACTATACGAATAAATATAACTAAATATATATATATATATATAGATATAGATATATATTAATACCACTATATATATATGTATTAATATTACTATATATATTATAATATAACTATATATATATTAATATAAATATATATTACTATACGAATAAATATAACTAAATATATAAATATATATATATATATATAGATATCATGAATTGGAAAGCAAATCAAAATAGAGTAGTGGTAAGGGCTTAGGCGCGCAGGGGGGAGGTCTCGAGTTTAAATCCTGGTGGAGGCAGGGGTGCGCGCGCATGGGGAATATTGGAGCAAGCGCTGTTAAAGGGTGGAGGGGGGTGCGTGGGGTGAGTGGGGTGTTGTATAGGGGCCGAAAAGTGCTGTAAAAGGGGGGGGGGGTTCAAGCGCTATAAAGCCCCCCCCGATTGGCAGTATTTTTTAATTTTTTTAAAATTTTTTAAAATTTTTTTAATTTTTTTTTTAACTTTTATCAGCGCTAAAATGAGAGCGCTGATAAAGGAAGCGCTGATATAGGACCCCTTTATCAGCGCTTAAAAAAGCGCTGATAAAAGGGGTCTTTTATCAGCACTTTTTCCCCCTTTATCTACGCTGGCTTTATCAGCGCTTTTCTAGCGCTGATAAAGGCCATTTTTAGCACTGATAAAGGCCGTGTTTGTAGTAGTGCACCATCAAAGGTTTCGAGTTATAGATTTTCATGGCTCGATTACACCATGTTTAAGGTAGGTGTTTTTTTGGCCTTTCTTTAAATTTAATTTCATTATATGATTATGATTTTAAAATTTTTTTCCACTAAATTCTAAGAATGTATGATAATAATCTGAAACCTTTTAGTATTTTTAGAGTGAGTATCCATTTGGAAAAAATGGTGTTAAATATTTTTCATGGGGTATTCTAATTTTTAAATGGGTTTTGAATTATAAGTGGTTGGTTAAATATTTTAGTGGTTTATTTTCAATATAATTTATTTTTTAATGATATTTAATCCCATTTGGGTCTTATGTTAGGTGAAGGTAAATGTTTTGGTTTTTTAAGAGGTTTTCAAGTAAAAAAGTGGTTTATGTTTTAAATGGTTTGAATGTGGTTTCTAAAGGGTTTTATTTTTAAATAAAAATTTTAAGTGGATTTTTTGAAAGGTGTATAATTGGATTGGCATACCGAACTAGGATTTTGGTATGTATTGTTTGGAACTATCGAGTTATTTTCATCATGTGTGAGTGAGACACTCAAATATACCCCTAGTTCTTATATCATAAACCCCAAGGGGTTGATTGTTATTATTTAAATCAAGGATTATTTAATTAGGGAATTTTCTTATAAGGGAATTGGAGGACACGAGATATTTATTTTAAATTTTATTTATTCATGATTCATGTGCTCATTTTTTTTCATGTTATTGCTCACCTAGATTTTTTTCATGAGAACCATAGGTAAATAATAGAATTTTTGGATGTGTGTTTTTCTGGAATTTTTTGTGGAAGATGGATAGTTCCCTCAGATATTTTCACCCCCTAAGGGTTTAGTATTGGTCGGTCCTCGATACTTCTTGAGGGAAATCTCATATGTGACATCTTCTTAGGACACACATACGGTTCTATTGAATCCAAAAACTAGGTCCAATATCATTCATGTTTGTTTTTTAGGGTTTGTTATTATATACTGAGGACTAGGATTTTCATTGAGACTCGAGAGATATCTCCTTATTAGTTTATTGATCGCCACATTTCATGTTGAAACTCAAGTCACTATGGGTTGTTTGGGATTTAAGTGTTTATTTTTAGATTTCTTTTGAGTGAATTTGATGAATTTTTTTATGTTATGATGATATTTAGATTCATATTGTCAATATTAGTGATTTTGGGTGTTAACATGAGTTTTGAAGGTGAAATTGATGAAAAAACTAGATTCTTGAGGCAAGCATGCATGATCCTATAAATCATGTGGTTCCAATTTGAAATGGTCTACAACCATTACAAATACAATTGAACAGTTGGTGCATGGTTTACTAGAATGTGTGTCCAAACTGTGTTCAGTTATGTTTCTCCTTTGAAATTTTTGTTTACCTCTCTTACTTTCTATAATGATCCCAATGGTAATTACCATTAGTGTGAGGGTATATAAGGGAGTTTTATTATGGGATTTATATTTTTGGATATGGGTTATGGATGATGTTCATTATTTTTTATCTATTTTATCACATAAGAACATATTTTTATATGTTGAAAAGTTTGGTTTTTGGGGCATAAATTGGTTTCATGAAGTATTATGTCTAATAAAATACAATAGGGAGTGAATTTTAGTTTTAAAAACAAACTTACAAATTTAGAAAACTTGAAGTATTATGTTGATCAATTTTTTGAAATGTCTATCAAATAAAAAATTTCAGTAACTGAATTAAAATTTATATGAAACATAGTTAGCATAATTGAAATAAGTTAATAGGTATATAAAATATGACCAATTAAAGATTTAACATAATAGAAATTCCAAAACAAAATATAGAGTATTGGTTATCTAAATACATCTTTAAAATGATATTATGAAAACCTCACTTTTAAGACTAATTAAAAGGTGGATCTGTTGACTAGATCTAAGGTATCCATGAATTTAAACATTCCCTAAGTTATACAAGATTTTATACTTATCATAATATCTATCTTCCTATCTTTAAAGCCCCCTTAATAAACCTATTAGATATAATTCACTTATACACACCAAAAGTACTTTCTCTCTATCTTCCAAGAAATAGAATCCCTTGATCAAAATGAATATAAATTCATCTATATCCCTATCCTTGTAAGCTATAGATCATTTAGGATTGGAAAAATAAAATAAAAATGTAAATTTATAATATCTTTATAATTCAAAACTTATGATAGTAACTCTTAAAAGAAACTCTTAGAAAGAAAAAGATTTCACTCATAAAAAGTTCTCTAAGTGATAAGAAATTAAAAAGATAAAAAACATTCAAAAATATTGATCCTAATGTTTATTAATTTATATTAATTTTATGTCAGAGGTGTGACTCTATTTGTAGGCATCATTATAATAAGATATAATGATCAGATTCAGAAAATCTCGGAGTTATTTGTAACTACATTGGTAGAAAATTATTTATCTATTGATGAAAATAGTATATTGCTTCATCTAACAATGAGTTAAATCAGTACCTATACTATTCTTATAAATCCTACAGATGTGATATATCATGAAACTTCAAATCACTGGATTTAAAAAAATAGTTTTAGTTCTCCTGTATTTCAATTACTAGAAATTTATTCTATATAATCATTACAACATAAAAAAAATCAAGTTATATAAATTTAATATAAGTTTTATTTTGAAATTGAAAATAAATAATGGAAGTGGGTCTTTGAATAAATAATAAATCCTTTTTTGGATCAACAAGACGTGCAAGATAATTTGGAAAGAAGAACTAAAATTAAAAATAAGGCACTGTGTAGTCTTCATGATATATAATTTCTCCCCCTATGTTATAAAACAAAAAACAAAAAAACATAAGTTTACTTTATTTTATATATATATATATATATATATATATAGAAACAAAAAAACCCACACACTCCATATTTGAAAAATATTGATCAGAAAAAAAATCATAGTATGTGAACATACAAAGTATACATCATAGAAAGTTTTTTCCACAAATTTCTCCCATTTTTTGATTTTCAAGAAGAAATATTGAAAGAAAAATAAAATAAGAAATTAAAATTAAAATATTTTTTATAATTGTTTGTTTATAAGTCTTGTTTACTTATGAGACTTATGTATCCATTCATATCATCAATATTTTTTTTATCACGGTTGATGTAATCAAATTTTTCTACATCAATTACATTTTGACCGTGATTCGTTATTTGATAATATCTTATTATAATGTAAGTTTAGGTTGATCATAAATTTCTCCACTAGTCTTAAGGATCTTATTTGTAATCTCCATATAATAGTGGATATGATTCTATATTATCAAACTTTAAACTTCACATTCTTTATTAACGATCAAAGAGAGTGTTTCAGCTATATGTGATGCTCTTACTACTTTGTAAAAGAAAACTTTAAGATTTAAAAATGTTCATCTAAGATTATTCAGATGAACTCATATAAATATACATCTAATTATAAATATTTTATCTTAGAAAAGAAAATATTGGAAAAAATGAATACAAAAAAGTCTTGATATTGTTGCCAATATATAGGAATTTAGGAATGTTGTCATCCATGAGATTTTCCCTATTTGTATGAGTGGTTATTAAATACTTAAATAAAAATTAATAGACAAAAAATTCAATATATATATTATTTTTAGAATTAAATTTTAAAATTTTTATGAATAGGAAAATAAAAATTTTCCTTTTTGAGAAAAAATTAAAACCCCACCTATAAAAATTAATTAATTTTTTTATAAATTTTGAATATATCCCCCTATGTTAAATTATAATTTAAAGGGAACAAAAAAATACATATTTTAAAGAAAAAACTTCCCAAAATTTGTATTCCAAAAAAAGGATGATATTTTTTTATAAGGATGGTTCTTGGGAAAGTATAGAAAAAATGTAAATATTTTACAAAAAAATGAGAAAAAAAAAATATTAAAAAACCTGTACCTTTGAAAAACTGATAAGGTTGAAAAAATTTATGAGTTTGAAAAACTGATAGGGTTGAAAAACTGATAGGGTTGAAATACTGATAAGTTTGAAAAAATGATATGTTTGAAAAATTTCCTCTCCCTTTTCTTTCTATAGGAGTTTTTTATGTCAGGTGATGGATGGAATAAGAAGTGAATTTAGGATAACCAAAGGTTGATCATTCCAAAATTATATTTAATAATTTTTAATGTAATAGAAGAAATAGGTTTCATAAAAATACCAGCAAGATGATTTTACATTCCAATAATGTTGAGAGCTACCTCTCCATTTTGTGTGTAATCCCTAAGAAAATAGTATCTTATATATATACATATTATTTTCTTGTGGAATATGTGTTGGGTTTATAGATAAGGAAATTTTATTACTATTTTCACAAATAATAGAAGTTTGAGTAAATATCAATCCAAAATCCTTGAGTGTGTGTTGCATTAACAATACTTGATCCAAAAAACTTCTAGCTACTATATATTCTTCTCCAGTAGTAGAATATGGTACATAATGTTGTTTCTTTTTGGACCAAGAGACTAATTCTTCTCCTAATAAATGGAGTGTTTTAGAAGTAGGGTTTTTATCTAACCATAGCCTCTAAAGTCAAAATTTGAGTAACTATTTAGAAAAAATTCATTTCTAGAAGAATAAAGCAATCCATTTTCTAAAGTACCTTTGTGGTATTAGAAAATGCATATTACCACTTTCAAATGAGATTCTTTAGAATTATCTTGAAATATTTATCATAAAAAAACTAAAAATATAATTTTTGGTTTATTTGCAGTAATATACAGTTAGAATCCAATCATACTTCTATAATGTTTTTGATATACTGATTTACTAATTTCATTAAGAATAAATTTAATATATATTGTTACCAGAGTAATTATATTTGATGCATTGTAAAAACAAAAAAGTTTGAGTAAATCTATAATATATTTATGTTGAACTAAAATATTTTCATTTCGATTTTTTAAAAATCTTAAAACCAAGGAAAAATGTTTAGCTCTCTCATTCTGCTCATTTAAAACTCATTTTCCATAAGTTCAAAAAAACTACCAAACATTTATTTTTTTGTTATAAAAAATAATTTTAGAAACATATATTTGAACATAAATGGTGTTTTTAAAAATTTTCTTTATGAGAGGGTTTGTATCAACATTTAATTTAATAAAATTATTTTGAAGTAAATATCTTGTATGTCTATCATACCTTGCCTTGGGGTTGTTCAAGTCCATAGAGTGCTTTAGTAATATTAAATACTTGGTATTTAAATTTAATATATTCAAAACTAGTAGGATGTTCAACATAAACGTCCTCTTAAAGAAAACCATTAAGGAAATAATTTTTAACATCCATTTGAAATAAATTAAAATTCAGATGATCTGTAAAGGATAATAATCTAAATACTTGTGAAAAAGTTTCAATGTAGTCTATGTATTCATCTTGACAATAGACTTTAGTAACAAGACTTGATTTATTTCTAATAATAATTCCATTTTTGTCAAATTTGTTTCTAAACCCCCCTTTACACTAATTACTAGTAGATATTTAGGATATTCAACTAGGTTCCCTTCAAACTGATAGAACTCTTATTGTATGACCCTTATCAAACTTTCATCACCTAAAGCATCATATGTTATTTTAGGTTCAAATTGTGATAGGAATGCATGATGATCACATCAATTTCCTATAGAAATTATAGTTTTAACTGGTTGACCTATATATCCAATAATTTAATCAAAAGGATGATTCCTTAAGATTGATTGATTTTTGGGTAAAGTAGTAAGTTAATCTTTGACTAATGAATTTATATCTTATATTGATGTAATTCTAGGATAATTGAAATATTATGGTCTTACTTTGGTAGGATTTACTATCAGTAGTTTTAAATTATCTTCTAGTAAACTAACATAATGGTTTTTAAAAACACTATTAATATTTTTAATATCCAATGGTTTTACAAAAAAAATTATCAATTTACTCAAATTTTACAAGAACTATTTCCTCAATAGTATTGGTTCTTTTATTAAAAACTCTATAGTAATTAGTTGTTTCATAATAACCCATAAAAATTACTTCATCTATTTGTGTATCAAATCTATTTAAGTGATTTTTGTATTCATGATGAATAATTTACACCCAAAAACAATGAAGAAAGAAATTTTTGGCTTTGTTCTAGTCTAAAACTCATAAGGAATTTTATTAAGAAAATTTCTGAGTAAAAATCGATTTATAGTATAACATAAAGTACTCATAACCTCAACCTAAAAATTTCTTTCAACAAAATACTCACATAGTAATGTTCAAGTAATTTCCTCAAAATTTCCATTTCTTTGTTCAAATAACCCATTTTATATATTGTCCTTATTGTAGAAAAATCACGAGTAATACTTTTTTACTGCAAAAACATTCAAATTCAGAGTTAATAAACTCTCCACCATGACTACTCTAGATAGTCACCAAAGGTTTGTTTTTCTCATT
The DNA here is from genome assembly GCA_963277665.1 of Viscum album. Classification (NCBI taxonomy): domain Eukaryota; kingdom Viridiplantae; phylum Streptophyta; class Magnoliopsida; order Santalales; family Viscaceae; genus Viscum; species Viscum album. The sequence goes on from OY728126.1 coordinate 1,151,721,939, forward strand.
TTTAATATAATAATTAAAATTATTAATATTTTTGAATTTTAAATGTGAAAATAGACCCAATTAAATATTATGTAATCATAAACCAAGTAATATATATAGTATTTTTCTCCAATACTTCTAGTTTATGTAGAACTGAATGAATCCAAGTGCACTGAATATAAAGCTTTGGTAGTTGAAACTTAATATTTATATTTAAAACTTTACTTATGTTTCTTACCAAATTGAAAAGGATCACAGATTCTGATTGAATTAAACTTATGTTCCTGTAGTTACCTGACATGTAATTTCCTAGAATGTTTAGTTAATGTATAGAAATTAAAATTTCCTAATATATTTTTTCATGACCATGACAAGACTTCGGTTTCACTTAAACAAGGAAAAATTTTATATCTTAATTCTTCTAAGTAGAGTGTGTAAAGGTTTTCATGCCTGTTAGTGGATTAAATAAAATTACATTCCAAACTATGAATAGTACATTTATCATTCCTAAATTTCATAATATATCTCTCAACACAAAACTAATCTATGTTGATAAAGTTTTTCATAAGTCCTAAAACATATAAAAAGTTGAAATTAATATTTTTCTAAGAAAATTAACGCCATAGATTCTGATTATTTAACCATGTTTATTATCTCAAAAATTGACTCTCCTCTTTTCATTTTATTTAAATTTAGAAGATTTGACTTGTCTCCATCCATATATCAATAATAAACACTATCCGTGTACCATTTTTTTCTGCTGCTAATACTCATTTTATTTTCATAAAAAAGATAAAATTATTTTTTGGCACCCATAAATGTTTGGGTCTATTTATGTTAGAGAATAAAATCTTAGGAACTCACATTTTACCAACTCCTTTATATGGTACAACTGATAGTTCTTATGAAATAAAAGGTTTTTAAAACCAAAAGACTACACTTTTTTTCAGAGAATAATTTATACAACAATGAAATACTCTTTAAAATTTTATATAAAAGGTGTATATTTAGGTTCTGAATAGTTTGATTGAAAATAAGGTTTATTAAAAGTTTACACAATTCCATTTGAAGTTCGAGAGGATATTATTTGTTAATAAATTTTTATAAAAAATCAATTTACCTAAAGTAAAGTTAGATAAAAGTTTCATCAAATGACCAAATTTGTATTAATGTTGGAAGATCAAATCCTGATTATCTAAATTTTGATAAATGTACTTTTGATCAATAGAATATATTTTTTAATCTAATTAAATTGAAAGTTTTAAAATTTATGATACTAATTTTTAAAATATTTTATCTTATTTAATAATTTTTTATTCAGTAAGACCATAATAATTTTTCATTTTATTATTTTCTTGATTTATAAGAGTTATATATCTATCAATTTCAGTTATATCACATAAGGGTTCTTCATATTATTATGAATTTACTTAACCAATATATAATTGATTATCTTTTTTTCACATTATGATGAAGTTAATTAATCATCATCAATATTACTAGTGAATTTAGAATCAAGACTTAAATTTTTAATGTATTCTGTATTTACCTGTTAAATGAATCATTTTTCATTCCTAGTAATATTTGAATAGAATCTAACTATTTTGTAGTTTTCTATTCCACTATCATTCAATGAACTATTTATAGATGTTTCACCTTCACCAGTGTTGTAGTTTTCTAATGTTTTCAATATTTTATTTAATTTTATTTTTGGATTCCATCTTAGATTACTATTTTTCATCTTAATTTTTTAACAATCAATTCTTATATGACCTTACTTATTACATTCATTGCAAATAACATCTGAATATTCCTTCTTATCTTTGTTGTATTTTTGATAATCATTTTGGATATTTGAATGACCAACAATATTATTCATACATCTTGAAATTTGAGAAAGATCAGTGTTTCTGTCATCTGGATCTATTTAATATGTATTCTTACATTTCCTTTCTCAAACAAGAGATTTAGAAGTGTTAATACAAGTATTAATGGAATCAAAATTAATGTTACCTGAAGTTGAAGTGAATGATATTCGATAATTACTTTTCTCTTTTTCAGTATATCATCTCAGTCTGCTTTTATGTTTCATTAATGTTCCACTTAACTCATCCAGACTTAAAATTTTCAAATGTTTAGTATCTTCAATTATTGTCCTCATAGACTCACCTTTTTTAAGAATAATATTAATAACCATTTCAATGAGTTGATATTCATATAACTCTTTTCACCCAAAGATTATAAAATATCTACAATAGTTATAAATCATTTATGAATTTGAGTTATTATTTATCCAGGTAGAAATTCAAAGGTTTCATAATCATCTCTTATCACAACTCTATGAGTTTATAGAAAATTAGATGTTCCAAAACGTGTAGTTTCCAAAATTTTTCAAATTCCATTTTCAATTTTATATAATTATATCTATCTATATCTATTAATGGTCATATAATATAATAAAGTACTATAAAATTTATGGTTCACCTAATATTCATATTTTTCTTTATGATATAATTGAATAATATATTTATATGGATCTTTATAGTTTCCCACTAGAATCCTAAATTTATCAACTCAGGTATTAGTGGTAAATAATTTCATATAATCACACCCATAATCATAATTATCTCTATCCAAATTTGGTGATATAGTTGGACTTAAATTTTTGAGTGTTCCAACTAGTTCTCTCACTGTCACAAAATATCTTTCCTCTAACAACATGGTTAGTGTATGGAAACTAAGTTTAAAATATAATAAACTAAATATATTATAGATTAAGAATTTTTTTTCAAGTGAATATCATAATCTTGGTAAATAGTACCTCTGATGAAAAATGTTGATGCAAGGTATGATGGATAATAAAATAAAATAGGGGAAATTTTAGTTTAAAAAAATCTTACAATTTTCAACCTCTTCAAGTATTATGTTGATCATTTTTTTGTAATTTCAATCAAATAAAAAAGTAGAGTAATATAATTAAAAAATGTATAAAATATAGTTAGCATGGAGGAAACAAGGTGACATGTATATAAACTATTACCAATGAAAGATCTAACATGGTGGAAATTAAAAAATATATAAATAGTATTAGTTAGAAAATTAAATACTCATTTAAGAAGATATTGTCAAAACCATACTTTTAAACCTATGTGAAAGGTGGATCTACTAACAAGATCCAAGTTATCTATGACTTTAAACCTTTCATAAGGTATCCAAAATTTTATGCCTATAGGATGGTTTATATTCCTATCCCCAGAATCTTTTGACTAAACCTATCGATAGAATCTAACTATCATAAACCAGAAGTACATGAGCTCTATCTTCCTATCCATGGAACCCCTCAGTCAAAATGATTAGAAATTACACAATCTTACTTTCCCCAAAATCCCTCAATCACATGGGATCATAGAAATAATAACTACATCAGAAATTTCTAAGAGATTTATAATGAAAACCTTACAATGATAGATCTCAACAAAAATACTTAGAAATAAAAAGATAAAAATGATCAGAATCCCTCTCATCAATAAGAAATTTCAATGCTTAAAAATGAAAAACTTTTAGAACGATCAATCCTAAAATTGATTCATCTATATTCTTCTTGTGCTTGAGGTATGGCTCTATTTATAGGCTTCATTATATCAAAAATTAAAATTTGGATTCTAAAAAACCTAGAGTTGTGTGTAACTACATCGGTAGTAGCTTCTTTATCTATTAATAAAATATGAATATTTCTTCATATATCTTTGATTTAAATAATCACCATTATAGTGATTCTAAATCTGATGAATTTAATTTGGCATGAAACTTTAAACCTCTATATTTTCATAAAAAATTTAGTTTTATGATATTTTAGTTACTAGAAGTCCATTCTGCATAATTATAACAACATAAGAAAAAAATCAAGTTAGATAATTTTCATATAAAGCATATATTTATTTCCAAAATAAATAAAGGAAGCGAGTTGTTGAATCAAAATAAAGGAGATATCATTGGTGGTTTCTTTTGAAAACATATTTTGAAGTGAAAATATTTTAATTCCATGAAAACTTTTAAAGTACCATTGGTTTTATAATGAAACATGTTATATTTTTTTACATTTGAATGATATTTTAAGAATAATTTTAGTTTAGTAATAGAATTAATGGTATTTTAGTTTTAAGACTAGATTTTTTTGAAATTGAAATTGCAATTGGTTTTTATTATGTATCTAGGAAGGTATTTTTGTAATTGAGGGTTTCATGGAAATTAAAAATGAAGTATATTTTTTTTATAAAATGGGTTGTTTTTAAATAATGTAAGCTTTGTGAAAGGGAGATTTTTTTTTGTTTCACTATATTCTAATGGATTTTTGGGAAAAGTTTTGGGGATCGTTTTGGTTGTTGTTGGCATCGTGTGATTTGATGTGAGAAACATGGGTGGATTTGATTTCATGTTTCATGTTATTAATTTATATGTATCCTAGAGAGTATTCATAGAAGAATGGAAATTTCATTAATTGGGATGATATTTAAGACAACCCTTCTTATCCATTAGGATATTTATACTTCATTTTACAAATCTACTCAGACTCAAGACTGAGTGGTGGAGCGAAATCTCTTTTGTTCTTAGATGTCGTCTAATATTATTAAAAGGATGTATTAAAGTTTCATTCCCTAGAGTGAGGTATATTGGGTGTATCTATTTTATAACTTTTGAAAATTTTATGATATGTGTGTAAATGATTTGAGATATTGTTTTCAGTGTGGTAGGTTGATCTATTAATAGAGTTCTATAGGATAATCGATCATTTGGTTTATAGAATAATAGATTGTTTTAGGGATATTATTTTTATTTGTATTAGGGATTTTAATATTTATCCTTATTGTTGGTAGTGAATTATAAATTTATATGTTCTTTGATTCTTGGAGTAGATTATATCAAATGTATAATGTGTGATGGATGTTTTGAGGCTTTATTTTTGGTGGATTGAGCATGTGAAACCATGGTTCGATGCTCAAGTGACTAGGATGGTAATTTTATTTAGGTTGTTGGAAACTCAGAAGTGTTATTTTTTTAGTGGGTTCTTCATGATATAGTGTTTTGAGGATGAATACCTAGTCTATAGATTTAGTGTTTTACCTAGGTTTGGAGCCCATTTTGATCCTTTTTAGTGTTTTCATTTTTTGATCTGGCGGTTTGATCATGTTGTAAATACCGATGTTGAATTTTTTTGGTGGATGTTGGATTTTATTTAGGAAGTGTGTTTATTATGGTTTATGGATTATGATTCATGATGTATGTTGTAATTTATAGTAGTATATGTAATCTTTGGGATTTTGGAGATGTTTCCTTGTGGATGGATCTTGGTTTGGTGGTGTGTCCTCCTTTTATCCTCTATTTTATATGAATTCTAAATGGTGGGGAAATCCATAGTTCCCCCTTTTCACTTGTTATCATGATCTTATTAGTCTAAGTTGGTAGTTTTCTTGTAGAAATATAGTGATTGTTTATTCATTCCATTAGCTTAAGTGGTTTGTTCAGTTCAGTGGTTTCCTCCTTAGAATCATCCTTAGTCGATTCCCCACCAAACTCACCTCATTTCCATAGGTATTATCATGGTTTTTTATAGAGTATCACTCATAAAAGAGAAATTATAGGGATATAAATTGTCATGTTGGGGAGATTATAACATCCCATTTCACTATTAATATTTAAATATAAATTTATTTTTAGGTTAATATTAAATTTTTGAGGTTTTTGGTCTTTAGATTTAATTTTTAAGGGTTTTTCACTATATACACGGTCACCGTATGGTTAGATAAAACAATACAGTTGACCCCTAAATAGAATGTGAGTGACATTTAAATAGGTTATTTTTCCATGCATTCTTAATGTGCATGATTTATTGAAAACCATGTGATGACCCATACATAGGTGAATTTTCAATTAAATTGTGAACGTGCATAGTTATCTTGCACAACTAGAACATGGTTTGGGGTGAATCATTCAATTCCTAGGAGTAAATGTGCAATGTAACTTTCCATGGGGGTGTATTTTCTAGTCACACCTTTATGGTTAATGCATGGTTTGTCAAATCGTGCATCCAAACCGTGTGAGATTCCTAGTTTTTAATTTTTTTTAATTTTAATGTTTTTACTTATGATTTTAACATCCCAAGACTCCTCCTACTCTCCATTATCATTCAAATTAGACTTGGAACACAAGATGGGATCATATCCCACCTCTTATATGTTTTGGTTCCAATATCTTCAATATTAAGTGATTTCTCAAGGTAAATCACCCCTTCCTTCCTATTTTCTCCTCCTTCTTCTTATTCTTATCCATGTTCTTTTATCCCTTGGTTTCATTCACTCCCTTGAACCCTATGGGATTATATGGGTGGATTTAGAGTTATGGATAACCTAATCTTGGGGGGTTTGGTTTCTAGGGCCTATTGAGGGTGTCTCTTGGCTTGTTTGGGCATTCTCCATCAAAGGAGATGTGTTATAGATTGTCATGTATTGATTCCATAATGTTTAAGGTATGTCATTAATGATATTTCTTTAAATTTTATTTCATTAGATGCTCATTAGTTAAAAATTTATTTTTTACTAAATTTTAACCATGTATGATAATCATATTACATCGTGAATGTGTTTTGGAGTGAGTATTTATTTGGAAAAAATATATTAAATGGTTATTAATAATTTTCCATATTTTTAATTGGGTTTTGAATTCCAAGTGGTTAGGGAAATATTTAATTACTTTTTTTAAATGTAGTTGGTGTTTTAATGGCACTTCACCCTGTTTGGGTCTTAAGTTGGGTGAAGGAAAATGTGTTGGTTTTTAAGAGGTTTTCAAGTAAAATAAAGGATTATGTTTTAAATGTTATTAATTTGGTTTCCATATTTTTTTGTTTTTAAAGAATATTTTGAAGTAAAATTTTGAAAAAGTGTGGAAATAGATTTTCATACCAAGCTAGTATTTTTTTAAGGCCTATTTTGAACTTTCAAAATATTTTCACCGTGTGTGTGTGAGAGACCCTAAAATTGTGCCCCTTGTTCTTATATTAGAAGCCATGAAGGGATGCTATATATTTTTTGGGTCATGGATGATGTTATAGGGGTGTTTATTGCAATGAAATTTGAGTTTAAGTGATATTTATTATAAAAATGATTAATTAATGATTTATGTACTTATTTATCGGCTTTTTGTTACTCACCTCCATTGAGTTTTGTTATGAGAAACTTAGGTAAAAAAAAGACATTGATGTGTATTGTTATAGTATAGTGTATGAAATCTAGCTAGTGTCATCAGAGAGTTTCACCCTCTTGGGGGTAGGTATTAGTTGGTCCTTAACACTTCCCGAGGGAAATATTTGATGGGATATATTGTTAGAAGACACATACAATCCCATTAAATCTAAGAATTGGATCTAATATCATTATTATCAGATCCAAGTGTGTCTCCTGTGATACTAGATGACATAATATAAAGGATTCTCTTCCTTTTATCCCCAAGATTGATTTATTTTTTTAACACCATGATTTATTTTGGATGTTGTTTGATTTGATTCTATTCCATCAGTGACATGGTTCATTGTTAGTTACTTTGTTATTCATGCTCATTTTTTCCTTATTTAAATACAAATGTTTTTCCAAGTGAATTTGGATGTTCATTTCTAAAATGGATTTGAAAAGAAGGTTTGATATGGGTGTTTCCAAAGGAAAGAAAATTTTTAAAGTGTTGTTTTTCAAAGTGTTATATATTCATTAAATAGAAGTGGAAAATTTATAGAAAATTTTAATGGTGTGATTTTTTTCATATAATCATTGCAGAAAACTATTTTCAAAATTGTATATCAAAATATAAAAAAATTTCCTTTTAAAAGGATTGCATGGATTCTTTAAAGAAATCCTATATATTTTTGTTTTTCTCATTCCCTATATACACCATAAGTGTATAAAACTATTATGGTTTCCTTTCAGGAGACCTTTCTATGGTTTCTCTATATTTTTTCTCATTTTAATAAAGATGGTTAGATTGAGTTGTGGAGAGTGACTGATAGGTCATATATAAATTATTGGCTTCTAGTTGTTTTTTTTATATTGGGGTATTCTTGTATCAGATATGAAGAACTTGAACATGATCAGTTTATTTTTCTAGGTATGAGATTTTGATCCTTATTAAGATCCTATAATGTTATATTTTATTAATATATTCATGGTTCATACTCTATTTAGATGCATATTTATTTTTTGATGCTTATTTATATATATGGGTATTTGAATTATAGATGGGTCAATCTAGATTTTCAGGAAGTTCAGGTTGTGGTATTGATTCTTCGATAGAAAAATCATTCGAAAAACATATTATGTGATTCCAAGAAATTTTTTTATAGGTCGTGGATATCAAAAACACCCTTTGGTCCATTTATAAATCATTTCAGGTGTCAATTCAGTGGTAGAACTAGCCAATTTGTTATAAATGGTGTACCAGTTTAATTATTGATAGCGTTCTGGTTTCACTACTATATAATAGGCCTTTAACAATGAAAAAATGTCCTTTATCAGTGGTAAAAAAGTGTTGACTACCCCAACTAGATTAAAAGCCCTTGTCTTTTATCAACTCATTCTTTAGTGCTGATAAAGGACCACTTTATTAGTACATTTATTTAGCACTATTCGAGGATAACTTTATTAGCATTTTGTAAAGCATTTATAAAGGAAACATTTATCAGTTCCATAAAAAGTGTTGATAAAGGATGAATTTATCAGTGCTTTCAAAATCCATGATAAAATATCCATTTATCAGCACTTTCAAAAGTTCTTATAAAGGAGAATATTTCAGTATGTTGTACCATAACACTACAACACCTACGAAATGTTATATAACATCACACCGCAACACCAATAACACTAATAGATATCAAAAAAATCAAGTACCAATAAAAAATTAAAATGAAATTAAATTTCTAGCACAAATACTTGAAAAAAACACTATATTATAGACATTACAAACATTTATTTATACAATTACATCAGTAAAAATTATTACACACATTCAAAAACATAAATGTTCCTTTGTCTTTTGATCTTGACCCCAAATCATTCTATTGTTAAAAAAACCATCCCTGCTTGAGCAAAAGATCACACCTGTATAATAAAATAGTTATAATGTTAGGAATTATATAAATAAATAAATTACTAGAAAGTGTTAATTTTAAACTAAACTTTGATTCATACCAGGAACACTATGTATCAGATTGATTTGTGGTTAATTATTACATGTCACACCATTTATTTTTTATATTCAAAGATTATCTATCTGAAAATTAATTAAATAATTATAGAAAAATCACCATGTGAGCAACCTAGTGGTTGCGTGAGTGAAACTTTTTGAATTAAAATATCAATTTTAAACTAATAACAGAAAATTTGAGTCATACCGGGCACACCATGTTTTGGATTGAGGTTTGGTTGATTCCTACACATCACAAATGTCCTATGGTTAATTTATATAAAGTATCAAAATAGTATGAATGTGTTTTCTCAGTTTTGAGTAGGTCAGTTGTCCATTTTACTAAAATTGATGTCAATTTTAAATAAAAAACACACTTGGACTCATATCACTCACACCATGCGTCAGATTGAGGTGAGGATGATTCTTACACATATAAATGTCTTGAATATTGTTTTAATAAAGTATCAAAACAATACGAATGTGTTTTCTTGGTTTTTAGTACATCACTTTTCATTTTTTCTAAAATGTCATTTTAAAATGGAAACATACACATTGATTCAAACCGATCACACCGTGTATCAGTTTTACATGAGACCAATTACTACATGTTAAAAATGAATTATGAATATTTTTACTAAATTTTCAAGAAAATATGAGTGCATTTGATTGATTTTTTATGAGTGACACTTTTTGAACCAAAATGTCAATTTTAAAAAGATAACAGACAATTTGAGTCATCCCAGGATTATGGCATATCAGATTAAGGTGTGGCTGATTCCTACACATAAAAAATTACTTATGGATAATTTTTGTAATGTATAAAAACAATATGAAAGTGTTTTCTTGATTTTGAGTAGTTCAGTTGTCCATTTTACTAAAATTGATGTCAATTTTACATAAAAAGATTCACTTGGAGTCATACAGATCACACTGTACATCAGATTGATGTGAGGCTGATTCATACACATCTAAAATGACTTATGGATCATTTTACTAAATTATAAAAACAATATTAATTCATTTTATTATTTTTGAGTACATCACTCATTTTTTTACTAAAATATCATTTTAAACATGAGACACACACTTTGAATCATACTAATCACATCATATATCAATTTGATGTGAGAATAATTCCTATACATAAAAATGGCTTCTGAATTATTTTCCTAAATTATTAATAAAATCCAATGTGTTTGATTGGTTTTCAGTGAGTGAAACTTCATAAACTAAAATGTAAATTTTAAACTGATAACAGACACTTTGTGTCATACCAGGCACATCATGTTTTAGATTGAAATTAATTTGATTACTACACATAAGCAAGACTTAGGTATTGTTTTCATAAAGTATCAAAACAATCGAAATTAATTTTCTCTATTTTGAGTAGGTTATTTGTCCATTTTACTAAAATTGATGTCAATTTTAAATAAAAAGATGTACTTGGAGTCATACCGGTCACACCGTGCGTCAGATTGAGGTGTATATGATTCTTACATGTCTCAAATGACTTATAGATCATTTTTCCTAAAGTATAAAAACAATCCAAATACATTTTCATGGTTTTGAGTATGCCACTTTTATTTTTTACTAAAATTTCATTTTGAACTGGAAACACATACTTTGGATCATACCGATCACATTGTTTATCGGTTTGATGCGAGAATGATTTCTACACATAAAAAATGGATTATGAATTATTTTTCTAAATTATTAAGAAAATAAAAGCATGTTTGATCATTTTCAATGTGTGACACTTTTTGAACTAAAATGTCAATTTTAAACTGATAATAGACACTTTGGGTCATACTGGGAACAATGTGTATCAGATTGAGGTTTTTATGATTTCTACACATCAAAAATGACATATGGGTAATTTTTATAAATTATCAAAACAAACTGAATGAGTTTTCTATATTTTGAGTAGGTTAGTTATTCATTTTTCTAATATTGATGTCAATATTAAATAAAAAGATACACTTGGAGTCATACCAGTCACACTATGCATCATATTGAGGAGAATATGATTCCTACAAATATCAAATGAATTATGGATTGTAGTATTAAAGTGTCAAAACAATCCAAATGAATTTTCTCAGTTTTGAGTACATCACTTACCTTTTTACTAAAATTTCATTTTAATCTGGAAACAAATACTTTACCCCATATTGATCACATCATGTATAGGTTTGACATGATACTGATTCCTACACATCATAAATGAAATATAAACATTTTTCTTAAATTATCAAGAAAATATCAGCGTGTTTGATTGATTTTTAATAAGTGACACTTTTTGAACTAAATTGTCGATTTTAAATTAATAACAGACTCTTTGAGTAATACCTAACACATCATGCATAAAATTGAGGTGAGGATGATTCCTACATGTCACAAATGACTTATGGATCATTTTACTAAAGTATCAAAACAATATGAATATGTTTCTTAGTTTTGAGTATGTCAGCTGTCTTTTTTACTAAAATTAATGTCAATTTTAAATAAAAAAATAAATTGAACCAATACAGGTCACACCGTGTGTCAGATTGAGGTGCGGCTAATTCCTACATGTCTCAAAGCCTAAAAAAAAAAATCTTAACTTACAATATTATAATTATTTCCATTGAATTTCTTTTTCAAAATGTTAAAACTATATATTGAATCGATGTTCATAGCCAAAAAACATTTTCTGTTGTTGAAATCAAGTAGAGTAGAGTGAGATCATGTGTCCATTATATCAAGAGAAGTCACCACAATGACTACATGAGATTAATCTAATCTTCTAGATTTTAATGAGAAATGTTTTTCTCCTAAGAATGTTGAGTCAATATGACTTCCCAAAAGATATGTGGACAAAACTAAATAAGTATTAGATAAAAATGACAATGAAATTAACTTAAAATTGTAGATAAAATGATGAAAAAATTAATCAAATAAGTATTAGGGATTAAACTTTTCATGGTGGTTGTATGAATTCTTGAAACATTTATTTTTTTCATTATCTAAGTTATAGGCTTAAATTCTAACCTCTCATTAGCATGAGTATCTTCAAACAAACCACCCCAAATCGAAAAAAGAATCCACCTATATAAGAAAACAATTATTTTATAAGTAATACTAAAAAAATAAAACATAAATATCAAAAAATACATTAATTATATAGATCATAATTTTTCTGTGAAAAAATCATGACTATATCTCTGATTGAGCAGTGGGGGGAACTTGAAGGAAAGTGATAAATGACAATACTATCGGGGTGAAAAGGTTTTGAGGGATAAGATGTCTTTAGATTTTTTTATGAATAATGTCATGAAAGATAGATTGACAACTCCAAATTGAAAAAAATAATCCACCTGTATAAGAAAATGGTTATTATGTGAGTAATAATAAAAATAAATAAATTAAACATAAATATGAAATAATAAATTAATTCTATGGATAATTATTTTACTATAAAAACATAAATACTACCTCTATGATTGAGGAGAGACATCATCATTTATCTTCCTACAAAGGAATGAAATATAGATATAAATATTCTTAAATAAATGAAATCTTCAAGGAGTAATGAAAATTAAATCAATGTTCCATTATATAATTTTTTGGTAAAATAGAGAAAGTATATCATAACATTGCCTTTACATCTTCCCAAAGGGTTTCCTTCATTATAGTTTTTTCTTTGAAGGGATTAGTAACATCATCATGTGCAGAAGAAATTGTCTTCATGAGTAGTAAAAAATTTAATTTAGATTATTTTAATGTAGTAGATAACATATAATATTATGAGGAAAAGCATAGTATATTAGAAAATCACTTTAACCTTTTCATTAAAATCTCTTTATTTTTTAAAGGTTTTATGGATTTGGTTTCCCTATCGAGAATCAAAATCCCATCTTTATAGTCCCCTTTAACGTATAATACATTGGCTACATTGAGAATAATATAAAATTATTGTGATCTCGCAATGAAAGGATCATCCTTGATTAGATTTTCATCTGACCTGATATTTGTTTTAGTCACTATCAGGATAATCAACCAAATATTTGTTTGTTGGATTTGATACCAAAAATACTTGTGCTACTTATGATGCCATTATGAATGGATTTTATTTCCCCCCCTTCCACATTGAAATTTACCTTCATGAAACCCATATCATCAACTTTCTCTACATTCATATTGTCAACCCATTAGAAATGGAAAATAGGCACTTGAAATGTTGTATAATCCAACTCATATATCTGTTAGATAACACCAAAATATGAAATTTTTTCATAAATTGGATTGCTATCCTTGGAACAAGATATGCTCATCATTTCCTCCACAAGTGTAACATCACTTTTTTTCATCATACTGTAGTCATCGTGTTCTTTTGTATAGAAAATTTAACCATTTATTACAAAACTAGTGTAAGATATAACATTTTCATTTGGTCCCCTGACTATCCATTTAAGTCATTCGACAATTGAATTAATATTTTTAGATAAATACTTATAAGTTTTATCTCAGAACCATCCTATAAACTATTGATTATGTGTATTTGATATCCATAATTCATCCCTTGATGGATTAAAATCTATAAGAATTTATTTTTGGGATTAAATGTATGGATAAACATCTTCAATATTATAAAAAATGTAAAGGTGTGATTGCCCCTGCTCTATCAAGATAATTGTAACAACATTTCTTCTAGAAATCTTTTCACCTGTAAGGAATTTGCTATGATGAGACTTTGGGAGACTGATGCTACCAACATCTTATAGGTAATCAGTAAATAATTCAATAACTTTTTTTAAAAAGATACCATTCTATAATAAAACCTTCTATCTGAATCCAATTCTTGACATACCCTTTCAAAATCTTCATATACTGTTTAATGGGGGTAAATCCTTCTATAATGTATAGGACCACATAGTTGAACCTCTACAACCAAGTGAACCATCCGATGGACCATTATATCAAAGAATGATGGTGGGAAGAACATATATAATTCACATAATATTACTTCAACCTTCTTATTCATGATTGGAAACTTCATTTAGTTTATAAATTTACTGCATATGAATTTAAAAAAGAAGTATATTCTGGTTAATGCATATCATACATTTTGTGGAAGAATGAAATTGAATGCAACATGAATCAAATCTTACATGAAAACATGATAGTCGTGTGAGTTTAGTCCTTGTAACTTAAAATTATTCATTGAAACAACATTCTTGATATTTAATGAATACCCCTATGGAACATTTACACTATTAAGGAAAATAAAAAATTTCCATTTTTTCTATATTGATAGAATGTAAGCTGTTGGAAGAAGAAAGTCTGACTTCTACCCTTTACCAGTGCCAAATATTTCCTTATACCCATTTTAATCAATTCAAACGTATACTTGATACCATATTTCATTTTTCTAAGAACATTTAGTTACGTTCCAATAACACTATCAAATATAATTTTTACATACATTTCATCAAGAAAATGTATGACATACAAACAATTTCAATATATTAATTCAAATAAAATTGATCACTTTTTCCAACCTAATTTTTTAAGGTTTTTCAAAAATGGATTACCAAAAATAGTGTCAATATATTGTAATTTATTGGGTAGTTGATTACCCATTACCAGATATGGTGTTGTACCTTGTTTGATATTCCCATCGAATGTTGTCATCCAGGATCAATATTTATGTCATCGAGGTAAAAAATTTTGATTTCACAAAAACACAGTCTTTAGGGAATGTTTCCAATGAACTGAGTATGTGAGTTTTCCCTGAATGGGACACCCCAACATTCCTTTAATATTATATCTTGATAAATTTCCATAAATAGGAAATTCATTTATCATCCCGAAAAATATGTCCCTAAATGTAAATTATTCACTTCTATGAGCATCGTACATTATAAAACATGTATCCCACATCAATTTCAGATATTCAATAAATGGATCCAAATAGAAATCAATATCATTATCCAGTTTCTTTGGTCCATATATAATAAGAGACAACATAATGAATTTATGATTCATTCATATCTAAGGTGGAAAGTTATAATTTACCAATATAATGGGCCATGTACTGTGGGCACCACTATATAAACCAAAAGGATTTATTCCATCTTTAGATAACGTAAGAAAAAATTTTCTCAGCTCATTTCCAAATTCTGGATACCCATAATCAATTTTCTTCCACTAAGGAGAATCTGTCGGATGACGTAGGTTCCCATTTTTAATTATTGCATTTGCATGGAATATAAATTGGCTCGAAGTTTCTTGACATCCATATAGTCTTTAAAATAATGTAATGATTGGAAATTACCATACATATTTTGAAGGAATTGATTCATTTTTCTTATATTGATCTGTGATACACTTAGGGATTTTTATGGGTGATTAATGGTCCTTGAGAAACAATTTGAAATCATTTGGACAAGAATTTATTTTTTAGAGATAATTCCCAATGAACATAGAATTAATTTAGAATCATATGTTCTACATGGTAGTTTATTTTATTCTGGTAGCATACCATTCAGGAGACTAAGTAGTTCTGTAAAGCTGGTGTCACTCAATCCACTGCCAGCTTTAAAATTATATAACTTCAATACAGCTAACAATGTTGTGTATTTAGTAAAAATGATATAAAATTCTCTCCTGGAACAACTATTTAACTTCTCAAAAAAATTTTGAAAATCATGAATATCATCTTCAATTTCCATTGTCATTTCTTCCATGCGATCTCCATCATCATTTACACTGGTGTTCATATCAAATGATCTATAAACCGCAGTATCATCCCAATCGGTGTGCACGTTCAGTTTTTTCCTCATGTTTATTCCAACATTTATAGATCTGATCTATTCCATGAAAAATAAAATGTTCTTCCAAATCTTATGGAATAATTTTTCTTGAATAAAAACA
The DNA here is from genome assembly GCA_963277665.1 of Viscum album. Taxonomy (NCBI): domain Eukaryota; kingdom Viridiplantae; phylum Streptophyta; class Magnoliopsida; order Santalales; family Viscaceae; genus Viscum; species Viscum album. Next base: position 1,151,738,055 of record OY728126.1, read on the forward strand.
ATATAAACACGGAAAAAGGATTTTAGAAGGGTCGTATGCATGCTATATTGAAAACTTGATGAACTCTTTAAATCCATATTCATGATATTTTTTCAAAAGATTAGTGTGCATCCATTTTTGATTCATATCCATCCTATTGGGTTCATAAAATATTAATTTTTTACATTAAATAAATAAATACACATAATATATTCATTATCAAATGTAAAAGTAATAGACAATTCTAACAAGGGAAATCCAACATTTGATTATTTTATAGAATTTCATTATCCTTTAAACAAAATGGGTAATTGAATTTAAGAAAAAAATTAATTTAATATGGAAAGTGTTATCCTTTGAATTTATTCAAAGGTGAAGGTTAAAAATAACTTTCATTCTCATTATCTCATCTCCCAAACATTTATCATTGCATTTTGTTGTTTGAAACAAATCCTCCATCTCTTGTAGACATGAAACTATGTTACTTGAAATATTCTAAGTGGTTATCATCCATGGGATGAATATTTCTTATAGAAGTACAAGAAACATAAATGATATGGGGGATGAGTCTCAAGAAAAAAAATGTAATAACTATCTGGTAGATGAAACTTACGAGGATTAAAGTTTTCTATAAAATAGATGGGGGTGGTCTCATGAAAAAATTGAAATAATAACTGTTGTTTGATACTCATAAATTCTTTATTAAATCCCCTAAACAAATGAAAATATAATATAGTAAATTAAGGAGTAATAAGAAAACCAAATATTATAAATAATAATAAAAAACTCTCATTCAATCAACCAGAAGATATAAAAATATATTGATAAAACATTTTAATAAATAAAGAGTTATCACATATACATGGATGGTAATCAGAGATTTCTGGGGGTGGAACCAATACATATATACCTAAAATGAAGAATCCCTAAAAATAATTTCTAATATATAGAATTTGATAACCTCTATTCTATTTTTTGGAATAAGTGATGTAAGAACCTAAGTAATTATTACATATAATATTAATGATATATCAAATATTTTAAAACATATCAATACTCTTGAGATGTTATATCACCACACCGACCCATCCCAAGGATTCTAGGGAGATCATCAAATCAAATCTACCCATCTGGAGGATTCTAGGGAGGCCATCTAATACACATTAACTCATCCTTAAGATTCTAAGGAGGTCTATAAAGAAGTTGGCATAATGAAAAAATACACATCAACAAAATATATCAAAAACATGGGAGAAAACCACACCAACCCTTGATACATCTATATCATACACACTAGCCTCTACTGAGATGGAACAACTCCTACAAGGTCACATTTTCTAAGTGGAATAACCTTACTTCACTCATAAATATAAGTGGAATCACAAAATTAAAAGATCTATAAAACATTACTCCCAATGTAAAGTTTCTACTGAAAAAATATGAAAATAACTAGTCAATTTAATATTCCAAGAAGCGGTCTCATAGGCTACCCAACCACCATCATAGAAATTGATATATAAAAAATTATATAGATGATGTAAAATGGGATGGGACATCTAAAATGTGGTCAATTATACTATTTATCCAATGAAATTAAATCATGATTCATCTAAACTTTCTCATAAATAAAAGAGTAGCTCAAAAATACCCATACACTAATTCAAATATTCAACTGAGAATGAAGGAGATGCTTGTATGGCCTAGGAGTGAATATGGGAAGGCTCACTATATATGTGTTTTACACTCTAAAAATTCCAATCATCAAAATGGACAATCTCTAACCAAATATCAAAAATGGACAAATCACCATACTCACAGTTTCAAAATAGATTCCATTGTATCCAAAATAATTGATGTTTCACACCCTGAGTTCCACAAGATAAAGTATAAAAAGACTTACATTCGAGAGAAAGTAGAGAAAGACTTACTTTCGAGCCTTGGATTCATTCAACCCTTGAATCGTTCGAGCCTTAGAATTGTTTGAGCATTGATTCAAGCTTCGATTCAATGAGGAGAAACATAAGAAGTAGGTTAATTCCATAGAGAGATTCAGATATTGCGAATGGGTTCACGATGGTTAGGGTTCTTAAAATAGATTGGGACACTTTTATCAGCGCTTTTAAAAAAGAAATGACAAATGTACCTTTTATCAACACTTTTTGGGGCTGATAAATATAGATCTTTATTAGTGTTGAAAAAGCACTCATATAATTCATCTTTAACATTGCTAAAGTTTTAGCACTCGTAAATATCACTTTTATCAGTGCTTTTTTAGCACTAATAAATATGCCTTTTATCAATGCTTATTACTTAAGTATTTATAAAGGATTTATGATTATAATTATAAATAGAAAATTTTGTATATATATATATATAATTATATATATATTTAATAAATATATATAAATATAAATATAGTGAATATATTCTTTATTATATAAATTTATTATAATTTATATTTATTCAAATATATAATTAATTATTTATAATTATATAAATATTTCTAAAAAATAATATTTATATCATTATATATATTTATATAATAAATGTATATAAATATAAATATAGTAAATATATTCATTATATAAATAAATTTATTATAAATTTATTAATTATTTAAATAAATAAATATATTTATTTATTATTATATAAATACTTTTTTAAAAAATAATATTTATTTATTTACAATTATAGTTATATGAATGTGTAACTATAGTAAATGTACATTTACAAATATATTTATTTATAGATATTTTTTATAAATATATTTTTAACATTATTAATGAATATTTAATCTTAATTGCATGAATGTTAAGAATATGTGAAATTGAATAAATTAAAAATAATTACACTTTAACAACATTGAAAAAATGGATAAGTTTTGTGTGTACGTGTGTTGTATATATTTAAAAATGCATTAATTACGTATATGTGAAATCAATATAACACATATTTTATCTATGTTAAATTGAAAAATCTAACAACATTCAATTATTTCCATTACTCTATGCAATTAGTTATTATTTTTAATTCACAAATTTTTTTAATTATAAACCATTATTCAATAAATATATGAATATTTAATGTAAAATCATAAATATTTTGTATTTTATAAATCATATTTATATACATTCATATATATATATATCTATATATTTAATAAATACTATTTATTAGTATTATCTGTAATTATTTACTTAATAAAATGTTTAATATTTTTCTCAATTTACTTATTTTTAATTTTTAATTTTTAATTTTTATTTTTCATACACATGTATATATTCAATATACACTATTTATTAGTATTTATAATTTATATATAATATAATAAATTTATTCATTTTAATCAATAATTATTTAATTAATAAAATTATTAATATTTTTTTTAAATAAGCTCATTTTTTATTTTTTTAATTATTTCATTTTATTCAGACCTTTATCAGCACTAAAAAATCACTGATAAAGGATCCCTTTATGAGCGCTAAAAATAAAGTGCTTATAAAGGCTACCCTTTATCAGTGCTAAAAATAAAGCACTGATAAAGGGTGCCCTTTAGTACTGCTAAAAATAAAGTACTGATAATTGGTACACTTTATCAACACTAAAAAGATCGCCCGTAAAGGGTACCCTTTATCAGTGCTAAAGAAAAATCACTGATAAAAGGTAAAATTAATCAGTACTTTTTTAGAGCAGATAAAAGTGCCCTTTATCAGCTCTTTTTTCTAGTGTTGATAAAGGCCAGTGCTATTTAAGGCCTGTATTTTAGTAGTGTTTAGTTACCAATGATATTTATAGAGAATTAAAATAGTTCTCATTGTGTAACTAATGATGGTACTTACTATATAATTAATGATGTTTTCCCAACGTAATCATCGATGGTTCTTGATGGTGAAATTCCTAGAAATTATTTATAGAGCTCCAAGTGATTACCAATGGTGTATTATGATAAAATTATGAGAAATTTTCAATGATTTATTTGGGTAATTATTAGTGGTGATAATTATGGGTAGTCAAAAATACCAATGGTGCTTGATGAAGGGGAGTAGGGACTTGATATTAGTGGATTTATTTTATTCTATGAGAGATTAATTGGTTGGGTGTCTATTCCTGTATGTTTATGTTATTTGAGTGGTGATGCTCACTCAACATTTTCTATGCCACCACTATCTGAGATTTAAGGCCATTTATTGCTAGAATCTAATAGAAAATGAGAATTACTACTATTCTATTTTCTAATTCCCCTCAACCATGAACATATCCGGTCTATTGAGGACATGATATTTAACACTTGGAGCTATGGTGAGATAGCTGGTTGGAGTCGATATGCATGGGATATTTTTTAATTAATCATGTTGTGAGTTACACACACACACACACACACACACACACACACACATTTTTGGTGAGGGTTCTTGTGGTGAGATTTAGGTATTCAAAGGGATCTTTATCAATTATTATTTTTATCTCAAATATGTATTAGTATACTCTATACACATTAGAAAATGTTGATCCAAAAAAGTAACATGTTGAATATTTTTATGATCATCCTTATTATATATATATATATATTTATATTACCAGATGCATGTTGGTGGTGGTGTTGGTGGTTGTTATCATGTTCATATAGAGCTTGGTTCTTGGTGATGTTTATTTCATTTTTATTTTGAGGTATATTTTTGGGATGTTATGTGGTTGTCTTGTTGTTGTTCCTTTATGGGATTATTTTGTTGTATGGAATTATCTTGTATTAAATACATTTCATTATATTTTTAATTTATTTGGTAGTTTTAGTATTCATTTATAAAGGGAAATTCCTCCCATATTTTTTGTGATTGTACCTTCACTGATATTCATCAATCTCATTCCATCTTGGAGGTTAGTCTTGACATATATATTTGATATCATATGATAATTTATGTGATACATTATAATGTCATGTCATATACTAATGTTTTAATTCATGATTATGTTTCATGGTTCTAATTAAATTGGGTATGATTTTCTTATGTTATTATCATGAATCTTGATTATGTTTTCATACACATATATTGTTTTTATGCTCACTACTTTACAATTTCTACCAATGTTGTTGCAATTGATTTATCATATATTCATTCCCTTACTGAGAATATGATATTTTATTATGTTTATCATTTTCTTAACCAATTAATAAGAATTTAATGTATAATATACTTAGTAGGGAATCTTGTGTGAATAATATTTTAGAAGAAACACATGTTGTATGATGTAATATGATAAATATCAAGGTTCCTGATGAAGTAGAATTATCGAATAGGGCATGCCCAACTCGCATTTTTTTATCATAGTATATGATTAATCCAAGATGTACATTGATGATAAATTTTGTGACCAATGGAATTTATTCAAAGATGAATTATATTGGATAATGATATAACCAGAGCATAGGATCATAATATAGTATTTATAATTAATTTAAACAATTGATGAATTGCCTTGCAGTTAATTATTTCTTCATTGATGGATTTGAAAACATCTCTACATTGTAACATCTTTTCATTATAGTAATCAAGAATATATTATTTCTAGAGGTGATACACATGTTTTTCATGAACATTTTAATGTTACAGTAGGAATATCTCAGTTTTAGTGTGGTAGATCCTAATTCTTGCATTGTTCTTCTTTGGCCTCCTAAAGGATTGCTTCCAAAAGATTCATCTAGATCACTCTAGACTCAAGAGTGGAAGGTAGAGGAGAATAAATTTCTATTAATGAAATAATTATTTGAAAGGAGATCCCTATAAGGGCTTTATAATATTATCCTGATTTCATTGTGCATAAAAAATTAAATGGATACTACTTAAAAAAATAATATAATTGGTTTTATATACCGCTATGGTTAGAAAATAATAATTGAAAATGTTACCTTATTATTTTTCTTAATCCCTACAGAACCCTATTCCTATAATAATAATAATAATATTACTATTTCTTGGTATGTTTTAAACTCAAAAATTAAAATAAATATTATTTAGTCAATTAATATTCAATGTATATTATTTTTCACTGGAACTAAAACTCAATCTGTCATTCCACCACATTATTTATCAGGCCTTGAATAATGACTATTTAATTAATAGATCAATATCAATACATTCACTACTATAGATATCACTTTTGACATCATTAAAAATGACCTTTTATAGTGAAAAAGTGTTGTCTACCTAGGTGATGTTAAAAGTGTGTGGTATTTATCAGTGATAATAAAGGCCACCTTTATCAGTGCTTACTTTTTAGTACTAATAATGGAACCCATTATCAATTCTATATAAACCACTAATAAATCAGACCTTTATCATAATTTTCTATAGATTTGATAAAATATTCCTTTATTAGCACTTATTATTTCATTGATAAAGGCCATATCAGCTGGTACACAGCTACATCCTACCAGTAGCCATGTAGTAGCCTTATAGAAACAAACCCATTTAGAATTTATATACAGGAATAGAAATATATATATTTAACTGGATTGAAATACAATTATCATATTTCACTATAATTTCAATTCAAAATTTACATACATAATATTTACATTGATGTTATATTTAAAATTAATCAAAAAAATTACAACCCATATTCAAAATCAAAACTAGTAGAATTTTTCCAATGATCAAACTCCATTTAAAATATTATCCCACTAATAAAACCAATGTCTATTTTAGTAAAAGTAAATAAAAAAATAAATTATATTTTTAATGTTATATGATAAATTATATTGTTAATTACATTATATATTAATGATATTCTCCGTTAATTGTGCATCAGATTAATGTGTGGTCCATTCCTACACATCAAAAATGAATTATGGTTTGTATTCCTAAAATTTGAAAACAATCTCAACTTGTTTGCTCAGTTTTTTCTATGTGGAACTTATTTTAAATTGAAATTAAACTTATATTGAAAACATGCACTTTGAGTCATACTAACCACACCATCTAATTTATTAAAATACGGTCAATTAAAACATGTACAAAATTAATTATAGATCATTTTTCTAAATTTTGGAAATAATATTAGCTCATTTTCTTAGTTATGGCTATGTGACACATGTTTAAAAAAAAAATGGAAATTCTATTTTGAAAAAATGCACTTCGAGTCATACACACCACATTATCTATCAGATTGATGTATGGTCAATTTATAGGCAAAAAAAAAATAATTATGTACCTTTTTCCAAATTTTTGAAAGAAATAGGTGCTCATTTTATTGGTTTTGTATATATGATAAGAGTGTAAAACTAAAATATAACTTATATAGTTAAAACATACACTTTTATTTATACCGATCACATCATGTCTCATATTGACATGCAGGTAATTTATTTACTTAAAAACGAATTATGAATCATTATTTTATGGTTTTTAAAAAATCCTAGCTCATTTTATTAGTTTTTTTCTATGTGATGTGTATTTTAAAGTAAAATAAAAATTAAATTTAAAACAAACACTTTGAGTTATAATGGAAACATCGTGTGTTGTATTGATGTGCAAAAGATTCCTATATATTATAAATGAATCATGTATTATTTTACTAATGTTTTAAAATAATCCAAGATAATTTTATTGGTTTTGGCTGTGTGTCACATGTTTAAAACTAAAATGGAAATTATATATTGAAAACACACCCTATAAGTCATAAAAACCATATCATCTATCATATTAATGTATGGTTGATTCCTAAAAGTCACTAATGAATTATACATCATTTTCCTAAAGTTTGAAAACAATCCAAGCCTATTTGCTCTATTTTAGATTTGTGAAACATGTTTTAGACTAAAATAGAACTTCTATATTGAAAAAAGACAATTAAAGTCATACTAGACACATCATGTGTTAGATTGATGTGTGTTAGATTATTACATCTCACAAATGGATTTTGGATTAATTTCCTAAAGTATGAAAATAATACAACCTCATTTTATTAGTTTTGGCTATGTGATACACACTTTAAACTAAAATAACACTTCTATATTGAAAACATGCACTATAAGTCATACTGATCGCATCATGTGTAAAATTTACATATGATCAATTCCTACACATAATGGATTATGTTTATTTGTACTAATGTTTGGAAAAAATCTGAGTTCAGTTGCTCAGTTTTCTTTATGTGATATATGTTTTAAACTAAATTTACACTTAAATTGAAAACATGATCTTTGAGTCATGTCGACCACATCATGTTTTAGATTGATGTTCGAATGATACCAACTTATAAAAATTTAATTAAGATCACTTTAATAAAGCTTGAAAATAATATGATCTCGTTTTATTGATTTTGTCTATGTGGCACACATTTTAAACTAAAATGGCATGTTTATATTGAGAAACACGCACATCAAGTCATACTTGATACATCTTCTATCAGATTGATGTACAGTCGATTCCTACATGTAAAAAATGAATCATGGATATTTTTCCTAAATTTTGAAAATAATCTAAGATTTTTTTTTCATTTTTGGATATGTGATATTTATTTTAAACCAAAATGGCACTTCTATATTGAAAACACACACTTCGAGTCATATCGGCCACATCATCTGTCGGATTGACATGCAGTCGGCTCCTACACAACAAAAATTAATTATGGATTATTTTCCTAATGTTTAAAAACAATATGATCTCATTTTATTTGTTTTTATATATGATACATGTTTATAACTAAAACATCACTTCTATATTAAAAACAAGTACTACGAGTCATACCAGTGACATCATCAATCAGATTGATATACATTTTATTATTATGTGTCAAAAATGAATTATGGATCATTTTACTAAAATTTGAAAATAATATGAGTTCATTTACTCATCATTTCACCATGTGATATGTTTTTTTGAACTAAATTGACTCTTATATTAAAAACACACACTTAAAGTCATGCCAACCACATCACGTGTTGTATTGAAGTTAGGTCAATTACTACACATAAAAAATGAATTATGACTCATCTTCCTAATTTTTTGAAATGATCTGATCTTTATTCCTTGATTTTATCTATAAGATATGTGATTTAAAGTAAAATTAAACTTATATTGAAAACACACACTTTGAGTCAGTGCAACCGAATCCTATATTAGATTGATGTGAAGTTGATTCCTACACATCAGAAATGAATTATAGATAATTTTATTAATATTTGAAAATAATCTAATCACACTTCCTTAGTTTTCACTATGTGATGCATGTTGTAAAGTAAAATGACACTTTTATAATGAAAACACACACTTAGATTCATATAAACCACATTGTGTGTCATATTGATGTGTGGTCCTTTCATACACATAAAAAATTAATTATGGATCATTTCACCAAAGTTTGAAAATAATCCAAGCTCACTGTATCTTTTTGGAAACATGACATCTGTTTTAAACTAAAATGAAAATTTTATATTGAAAACATGCACTTTGATCCATACCGGCCACATCGTGTGTCATATTTGTGTGAGGTCAATTCTTACACATCCAAATGATTTATGGATCATTTTCCTAATGTTTGAAAACAATACAAGACCATTTTATCGTTTTTTATATGTGATATTCATTTTAAACTAAATGGAACTTCTATACTGAAAACACACACTTCAATCCATACTAACTATATCATGTGTCATATTGACTTGAGGACTATTCCAACACTTCATAAATGAATTATGGATCATTTTACTAAATTTTGAAAACAATATAATTTTTTTTCTTGGTTTTGAGTATGTAATCTGTGTTTTGAATGAAAATATTAATTACAAACTAAAACATACACTTTGATTCATATGAAGAACACTGTATTTAATATTTAGGTGTGGATGATTGGGTTATATATTATTCCTACACCATTCAAGAAAATGTTCATGACATATATTTTGGGAATTCATACTTTTCCTTCAATTGTAGTAATGTCCCCTGGTAGATGAGAGCTTATATCTGAACTACATATTCTCTTCCAAAAATTATTTGAAGAAAATTAGAGTGATCATTGATTTTATAGATGAATCCTTACAATCCACATCATTTTTCCAAAAGAATACAATTTCTACTTCCATATGAAAGGAACTTGTTCTCCATTTTATAGATTTTTGTAAATAGTTGAAAGAAAAACAATACTTCCCAAAATATTTTTAAAAAAAACTAAATAAATATTAGATAAAATTGGTAAGGAAATTAACATGAAAACTCAAAATTTGTGACATAATAGGAACAATGTGTATAAAATTTAGGTGTGGTTGATTCTAACACATCACACCATTTCTTATTATTCTCAAAATAAGGTTCTCTTGAACTAGACCACATACTGGTGATAAGAAACTCTCACCACAGATGCGAGAAAATTAAAAATCCCATGATTTTGAGAACAATTATCCTTTAATAATTACACCATTTCTAGTTTGTCTTCATGCATTATATATATGAAAAAAAGTAAATAAGTATAAGATAAAAATGATAAGGAAATTAACTTAAAAATAATAGATAAAATGATGTCATAATTAACTAAATAAGTAGTAGGAAGTCACCTTTTCATAATGTATGTATAAATTATTTAACCTTTTCCCTATCAACATTATTTAATTTGTATCTTCAATGTTAAATCTCTCATGAGAACAAGAAGATTCATACATGTTATGAGCTCTTCTAAAAAATGAAAAGTGTAACCCTCTACTATACATGTCCTGAAAAAACTGATTAAAAATAATATATAATCATTATGATAATATTTCTTCACTATTGGGTCCAAGTTGGATGGAGAAGGAATTAAGAAGAGTTTGCTATCACACAGTGTTGTCTTTTTTTGTCAAAGAAGATAACTCAATTCACTTTGTAAAGGACTGGAAAATCAGACGATGCTTTGTGATTTTTATTTCAAAAATATCATAAGTTAGGGGAAATTATGATTGAAGCATTATGAAGTAAATAGGGATTAAATGTGTTTCCAGTCATATACTGTTTTTATTGGAATGAAAGATGCTGGTGGAAAACAGGAAAGTTATAATACTTTTTATGAAAAAACTGACGATGCTAAAGCTGTTCAATCAAATGATACATATCATGACAGTGGAGTTCGTGATGAAATTTAAAGAATGGTTATGGAATGTAGTGAAGAGAATCATGATTAAGGAATGGATAATCTGGAGGTGACATAGAAGAACGTTTTAAGGTGGCGCTATTTTCTAGTGTTTTCTAAATTTTTAGGCCTAAAAATCAGGAGATAAAGAAATGTGTTTCTGAAAAAAGATGTTGCGCACAAGTTTGAAGATGGATTAGAATTTTTCACGCAAGGCATGATTCAGGGTCAGAACATCGAAAAATGTCAAAGGCTTAGAGTGCGTGGAAAATTTGGAAAAGTGTGTGAAAAATGAGGTTGCACGAAATATTGGTTTTGCGCGCAAATTGGAACGCGGTTTAGAATTTTGCACACAAGTGGTGTTTTGATATCAGAATGAAGAAAAATGGAAAATGCATGATGCGTGTGAAAAAATCAAGATAGTGTGCAAAATATGATGTTGTGTGAAATAGTTTTTATGCGCATGAAGAGGGTTTTATGCACATGAAGAGGGTTTTATGCGCAGATTAGTGTTTTTCGCACAGGGTAAACAAATCCTATAAATACGAGGTGAACCCCTCTCATTTGTTATGGTCTCAACACTTAGAGAAATCCAGAGCTCCGAAGCGCATAAAATTTTATGCTAAGAGAGTTGCACAAAAAGAAAGAGGTTCGCGTAGAAAAGGGAAGTTGTGTGAAAAAGTGAAAAGTTACATGGAAAAAGAAGTTGTGTGAAATTGGTTTTCCACGCCAAAAGTGGATTTTTACATGCAAGTAATTTGAATTTCATTAAAGATAACCTAAAGGTTGAGAGAAAAATTTGTGTTATTCGCACGTATTTATTTGTGCACATGGGAGTTCTTACCAGCTTTTAGGTAGGAAAGTGAAGATTTGTACTTCAGAGAATACACCTTTTCAATTGTAAAGAAGCACTGAAATACTGTAATTACCTATTTGTGCTAAGAGGGTTCACAAAAACTTGCAGATTGTTTTCCAAGTGTTACATGAGTTTAAGGGTATATCCTACACGTTGTATTCCATATAAAAGGATTGTTTTCTAGTGGATTGTGTGGTACTGAATTATTTCCATACTATACTAAGGACGTAGCTACTCTTGTTGAGTAGTGAACCTTATAAATCTTGTGTTCCTATGGTTTTGTGTGTTCAGTAGGGAAATAAATCTTTAACAAGGGGTGAAGGTTATTTCAAAAATGGGAAACATAAAAGAAAAAGATATCACCGATTCACCCCCTCCTCCTCTCAGTGATACTTGGATCCTGACTAGGCAATTTCATTCACATATGAAATGTATCACTAAGGTCACAGCCCATACTAAATCAAAAAAATAATATGAAATCACCTAAATTTGATGAAATTAATAATTCTCACACCATTTACTATTCCCACTAATCTCTAAAAAAAATTATTTCTTTTTTTGAGCAAGTAAATTGTCGAAAATCCTCATAGTACTGAGAAAATATAGACAAATAAATTATTTGAAAATATTTTAAATGAAATTTTAACTACCTTAAGAAATTATATGTTTTGGAATTCTCGTCTTTTGATGGTATATGATATCTTTCATAAAATTTCAAATGTAATATCCATAATCAATGTCATTATTTTTCTTTGAACACTACGAAAAAATTGAGAAAAATAAGTAAATTGTTTTGAAATATGTTTTGATAGTTAAATATTACTATATGTATCATAATATATTTCCACATAAAGAAATCCATAGGATTTTTGTATTCAGTCACCGACTTCATACCATGAATAGATGATATTTATAGACTTCCCTATAATAACAAAATTCTTGTTAAAACATAAACTAAAACACATAATCAAAGTTTATTTATAAAATTTTAATTGCAGTGCATTAAAAATTTACAATAAATATCATGTGTGGTCAGTCTAATGGAAATACATGCATTGGATCCAAAAAAATAAACATTAGGGGTGTCTAAATTGATTGCAATCGATATCTAGTGCTTCATAAAAAACAAATAAATAATGAAAAAAGAAAGATATATTATATATGATTAGATCATAGAGTTTTACACCTACAATATATGCATCAAGTGCAGTCTATCATCAAATATTTTATTTTCTATTGCCTCTCACATGCTATTTTTTTTCTTTTCAAATTTATCTATATCCAAAGAAAATTAATCCATATAAAATATAGTGGGATTAATGAGTACAAATATTGGTTTTGCAGGATTTTCCCTTTCAATAGTAGTATTATATATATCTACACTAATAGAAATTTATGCTATTTACATGGTTTATAACTGTGTATATAGGTCATGAAACCATGGCTATAGGTAATATCCATAGTTTAGTGGATTGTGGATCCTATTTTTGTGGAAATAGGGTCACTGTTATAGATAAGGTTTGAAACCATGGCTATAGGTCTACTTCTATGTCAGATTATAGCCACAGGTCAAAATTATGTCTATAGGTCTACTGCCACGGTTCATAACCATGGCTATATGTCTACTTCCACAGTTCATAACCATGGTTATAGAATTTAGATACTATAAAAAAATAGCTATTCTAGAATTCTAATACAAGGTTAATACTAAAAATAGTTATCCCATGCCCCTACTACATGCCCTGAAATTATAATACAAGGTTAATAAAAAAATTTGTATTGTTGAATGATTGTAAATTATCAATAAAATATTTAAAACCTACCATAAAAATGAACTTATACTACCCAAAATCACATTAATCCACTCACAAAGCATCATGTTAATTTATAAACTAAAGGCTAAATGAAACTCCAAATGATGGGGATTACATGAAAGTAGAGAGGATGTTCTTCATGAGAGTGAACTCATCATATTTAGTAGGGCTGATCAACTTACCAAGCATGCATTTTTCTCCTTTATCCAAGATGTTCTTTTTTAGATGTCATATAGACATTTCCATATCTAGTAGCAGAGCCCTCTAGATTCACTATATCCTCTTCCATCTGACACAAAACTACCCTCTTATCATCATCACTAGCACTTGAAAACTCCTTAGTCAACTTATCCAAGCTGTCCACAATGTTATACTTTGAAGTGCACTGTCCCTTTCCATCACAGCTCAAGACACACTTATAGGAACCTGCAAGATAGACCACAAAACTACATTTCCACTAGAGTACACCTATAGAGTTTGATCATATAATACTCATTAGGAAACCGACATGTTTTTATCATATATGAAATACATGTAGATGTATGATTTTGATTAATTTACCCATTTACATGAATATAGATGAAAGAAAATTTACATATAGTTATCAATAAAATCATATTATAAGTAGATAATGAAGTACCTTGAAGATCAATATCAACTATAAATGGAAAATTATTATATTTAAATGATCCATACCTGACATACCATCTTCGATCCTAACACTTTAAACATAATATGAATAAGATAAAGCAATGAGGATTCCCTATTTAATGATCTAACCTCATCATATTTCAGTTAGTGGTGAGTCTTAGGTAAAAACCTATCTTATATAAATGGGAAGTTGTATATGATGATCAGGTCTAAAACTAATCAATGGAAAGTGGAAAGGTTCATACAAAAACATGGTTCAACAAACCACCCCATGTGACATGCCTATATATAATTTATATGATATCAAAATACCCCTACCAATATTCTCATTTTCTATCAAATCGGTATCCATGATCAAAAAAAGAATACACTGTATTAAAATCATCATGATCAGTATAATAGAAAATGACATATTAGACATCTCAAAGCTATAGTCATGTTTTGGAAATAATTTTTTCATAACAATTTATACACTTGATCATAATCCATTTTTTTTGTATTTTCAAATGGAACTATTAAAGTGTAAGTGTGAACCCTAACAAATTCAACCAATTAAAAACATTAAAATAAAATTCTTCCCAAATAGAGACTATAGAAACTAACCCTCCCCAGTGAATGCATCATTATTTCAAGAATCCACATTCGCATGACCGCTCGACTAGTTATCTTGTGGAAGATTGTATGGGCCTAATACCGATGAAAAAATCCATACCATCTAGTTCTTCTAAATCTAGGTGTCTAAGCTCTGGTGAATAATTCCTACCCAGAAACCTCATATGGAGATATTACTTGTATAATGTCTAGGTTCTTCACATTCCAAAATAAAAAAATCACCAAATACCAACATGCAGTCACAAACCATGATGAGACGTGAAAGGTCAGGCTCAACCCAAAAAACACTTTCAACAAGATGGGTATGTCCTAATATGTCTTTTAAGCCCTGAAAATAAAATTATAAGAAAAAAACACATGACATACCCAAACATCCATGTCATTTAAATTAAAGGATATGATGAAATCATAGGTTCACCCATTAAGAGGCATACAAATATTCTGAAGTTAAAAATTTACATTAAAAATATAAAACTCATGGCTTATGATAAGAAACAACACTTATAGTTAAATTCAAGAAGAAAACCATTTAAATTAATTGTATGAAAGAAATTTTTTTCATTGATTTACTCATTAGGACTCAAAGAGATTGTCTTGAAAAATTGAGAGCACTAATGTTAATGATCAAAATTTTATGTTAAAAAAATTTCATACATTAAATAATATGAAAATCCAATATATTACATTAATTAATTCTCAACAAGAATCTTTCACCTCAAAATTTCTTATTTTCTATTTCATGACCAGGGTTTGGATCAATTCTTTTAAATATTCAACGTCTGCTTCCTTTTCTCTTAAGATCTTCAAAGTTCCCTCCACCTTTTTCATAATTTCAACATCATCATAATCCTCCATATGCTTCATCACATTCAACACTCTTTTTAGTCTCTAAATTTCCAAATATGATTCCTTTTTTTTATCTAGTTAGTTTTCTAATTGAAATATCTTTTGGTGAAGCTTCTCTCTTTCTTTCTTCTAATATTCATATAATTTTAATACATTTTCATCGTCCTTATCTTGCTCTATAGATTCCAACTGAAGTAAACTATTTATCAATACATTCTATATTTCATCCTTCTCATCGCATCTTCTCATTAAAACTTGCATGAAAATGAGACTGAATGTTCCACTTTTTTAGTTGATATAATGAAAATAATGAGTCGATTTCTGTAGAGAAAAATCTAATTGTGAAAGCTAAAATGGGCATTGCCTTCACATGTACATTACATTATGGTTTCTAAAAATTTAAACAAGCATTAATATAAACATGACATAGTTTATAAAAAATAATTTTTTGATAGATATATTAGAGATATGTGAAACCACTTCTATATTATATTGGATGAGCATTTTATAGGTTTTCTAATACATATCCAAGAAAGTATCTAACTATTTAATGGGTATTAAATAGGGAGTATTGATAAAATTCTAGGTAATATACCATGTATAGTATATTTTATAGCCCATACATATCCAAAA
This sequence comes from Viscum album, assembly GCA_963277665.1. Classification (NCBI taxonomy): domain Eukaryota; kingdom Viridiplantae; phylum Streptophyta; class Magnoliopsida; order Santalales; family Viscaceae; genus Viscum; species Viscum album. Next base: position 1,151,754,543 of record OY728126.1, read on the forward strand.
CATCCTGGATAAAGAGTTAATGGTGGTTTGATTGATGAGTTTTGGATAACCATTTTAAACTCCTCAATAATTGGAAGAATAGATTATAATCTCCATATCTTGTAGTTGGGTCTTGTCCTATTTATGGTGGGAAATAAAACAATTCTATTTAGGGGTGATTAAAAAACTATGGATTATGAGGAAAACTCCAATGTGAATGTTTGACTATAGATTTTTCAGGATTTATATGATCCTCATAACACCCAACTCCTTAAAAAAACTATAAATTCCACCCAATATTAAATATTTTATTCTTATTTAAAAAAATCATGGTGACCTCCCTCAGGGGTGTTAGGTTGTTGGTATCCTTTTTCAATGGTTCTTTTATTCCATAATTTTTAGGTTCTATTTATAGGCTATCTTATTGAAAAAATTATGATTTTCCAAATTAATGTCTCCATCAAACTTATATTTAGATAATATAATTCTTTTTCTATACATAGTAAATAAAAAATATTATTACAACTTTAATGGCTTGTATTATGATCATAATATGTGTGTCCTTATTCAAAGGCATCAACCAAAATGGGCACACAACCATTGGATATTTTTCATTGTAGACATCATCAAAGGGAGATATGTTAAAATTCTATAAATGAATTAATTACATAGAAAATAAGTATGGGTAATAGGGTTCCCAAATGATGATCCCATCAATATATCTTAGGATTTGTATATCCTAGAATGATGTCATTCTAGGATATTCCTCATAACTACCACCTATATTGTCTATAATTATTTTATTGTGTATTCAATAGGGAAAATAAATAAATCTAGAGTAGTACCCTAATATAATGAAAATATCAATCTAATTTATTATCATCATTCTTATTATTTCAATTATTTACAGCATTGGTTGAAATATAAAGAAATTAATTGATCAATTATTAGGAAAATTATATCCTTTAAGGTAATATACAACCTAACCATACAATATTTAAATTAAACTATATATCTAATGTAGGGACTCCCCTCTATTGATGTGAAAAAATACATGATATATTTTGGCTAAGAAAACCATTGTGATGTTGATCTACTTTACTTATATCAGTTGTTTGACTAAATTAATGTAACCATTTTGACTCCCATATTTGATCCCCACACTAGTGGCAACCATCAATTGAGAATCTTAGCCAAAAACCCTGTCATGTTGAAATAATTATCCATTAAAGATTAATCTAGGAACCCCATTATATATACTAACCATACTATTATGTTGGCCTGTATATTTGGATAAATATACAGGTGTGTTATATTAAACAACTCATTTTCCCATTTAGTATTAGCTTCTCCCCATGGGAATATAGGAAAACATAAATATATTTACAAAAGGAAAATTTTAGATAAAGAATGATCTATTTATTTAGTGTTTCTTGAAATTCCATTTACAAAACATTCTTTAGGACAAAAATCCATTCATATTTATACCATACATAATTTTTTTATTGGTGTATGTCATCATACATGTCACCGAGTTTTGGGATTACACTATCTTGTAGACATTCCAAGGACCGAACCCAACCCTTTACTGTACATGATGGATGATATTTAAATCTGGGAAAGAGTGGATGGTCAAATATAGAATGTGATAAACATGATTATATATCATAAAATATGAGTTCTAATCACCTCATAAAGCATATTCACTCTTATAATAGCCTCAAAATATCTACAACTATTCTAGACCCATAAATACATATTTGATTCAACGATAGAGTTTCATTTTTGTGTGAAGAACCCACTTCAGACTCCAAATTTTCTTATGATTGATTATCTTAGATCTAAAAGTAATTTATTCACTATGAATGAATAGTTCATATTCACAGTTTTGATTTATAGTCCATAGTAGAGAGTACTGTAGGGTGTATACATCCTTATCATGTTCCTCATATATTAAAAATATATTAAAATATATATTTTATTATGTGTGGTTCAATGAGGAATTGAACGTCAAAAGATATAAATTACAGATGAAACTAGAGTCCATACATAATTCATGATGTTCTTTCTAAATAAAGGTATCAAATCTAGGGATAAATAATTTTAGATCTTTAGTCCAAGAAGAGATAATAGAGTTTAGTGGTTGGGTGAAATTAAGTAGTGCATGTTATATTTCATACTATTGGTCATAGAATTATTTATTGTTGTTTTATTAAAGACATTTTTTTCCAAAATAATGTAAAATCATTTTCTATAAAAGAAGAAAAAAGATGGAACAACTATTAGAATTAGACAAATAAGGGAGATAATTGAATATATTTTTCAAATAATGGTAATTTTTAGAAATGTACATAACTCAAAGTTTCATGTAAGTAAATTTTACTTTCATTAGATGTTTTATGTAGTTTTATTACACCTAATTTTTTTTGTGTGTTCGTAAAAGTTTTTTAGTTTAAAAAAGAACCATAGGGAAGAAGGTCAAATTTTATAAATAGAGGGATTTTTCTTTGAGTATTCAAAAAAGTCATGTTGGTCAACCAATTAACACAAACCCCCTTATATAAATGTTAATAAGTGACCTTTTAAAATACATTTATATGAACTATTGGAATTAGGAATGATGTTCAAACATTTTACCTTATAATTAATCTATTTTGAATCCAAAAGAATCTAATTATAATCATTGAAATTTTTATGTATTGAAAAAGAGTTTAAAACCCCTATATGAAGGATTAAAATATTTCCATTAATGTTATGAAAAATTGAGTCTATATGCATAGCCTTTACTTTATATGATGAAAAAATTCTAAATTATCCTAACCACGTGCTAAAATATAATGATTAAAAGTTCAATAGTCACTATTCATATTTTTTTTATTCTAAATTCTAAAAATATACCATATTTCCATGACCAAAAATAAAATTTCATGGGAATTATTATGGAATAAGACTATTTTTTCACATGAATTAATTGAGAAATTATTGAATATACTTGAGTAAACACTATAGATTCTGAAGATTCACTAAATCTCATGCACATTTTCTATGTATAACTCTATAAGTAAACTAACAAACACAGGTGAAAAACTTAACCAAAATAACTTGTCACTCTTGTGACAGTATGCATCATATAAGTCTTATAAATGGTACTTGTTCTTAAGGACTCCACATGTAACTTTAAAATTCATACATCACCCAAGATAATTATATACATACATAACATACCGAAGTCTTGTATAATTCAAACTCTCTAAAATAGCATAGGAAAGTGAATCAAAACAAACCTCATAAAAGAAAATTTTAGCATCTTGAGGTGTCTAAAAAAACTAATTATTCTGTTGAAGAGACTGTCAAAAATAATCTGACTAATGAAATCAAAGGGGTTGATTTTAAATTCTATAGGGGAATCACTTAAACTTAGCTCAATTAGAAACTTCTCATTATGGTTATATTAAACCTAACTTCACAATATAATTTTAAAGAAGACAAATCTAACATAGTAATGTTCATTTTTCATACAAAAAATTACATTAGTTAAAAAATTAAGAGAATAAAGGAAATAATAAAAATGAAAATTAGAAATATAGTTGTTAAGGGAAACTCACTTTTCATACTTGAAACCAAGTAGAAGTATTTTCATTTCTTGTGAATTCATAATGGCCTAAATTTTTCTTTCATTTCTGAATTATTTGAAGGTGAAATATTTAGTTGAGAAAAACTCATAAAAAATGAAAATAATATTAAAGGTATGAAGAATACTATATTAGTGTGTTATTTCATTACCATTTTCTCAAGTCCTTATAAAGTTTCATACAATTAATTCTTCAAATAAAATGAGTAGGTAAGAATAGGTAGAAAATTCAACAAAAAAAGTAATTCCTAGAACCAAAAGAACCTCTCATTATGGTTATATATAACCCAACATCCCAATCTAATTTTACTACATAAGAAGAATACATAGGAATAACCATTTTTCATACCAAAAATTATAGAATAATAATTACATAAGATCAAAAATAAAGATAATAAGATAAAGAATAAAAAATAATAATAATTAGAAACACAATTGTTAAGGGAATATCACTTTTCATACCTGAAACCAAATATAAGTAGTTTCACTTCTTGTGAATGCATAAATTAAAGAGAAATTTTCACCTTCCAATATTAAGTTTAATTCACTAATGTATACTTGAAAAGATTATCCCTCTTATATACTAATTTCCACATACATATATAACCATTTCAGTAGCAACTGTACCCATTAAAACAACCAAATTATGTTTAACTTATCAAAAGGACATAATAGAACTTATAATTACACCATATGAAATTAAAAAACACTACTCAATACATAATATACCATTATTATCATTATTTATTAATTTTTTTTTATCATTTTACTATCTAAAATCTTCATATTATTGTCCATTTATCTTATGCATTTCATATTAACCTTTTCCAGAACAAATCTTAAGTTTAAACATGTCCAAAATTAATTAAAACCCTATATCACCTTTTTTGGGTCATGATCATCATTATAAAAATAATAAAAAATTTATTTTTTACCAATTATACTAATTACCAATCAAAGAAACATAGAGAATAAATTTAAATAAATAATTAGTCTATAATTCACATATAAACACATACCAAGTTCATGAGAAAGTGATAGATTATCTAACTCAAAGAGGACAATGAATCCTCTTATGGTATAGACCCATAGCTTCTCTAAGAGCATAATTATTCAATAATATGAGGAAATTAAAAGAGAATTATAAATATAAAATGGTCAATTTCCCCATAATTTAAAAACCTATTAGGGAAATAGAGTTAAAAGAAAATTACCCAAGTGATAATTTTGAAATTTGTGTCACCTAATGATCGTTGATTAAATTTTTGCTTCCTATAAAAAGTCATGAAACCTAATTACTCAAGTAATAATTTTGAAACATGTTGGAATAACCTAATAAAGAAATAATAAAATTCATTTTGTAATTATATGTCAACATAGATTTTATGTAACCTAATTTATTATCAATTAATCTATTGATTTAAGGAAGACATTTTACCATTAAAAACATGGAAATTCAAAGGGTACGAATATCCAAGAAAATTATAATTAATGAGTTCAAGAAGATTAAAAACACATAATAAAATAATGGAAGTTATAAACTAGAATAATGCAGATTAGAATAATGTAAATTTAAATTAAAAACATGAATGGAAGATTATAAGAAACATCCTACAGAGGAAGGCTATCGGGGGTTTGAGGGAAGGACTTGGTTTAGGTGGAATGTGCATAGGTGGGGGAGGGGGGAAAACTGGTAGGCAGGGGAACCATCAGAAAATAGATGATGAAGGCTAGTAGAAATTAGGTGAGGAGGTGGGGAGTGGCTTCAGGTGGAGGAGGAGTAAGAAGGGTCAGGGTTTCATAGGGTCTTGGGTGTCAGGGGTGGCTTCAGGGGGGTGGGCAGCGGAGAATAAGGCATCATCTTCAACGTCATAGGTGTTGAGGGTGGTGGGTGGAGAGTAATTGGGGGCGGCATTGAGGAGAAGCATCGGGGAGGGTGTTAGGGTGGGAGTTAGAGGAGGGTTGTGGATAAAGAGCCATCAACATCTAGGGAGGATGGTATCGTGAGGATAATGGGAGGAGGGTCATGGGGAGGAGGGAGTTTCAAGATGGTATTGAAAAAAATGAACCCTATTGAAATGATATTTGTAAAACCATGGATGTAACGTCCCGGTTATGGAATCCACCCAGAGGCGCCCTGTACCCGGTTGGTCACATGACCTCAAGCGCATTTCCTAGAATGCCAGAGGCTACCGACTAGCAGTGAGGGCCTTGGGTGTGATAGTGGGAAATCTATGCTCTCATTGGAAGAGTACACAATGGAAGTAAACAACACACAATAGAGGAAGCAGTAAATATCCAACAACAGTAAACAGTGGAAGACTGATAAAGAAGCAACTGAAGCATAAATATATATAAATGATGCATGATACATATATCTCTAGGAAAGCAGCCAAACAAGTCACAATGCTGAATACAGTACTACACCAAAGTAAAAAAGGAAAACAGATGAGTAACTCCTTAGCATCACAAGCCTCGGCTTGGTCCCATTCTCTCCATCTCCAATGCAATCAAGTACCTAAAGTCGAAGGGCGCTTACCCTTGTCTATACCTACAACAATATAATATGTTTGGTCCCAAAAGCATGGCCTAAACAGGGTGTGAGACTAAATCCCAGTAGGCAAGCACCCAAAGATCTATGCCTAACAGTCAATAAGTATATAGCAGGTAAAAGTACAGAAAGCAGTAAACAAGGAAGCACGAAGGAGTAAGAAATCCACAGTTTAAGCATTCAAAACACCACACAACATGAAAAAACAGACTAGATAACACAATAGGTAACCCTCTGGGAAGTACCCACAACCTATCCCCTCTGGTTCTACCTATCAAGTATAAGCAACCCTATGGGCATCACACACAGTCTCACCCCTCTGGTTCAGCTAAAGTATAGACTCTCTGAGGGAGCACTCACCGTAAATTCCCCATATAGTCTCGTATTATACTAAAGGTGCTTTGGGGAAGAACTCAACATCATTTCCCCCTGTGGCCCATGTCGAGGAACTACAAACACTCTGGGGAAGCACTCAATGTCAATTCCCCCTGTGGTCTCGCATCATATAATTATAAAGACACTCTAGAGAATCCCTTAACATTAATTATCCCTATGGTCTATACACCAGGTTCTCATGGACCTGTATAAGTCAAGCAAGCATATAATTGCATAACGACCAAAGTAAACCTCAATAACTACTTGGATAACAGTCTACAACATAACAATATGTCAGAACAAAAGTCACTCCATCCTACAATACTAGGCATGGAAAAGGAAACAACAACCAAATAGGAAAACTAGACCCAAAGGCCAAAAGTAGGAAAAAAATGCATGGGAAATACATCCAAATCACAAATAATTACCCTATTCTCAAACAATAACCTCTACTCAGGCATACAAGTAAATAAGGAAAACAAAAGGGGCAAAATAGTAAACATGCAATACCCCGTTCAAGGGTATTGGTGGAATTTTCACATAATACTAAAAGATTTTCTATAAAAAGGAAAAAACCACCTACCTCAGGGTTAGGAGATCAATTTACTTGAATATCGAAGCTTGAATCTCCTTAGAACGTCATATATATATGAAAACACATAAAATGTTCAACCCACGATAACTTAGAAAAGAGGAGGAATTGTAAAATGATGCTCTAGAAGAATGAAGAGATTACCGTTTCGATTCCAATGTAATCAATGAAGGTTTATTCGAAGAACGAATGCGCGATCGGGGGATTAGGGAAGTATCGGCGCCATACGAGTTCTCCAAGATGTTTCGGCTGAAGAAGAAGACACCCCTGTCCATTAGATGCGACCCCGACCTGTTTACTGAAAAAAAAGAAAATACACGACATGTACTTTTGAAGTACATGGCGTGTACTTACCCTTTCCGTACTCCAATTTAGGTGGCCTCCATGTCACCCCACACGACCATGTGTGTGGCCATGACACAGCCAGATCATGGCCTCCTACGGCAACGAAGTACACAACGTGTACTTCAAAAATTTCCAGAAACTCCTCTTTTCTAAAAATCTCCAGAAAAAGGAAAAACATACCTAAAAAGAAGATCCAGGTTCTTAAAAACTTCCCCCTTAAAGAAATTTATCCCTGAATTTCCCTAGCGCAACGTAGAAGAAGAAACCCCGAACAACTCCGGCCACTGCGATCGTACATCGGCCTCCCTCTTCCAAGTCTGTTCCTGTACTCGCCCGTGCTGCCATAACACCCGTACCAGAGGAACAAACCAGCCATGGAGAACATTCGTACTGCGATCAACAATCCGGATAGGATGCTTCTTGAAAGATTCATCCACCTCCAACTCGACTTCCTCGGGTTGGAAAGCATGAGATGTGTCTGAAAAGTAACTTCGGAGCTGAGAAATGTGGAAGACGTCATGCATAGCCCGGTACCTCTGAGATAACTGCAACCGATAGGCAACCGACAGGCAACCGAACCAACTCTATCCAACACCTCAAACGACCCGACGTACCTTGACAAAAGCTTACCCTGTCTCCTAATCCTCTTGTGTCCCAACCTCAGTGTGACATGTAGAAAAACCTGATCCCTAACCTCAAACTCCAGAGATCATCTCCACTGATCTGTATATGACTTTTGACGATACTGTGCAGTAGCTATCCTCTTCCGAATCAACTCTATCTACTCTGTGGTCTCCTGAACAAGACGAGGTCCCATCAAAGCTGCCTCTCCTGCCTCCAGCCAACATAAAGGTGATCGTCATGGCCTACCGTACAAAGCCTCATAAGGTGACATCTGAATAGTCGCTTGAAAACTATTATTATAGGAAAACTCTACAATAGGTATATGATTCTCCCAAGAACCTCCAAAATCCAGAATACATACTCAGAGAATATCCTCTAGCACCTGAATCGTACGCTCGGACTGGCCATCTGTCTGGGGATGGTAAGCTATACTCAAAAGTACATGTGTGCCCAAAGCCTTCTGAATCCCCTACTAGACTTGAGAAGTAAAACGGGCATCCCTGTCTGAAACAATGGAGTGTGGAACTCCATGAAGACATACAATCTCTCGGATGTACAACTGCCCCAGCTCATAAATAGTGAATTTCTCCCTGATTAGAAATAAGCGAGCAACCTTCGTGAGGCTGTTGATGACAACCCAAACCGCGTCATTCCCTTGAGGATACCTCGGAAAACCAGTCAATAAGTCAATCACGACATCATTCCACTTCCAATCAAGAATGAGTAACTGCTGTAAAAGCCCTGATGATCGCTGATGCTTTGCCTTCACCTATTGACAAGTGGAACACCTCATGATGAAACCAGCAACATCCCTCTTCATACCTAGCCACTAATACTAACAGTGTAGATCACGATACATCTTGGTGATTCCAGGATGAAATACCCAAACTGAGGAATGAAAGTCCCGCATTAGCTCCTCACGTATATCTTCTGGCACCCATACGCGTCCCTGGAATCATAGGATCTCATCCTCGCCTATGGTCCACCCAGGAATAGGGTCCTCTTATGACACACTCTCCCTTAGGACTAGGACTTCAGAATCTGATAGCTGCCTCATTCGTACCCGATCTAGAAGTGTAGAGGTAACAACTACAAAAGAAAGAAAGGTCTTCCCCTGTCTATCATGCAACTCCAAATGTATCTCAGAGAACAGATCCATAAGATTCCACTCACTGTTGGACTCCCGAACTACCTGTATCTAAGTCCTCCTGATCAATGCATCAGCCACTGCATTGCCTTTCCCTAGCATGTAAGCAAGATCAAATTCAAAATACTGAAGGTACTCAACCCACCTTCGCTGTCTCAAATTCAGATCACGCTGAGTGAAGATGTATTTGAGACTCTTGTGGTTGGTGAAAACCACAAAGTGCTCCCCCAGAAGATAATGTCTCCAACAACATAGGGCATGAACAACAACTACCAACTCGACATCATGAATTGGTTAATTCCTCTCATGTGGCCTCAACTGCCGCGACCCGTATGCAACGACTGCATATCCCTATATAAGCACAGCTCCCAGCTCGATACCTGATGCATCATAGTAAAAGGTATAGCTCTTTCCCGGATCCGGTAAGACTAGTATCGGTGCTGAAGTAAACCTCCCTTTCAGCTCCTGAAAGGTTGACTCACAAGAATCTGACCATAAGAACTTCACACCCTTCTTGGCCAGACCTGTTAGTGGTGCTGCTAAGTGTGAAAAGTACTGTATGAAATGTATTTAGTATCCAGCCAGCCCTAGAAAACTCCGCACCTCAAAGACGTTCTTTGTATGCTCCCAAAAAACTACTACTCTCACTTTCTCTGGGTCTACTGACACTCCTGTCTCTGAGATAACATGAACCAAGAAGTGAATCTGGTCCATCCAAAAGTGACATTTTGAGAGCTTAGATATAACTGATGCTCTCTCAGTGTACTCAAAATGATCTCAAGATGTGTGGCATGGTCGTGTTGAGTGTGAGAGTACACCAAGATATCATCCACGAAAACAACCATGAAGGAATCTAAGTATGGATGGAACACTCAATTCATTAGTTCCATGAAAACTGTAGGTGCATTCGTGAGACTGAATGACATAAAAATATACTTGTATAGACCATACCTACTCCAGAAGGATGTGATAGGTATATCATATGGTCTAACGTGCAACTAATGATAACCAGATCTTAGTTCAATCTTCGAGAACACCCAGGATCCTCGAAGCTGATCAAAGAGATCATCAATCCTCAGCAAGGGATACCGGTTCTTGACCTTCAACTGGTTCAACTTCCGATAGTCCACACAAATCCTGAGGGTACTATCTTCCTTCTTCGTAAACAAGACAGGCGAACCCCAAGGAGAAGTACTGGGTTGGATGAAACCCTTTGCCTGTAACTCCTCCAACTGCTTCTTAAGCTCCTGCAACTCTGGTGTAGCCATCCTATAAGGAGGAATGGACACCAGTGCCGCTCCTAGAACAAGATCAATCAATAATTCTACCTCACGCTCTGGAGGAAAACCTGAAAAGTCCTCTGGAAAGACATCTCTGAAACGATCCACCACTGGTGGAAAGTCTAACTGTGAAGTCCCCTGGTCATCCAGATAAAGACTAGAAATATGGGTTATAAATGCTCCCAACCCATGATGCTCTGGACCCGCTCTACTCGCCTGGACATCCCACTCTCCCCTATGAAGAAAAGATCCACCCTATGGTGATATGAAACTCACCCTATGACGATAACAGTCGACGACTTCCTGGAAGGGAACTAGCCAGTCCATTCTGAGAATAACATCACAGCCTGTCATCTCTAGAACATAAAGATCCCAAAGGAAGTGACACCCACAATTCTTAAGAGGTAACTCCTTGTACTGACGTACACTATATGTTCTTGTCCCCAACGGAGTGTCTAGTGTCAAAACACCGGCAGAAGAAAAGATACAGAGCCCAAGGATCTCCACAATAGCAACAGATATAAAGCTATGAATATCACCAATATCGAAAAGAGTTGAAGATAAAACTGAGGAAACTAGGATCGTACCTCGAACCGTAGAGAGGCCGAGATAATTCTCCTGATGGGTCTTCTCCACTGAAAAAGTTTGGTCAGCTCCACGGCCCTGTGACCCTGCCTGACTACTCTGAGCTGATCCACCCTACTGTCGATAGTGGCCTGGTAACTGACCACCACGACCGTGACCTCCACCTCAGCCTGAACGACCGGAAGAACTCCAGTTCCTAGACTTGTGAGAAACTGGTGGAGCTTCTCCTATACGAGGAGTCATAGATGAACCCTTTTCGCTAGCTGCTGGTGAAAAGATCTGACAGAAACGCTGAAGGTGTCCCAACTTTCCACAAGATTGGCACTCCACCGGGTCTCTCTGGCACTATGGCCTCATATGCCTGCTTCTCCCGTACTGGTAGCACACCATCTGGCTACTAGAAGATGCATCCCGCCTACTCAAATCTCTCCGTGTAGTCTCCCTGCGGTGCTTACAGCTATCAGCTACCGGAGCACTAACTCTGGATGTCGAGCCACCCTGGCTCACAACCCCGGATTCCCTCAGATTCTGCTCCATGATCAGTTCCTAGTTGATGATGGAAGCGATGGAAGTCAACCTGAAGATATTCACCATAGAGAGGATGTCCTGTCAGAGGCTATCTTCGAACTTCCTTTCCAGGAACAACCCATCTTCTCCCATGAAGGGTGTGAAATGCTGAATCTCAGTGAAATGAGAGGAATAATCCATAACCGATAGGGTACCCTGCTCAAGGATCATAAACTCCCAGGCTCGGTCGGCCCTTAGGGTCTCAAGATAGAAGTAGTCATAGAAGATGTGTTGGAACTCCTCCCAAGACATAACCTGCTGATGAACCTCCTGTGAGATCACATCCCACCATCTCTTGGAAGAATCCCATAGCATATAGGTAGAGAGATTAACTCTCCTATCTGGAGGCATATCCAGATTCTCAAATATCATCAGCATGGCTTTGATCCATGACTCTGCAGCCTGAGGTCCTCCTTCCCCCAAGAAGGTGGGATGCTGCTATTGCTGGAAGACCCGCGTCAAATCAACCATCGACGGGGTAGGAGGCGGTGCTCCCTGAAAAGTCTGCATCATTCTCATGAAGCCTTCCTTGAACTGTGCATCAGCACTGGTAACAGGTATAACTGCTGGCACCAAGACTGGAAAAACATGAGGATCTGCAGGTGGTCCCTGATCAGCCATGTCCGGTGTCTGATCACCGCCTAGAAACTGGCGTACAACTGGAGGACATATCGGTGGCATGACTCTGCAAGGTCAAGAACACACCTTAGATCAGAATTATCAAGGAATTAAAACAAGGAGTGTAAGAAGAGAACAAGAGGAATAAAACATTCAAGTTTTACAAAACATGACTACACGACGTGTACACTACCTACACTGCATGTTCCCTGAAGTCATTCACATGGGTGTGTACCTTTGCCTAAACTGGTCGTGTAACACCCCAAACACACAACATGTTCTCAAAACACACAACATGTACTTGAATCATCTTCCCCTACCCGGGTCCTTCTATATGGTTAAGCCACAAAGATCTTATAAGACAATACTACACGACATGTTCAAGGTAGACACAGTGTGTACTGGACAAGATTCACCTGGCCCATGTTGTTAGTGACACGGTCAGATACACGACTCAAACTACATGGCGTGTTCCTGACATACACGATGTGTACGTGAAAGGATAACACCAACCCATGTTGTTCATGACACGGCCGGGTACCTGGGTTAGACTACACATCGTGTTCAAGGGAGACACGACATGTATAAGAAGAGACTCCACCAACCCGTGTTGTTAGCTACACAGCCGGGTTCCTAGGATTATACTACCCGACCTGTTCCAGGCGGACATGGTGTGCTTCCACCAGACTTTTCCCATTCTATGACTCTACCCACATGGCCTACGACATGGTCAGAGACTACACAATGTGTATATAAAGTACACAGAGTGTACTTAAGAAAAACTATTTCTTCCTGAACAGAAGAACACATGGCATAAACTTAACATTACACGAAGTTTATTTTGGGTTTTTCCAGACAGTAAGCCTCAGAAACTACTCCAGAACCCAGAAAACACTGAAATAAGAACTGAAAGTGCCAAATTACGATCCGTGAGGGCCCATACTCCCCACAAATAAAAGTTTGGCATCTCAAAAAAGTTATAAAAAAGGTAAAAAAGTCAATGATTCACCAAATTATGGTCCATGAGGGCCCATAATACCTCAAGAACCAAAGTTTAGCATTCATTAAAACAAAACCTTACACAACCAAATATCTAACAAGAAGAATATATTTTTATCAAGGCATCTATCATAATAGCATGCATATTCTACACAACATCTATCACAACAACATGAATTTACTAATTCACCCTAGATGGAATGGAAAGAATGCATGACATGTGATTTCTAGCAAGTGTCTATATGATGCATGAGATGTCATACCCTCATCTCATCGGGTTGCGACAGAAATAGAACCTCAATAACATCAACAGTAATCACGCAAAACATGTGAATCACCCAACAGTGAAAATCAAATCAACCGTAAAATTGAAAAACCAGAAAAATTGCAATAATGAGGTAGGTTGGCTTTTCCCCGTACACGGGTTAGCTACCCCCAGGCATAGCTTATTACCAAGTACCTATTCCACCCTATCCCTAGATATAGGCTCCAAATAGTAAGTCAAGAGAAAAGAACATGCCCTATGATACCACTTTGTAACGTCCCAGTTCCGAAAGCCACCCAGAGGCGCCCCGTATCCAGTTGGTCACATGGCCTCAAGCGCATTTCCCAGAATGCTAGAGGATTCCGACTAGAGCGAGGGACTTGGGTGTGATAGTGGGGAAACTATTACCTCATTGGCAGAGCACACAGTGAAAATAAACAACACACAATAGCGGAAGTAGTAAATATCCAATAACAGTAAACAAGAAAAGACTGATAAAGAAACAACTGAATCATAAATATATATAAATGATGCATGATACATATATGTCTAGGAAAGCATCAAAAAAAGTCACAATGATGAATACAGTACTACACCAAAGTACAAAAGGAAAACAGATGATCAACTCCTCAGCATCGCAAGCCTCGGCTTGGTCCCATGCTCTCCATCTCCAATGCAATCAAGTACCTGAAGTCGAAGGGTGCATAACCTTGTTTATACCTACAACAATATAATTTGTTTGGGACCAAAATCATGGACCAAACAGGGTGTGAGACTAAATCCTAGTAGGCAACCACCCGGAGATCTGTGCCTAACAGTCAGTAACTATATGGCAGGTAAAAGTACAGAAAGCAGTAAATAAGGAAGCACTAAGCAGTAAACAATCCACAATTTAAGCATTCAAAACACCACACAGCATGAAATAGAAGAACATATATCACAATAGGTAACCCTCTAGGAAGTAATCATAGCCTATCCCCTATGGTTATACCTATCAATTATAAGAAACCCTCTGGGCAGCACACACAGTCTCACCACTCTGGTTCAGCTAAAGTATAAACTCTCTGAGGAATCACTCACCGTCAATTCCCCCTATAGTCTCGTATCGTAATAAATGAAATTTGGGGAAGCACTCAATGTAAATTCCCCCTGTGGACCGCGTCGAGGGACTACATACACTCTGGGGAAGCACTCAACGTTAATTACCCATGTGGTCTCGCATCATATAATTATAAAGACACCCTGGAGAATCCCTCAACGTCAATTCTCCCTATGGTCTATACACCAGGTTCTCACGGTTCTTGTAAGTCAAGAAAGCATAACATCGCGTAACGGTCAAATTAAACCTCAAGAACTACTTGGATAGCAGTATACAGCATAACAACATGTTAGAACAAAAGTCACTCCATACTACAATACTAGGCATGGAAAAGGAAACAACACCAAACAGGAAAACTAGACCCAAAGGTCAAAAACAGGAAAAACATGCATGGGAAATACATCCAAAAAACAGATAATTACCCTATTCTCAAACAATAACCTCTACTCAAGCATACAAGAAAATTAGGCAAACAACAGGGGAAAAAATGTAGAGACCTGAAGCCTGACGTACATTGAAATTACATTACATTTGCGGAATATTTAGTACATAAAAAAAAACACACACTAAAGGATCGTAATAGTTTAGTGTCTTTGGAAACTCGGAACGTAATCTTCTAATCGTGGTGAAAGATCTTCAATATCTCCCATAAAGATCATCCCTTTTTTTACCTAAAACCTTTCTTTATATACTGGGGAAAAGAAAACATAAAAGGTGAGCTCAAATGCTCAGTAAGGGTAAACAAAAGAAATATAAATCACATCATATACATAAGCACATAACTTTTGGAAATCATAACCTGCAAAAGAGCTCATAATATCATAACATGGGATAAATCATAGAAGTGAAATGTAATCCCAATAATCATAACTTAAAACATGAAAATTTGTGGCATACACACATAATCATAGAGAATCATTTCTTGTTAGTCAAGACTCATTGCCAAGACTATCTTAGTGGACAAAGTCCCTTTCTGAATTGAGTCACCCTCGTTCCAGTCCTGTTTCACTGAACCGATATAACCTACCGTTCCAGCCATGTCTATCTCATGAGATATAAAATCTTTACCCAATGCATTGGAGGGAGATATAGGTCCCACCCATCTTATAATTAATCCTTTCTTATGTGTGCCACATAATCATAAATCATAAATCATAGCGTAACCCATGTAATAAAAATGGGATTCTTAAATAACATGACATCATAAAACAATTCATATAAGATAAAGGAATTCATAAAAATAATTCCATCTCAACATAATCAAATCAATGTAATAATAGGGATAAAAACAGAACCCTTTATTATCTTAGATGGAAAATAATTTTTATAAAACACTTGAACTTTATTCTTGAGGAAAATATCCTTTCTACTTCAAAAATACTTTTCCTTTCTTAACATGTCATACCGTTTTAAACTAAAAGAAGTTGATTAAAAATAAACATGAAAACTTGTAAAGGAAGATTCTTGGAAATATTGTTTTAAAAATCCATTCATGCCGTATAAGTTAAAAAAAACATTCTTCGTACTTTTGTCAGAAAAGTCAAAAAGTACCTCGTACGACAAAAGATTCCTTTCATACATATTACTAAAAACTCACCGAAGGGTAAAAATGGATTTAAACAATTTTAGGTGGATGGAAATAATATTACATATTGATGAAACATGGATGTGGATGATAAAATACACCCCAGTAAATACTTACGAATAAACAATCTCGGATAAAAATGAGATTGTGATATTTCCCTTACCTTAGGTCCGATTTGCTTTGTACATGTCCAAAGCTCCTGTATAATGGTTTAAATAATGTTATTGACTTATTCCAGAATCATACATATTGATATGATATCATATATGGTCATATTCTTATCTTCTTGTTAGTAATATTTCATTGTTACTTGTTACTCGGGTCTTTATTGCCTTTTGTTCTTATGCGTGTTTTCCCGAATACATTCTTATTCTTATTTTAAGGTTATAGATACCTTATATACAGAATGGTATTAGTGTAACATATATCATATTTATTCATTCAATTCATTTATATAATTACTATGTAATGATGATCATGTAGAACGAGTCGCATCACATCGTGGAGACGGTATTCCGTACGTACGCACGAGTGATGATATCATTCCCATGGTCGTGGAATTGTGTTAAAGTGTATGAATATTATTTCAGTATTAATATCAATTTATAATAATCATATATAGTTACTCATTACACCATTATACCCATCCTATTAAGTTGGTGGCGGAAAATAGATTACACCACGGCGTGGAGACGGTATTCCGTACGTACGCACGCGCGGTGATTTCATTTTTTCCATAGGATGGATAGAAGGTGAATTAGGGTTGTTTCATATTTATAATAACATATCAGTATGTAAGTAATACTGATGTTATTACTTTGTCATGAAACAAATAAAGAAGAAGAAGTTGAAGAAGAAAGAAATTGAAAAGATCGTTAATGGATATTACCTCTCCTTTGAAATGCCTCTTTGAATCCTTCACTTAGGGAACTAATATTGGTCTTTGAAGAAGACCAGGACCTCTAGGATTATTCTAGGGAAGTGGATAAGAGATTTTGGCAGGGGTTGGCCGAGCTTGAATGCTCAAATTGGTGTGAGGAGGAGAGGGAGGAGGTGCCCTTTTATAAGGGAGGAGAGGGGCACCTTAGGAATATCTCAAAATATTATTTTATATTAAAGTCAAAATCGGTTTATAATGGTTCCAAAGGGTCTTATTTCGAAGCTAAAGTGGGGATGGGTCGAAATCCTATCAACCAATATGATTTAGACAAGTTTAGGTTATTATATTAACCTTATCAATTAGATTTAACTCTAAGTTAAATAATTTAACTTTTACCGTGTCTTTTTGTTTTCTTACACTATATGGTTAATAAACTTACTATAACATGCCAAAAGAACCCCAAATTGTTTATTATTAATATATATATCCTTATCTATGTCATTTGGCCGAATCTTATATTTTTAGGAATAAAATAACAATTAATAATATAATATTTTATTTAAAAACTATTTTGTGTCAATTTTGACACTATTTGATATATGATTTTTGTGAAAGTCATAACAGAATTATATGTTCGAACCAAGTTGATTAAATCAACACTAATATATCATAGTTACCTAGAAAATTAGTGGAATTTATAAAAAGTCTCAAATTACATTCATTTGAACATTTATAACATCAATTATGTTAATATTTCCTTAAAAGGGTAATTACTGCATCATCGTTGTGTCATAAATAAATTAATTTATTTAAAGTCTAAAAATTATAAATAAAATATCATTATGTAGGAAATCGTTTTATCTTTCTAATGAATATTTATATTCGAATTTATCTTATGTATAACCCCATATTAAAAATGTTTTAGTTATTAAACTTTGATTTTAACTATTTTAACTATTCATTAAATAAAATAATATTAAATGTCATAATCTAATCCAAGTGGACCTAAATGGTCATATTATATTTATAAGGTTGTTTTTGGTCGAATTACACTTATCCAATAGAATTAGGACATGTGTTAGGGTAATAGTAATATCATATTTACCCTTAGTTACCCTATTTACTATTAACCGTGGTAAAAAAAAGTAAAAACTTACTATTCACCAAAAATTATTTTCATCTCATTGAACCACATTTTAGTCCTTGATATTAACCGTGTCTGTCGGATTTTCGAAATTCCATTCACAGAAGCAGTAAAATTAAGTTTTATGCAAAATTCAGTTTTTAACCTAACACTTAGTGGTTTCACTATTCATCAAAAATTGAAAGTTTTCAGAAAAATGCCAAAATTTCATCCTAAGCTATATTTCATATTCCAAATTCAAAAATGAAGTCTATTTTACCAAATTCATAACATAGAAATTTCATTAATTAATTTTATAATTAAATCCCGTTGTTAAAACAAATAGCGTGTTTTTAAGAAACAATATCTATCAAAAGATTGACACTTGATTATGTCTGGTTTAAATGTGAAATTACATCCAATGACCAAAATTGTATTAAATTGTAAAAATATATTCTAAATATACTTTAAAACCACTCAAATTAATGATTTATCACTATTAATTATTTCGATTAAAAAAGTTGTTTTTAATTATAATTTAGTAATTTTCACTATTCATCAGAATATGAAAGTTATCCGAAAAGTACCAAAATTTCACCTTAGGCTAAATTCGATACTCCGAATCCAAAAATGAATTCCATTTTGAAAAATAAAATTTACAAAATTTCAAAAAGTGGTTATTACTATTCATAACGACTAGTTTTAATAATATTTTAATAGCATATTGTTGTTTAGTGAAACTCGTTATTGCGTACTACACACGCTATCGAGGAAGGTCGTGATTGCGTGTAATGCAAGGCAAGTCAAGGATGCGTGTTGTGAAAGCTCCTTTCTGGTGTAGCGTACAACAAAAGACATTAATAAAATTAAAAAGAATATTTTTCATAAAATATCGGGCTGTTACATTCTACCCCCCTTAAAATGAATTTCTCCCTCGAAATTCATTGGGGTTATAAATAGTTTACTATTTGAAAGTTTCTTTAATAGAAACCCACATCGTAAAAAGGAATACCAAAACTTGGCTTTAAAAACTAAAGTATGAAATGTAACGATTACCCAAATAAACTAATCACTGGGTTTCCACATAGGTGAAAATATGGATATGGAAGAGAAATCTAACCATCATGTTCTGATAAAGAGTGGTAGAGAACATGGCTATGGAAAATCCAGTAATCACAAAGCCATAAATTTGTGATGATCTAAGGTACCATCTGATTCATCTGGTATAAGATCACTAGGACAACATTTTTGGTTTTCAAGATCATTTCCCTAAAGTTGAAAATTTGAATTAGAATAAATACTTACTTTATTTTGGAACAATCTTACTGTTGTTCGTGCCTTGAACAATTTCCACTTCATCTCTTAAATAAATGAAGTTGAATTTGTTATTCGTGAAGTGTTAGCAGATTATGTGATAGAATGACGGGTCATTCCATCTGTCTCAAACAAAAGGTTACATAAGTCATTCTATAGTGAGATTAATCATATATGGTTCCTAAAATGGACTTATACTTCATATATTATACTGTTTAATATAATAAAACTAGTTTCTACTAAACAGGGACTTCCTGTAGGCCAGTGGTAGGCAATAAAGGCCAGTCGCACTTCGGTTGTGGGTTTGATTCCCACAGCCTTGTCCGAAGCGATGGGCTGTCGCCCATCCTGCAGGTTGTCCTTTTTCTAAAATTACATTACTATAACATGCCATCAATAATATCGAAAATCTTCTATCCTTAAACAATACTAACTTATGTCCAACATAATCCATTTCAATCTTTAGGCTTATCCATAATACTGCAGTCCACTCTCATAACATAGTGAAAACGATTACCAGAGATTTAACACCATCATCGATCCCCATATATCATAAGATATGTTTTTTTGTCACATTCCAAACATTCAAAGTCCTTAATCGTGTATTCTCTTGAATACCTTAGTGAAAACATGAATGCAGTTAAAAGTTAACACTTTCCACATACCAAAATCCTCAAAATTCTATATACTCAAACCATGATATCACTTAGTCCTTATATCAATCATGAGCTCATGAATACTGTCAAATATTTAATTTTCTCATTTTCCCTTCATTATGCGCATATCATTCTTTTTCCAAAAATATCTCAATCACTTTCCATGGTTACTGGTACCATAAAATTATTGAAAACCACAATAGACCAATACATAAATATTCCAATACTTTATGATACAACATTATTTTGGAATCCCATTACATACACACTTAATTATTCCAGCACATCATTAT
This sequence comes from Viscum album, assembly GCA_963277665.1. Taxonomy (NCBI): domain Eukaryota; kingdom Viridiplantae; phylum Streptophyta; class Magnoliopsida; order Santalales; family Viscaceae; genus Viscum; species Viscum album. The sequence goes on from OY728126.1 coordinate 1,151,775,051, forward strand.
CATATTCAACATCGCCAATAGTGATCGCATGTGACTTCCCTTTGTCCTTTGCCTTAAGTGGTTGCTCACGTTGATCATCACTAACCCTTGGATTAGGTCATTTATTGTTATAATGTCCCATTTCCTTGCACTTGAAGCATTGAAGTGTTGGTGGTGCGTTCTCTGCAGTGTTTTCTTTGTTCACATCATTAGAATCCCTTTTTCCATTACTTCGACACTCAGCTACTCGATGACCTTCTTTTCCACACTTAAAACATTTTCTAGTCCCTTTAAAACAATCTCCACCATGCTTCTTTCCACACTTTGAGCATAAGGAAACATTCATTTTCTTTTCACCATTATTCTGAGATTTCTCCTTGAACTCCATCTTTCATTTCTTTTCAAAACCATAAGATGGATATGTAACACCAACTTCCATTTCTACCTTGATAGCACAACGCACAATTTCTTCATAGCTACTGAAGTCTCTTATATCTAATTCCCTTCGAAGACTTGGTTTTAAGCCACTGAAAAATCGATCAACATTACTTTCAGGTTGGATGATAATGCCAGATGCATACCTTGCAAGTCTTGTAAAATTCGCTTCGTATATACCAACAGATTCATCATCCTTTTTCTTTAGTTCAAGAAACTCCTTCTCCATCTTTGTTCGAAGAATACGAGGGAAGTACTTACTGAAAAACAAGTTCTTGAACTCGTCCCATTCCATGGACTCAATTTCATCTCTTTGCCTCGTATTCTTGATAAGATTCCACCATTGATCAGCTTCACCTTCCAAACGATATACTGCTAAGATGACTTTATCATGCTCAGAACATTGAAGAACTGAAAATATCTTTTCAGTGGTACTGATCCATTGTTCAGCAACAAGTGGATCAGAAGACCCACTGAAATAAGGTGGACGTTGCCTCATGAAGGACTCAATAGAATATTGTTCCCTTCTCTGCTCATTTGGAAGTCCAGAATGATTCATATCTTGTGTAAGTATAACAATAAGATTTTGCACTCCATATCCCATAACATTCGTTTGTTCAGGAGGAAAATCATTGCATTGTCCATTGCATTGATCAACACGGTTCCTTCGGGTTCCAGCCATTGTCTAAAACCCAAAAAGAATAGTGTGAGAGGCAAAAATCATGCTAGGGAAAACAAAATAATAAAGGGGGAGTACCTTCAATATCTAACATCTTAGGTTTAATTCTATGATCGTTAGCGTAATTCTAGTACTATAACCTATACGTATACTTAACCTTAGGGACATCCCTAGACATACCTTAGAAATATATCTAGGTATCTCACTAACGTTTTCGCATCCTAGTTTCCAAAGGTTGACTAAACCTTTCCTCTGATACCAACTGTAGATACCCGAAGCCTGACGTACATTGAAATTACATTACATTTTCGGAATATTTAGTACATAAAAAAAACACACACTAAAGGATCGTAATAGTTTAGTGTCTTTGGAAACTCGGAACGTAATATTCTAATCGTGGTGAAAGATCTTCAATATCTCCCATAAAGATCATCCCTTTTTTTACCTAAAACCTTTATTTATATCCTGGGGAAAAGAAAACATAAAAGGGTGAGCTCAAATGCTCAGTAAGGGTAAACAAAAGAAATATAAATCACATCATATACATAAGCACATAACTTTTGGAAATCATAACCTGCAAAAGATCTCATAATATCATAACATGGGATAAATCATAGAAGTGAAATGTAATCCCAATAATCATAACTTAAAACATGAAACTTTTTGGAATACACACATAATCATAGAGAATCATTTCTTGTTAGTCAAGACTCATTGCCAAGACTATCTTAGTGGACAAAGTCCCTTTCTGAATCGAGTCACCCTCGTTCCAGTCCTGTTTCACTGAACCGATATAACCTACCGTTCCAGCCATGTCTATCTCATGAGATATAAAATCTTTACCCAATGCATTGGAGGGAGATATAGGTCCCACCCATCTTATAATGAATCCTTTCTTATGTGTGCCACATAATCATAAATCATAAATCATAGCGTAACCCATGTAATAAAAATGGGATTCTTAAACAACATGACATCATAAAACAATTCATATAAGATAAAGGAATTCATAAAAATAATTCCATCTCAACATAATCAAATCAATGTAATAATAGGGATAAAAACAGAACCCTTTATTATCTTAGATGGAAAATAATTTTGATAAAACACTTGAACTTTATTCTTGAGGAAAATATCCTTTCTACTTCAAAAATAATTTTCCTTTCTTAATATGTCATACCGTTTTAAACTAAAAGAAGTTGATTAAAAATAAACATGAAAACTTGTAAAGGAAGATTCTTGGAAATATTGTTTTAAAAATCCATTCATGCCGTATAAGTTAAAAAAAACATTCTTCGTACTTTTGTCGGAAAAGTCAAAAAGTACCTCGTACGACAAAAGATTCCTTTCATACATATTACTAAAAACTCACCGAAGGGTAAAAATGGATTTAAAAAATTGTAGGTGGATGGAAATAATATTACATATTGATGAAACATGGATGTGGATGATAAAATATACCCCAGTAAATACTTACGAATAAACAATCTCAGATAAAAATGAGATTGTGATATTTCCCTTACCTTAGGTCCGATTTGCTTTGTACGTGTCCGAAGCTCCTGTATAATGGTTTAAATAATGTTATTGACTTATTCCAGAATCATACATATTGATATGATATCATATATGGTCATATTCTTAGCTTCTTGTTAGTAATATTTCATTGTTACTTGTTACTCGGGTCTTTATTGCCTTTTGTTCTTATGCGTGTTTTTCCGAATACATTCTTATTATTCTTTTAAGGTTATAGATACCTTATATCCAGAATGGTATTAGTGTAACATATATCATATTTATTCATTCAATTCATTTATATAATTACTATGTAATGATGATCATGTAGAACGAGTCGCATCACATCGTGGAGACGATATTCCGTACGTACACACGAGTGATGATATCGTTCCCATGGTCGTGGAATTGTGTTAAAGTGTATGCATATTATTTCAGTATCAATATCACTTTATAATAATCATATATAGTTACTCATTACACCATTATACCCATCCTATTAAGGTGGTGGCGGAAAATAGATTACACCACGGCGTGGAGACGGTATTCCGTACGTACGCACGCGCGGTGATTTCATTTTTTCCGTAGGATGGATAGAAGGTTAATTAGGGTTGTTTCATATTTATAATAACATATCAGTATGTAAGTAATACTGATGTTATTACTTTGTCATGAAACAACTAAATAAGAAGAAGTTGAAGAAGAAAGAAATTGAAAAGATCGTTAATGGATATTACCTCTTCTTTGAAACGCCTCTTTGAATCCTTCACTTAGGGAACTAAGATTGGTCTTTGAAGAATACCAGGACCTCTAGTATTATTCTAGGGAAGTGGAGAAGAGATTTTGGCAGGGGTTGGCCGAGCTTGAATGCTCAAATTGGTGCTAGGAGGAGAGGGAGGAGGTGCCCTTTTATAAGGGAGGAGAGGGGCACCTTAGGAATATCTCAAAATATTATTTTATATTAAAGTCAAAATCGGTTTATAATGGTTCCAAAGGGTCTTATTTCGAAGCTAAAGTGGGGATGGGTCGAAATACTATCAACCAATATGATTTAGACAAGTTTAGGTTATTATGTTAACCTTATCAATTAGATTTAACTCTAAGTTAAATAATTTAACTTTTACCGTGTCTTTTTGTTTTCTTACACTATATGGTTAATAAACTTACTATAACATGCCAAACGAACCCCAAATTGTTTATTATTAATATATATATCCTTATATATGTAATTTGGCCGAACCTTAGATTTTTAGGAATAAAATAACAATTAATAATATAATATTTGATTTAAAAACTATTTTGTGTCAATTTTGACACTATTTGATATATGATTTTTGTGAAAGTCATAACAGAATTATATGTTCGAAACAAGTTTATTAAATCAACACTAATATATCATAGTAACCTATAAAATTAGTGGAATTTATAAAAAGTCTCAAATTACATTCATTTGAGCATTTATAACATCAATTATGTTAATATTTCCTTAAAAGGGTAATTACTGCATCATCGTTGTGTCATAAATAAATTAATTTATTTAAAGTATAAAAATTATAAATAAAATATCATTATGTAGGAAATATTTTTAGATTTATAATGAATATTTATATTCTAATTTATCTTATGTATAACCCCATATTAAAAATGTTTTAGTTATTAAACTTTGATTTTAACTATTTTAACTATTCATTAAATAAAATAATATTAAATGTCATAATCTAATCCAAGTGGACCTAAATGGTCATATTATATTTATAAGGTTGTTTTTTGTCGAATTACACTTATCCAATAGAATTAGGACATGTGTTAGGGTAATAGTAATATCATATTTACCCTTAGTTACCCTATTTACTATTAACCGTGGTAAAAAAAAGTAAAAACTTACTATTCACCAAAAATTATTTTCATCTCATTGAACCACATTTTAGTCCTTGATATTAACCGTTTCTGTCGGATTTTCGAAATTCCATTCACAGAAGCGGTAAAATTAAGTTTTATGCAAAATTCAGTTTTTAACCTACCACTTAGTGGTTTCACTATTCATCAAAAATTGAAAGTTTTCAGAAAAATGCCAAAATTTCATCCTAAGCTATATTTCATATTACAAATTCAAAAATGAAGTCTATTTTACCAAATTCATAACATAGAAATTTCATTAATTAATTTTATAATTAAATCCCGTTGTTAAAACAAATAGCGTGTTTTTAAGAAACAATATCTATCAAAAGATTGGCACTTGATTATGTCTGGTTTAAATGTGAAATTACATCCAATGACCAACATTGTATTAAATTGTAAAAATATATTCTAAATATACTTTAAAACCACTCAAATTAATGATTTATCACTATTAATTATTTCGATTAAAAAAGTTGTTTTTAATTATAATTTAGTAATTTTCACTATTCATCAGAATATGAAAGTTATCCGAAAAGTACCAAAATTTCACCTTAGGATAAATTCGATACTCCAAATCCAAAAATGAATTCCATTTTGAAAAATAAAATTTACAAAATTTCAAAAAGTGGTTATTACTATTCATAACGGCTAGTTTTAATAATATTTTAATAGCATATTGTTGTTTAGTGAAACTCGTTATTGCGTACTACACACGCTATCGAGGAAGGTCGTGATTGCGTGTAATGCAAGGCAATTCAAGGATGCATGTTGTTCAAGCTCCTTTCTGGTGTAGCGTACAACACAAAACATTAATAAAATTAAAAAGAATATTTTTCATAAAATATCGGGCTGTTACAAAAACAGTAAACACGCAATACCCCGTTCAAGGGTATTGGTGGATTTTCACATAATACTCAAAGAATTTCTACAGAAAGGCACAAACCACCTACCTCGGGGTTAAGAGATCAATATAATTGAAAATTGAAGCTTGAATCTCCTTAGAACGTCGTAGATCTATGAAAATGCATAAAACGTTCAACCCATAATAACTTGGAAAAGAGGAGGAATTGGAAAACGATGATCTAGAAGAAGGAAGAGATTACCGCTGCGATTCCAACGCAATAGACGACGGTCGATTCGGAGAACGGATGCACGGTCAGGGGCTCAGGGAAGTCTTGACACTGTAAGGGTGCTCTGGGACATTTTGGATGAAGAAGAAGAAACCCCTGTCCATTAGACGTGACCCCAGTCTGTTTAATGAAAAAAAGAAAATACACGGCGTGTACTTTTGTAGTACACAATGTGTACTTACCCTTTCCGTACTCCGATTTAGGCGACCTCCACATCACCCCACATGACCGTGTGTGTGGCCATGACACGGCCAGCACACGGCCTCCAGTGGAAATGAAGTACACGGTGTGTACTCATAAAGTACACGACATGTACTTCAAAAATTTCCAGAAACTCCTCTTTTCTCAAAAACTCTAGAAAAAGAAAAAACATGCCTGGAAAGAAGATCTAGGTTCTTACAATGGATTTAAGTATACATATATCCATGATCCTAATTAAACTATGTATATAAATAAAGCTATAGCTATGGAATTATAAAACCATGGTTATATGTCCGTGGCTATAGATCATTTTCTAGTAGTGTATAGAAAATATGAATAGTTATTATCTGTAATGAACATAGTAGATTATCTTTTGGGAAAAAAATTATAAAAATATATCTCATGTATGTATTCACAATTGAGATTCCCAAACATTCAAACTTTATAATCTCATTTATACTCTCAATACCAACAACATATACAATGGCCTCTCCAAATACTTCTTCTTCATATTGAATGTAGCACATGTCTCCATTTTTTGAGTGTTGTGTCTACATGAAATTATAATGCTAATATAAGTGGTAGTGAAACTTGTGGGTAGAAGGTACTCAAAAAATGTCCTTTTGATTTCTTGGTTGATTAATTGTATTTCCTTAATTCGACCTTCCATTTCCTCATCATTTTATCTTTATGTAATACCATACCTCATTATAGACCTTTTTACATCAACAATTAATTATTTTCTATTTGATTTTTTAAGGACTTAACTCATGTATCATTATAAGATTAGACTATCATTCCATAAAATTTCCAATGGCATCATTTACCATGGAAATATTCAGATCATCATGTGAAGTAGGAAACTCATTAATTGGCTGATGAGCTACCTCAATCCCCACTCTCATGTGATATTTTGGGAGTTGATTGTAGTGTATCTTGTCTCCTTTTATATTATACATCATAACTCTTACAACAAGGTAATGTGTGGGTGTTGGTAGATATAAATCACATACATCGTAACAAAACAAAATTTTAAAAATATAAAGTTATCAAAAGTTAGTTGGTTCAAATTTATGAGAAAGAGTAATAACAAAATTTATTTCCTTGGTTAAGGTAAGTGGTTGAGGGGAATGGCTGAACTCAAATATAGTGGTGTCATTTGGCTCTTCAGGTACTATTATTTATTCCAATACTATTTATCTTTGATCCCTTCACATATATTGGACTTCTAAACCATACTATACAATAATATCTTTCAAAGAATCTATCTATGTCTACATGATTTTTTTCATCTCAATTGTATCTCTCTATGTCTTCATTTTCTCGAAATATGTTTGAGTTGACACTCCAAAACCTACTCCTATAACACGACTAGATTATTCCAACCTCTTCACAGCTATTGAAAGTAGTTTTTTTCAAGTACAATCAATGTTTATTCTTTTATGCAAATCATATAAAATATAAAATAACATAAATCAATATTTTTATGTAATATCATTATAACTCATAATTAATTTCTATTTTTTCATACTTACACATTTTTACCATATTGCTTCATTGTTTTCATCAACTAGTATACCCTCTTTATTTACACGGTCCTCCTTCCATAACACATGATGTGGGTTGGAAGTGGCTCCATATTTTAATTCATAAATCTGCATATAAACAAAGGAACATAATTTTTTTTTGTTTCATATCACATAAAATGTTTCTTATAGATTTAAAATACATACCAATTTATTTTAAAGTTAAGTGTACCCAATACCTTCTTTATCATAGGGTTACCATGTTTTTTCTATAAATTTTTAATTTTCACATCCCTTTTTTTGTTTTATAAATTAAAATTTTAGAATCAAATTGGACAAAGAATAAATTTTTATAATATACTATCAATTAAAATTAACCTGAAATTATTTTTCATAATGGAGACTAATAAAATATTTCAATGTATCCTATTTTATAATGTGTGAATAAGTAAATGGTTAGTGGGTATTTAATTTCCCTTCAATATCCCTAAGATTATGCTTTGTAATAAGTATCCAGAAGCCTATGCGATCTTTTTTAGTGGTCATAAAGACATATTTCTTACATAAATCAACCAAAATAAATGCAATATACAAGGGATAATGAAAATTAAATCAATGATTCATTATATTTTTTTGGTAAAATAGAGAATTCATATCATAACATTACCTTGATATCTTAATAAAGGGTTTCCTTTAATGTAGGGAAAATCTATTCTATGTATCTACATTAATTAGTGTATGAATTATTGTTGTGAGACCAACATAACTAATGAAAAAAGACTTATTGGGATCAATAGGTTGGCCGTGTTGATTCTATCCAACCTCTAATTTTATACCCTTTCTTATTGCCTTGATAATTTTATTTAACATAGTGATGCTAAATTTTTATTGTTTTTTTCATCAACAAGTTTTTTATCACTTAATAATTCTACAATTTCAGAACCAATAATTTGTTATTCCATGGTGTTAGTAATATCCTTAAGTGAAAAATTCATTATCTATAAAAGTAAGAAAACATTTAAATTAGACTATGCAAATACATTAGAGAACACATTAATATTATGAGTAAAAGTATATCATATTAGAAAACACTTTAACCTTATAATTTAACACTATTTTTTTATTTAATGGGTTAAGGTATTTGTCTCCTCCACTGATGATACAAATCCCCTCTTTGTGGCCCCCTATAACATACAATGAATTTTCAACATTTGGACCATCGTGGAATTATTATGATCTCCCAAAGAAAGATTAATTCTCAATTAAAATTTCATCCAACCCTATAATTTTTTAGTCATCAACATGGAAATTGACCAATTCTTGTTTTCTAGATCTGATACATCAAATATTTTCACTTCTTGTGATTTTATTAGGAATAGCTCATCCGAATATCCTTCTACACTAGTATTCACCATCATGAATATCAATTCATAGAATTTCACTGCACTCCTATTGTAAACCTATTTTTAATAGAAAATCAATACTTTAAATGTTGTATAATCCAACTCATATAACTGTTTGATGATGATGAAATATGAAATATTCATATAAATTGGATTTTTATCATTAGAAAAGATATTTTCACCTCTTTCACCATAAGAGTAACTCCACTTTTTTTCACCATCCTCTATTCAGCTTGTTTCTTTGTATAGAATGTATAAACATTAATTAAAAAACTAGTGTAAGATATAAAATTTTCAATTATTACCCTGTCTATCCATCAAATTTGTTTGGAAACTGAATTTGGATTTTTAGATAACTCCTTATAAATATTGTTAGTAAAAAACTCTCTTAGTGGTACTTATGGGTTGATTGTGTTTGTTAACATTGTTTGAGGTTTTTGAAAAAGGATGGTTGTTAAAGGAGGTGTGAATATGAAGCACAATATCATAGATCATGTGATGTTTGATCTCATGGATTATGAATGCGGATTGATATCACAGAGTAAGAATTATTGATCTCATAGAGCGTGGATGTGAACCAATCTCATAGAGCATGAATTTATGATCTCGTAGAGCATATATTTTTTGATCACTTGGAGTGTAATATATTTGGTATCATAGAGGAAATTTTTTATAAGATATTACATTAAGATCATGTGAACCGTATGAAGATAAAGAATGATTATTAGAGGATATCATAGAGAGATCATGTGAAGTGTATGAAGACAAAGAATAATTTTCAAAGGATATCATAGTGAGATCATGTGATGCACATGAATAAAAATCATGATTGTCAAAGGATATTACATAGAGACCATGATAAGTGAATGAATAAAATGAATATAGAAACTATAGAGATATCACATGGTCGTTCAAAATCATGAAAATAAATGATTGCATTTCAATCTCGCAAAAGGGTCTCATGAAGTTCATGAAGTCAATGTCACTAACACTGCATGACTGTCATTTTATTTCTTTATGGGGTTATGTGAAGTATTATAAGATAATTAAATTGGAAACATGATTGTATTTAAAACCCATGATATCAATTAAAGTGCATGATTGTTAGTGGATCTCATGATGTAAAATCACAAAGCATTAGAAGACAATGTCACTGAAGGCATGATTATTATTGGATCTCATAATGGAGTCACGCGACACACTCAAATACAATGAAGTTCATCATATAAATATATTTTTAAATGTAGTTGGTGATAATGATAAGAAATCACACAAATCATGTGATGCTGATTGATGAGGTGGTGGAACAGATGGATGTCCGCGATTTGTGGAGTTAAGGTGGTGGAATCATGACTATAAATACTGAATGAACCATCCTTAAGAGGTGAGCAAGTTTTTCTTAAAAGATATATCTGAAGTAACTTTTGGTTAAGTGGTTTCTCATGAATTAAAGGATTATATGTGATTAACATCATGTAAGTGTTTCACATGAAAATAATGAAATATTGTGTTGGAGTCACATGATACATGTAATTGGAAAAAAGTATTACGAAGGGGTATCATGATGGTATATTCTGAAGAGAAGTGTTCACTAGGTGTTTTAAGGCGTATGATGACCCATTGATATCTTATGAGCCGAATGAACTTAACAAGATCTGATGATCCTTAATAACTGAACAAGATCTTGTGATCTGCATGAACTAAAAAATATCTTTCGATCCACAAGAACTGAACATGAACTCAAAATCTTCATAAATTCAACAGTGTCTCATGAAACATTCTCATTAAAGGGTTATAAAATAGGATCTAACATAAAGTTATTACACTATAATATCATGCAAGGGTTACGTGATATGATCTCATGCAAGGTTTGGGCACTAAGATCTCATACAAGGGGTTATGCACCAGGGTCTCGCACAAGGGGTTACATGCCAGGGCCTTGCACATGGGTATCACACTGGAATCTTGTGAAAGGATATATGTTCCAACATTACCCTATGATAAATATCATTATCATATATGAATTCTAAAGAAGAATAATAATAATAATAATAAGAATAAAATACAGGATCTTCACTATTTGAAAATATTTGTAGTAGGATTTTAATAACTACTACATCCAAGCAAGTGAAAATAATAATTGACATCCATTGGAGATCTTACCAAATATTGAGTTTATTATTATTGTGTCTAAAATAAATAAATGTTTGTTTTAGATACCTGTAAAGTGTAAGTATTATATCAAGGTGTTTTTATAGAAGTGAAGGAGAATCCAAGAAAGAAATTCAATAGTGTCTACCTACAATTTTGGATTCATTCAATATTTCTAATGATGGGACCTAAATGTTAATAAACTATGTATGAATACTTTCTAGAGAAGTGAGAAAAGGAAGAGGAAGAGGGTGATCTTTTCCACTGGCATAGATACATATAATTAATGTTCAAGGTCGTGACCCATGAGAACTAGTGAGTTGCCCCTAAATCTTATAAGGTATGGGGACTATGCATAGAAGTGATCTTGCCTGAGTTATTGTTTTGAAAGTGAGATTTAGTGGATTTGGTACTTCAGTACATTTAAGCTATATGCTTCATGGGCATATCTCAATAAGGGTAATCCATGTAAAAGTCTTTGTGTCAATATGTGTTCTTTATTTATTTACTTTTTATGCATCATCATCATATAATGTTGAAAAGGATATGATTAACATAAAAAATAAAGAGAGAAATAGGTGACCCTTATAATAAAGAGGTCAAGATCCAGTGGGGAAGAAAAATAATTTCAAAAAGAATATTTATACCCAGATTAACCCCCCTTTCAGGGTATATAATCCTCTTTTGTGCCTAACCATTGGTATTATAGGGAAGGTTTCTTTTATTGGATTTGTTTTATCTGACTACTTTATTTGATTGTTGAACTTGAAGTTTTAGTATTCTATTACTTTAGTGAGTCATAGAAAATAGAATAACTTCAAAAAAGAAGTAGAATTCTGGTGGAATTACTTAGTGTAGAGGTGTCTATAGAGAAAGTGTGATTCTACTGAAGAAAACTAGTAATGTACTCAGAAAATGTTTGGATTAATCAGACAATGATACTATTTTCTCATTCAATGATGCTGGAGGAATGAGAAATGAACCTGATATTACCAATGATGGTAGAACTACTAATGATGAAGAAATTAAAATAGATCCAAAATTGGAATTTTTCCATGAAAAAAGGAATTAGATTAGAAATTTAAAGAATAAATTAGTCTAAAAATATCTGGATACATGTTCAGAAAATTCTAGTTGATAATTTGAATGGTTTAAATAAAATACTTGTTTAAGTGAAAAAATAATTAAGTGTGAAGAATGATTCCCAAGATAAATAACTGAAAGAACTCAAATCTAATAAAAAATTAAATAATCTAAAATCAGAAGAAATTTAGAATTTGGATGCTAGAAATGATGTTCTTTATATGGAAATCAAATACTATAACAAGAGGATGGGAGTTTAAATGATTTTGTTACTCAGATGAATTTTAAAATAAATAATAAAAGTGACATATTATATAATATACCCTAAATATTGGAAGAAGAGATTACTATTAGGAAGACTCTCATGAGAGAATATAATGGTCAACATGAATCCAAGGATAAAAAGATTCAACAATTAGGATAATAGCTAGAATCAGTTAATAACAAAGTAGAGAAACATAATTCCAAAGGCAAGTCAAAATTGAAGAATTATTTTCATATATTATTTGACTATCATTTAGAATGTAATAATTAAATGAAATGAAAATATTCTATTTCTGAGTATAAACATAAAATCATTGACTCATCTCAAAGTTCAAGTAGTTTTTTAAAATTTGGTATTGTATATAATGAACCCTCTCCCATGCATGAGAGTAAAAGAGTTATGAATAGTCCCAAAAACAATAAAAATCCTATAGGATATGGAAATAGTCCTAAAAATACTTTATACAAAAAATGACGACAACTTATTCTATTTTTATGTGATGCATGGTCATATTTCATATGTTTTTTTGAAGATTTTTAATATATTTCATATTTTGAAGATATAAATATTTCAAAGTATGAGAATAAGAATAATCTTATTGAAAATTATGAAATACAAGTCTCTAAAAAGAAATTATCCATCAAATTCTATTATTATGGAAGACAGGGACACACCATGAGTAAGTTTCAAGAAGCTTGAGGGATCAATTTATGAATAAGAACTTTGGTTACATCAACATATCAACTGAGAAATTATAACATAAGGTATTTTTTTAATATGATATGTTTTATATGTTTTAATCATGTGAATTTACATGATATTATAGTTGAAATAAATTCTATACGGAAAAAGAACTCAAAAGGATATCCCTAACTCAAGTGTTTTATAATAAAAAAAATACTATATTAGAAGACAACATGATATGTTGAAAATAGGTTTAATTACTTGGAGGAAACATAAGAAGCTCAATAATAAGTGTACGAAGAACCACCTCTATTACACTCACAACATATCTATTGGAAAGGATTTGAAAAAACCTATAAGAAAAATAGAGGATATTCTCTAGTTTTAAGAAAGAAGAGTATACGTTTAGTGAAAGAATCACTCCTAGAACATCAGGTGGGGTGACTCAGAAAAATGACAAAATAAAAATGAATAAATAATTCCTTGAAAAATTCACTTATCATGCCATAATATAAAAATTGAAGGAAAGAGAAATATCCCTCCAATGGAGGATGAATCAAGAGAAAAAAACAAGTGGAAAGATTCTTACTCAGAGAATGAATCATGATTAATGGTGTATAGGTGGAACATCAATAAAATAAATTTCAACTAGTGGGTATAAACCCCAAATTTTGTAAAATGTCAAGAATAGAAAAGTTACATATTAGAAGAAGAATAATAATGAAGGTAGATAGTGTAAAGTTATATGGTGAGAACAGTTGAAGTTTTTTGGGTAGTTGGAACAATCATAGAAAGAGTACAATGATTTTTAAAAAAGTATCAAAGGGTTGATCCATCAAGATTGAACACAATATTTATTTTTATGATTTCAAAGGTACCCCTATAATTGTGTGTTAAATGTTTATAATATCTTCCAGATGTTGTGTAGGAATAAGGGGGAGATACAATCCATTAGGTGTGTGTGCATGTTTTAAAAGGGAATGGGTGCATAATTTTAATGGAGATACATGAGAAAAGAAGAATTTTAACTCTTGAAATTCACATATGGTATCAGATTCAAATAGTGGTGTTACAAAACAAATTTATTTTTCAAATTTGTATTTATAACTTGCATGATTTAGAAGTGGGATATTATATAATGAAGAGCCTTATGTGAAATTGAAGAGATTTAAAAACTATACATGAGTGATCCAGTGGTTCCAAGTCACATTCAATATTCAACCATTGATATCCTGCCTCTGTTTAAGTGTTATTTTCTCCCCGAGATAAGAATGATTGGGGGAGAAGAAAAAATTTCATGTATTTCATGATAATATTTTTTTTTCTAAAAATATGGTATCAAATGACTATTTTCAGGATACCAATAAAATATGAGATGAAATCAATAGAATTTCAAATAAGTGGTCAAAGAATTTTGAAGAGTAATTTGATATCTATATTCATATAAATAATCAGTATTAATAATTTATATCAGTCCAAAGGTGGAGGTTTTTATAGAGATATAGCCACAAGGATTCTAGGTGATATAGAATCATCTAATAAGAGAGTCTTTTGAATAATTAAGGAATGTCATGCTTCTTGAATCCATGGAATTAAGTGAGTTTCATGGATACCATTGGCGTTTATTGGGTGAAAAGCTTGTTTACTACATATATTTCTTACTTAGTAGTCTTAGAGTATCTATTAATGACTCAATTCCAAGTGTTAATTTCACTTTCTAAAAATATTTCAGTATTATAAATCTATAAGGAAGAATATGACTCTGAATGTGAAAAGTGATAAAAGAATAAATTTTTCAATATAAAGTTCATAAATCAATAAATAGGTGAAATTGAAAATATTTGAAAAAGCAAGGTAGTCTTTAGATGCCAATATAGGGTATCTCATGGGATAAGAAGAAGTGCATGAGAAAATTGGTGGAGTAATTTCTCTTTATATAGATTTTAGGAGATAAGATAATAATGTGTGTCCCCTCATGATTTTGTAGATTATTAAAAATATTATTCATAAAGATCATTGAGTAAGGGGGAATAAATTCATAAATAAATAAATCCCTTATTTAATTATATGAGAAACAAGGGAAATTTAACTGAAGACTTTTGTCGGTATCCATTATGATAAATCAAGTGCCATAAATCTTAAAAAAAATTCAGTCCATCATTCATTAAAAAAACATTGAAATCAAATATTACTTCATCAATAAGAATGTGAAGCATGGGATTTAGAAGTTAGAGTATGTGGCCTATAGGTTATAGAAATTATAATGAAGGCCTAACCCAAAGAAGCATTTGAGCGACATTGAATGGATCTTGGATTTCAGTTGACTCCCTGTACTTGGGCTGTGTGAACATAAAACCGCCTCTCCCAGAGGAATGGTGTGTTTACCCTATATACTGAATTATGTTCTTTACTCTAATGCAAACCTAAAATGAGAGATCTTTGGTTTCATTGATAAAGTGGGAGAAATGTATTAATCAATACGGGGGAGAAGCTGATAGGGGGGAAAAAGAAACAATGGGATCATTAAATCTTACAATGCTAAAACTGGTCTATCAATAAAGAAGAATCATGAAATGAAGTTTCCTTTGGGTTCATTATGTAATAAGTTGTCTTGTGTGTGTTGAGAATTGATCTTGAAGGCCGAGTTTGTTCTATCTTTTGATATCAAGAAGATTTCTAGTGGAAGGTTTGAGAATTAAGTGATTAATTGATGAACATTTTAGGATACTCTTGTTTCTCATGCTAATATTGATTGATGTAGGATTAGAGTATGTGTTAAGGAATTCCTTGATCATTATTTGAGGTTGTAGGAGGAAAATGGTTCTTCTTGTACATTAATTTTCAAAAAGTTATTTCTTGAAGATTATAAGGGTTGTTAAAAATCCCAAAGGTGGAGATTATTGGATAAAATACCTCTTAGTGGTACTTTTGGGTTGATTTTTTTTGTTGACAAGGTTTTAGTTTGTTGATAAAGGATATTTTTCAATGTAGGTTTGAAGATAAAGCTTGATAAATATGATCTCATGGAGCATGTGATGTCTGATCTCATGAATTGAAAATGTGAACTAATCTCATGGAGCATGAATGACTGATCTCATAGAGCACAAATGAAAATTGATCTCATGGTGCGTGAATGTGTGATCTTTTAGAGTAAGAGATGTTTTTTTTATCACAGATCATGATATTTCTGGCCTCTTAGAGCATGATTCTTAGAAGATATCACATTGAGATCATGCAAATCATATGAAGACAAAGAATTACTATCAAAGGATCACATGGAGAGATCAATTGAAACATATAAAGTCAAAGAATTATTGTAAGTGGATCTCATTGAGAGATCATGTGAAGCACATGAAGAAAAATCATGATGCCCATAGGATCACATGGAGAGATCATGTGAAGTGCCTGAAGACAAATAAGATGGAAATGATGAAAATATCACACATTCGTTCAAAATCAGGAAACCACATGGTTGTATTTTGATCTCATGACGGGATTCGGTGAAGAGCTTGAAGAAAATGTCACTGACAGTACATGATTTTCATTTGATATCGTTATGGGGTTACACAAATCACCAGAAGAAAATTATACTATACAAAATAATTTCTTTGGATGTCATGATAGGATCATACGAAATGTATAATTTTCCGTGGATCTCATGATGGTATATTGTGAAGAACTGGAAGTCAATGTCACTGATCACATGATTTTCATTGGATCTCATGATAGAGTCATGAAACTCACTCTAAGAAAATTTGGTTGATCACACAAAGCACTTGGAACATGCATCAGGTGATCATGTGAAGTGATTACATAAAGTGTGTGATACTAATTGATGAGGTTGTGGAAGGGATATTTGTCCATGATTTTTGGAGTTAATATGGTGGAATCCTTCCTATAAATACCCAATGACCCATCATTAATAGGTGACCGAGATTTTCTTAAAATATATATCTAATGAAATTTTTGGTGAAGGGGATTCACATGAAGAGAAAGAGTATACATGATTGACATTGTGTAAGTTTTTTTTTCAGAGTCATGATATTTTTATAATCAGAACATAGTCTTTCTAAGGGGTCTCAATATTGTATCTTTTGAAGAGAAGTATGAAAATGGTGATTTCACATATAGGCAAACCCATTGATATCTTGCGATCCACATGAACTAAACAAAATATCATGACCCAAAATAACTGAATAAGATCTCACTATCTAGATTAACTAATCAAGATCTCATGATCCACAAGAACATAACAAGATCTCATGATCTACATGAATTGAGAAGGGTCTTGTGAAAATATTTCACAAAAGAGTTATACACTAGGATCTTGCTCAAGTGTCTCTATCTAGGATCTTGTAAAAGGGTTATGCATGAGGATATCATGAATGAGTTATGCACCATGATATTTTATAAGGGTTTACACATTAGGATCTCATGAAAAGGGTTACATTGTAGGGTCTTTCATAGGTTTATCACATTAGAGTCTTGTGCAAGGAGATACATGCCAATATTACCATGTGATAAATATCATTATCATATCTGAATTATAAATAATAAGATGAACAATAAGAATAATTCCAAGGATCTACACTATCTAATAATATTCTCAGAAGGAGTTTTTTCAATTCTACATCTAAGCTAGTGAAAATAAGAAGTAACATCCATCGGGGATCCTTCCAAATATTGAGTTTTTTTTATTTTTGTGTATACAAGAAAGATATTTTTTTTTCAGGCATCTAGGGAGAGGAATTGTTTAATTGAGGTGTTTTTATAAAAATTAAGGGGTAACCCATAAAAAAATTCAACATAGAAACTAACAAAAACTGAGGATGTATTCAATATTACTGATGATGGGACCTATATGTCCATAAACTATTTATGAATACTTTCTAGAGTTTTGAGAAAAGGAAAAGGAATAAGATGATCATTTCCACTGGTAGATATCCATATAAAAAATGTTTAAGGGAATAACCATTAGGAAGTAGTGATCTATCCTTAAATAATATAAGGATGTGAGCATAGTCATAGAAGTGATCTGGCTAGAACTATTATATTTGATGTTATCTTTAGTTGATTTGGTAGATTAGTACAATTAATTTTTATTCCCCTAGATGTATCCCAGTGAGGGTGGTCCAAGTAAAAATCTTTGTTTCCTTAGTCTTGATTTACTTATTTACATTATATGTATCACCATTAGATAATGTTATAAAGGATAAGATCAACACAAACACTAAATATGAAAGTAAGTTACCCTTATAATAAAGAGTTTAAGATTTAGTGGGGCAGAAATAAATTCAAAAAGAATATTCGTAGCCTGAATCAGATCCAATCAATGTATCTATGCCACTTTTGTTCCTAACAAATATGATATTGGAACCATCCTATAAACTTTTTATAATGTGTATTTGATATCCATCCTTCATCCATTTATATATTCAAATGTCTAATAATAACTTTGTGAACTTCAACATATGGAGAAACCTCTAAACTATTCTATAAATTGTAATGGTGATCTTGCTTCTACTCTATAATGGTAATTATAACAACATATCTTCTAGAAATCCCTTCACCCATAAGGCATCCGTTGTGATGAGACTTTGGGAGACATATGTAATCAAAATTTTAGAGGTAATTAATATAGAATTAAATAACTTCTTCAAGAGCATATTATTCTACAATAAAATCTTATGGATGACTTTGATAATTGAGGTAACCTTTTAAAATATGCATATATTGTCCAATGGGGGTACATATATCTGTAATAGACATGGAAACATTGTTAAACCTCTCTAACCATGTGAACCACTAGGTAGACCATTATATAAAAGAATTATAGTTTGAATAATATCTCTAATTAACATAATATGACTACAATATAATTATTTATCATTTTAATTTTTACCTAGTCTGTCACATTAATGCATATGGATTTGAAAAAGAAGAAGATTCTGGGTAATGAATGTTGTACATTTTTAAGAAAAATGAAACGTAAGTGATGAGAGTCAAATATTACATAAAAATATGACATCCATGTGATTTTAGACCCTTTAACTTCAAATTACTCTTTGAAATGAAATTCTTGATATTTGATTAATATCCCTCTAGAAATTTTTCAACAGTTAGGAAATTGAAAAAATGAAAATTTTCTTATTTAGATAGAGTGTGAGCTACTAGAGGAATAATGTTTCACCTTTCAACCTTCAACTTTTAAACTATTCATATATACCCATTTCAATCAAGTCCAACCTATCCTTGGTTCCATCTTAATTTTTGTCAAAAATATTTAGTAATGTTCTAATAACACTATTAAATACATTTTTTACACAATCATGAAATCAAGAATATTTATAACATAAAAAATTCCAATATGGTAATTCAATGAAAATTGATCTTTTTTCAAACCTATTTTCATAAGATTTTTTGAAAAATATTTAGTAAAAACGTCGTCAACATATTTCACTTTCTCAAATAGTTGATCACTCATTAGTGGAGATGGTGTTGTACATTATTATGTATTCCTATAGAATGCTGTCATCTAGAATCAATATTGATTTCATTGAGGTAAATATTTATGATTCCCTAAAAACACAATCCTTGAAGAATGTTTCAACATAACTAAGTGTCACGACCCATCCTCGGGGCCCGTGCCGTGACTACCCCAAGCCCGCCTTCCATAGGCCAGGGGCTGGCGACTAGCACCGAAGGCATAAATCCCGATAACTGGGAAGGCATTGCCTTTATAAAAGTAACAAAACACCACAGAGTACAAGTGGAAGTAAAACACTAAGTACAAAAAGAAGTGATGAAAGTAAATGGGCCAGAATACAAACCCAAAAGAAAGTACAACTACAACTGAACAAAGTACAACAAAAAAAGACAACAGCTGGAGGGACGAAAGAGGCTCCTGGGTCGTCCTCCTCGGATCCTACCTGAAGGGTAGGTACAGATGGCGCAACTCCTGGATCGTCCACCACGAATCCTACCTGAAGGGTAGGTACGGATAGCCTCCACAGTGCTCTCATCCGTCAACCTCCTCTGAGTGTCGTCTCGCCGTGAAGTCCACCTCCGGACACTGACTCGTCGTGTAGTCCACCTCCGGGTACCGTCCAGTCCTCGAACACTCGGCCTCCGTCAGCACTGTCTGTCGTCTGTAACCAACACAACGAGGTGCGGGCATAGCCCGTGCATGGGTGAGTATAACGATACTCAGTAGGGACCCCGAGACCCTCAAGGTCTCACTAAAACCAACAAGGTTAACCACAAAAAAGATCTCAACAGATAACCTCTACTTAGGTATATGCCCATACATATCCCTAAGTTATCAAGTAACCCATCTCAATTATGAGGAAACACAAGGATTATGAAATCAACGGATAACCACTACCCATGTATATGCCCATACATATACCTAAGTTATCAAGTGACCCATCTCATTCATGAGGTAAACACAAAGGTCAAAGATTCAGCTCAAACCAGGATTTTCATTATCGAAACCGTAACTGCTGAAGAGCTCCGTCTCTGGAGTGTACAGCGGTCCTGTCACGAATCCGAGGTACTGCTCACTAACCTAAGACTGCTGAGGTACTCCTCCTGTAGAGTACCGCGGGTCAGCCACCCAAACACAGTAGTGCTTCCCGCCGGGGTATGTCACCCAAACACTGTAGTGCACACCCCCAAGTTGCCTGATGAGGTACTCTCCAGACGAGTACCGCGGGTCTGCACTGTCACACAGGTAGTGCTCCGTCCGCCATGGGTCTGCACCCAAACAAGGTAGTGCTCCGTCCACTGGGCTAGTCGACTCACTCCAAGTCGAGTCGGTCAAGCAGTCGTCAGGTCTCAGTCGGCTACACGGTCTCCGTACTCCGGACGCTCGTCTCCGGGAGGGTCCGCTCCACGAGCTAAAGGTCGATACTCCAAGTATCTCAAAGTCCCACGAAGAAGTATCTCAAAGGACCGCCTCGTCACAGGGGTATCAACGCAAGAGACGATGCGTCAATCGGACGCCCGGTCTGTGAGTTATTAGCCTTTTCGTCCCCGGGGCCCGGTTGGTTTCGTGAGCAAACCAAATCCGGACGTATCACAACTGTACCCCGAACTCTCATAGGGTATACTCATAGGGACCATTTCTCAACGAGATCACCAACGCCGCTGACGGTTTGTCAAACAGACGTCTGGTCTGAAAGATATCAGCTTTTCCGTTCCAGGGGCCCGGTTGGATTTCGGGTACAATCCAACCCGGCCAAACTCCAATAGTGTCCAAAACTCGGGCGAAGCATGCCAAAAGTTCCGTCCCATCAAGAGTAAAACAACGAGACAGACGACGCATCAATCGGACGCCCGGGCTGTGAGTTATTGGCTTTTTCGTTCCAGGGGCCCGGTTGGTTTCGTGAGCGAACCAACCCGACCGCACTCCAATGACATCCAAACCTCGAGCGGAGTAAGCCAAAAGATCCGTCTCACTTAGAGGAAACCATCAAAGTCGACGGCACGTCAATCGGACGTCCGGAGCTCAAGATACGAGCGTTTCCGCTCCGAGGGACCGGTTGGTTTCGTGTACGAACCAACCCGGACGAACCCAAAGTTCTCCAAAACCTTGAGTGCGATATACCGAAACGACCGGCTCGATCCAAGGATCGCGTTGCCACTGACGGAGAGTCGTTTGGAGGCCCGTAGCTCAAGTTATTGGAAAAAGACCGAAAACAGTCCGGAAACGGGGGGTCTGGGCCCGGGTCGACCTGGCCCGACCCCCCTGGGTCGGACGAACCGGGTCGACCCGAACCTGGTCGGCCCAACCCGGGTCCGACCCGGCTAGACCCGGCACGGCCGGCGCGGCGCGGCGCGGCCTGGGCGCGACCCGGCCGAACCGGCGGGTCGGATCGGCGGCTATGGCCGAGCCGTGGGCGGGGGGGGGGGGGGGGGGGGGCGCTACCCCCGCGGATGAGAAGCGCGGCCCCTCGTGGGGCCGCCCCGAGTCAACCGGATGCGGCGGCCCGACCGCGTCCCTCCACCGGTTCTGCGTGGCCGCCGCGACTTCAGCCGCGGCGGGTTTTGCCGGCGGCGCGCCGGGCGCCGCCGCCGCCTCCGACCGCCAGTGCCGCCGTGCCGGCGTGGCACACCGGCGGGAGTTTCCGCGGGCCACCGGATGCGCTCCGGTGGTCCGTTTTGTGTGCGGTATTTGCCAGTGGTCCTCCCGGGACCTGATCATCACTGCGAGGCTCTCAAATCGTCTTCGCGGCCCGCTTCGACGTCACCCGTCAATCCGCACGTCAAAATGAAACGTGCCGTCTTCGCGGTTCTCTGGCGCGGCGTGCTGGCCCTGCGCCCCTTCGTCGTGGCCCGACTCCGTCCGCAGATATCTTCGGGTTTCTTTGACGCGGCGCGACGGCGTCGCGTGCTTGTTCTTCCTTTCACGGCGTGGCGCGACGGCGCCGCGCATATCTTCCGCATGAAACCGCATGGTGCGACGACACCACACTTTCTTGTACCAACCACAAGAAACCAACACAAAAAAAGGAGGAGGGTCGGCCGTGTTTGTGCGGTCCGACCCCCTCGCGTTATTCGATAACAAATGGTTTTAATCCACGATCATCATCAAGTTGGTATTCACGAAAAAATATAAATAATTGAATACAAACCCCTACCTTGGGTATAAGACGATCGGAAGGAGGCGTCGTCGTTCGAGGTTCGTCACGGTATGGCATCGCGAGGATGACGATGTCGAAGGGGGACGTCGGCGTTCGTCCGAATCGAGGGAAGGCGAAGCCGTCATCGCTCGCTACCCGATTCTGCTTCCGAGCTTGTTCGTCGATCCGTTGACGATGAAGGTGAAGAAGAAGATCCGTTGAAGAGTCTCGCCGCGGAAGGGGAGAAATTCCGTGGAAGGAAAACGAGCGTTCTTCATCAGAGGTGGCGCGTTCTTCGCGTTCTTCGCGTTCTTCGTCGAAGAACGAAGAATTCTCCCTCTGCTCTCCCAAAGGTTTTACACAACACAAACCCCTCAACAAAAATAAAATAAGTCCTCAAATTATTTTATTATCAACTTAAGAATTTGAAAAACAAAAGATAAGAAACGAACAATTAATTCGAAGAATTAATTGTAAAACTTAACTGCCCAATTAAATTGGGGCGTTTCTTAACCAGAAAAATGCACGGTTGACTTCTTTTAATAGGGGGTGCGGGTGCGTTACTGAAGAAGAAAAGAAACGGTGGGGCTCGTGCGGGCCCTCACCTCACAAATATCCTACCAAGTGGGTAGGATATTTTTAATTTCACCCTATCCGCTTCAACCCAGCTTAAGCAGCTTTTAAGTGGTCTTTAAGCGGCTTTAAGTGAAATAAAATAAAATTGTCGTACATCTTTATTTTATTTCTTTACTTAAACCCCAAAAAAGAAAAATTAAAAAGCACAACCGAGCAAATGCAACTTCGAAAGAGGCGTTTCTAAGCAAAAACCGGCACTGCGATTTCATCGGTGCCCTCGGAATTCGATTCCGAGCACCGGTTCAAAAGTTAGAAAAACCCGCTCGTTCGTTCACTGAACGTACCCGAGCCCAACTTCGGAAATTGATTCCGGGCACACCGGTCCTTAGAATCTGGCGCCGTCAGAAACTGCGTTCTTGTAAAATTCCAAAGAAAATTTAGGGAAAAATTTCCCTTGAAATTTACGGGTCTTTACATTACTCCCACCTCAGGGATTTACGTCCTCGTAAAGCTTTATCACAAACTAAGGTCACTAAAGCGGTAGAAAGCACGCATCTGAGCCTTTCGCTCCCATGTGCTCACCTGGAGGTTCCTGTACTGTCAAGAATGTGCACCCAAGGAATCGATTATCCCCGTAGGACCACCCCTGTCGATCCTCAATCCCCATTGGAACCTCCGTGCATGTCGCCCTATTATCGACGTCCAACTCCCTATGGTCGATGATGTGCGAAGAGTCGATCACATATCTCCTCAGTTGAGATACGTGGAAGTCATCGTGCACCTGGTGCAACTGAGGTGGATGGGTCAAGCGGTAAACCACCCCGCCTACCCAGCTGAGGACCTAAGAAGGTCCGCTGAACCTTGGAGATAACTTGCCGATTTGGCCACTTCTCCGCAAACGTCGTCGAGGTGAGACCCGTATAAGGACGCGATCGTCATCCTCGAACTCCAGAAGTCTCCAATTCTTGCTAGAACTGAAACTCAAAACAACTACTTCCACGAGGGTAAGGTTGACCGACTCAAGAGTGATCGGTCGCACCCTACTGTGCATGAGTTTATCCAGTGCTGCCTGGGGTTTCCTTTCCGCCGACCAAGGAAAACCCATCCCGATGTCGTGGTTAAACCACATCCTTTTTTCCTAATACCATCAATTTGTGTATGAACTGTGATTGCCAAGTCCATACTCAAACCAACATTGTAAGGCCTCGACGCTGCCACCAAGAGATTCCAACCGAAACTCTCGCCTCGAGGGTCTGACCACACCGTCGGCGTAAGTGTGATTATCGAGTCTCCTCCCAAGGTATCTCCAGACGTGAGGGTCAAGTCCACGGCTTACCGGAAACTCTAGGTCTGGGAAAAGATTGTGAAAGCGAGGAATGATTCATATCGACGTCTGTTACTATAGCAGCTAGTAGTGGACACAGACTGTCCCTTGAATCATTTTTAGATCCATTGGGTCACACTCCTTGACCGCAAGCAGCCGCACTCTTCCTCTGCCCTCCAGCTCCCTGAGCCTGGCGGGGATAACTAAGGCGGGTGGTTGTAGCATGTTAAGATGTACACCACCTCATACCGCTCTCTTAGTTCTGCCTCCATGTCTGCCGCTTCGCAGACTCAACTCAATTTAAAGCTTCCTCTTCTTGAAACATATAACATGACCGAGTCTCTAAGACTGGCACTGGTCTACTGTTTCTTACTGCACTGTGCAGTCTTCATCCTCTCCTGGATGAACTGCACCTCCTTTGCATACGATCTGGAAGAGCTGCTAAAATTTCTCCTTTACCGAAAAGAGAAACCTGGTCTCATCCTCTGGATGAACCACATTCGTTGCCTAATACAGTCAATCCCAACATGAATGATGCATTCATGCCATGGATGACATCGTAAGGCCTAAACGTAACTACCAAAAGATCCAACTGTCACTCTCACCTCCAAGGGTCGAGTCACACTGTCGGCATCAGGGTGAGGTCACTGGGTCTCCTCCAATAGAAATCTCGAAAGTGAGGGTCAAGTCAACAGTTTTAACCGGGACCACTCAGTATCAACCAAACAAAAAGATAGGAAAGCAAACAAAGATAAGTGTCTTTTTTTTATTATTTCAGATCATAATACAAAGACACAAATACAACAGCAACATGGAACTAGAAGTACAAAGGACGTATCCACTAGTTCCTCTCCTGTCCACATACTCCCGGAGCTCTATTGCCTTGTCCATTGCTCGACTGTTGCTCAAGCACTCGTCGCTGTTTCTGCCTCGGTGGATCCTCCAACGCCTGTGGATCAACTGTACGAGGAGTTGGACAGTCACGTGCCAGGTGACCCTTTCCGCCGCAGGAGTAACACAGCCTGTTTCTGGAACGCCTGGCTCTGACCCCACCCCGGGTGCCCCACACCACCGGTCCTAAAACCCGAGATCATCCAACTACTGGTCTGGTCCTCCTGGACCTCTGCATCATCTGTCTACTTCCCACAGATGATTCGGCTACTGATCGAAAACCCTGCGGCAAAGGCAGAAGTTCATGTACACGCTTGGGGTGTAGAGCTACTGGCACAAACTCCACCCTGAAGAAGGTCTCGAAGTCTTCCCATGTGAAGGCCATCCCGTCGCAAAACTGAAACAAGTGGCCCCACCACCTGCCTGCTGCTTCCTGAAGAAGGCTGGCAGCAAAGATCACCATGAGGTCTGCCGGCGTCCCCACTAGCCTGAAGACTCTCACCACAGCCTCCAGCCAATCCTCAGCCGCCTGCGGGTCCGTCTCTCCCCAGAACCTGGGTGGCCTCTGGCGCTGGAACTCGTGCAGCGCACTCAAGTGGCATGCATCGCCTACTGCTGGGACTGGTGGCATCGGTGGCCCAACGTATGGTAGTACCGCTGGTGCCTCCGCTGGTGCCTCAACTGCAAGAGGGCCCTGTACCGAAGCCTCGTCGCTCGACAAGCTGTCAGTACACACGTCCCTCTGGGCTCTAGCTGGTTGTCCGAGAAAAGGCATCCTGAAAGAAACAACGTGACATGGTCAAATGATTATCCCTGGTGAGTTGACCTGGTTTGAGCTGACATTTAAATAAAACTTCTGGAAAACATACACGCAATCATTGTTTTCGTGCACAAACTCGGAAATCAGTTGTCAAGGTCCTGGTGTATGGATACGTCGGCCGCCCGCACCAACACTGGACTCCCTGAACTGAAAACCACACTCGGTACTATTAACACTATTGATTCACAGAAAGAAACATCAGAGTTATAAGTTCTATGGTAGAACCTAACTCCTCTGATACCAATTTGTCACGACCCGTCCTCGGGGCCCGTGCCGTGACTACCCCAAGCCCGCCTTCCATAGGCCAGGGGCTATCGACTAGCACCGAAGGCGTAAATCCCGATAACTGGGAAGGCATTTCCTTTATAAAAGTAACAAAACACCATAAAGTACAAGCGGAAGTAAAACACTAAGTACAAAAATAAGTGATGAAAGTAAATGGGCCAGAATACAAACCCAAAAGAAAGTACAACTACAACTGAACAAAGTACAACAGAAAAAGACAACAGCTGGAGGGACGGAAGCGGCTCCTGGGTCGTCCTCCTCGGATCCTACCTAAAGGGTAGGTACAGATGGCGTAGCTCCTGGATTTTCCACCACGAATCCTACCTGAAGGGTAGGTACATATAGCCTCCACAGTTCTCTTGTCCGTCAACCTCCTCCGAGTGTCGTCTCGCCGTGAAGTCCACCTCCAGACACTGAATCGTCGTGTAGTCCACCTCCGGGTACCGTCCAGTCCTCGAACACTCGGCCTCCGTCAGTATTGCCTGTCGTCTGCAACCAACACAATGAGGTGAGGGCATAGCCCGTGAAGGGGTGAGTATAACGATACTCAGTAGGGACCCCGAGACCCTCAAGGTCTAACTAAAACCAACAAGGTTAACCACAAAGAAGATCTCAACAGATAACCTCTACTTAGGTATATGCCCATACATATACCTAAGTTATCAAGTAACCCATCTCAATTATGGGGAAACACAAGGATTATGAAATCAACGGATAACCACTACCCAGGTATATGCCCATAAATATACCTAAGTTATCAAGTGACCCATCTCATTCATGAGGTAAACACAAAGGTCAAAGATTCAGCTCAGACCAGGATTTTCATTATCGAAATCGTAACTGCTGAAGAGCTCCGTCTCTGGAGTGTACAGTGGTCCTGTCACGACTCCGAGATACTACTCACTAACCTAAGACTGCTGAGGTACTCCTCCTGTCGAGTACCACGGGTCAGCCACCCAAACACAGTAGTGCTTCCCGCCGGGGTATGTCACCCAAACACAGTAGTGCACACCCCCAAGTAGCCTGCTGAGGTACTCTCAGGACGAGTACCGCGGGTCTGCACTGTCACATAGGTAGTGCTCCGTCCTCCATGGGTCTGCACCCAAACAAGGTAGTGCTCCGTCCACTGGGCTAGTCGACTCACTCCAAGTCGAGTCGGTCAAGCAGTCGTCAGGTCTCAGTCGGCTACACGGTCTCCGTACTCCGCACGCTCGTCTCCGGGAGGGTCCGCTCCACGAGCTAAAGGTCGATACTCCAAGTATCTCAAATTCCCATGAAGAAGTATCTCAAAGGACCGCCTCGTCACAGGGGTATCAACGCAATAGACGGCGCGTCAATCGGACGCCTGGTCTGTGAGTTATTAGCCTTTTCGTCCCCAGGGCCCGGTTGGTTTTGTGAGCAAACCAAATATGGCCATATCACAACTGTACCCCGAACTCTCATAGGGTATACTCATAGGGACCATCTCTCAACGTGATCACCAACGCCGCTGACGGTTCGTCAAACGGACGTCTGGTCTGAAAGATATCAGCTTTTCCGTTCCAGGGGCCCGGTTGGATTTCGGGTACAATCCAACCCGGCCAAACTCCAATAGTGTCCAAAACTCGGGCAAAGCATGCCAAAAGTTCCGTCCCATCAAGAGTAAAACAACGAGACAGACGGCGCGTCAATCGGACGCCCGATCTGTGAGTTATTGGCTTTTTCGTTCCAGGGGCCCGGTTGGTTTCGTGAGCGAACCAACCCGACCGCACTCCGACGACATCCAAACCTCTAGCGGAGTAAGCCAAAAGATCCGTCTCACTTAGAGGAAACCATCAAAGTCGACGACACGTAAATCAGACATCCGGAGCTCAAGATACGAGCATTTCCGCTCCGAGGGCCCGGTTGGTTTTGTGTACGAACCAACCCGGCCGAACCCAAAGTTCTCCGAAACCTTAAGTGAGATATACCAAAACGACCGTCTCGATCCAAGGATTGCGTTGCCACTGACGGCGAGTCGTTTGGAGTCCCGTAGATCAAGTTATGGGCAAAAGACCGAAAACGGTCCGGAAACGGGGGGTCTCGGCCCGGGTCGACCCGGCCCGACCCCCCTGGGTCGGTCCGAACCGGGTCCACCCGAACCGTGTCGGCCCGACCTGGGTCCGACCCGGCGAGACCCGGCCCGGCCGGCGCGGCTCGGCCCGGTCTGGGCGCGACCCGGCCGAACCGGAGGGTCGGCTCGGCGGGGGGGGGGGGGGGGGGGGGGCTGCCCCCACAGATGAGAAGCGCGGCCCCTCGTGGGGCCGCCCCGAGTCAACCGGACGCGGCGGCCCGGCTGCGTCCCTCCACCGGTTCCGCGCGGCCGCGGCTTCAGCCGCGGCGGGTTTTGCCGGCGGCGCCCTGGGCACCGGCGGGAGTTTCCGCGGGCCACTGGATGCGCTCCGGTGGTCCGTTTTGTGTGCGGTCTTCGTCAGTGGTCCTCCCGGGACCCGATATTCACTGCGAGGCTCTTAAATCGTCTTCGCGGCCCGCTTCGTCGTCACCCGTCAATCCGCACGTCAAAACGAAACATGCCATCTTCGCGGTTCTCTGGCGCGGCGTGCTGGCGCCGCGCCCCTTCGTCGTGGCCCGACTCCGTCCGTGGATATCTTCGGGTTTCTTTGACGCGGCGCGACGGCGTCGCATGCTTGTTCTTCCTTTCACGGCACGGCGCGACGGTGCCGCGCATATCTTCCGCATGAAACCGCATGGTGCGACGGCACCACGCTTTCTCGTACCAACCACAAGAAACCAACACAAAAAAAAAGGAGGAGGGTCGGCCGTGTTTGTGCGGTCCGACCCCCTCGCGTTATTCGATAACAAATGGTTTTAATCCACGATCATCATCAAGTTGGTATTCACGAACAAATATAAATAATTGAATACAAACCCCTACCTTGGGTATAAGCCGATCGGAATGAGGCGTCGTCGTTCGAGGTTCGTTGCGGTATGGCGTCGCGAGGATGACGACGTCGAAGGGGGACGTCGGCGTTCATCCGAATCGAGGGAAGGCGAAGCCATCGTCGCTCGCTACCCGATTCCGCTTCCGAGTTTGTTCGTCGATCCGTTGACGATGAAGGGGAAGAAGAAGATCCGTTGAAGAGTCTCACCGTGGAAGGGGAGAAATTCTGTGGAAGGAAAACGAGCGTTCTTCATCAGAGGTGGCGCGTTCTTCGCGTTCTTTGCGTTCTTCGTCGAAGAACGAAGAATTCTCCCTCTACTCTCCCAAAGGTTTTACACAACACAAACCCCTCAACAAAAATAAAATAAGTCCTCAACTTATTTTATTATCAACTTAAGAATTTGAAAAACAAAAGATAAGAAACGAACAATTAATTCGAAGAATTAATTGTAAAACTTAACTGCCCAATTAAATTGGGGCATTTCTTAACCAGAAAAACGCACGGTTGACTTCTTTTAATAGGGGGTGCGGGTGCGTTACTTAAGAAGAAAAAAAACGGTGGGGCTCGTGCGGGCCCCCACCTCAAAAATATCCTACCAAGTGGGTAGGATATTTTGAATTGCACCCTATCCACTTCAACCCAGCTTAAGCAGCTTTTAAGTGGTCTTTAAGTGGCTTTAAGTGAAATAAAATAAAATTGTCATACATCTTTATTTTATTTCTTAACTTAACCCCCCCAAAAAAAAATTAAAAAGCACAACCGAGCAAACGCAACTCCGAAAGAGGCGTTTCTAAGCAAAAACCGACACTGCGATTTCATCGGTGCCCTCAGAATTCGATTCCGAGCACCGGTTCAAAACTTAGAAAAACCCGCTCATTCGTTCACTGAACGTACCTGAGCCAAACTTCGGAAATTGATTCCGGGCACACCGGGCCTCGGAATCATGCTCCGACAGAAACTGCGTTCTTGTAAAATTCCAAAGAAAATTTAGGAAAAAATTTCCCTTGAAATTTCCGGGTCTTTACACTAAGTTCGCGAGATCTTAAAAAATGAGAAACCCCAAGATTCCTTTAATGTTATAGCCTGAAAAATTTCCATAAATAGTAAAGTCATTTATCGCCTCATACAACATGGCTCTAAATGTGAATTTTTCAATTCTATGAGCAACATAAGATCTGACACCTGTATCCCACATCAATTTTATTTCTTCAATAAATGGATCCAAATATAAATCAATATCCTTACTAGGTTGTTTTGTTCTAGATATAAGAAGAGAAAACATAATGTATTTCTGCTTCATGAATAAACATGGTGGAAAGTTATTATTCACCAAAATAATTGGCCATGTATTGTGAGTACTACTCTATAAACTAAAACTATTTATTCCATCTGTAGATAATGTGATATGTAGGTTTCTTGACTCATTTACAAATTCAGGATACTCATAATCAATTTTCTTCTACTGAGGAGAGTCTACTGGGTGACGTAGTTTCCCATATTAAATTCATATATCTGTGTGTCATGTCAATTGTCTAGTGGTTTTATAGAATCCATAAATTAATCTAATCCTTTTAATGACATGAAAGTAACATACATCTTTTGAAGGATTTGATCCAAATTTCTTGTATCGATTCACTCCACAATTGTGAAATTTTATGAGTAATTCATGGTCCTTGAAAAAAAATATTAAATCATTTGGATAAGAATTTGTTTTTTGAAAGATCATCCCCATTGAATGTAGAATTCATTTAATATCAAATATTTGATATGGAAGCTCATTTTCTACTGGCATCATATCATTCAGGAGACTAAGTAGTTCTATAAATCCGGCGTCACTCCATCCACTATCATCTTTCAAATTATACAACTTAAATATAGCTGAAAATGTTTTATATTTAGTAAAACCAATATACAATGGTCTCTTAGAACAACTATTTAACTTCTCAAATAACTTTGGAAAATCATGAAGGATATATTCAATTTCCATTTTCATTTCTTCCATATGATCTCCATCATCATTTACACTATAATTAATATCAAATGATCTATAAAATGTTATATCATAATTAGTGTGTACATTCAGTTTCTCCTCATTTTTAGCCCAAAATTCATAGCTTTGATCTATTACATAAAAAATAAAATGTTCTTCCAACTCTTTGGGGCTAATTTTTTTTAATAAAAAAATTTTAAACATGGAAAAATGGTTTTAGAGGGGTTTCATGCATTATTTGTTGAAAACATGGTGAACTATTTAACACCATATTAATACTATTTTTTAATAGGATTAGTGTACATCTATTTTTTTTTCATATTCATCATATTGGTTTCCTAAAATAAATTTTAAAAAAAATTAAATAAATACAAGAAATTTATTCATAATCAAAGGATAAATTTATGGATAATTCTAATAAGGGGAACCCAACATATGAATGTTATTGGTGATGCTTCCTGACAAGCTATCATTTTACACAAGGTTGATGTGAAAATTAACAACATGGGGTAAAATTTTTTCCTGAATATTTTAACTTTATATCAATAATAAAGGGATTGATATTTTAAAATACCTTTGTTTAAATCCCACATCATATAAAGCATTACTAAATATTTATTTTAATAAAAGAGAAAGGGGATTATGGTGGACATCTTGAATATCACATAACCAGGTTTCCAAGTATGAAAACATTAGTGGGAAGAAAAAATATGGACATAGAGGAGAAACAAAACTTCTAAGGACTAATAGAGAGTGATAGAGAACATGGACAATAGAAAGTTAATAACCACAAATCCAAAAATCTATGATGAGTTAAATGACCATTCATTCAATAGAAATGAAAGTAATAAAACAACATTTTTGTCTCAAGATCATATTTTATAAAGTTGAGAGAATTTATACTATCATGATAGATAACATAAGAAAATATAATTAATTTATTTATTTCCATTTCATAAGCATAATCTCATCCTTTGGTTGATATTCGATCAATTTCAACTTCATCTCTTACTACAAGAAGTAAAGATGATTTTTTATGCCTAAAGCACTAACAAATCAAAAGTTCCATAATATAATGACAATTTGTTCCTTATATATCCAGTTATCATCAAAACTAAAATGGGTAGATGAGAAAAAACACTATATATGTTTAATTTATTATCTTATTTATTTAACTATTTCTAAAAAAATATAATTTTTTAATTTTTTAATTTTTAAAATTTTCAATTTGAATTTAAATAATATGAATTAAATTACATAAAAATAAAAATCAAATAGTTTTAAGGTTCTATAATCCTTGGACTATTTTATACAGAAAACACCGATTTTGATATAAAATGTAATTGATATTTTGATTTTTTTTGTTGAAATATTTTCAGAAAAATGAAAAATTGGAATGAGTAATTTTCTAGGAAAAACATCATCATCATGGTATTTTAAGAAACAAAATACTATTTCATCATGTGGTGAATAAGAATAGCACATTACTGATAGAATTTATTGTTCTCAATCCTTTAGGATTGATCAAATTTTTTCTAAATTTGATATTTTCTTTGAAAAGTAACTTATTTAACGAGAAAAGTTTTTTATTATTTAAATATTGAAGAATATTTTAAATCATTCAAGAATAAATCTTATACAACTAGATTTAACTAATTTTGATAAATTTAAATATTAACATTGATTGATGTAAATTTAATAAATAAGTTTTAATAGAATCTATTTTGTTGAAATAAAAATTATTTTACATGGATAAAATCATTACAATTTAGAGTCCTACTTCAAGTCAACTTTATTATTTTGGATTTAATAAATTAATGACATGATATGTTCACTTTGGATTCTTAATTCTGTTGAATTTTATGGTTTACTAATATAAAATTAAATCCATTTTTATGTCCTTATAGAGGTAATATGATACCCCACAGATGTGACCATCTCAATTGCATGACATAAATAATGTTTCATTACAATACATTACCATGAACTTTTATGTTAAGAGTATTACAAAATTAGTACAAAAAATTAATAAAAAACTCATGTATTTTTAAACTAATGGACATTTTTTGGAACAATATATACAACAACATGATCCATAAGAATCATTAATTGTTCTTATTAGGATCAAGCTCCTAATGTCACATTGTTCTTATTAAGACCAAGATTCTCATATATATATTTGACCCAATTATTATCTTTTTCAGCCTCTCCAAATTATTTATACTCTTCTTTCAAAATATGAGGTTTTTTGTAGAGTCTTACTCCTTAGAGTTTCCACTAAAACTTTCTGATTACCAATGAAATTTTATTCATTAATTTCAACCTTGCTTTTATTTCTTATAGTTGATAAAACTATAGCCATATTTGAAATTATAACCCACTACTTAATACTTCTTAAAAAAAACTTCATTTATTTTATAACACATCTAATAAACACTATGTATGTTTTACTTTAAACCATCTAAAAAACATCATTCTTTAACATTGACTTTTGGTTCCACTATTAGGAATATCTAATTACCATCCTTTTAATTATAAAAAATGGGATACATTAACCTTTTATAATGAATATATTATGTGTATTTATTTATTTATTGTTCAAAAATGGATATTTTATAAACCCAATAAGATACATTTATTTTCTCTCAAACAATTCAAATCTCCAATACAATGTATCTTATTTTCTAATCATCCTCCTCACTCATTTATTAATTGTTTGGTGAGATCTATTTACATTTTTTATCATCATTCATGCTTTACTATTGGCATATCCCTGTGTTCAAAAATTTTTTCATAGTAAAATCACAAAACATATAATTAATGTATTGTTTCATATTTATGTTTAATTTATTTCTTTTCATTATTACTCATATAATAATTTTTTCTTTTACAAGTAGATTATTTTGTTCGATTTGGGGTGATTTGTTCAATGCTGCTCATGATCGCAAGAGATTGGAATTTGAGCCTAAAATTGAGATAGTGAAAATGAGTAAATTCATCAAGAATGAATAAAACCATAAAAAAATGAATTCCTACTACTTATTTAATTAATTTTTTCATTATTTTATCTACTATTTTTAAGTTAATTTCCTTATCATTTTTAGTCAATACTTTTTTAGTTTTTTCACAGATCTTTTGGGAAGTCATATTTTGATTACAACTATCTACAACAAGCCACAAAAGAAATAAAATGATTATTTCGTATAATTTAACCATGTTTTCCATTTTCATTTCCTTTCTTTTTTGACCTGAAAAAACTGCATATTTATTCAATGTTATTAGATGAAAAATATTTCTTGTTGTTGAAAGTCTCTACTCCTATGAATTTCATCAATGATAGAGGGTTTTCGGCTAAGAACATTGAGTGTGACATCTGTGTATTTATTTTCAGGTATTTTCCATTATTTATTTTGGTATATATTTTCCCTTATTTAGAGTAAATAGAGGTTTTTGGGTGGAAAATCCCTAGAACACGATTGAAACATAGTTAGTGAAAACCATGCACCTCAGACCAGGTAACCATGTGCTCTGGATAGAGCATGCACACAATTGCTGCACAGTTTATTAAACTGTGCGACCAAACCGTGTGACCAATTGAGAAAATAAACTTTTTTATTCGAAGTTTTACCTTTTCAAATTTAACCCCTCCTCTACCCATTTTCTTCCCCACTTATAATTTTCTACCATAAGAGGTCTCCAAGC
Source organism: Viscum album (assembly GCA_963277665.1). NCBI lineage: Eukaryota > Viridiplantae > Streptophyta > Magnoliopsida > Santalales > Viscaceae > Viscum > Viscum album. Next base: position 1,151,810,130 of record OY728126.1, read on the forward strand.
CCCCTCAAGCTCCCTTGGCACCTTTTTTGAAGGGGATTTGGTGGGGGAAACTCAAAGGTTCTTCAATTAAGTGATTCTATCTCTTATTTCTTCTTTATCTTTAGGGTTTGTTCCATCTTTCTTGAGGTTATATTTTTAAAATAGATAGGGTTTCATCCCTGGGGTTTAATTATGAGTTTTTGGGTTTAATATCTTTCATTAGGGTTCATTTTTTTCTTTCTTATGGTGTTGTTGAGGTGAGGTTGAATATTTCCACTGTTTTTGGGGGTTTTGACATCAAAGGCTGGTGGTTCCATATCTAAAAATTATTTGGTAATTTTTTTGCTAGTTTAATTAATTTATCACGATACTTGATTATTAAAAGTGGCGATAAAGTAGTTTTTGAATGATTTTAACATGCATTTGATTTTCAAGTGGCATGTTTATGTGAAATGGGGTGTGTTTTTTTCTGAACCCATGTTGTATCACTTGGTAATGTTTTATGAATTGTGAAATGAGTTTATTAAATTATTAAAGGGTTGAAAATTGTGTTTTGATATGGTATTGGGGTGAATTTGGTCTTAAAAGAGGGTTTTGAATGGGTTTTTGTGTGTAAAACCATGAGACACTTCTTGGAATTGTTTTACCAAATTTTTTAATGGTTTATTAAATGATATAAAGGGTAAAAAACATGTTTGAATACTATTTTTGTGTGTGTATGAATATAAAATGGAATTTGGGTGTGTGTGTGATGTTATGTGATATGTGAAACTTGTTTGAGCATAAAAGGGAAGCCAGAGTATCTAGGTGGGAGAACTAGGTCTTGTTTTCTAGTGATTCAACAATGACTGTGACTTAGTTTCACTTAGAGAGATTGATGATGAAAAAAACAACAATATATGGAAAATGATTAGATACCACTATAACTTTGGATATTTCTACTTTGTAGTGGATCGTGCATGAGAAATCTATTGGTTGTGGTTCCTATACCACATTTCACTAAGATAAGAGGTACATAGGGTCCCACTACTAGCTAGTGCTTAGGGGTAGTTCCCATGATTAGTGATCATTATCTATATTTCACCTATCATCGGCTTACAACACCATTTGGTTGTAAATTTTAAGAATCAAGTGCATTCTCTTTAAAAATTATTTTCTTTAAAACTGTATTTCATTTAGAGATATTTTTATTAAAATTATTACTATCATTTCCTTTGTATAAAACCTTGAAAGTTATTTACCTTTATAATATTTAAAGCATGGAATCTTTTTATTGGGTGGAATCCTACTTGGATTAGTCTCACACCCTACTTACACCTTTGGGTGTAAGAAGACTTGGTAATGTTTGACATAGGTAAGGGAAAGGCTTTTGGTGATGGTAGATTGGGTTGATAGCTGTCTTCTTGGTGCGATGCTGTGGAGATGGATTGAGGGAAATTCCCCCTTGCCTTGTGGTGGTTTTTCAGTTAGACTTCCTGTACCTTTTTGTTATGTCCTGTTTGGATGTTGGTTTAAAACCCTATAATTCAATTTTGAAAAATTGTTTAAGGCTTGTTTGGTTAAATTTTAAGATTCGGTTTACCAAACTTTTCTAGTTGTTTTATTCTTATAAATTCTAGTAAATCATTCCCAATATTTATTTATGCTACCCAAACACTATTACCAGCCCATGGTGATCGGGAACACCCTTCGGGACATGCCACAGATTAGGTCAGGCACTGATTTGCATGAAGACCCAGCTTGGTTCATGAAAAAATGGTATTAGAGGAGGTTATTATGTTGATTCATTTTGTTTGGGATGAGTCGGGTTAGACAGGATTTAGGACTATCGGGGTTTGAAGTTCTGGCTGTGTGTGGGGTGCCAGGCCAACACACCTCATGAATGGCCTCAAGTCACCATGAGATGTTGAGATTTCTACTTGACTTCTCTTCCAAGTGGGACGTGTAGGCTACAGACTGCACGTGGACTCTGGATGGAGGTGAAGTGGTTTGGTCATTTTATTTTCATAAAAAGTTTAATTTATTTATATTTTATTGTTTGGATGAAGCTTTCTGAACCATTTTACTAATGTTTTCTCATGTGACTATTTCTTTTTTGTAGAAACATGCCTCTTAGAAGAACTCCCTTGCACCCATGGGATGAATCCATAGAGAGTTCTCCCACACAACTTGATCAAAGGTTAGTGGAAGCTGTGGTCAGTGCTGTTCAGGCTCTGGGAAAGGGAGCGGCTCCTACTACTACTCCAGTTAGATAAGATGAATCTTGTCCTAGGAAGGATAAATCTCAGGAGTTCCTCCAGAGTAAGACTCCTACTTTTTGGGTTAATGATGAGCTGTAGGAAGTAGAGGAGTGGCTCTAGAAGGTTGATAGTATGTTAAAGTTTGTTAAAACCCATGAGGAAGTCAATGTGAAATGTGATTCTTTATCGCAATAGGGTCCCAGTGGAATGTGTTGGGAATCAATTCTTCAGGCTAGGAAGTTTGAGCAAATGAGTTAGAAGGACTTCAAGACCATCTTCAATAAACAATATTGTCCTGAGGTACTATATTATTCCAGATCCTAGGAGTTCATGGATCTTTCCATGGGAGATTGGTTAGTAATGGAATATACTAAACATTTTACTGAGATAGTTTGGTACGCACCTGATATTATTTCTAATGAATATATGAAATCGTATAATTTTTATAAGGGGCTGCGACCAAATATTTATTCTCATGTATTCTTTTTCAGGATGAGAACCTATTCTTAGATAATTGATCATGATTTTATGGTCAAGATTGATCAAAAAGGAATTTCTAGGTTTTTGGAGTCGTTTCATCTTTGGGTAGTGGTATCTCCTCAAATAATAAGAGGATGTAGGATGAGAAAGGGAAGAATAGAGGTGATAGTTCAGGCCATCCTTCTAAGTAGTTTTATTCTGTAGCTTCTGATGCGGGATCTGTTGTGTGCCATCATTGTGGGAGGGTAGGGAACAATTGAACTGCTTTCAATTTTCCTTATAGGCCTTGTCTTTAGTGTGAAATTATGGGGCACTTGAAATGTTTATGTAGGGAGACACACCCATACTAGAGTGGGGAAGTATCTATGGCTTCCAGGGGAGCGTCTGTTTAGTCAGAGCTGACCTGGATGGTGGGGTCTCGGTTTGTTGGTCATATAGGTAAGACCATATCATATTCTGAGTAGATCTAGTTCAGGGTGAAGCCACTAGAAAGTTTCCATTCTTAGGTAGAGACTAGGCATCTTTATATTGTGGATTAGGAACTAGTAGGAAATTATGCAGGGCCCTCAATAGTTTGAGGTACCATTCTGATTGAATCTACCATGGAAGATGTTTTATTTGATACAAGTGCATATATTTATTTTATCTCTACCAGTATTTTTGATCTATTGAACTTTCCAACTGAGCTGGTGACTTTTGTAATGGAGTTAGTAATGTCATTGGGTAGGAAGAAGGAGAGGGGTCTTAGGTGTCCATATTCTTCTCTCTCTGTGTTAGGAGTTGATATGGAGTGGGATTTCTTAGTCCTGGAAATGAACCTTTTTGATGTGATCCTTACCATGGATTGGATGGTGCGCTTCCAAGAACATATCGATTCTTACAGGAGGCAGGTGAGTCTTATAGAATTTTATGGGAGTCCTCAGGTATTTCTTGGGGAATGGGATCCTCGGTCAGGTCATGTGGGACCTCTAATCATGGAGTTGGGAAATATTATCTTTTAGTTATCTTCACTTGTGAAGGAGGAAAATGGTGGTTCTCCCAAGTATGGACTACCTAGAATAGTGTATGAGTTCCCCAAGGTATTTCCAGATGACTTTTTAGGCTTAACCCTAGAGAGGGTTGTGGAGTTATCTATTGATCCAACACTAGGAACAAAACTAATTTCTCTTCTATCATATCATATTTTCCCCACCAATCTTAGGTAATTAAAGATATAGATTAACGATTTGGAATCCAAAGGATTCATTCGAACGAGTGTCTCTCCTTGGGCGACCCCAGTTTTGTTCACAAATAAGGCCAAAAGATCCCTCTGGATGTGTGTTGATTACCAGGAGCTAAATATGGTAACTATTAAGAATAAGTACCCTTTTCCCTGAATCGATGACCTGTTTGATCAACTGAAGGGGGGAAATGTGGTTTTATAAGATATATTTTTCTTCAGGTTATCACTATGTCCAGGTGAGAGAGGTGGAAATATCAAAGATGGCTTTCCGAAGTAGGTATAACCACTTTGAATATTTGGTAATTCCTTTTGAGATGACCAATTCTCCAGAAGTTTTTATGGAACTCATGAATAAGGTGTTCCCCCAGTATCTCGACTCTTTCATTGTGGTATTTGGGGATAAAATCATAGTTTATTTTATATCTGAGGAGGATCATGAGCATCACTTGCAAATTGTTTTGGGCACTCTGTGGGATCACTGCCTATATGCCATGATTTCAAAATGCACCTTCTAGATCAGGGAGGTGAAGTTTCTGGGTCATGTAATTTTAGATCAGGGAGTCTCGGTGGACCCCAAGAAGATCAACGTAGTTATTTCATGGGAGAAGCTGAATAAAGTGTTCGAGATCAGAATTTTTCTCATCTTGGAAGGTTATTATAGATGGTTTGTTTGATATTTCTCACGACTTTCTTCCTCTATGAAAAAACTCAACTAGAAAGGGGTGAAGTTTGTATGGAGCCTAGAGTTTCAGGAATCCTTTGAGGAGTTGAAGTGGCGGTTGACTAATGCACTGGTATTGATCTTACCAAATTTTGGGAATGGCTATGTGGTTTATTACTATGATTCAGGTATGGGTCTTAGGTTTGTTCTTATGCAAGGTTATCACATGGTGGCATATGGCTCCCACCAACTCTGACCACATGAAATGAATTACCCAACCCATAAATTGGATTTTTCTACCATTATGAATTCCCTAAATACTTAGTTCCATAATTTTTTGGGGTGAAATTTGTGGTCTACTCTGACCATTAAAGTTTGGCCTACATTTTCTCCCAGAAAGACTTGAACTTGAGGTAGTGCCATTGGATTGAGTTTTTTCAGGGTTTTGACTTTGATATTATCTATACCCTAGGAAAGGGAAATGTGGTGGCTGATGCCATGAGAAAAAAATTTAAAGTGTAGGATTTTAAGAAGCCTAGTGATGAGTGGGCTTTGATGGGGAACTTGGCCTAGATTCACTTGGAAACCAAGGAGCACAGTGGTTGTGGGTTCTTTGGGAGCATTCAGTTGTCTCATATTTTGGAACTGATTCAGCGGGAACAACCTAGTGATGAGTTGTGTCAGTGGTATATGCAGTTTATTCATGGTGGGGATACATCTTTTGATTTTCCTTCATCTCCCGATGGAGTATTCTTCTTTAAGGTTTGTTCAGTGGTGCTTTTGTCTCTAAGGAAGGTGGTGCTGCAGGATAGCCACTAGACTTAGTGGGAAATTCATCCCAGGACTAAGAAAATGTATTATGATGTTATTCGGTAGTTTTGGTGGCCAAGAATGTGGTTGGACATAGATTATTTTTTATCAAGGTGCTATACATGTCAGTAGGTAAAGGAAGAGCATCAAAGGCCCTCTGGTTTTCTTGACCCATAACCCATTCCTACCTAGAAGTAGGATGAGGTCTCCATGGATTTCATCATTGTATTACCTCACAAAATCTGCGGTAAGAACTCTATTTAGGTGGTTATTGATCATATGACCAAATTATCCCACTTTATTCTGATTATAGATACAACTAAAGTGGATGAACTGGGCCGATTGTATATTCAAGAGGTGGTAACACTTCAGAGGGTGCCATCAAAAGTTGTTTTAGATAGAGACCCCATTTTACCTCTCAATTTTGGGAAGGCCTTCAGATGGAATTGGGGTAAAAAATTAAGATGATTATGGAATACCATCCTCAAATGGATGGTCAGACAGAGTAGGAAAATCATATTTTAGAGGACATGTTTCATGCATGTGTTTTGGATTTTAAAGGATCATGGGATAGCCATTTGGGATTGGTTGAATTCTATTATTATAACAGTTACCAACAATATATCTGAATGGATCCATTGGAATCACTTTATGGACAACCTTGTTGGTCCCCTCTATTTTGCACTGAGGTGGGAGAGACATCACTTTTGGGACTGAGCCTCGTGCAGGAGACATCTGAGAAAGTCAAGTTGATTAGGCAGTGAATATTGATAGCTTAGAGTTTCACAAGTCTTATGATGACTAGAGGTATTGAGACCTTTATTTTTTTGGGTGATTAGGTATTCTTGAAGGTGGACCCTCACTTGGGTCATCTCTATTTTGGGACTAAGGTAAAGTTAACACTGAGGTATGTTATCCCTTTTGAAATAACTGAGAAGATTGGAAAGGTGGCATATAGGTCATATTTTACTTCTATGTTTAAATCTTTTCATGACATGTTTCATGTCTCCCAACTAAAGAAGTATAAACTAAACCTGTCCCATGTTATGAATTGGGAGGATTTGGAGAAAGAGATTGATTTATCAGTGTTTGAATGGCCAGTGTAGATAGTGGATTCCCAAGAAAAGGTTCTTTGTAGGAAATCTATTCTATTGGTCTGTGTCCTTTGGAAGTATGGGAATGATGTGAATGAGACATGGTAGTGGAAATCATGGGTTGAGTAAGAGTATCCATTCTTGTTTTCTGATCAATCTTCTAGTTGACTTTCTGAGGGAGGAAATTTTCAAGGTGGGGATAATTATCACATATGCATCTCTATTTTCAGGTATTTTCACATTTTAGTTTGGTATATCTTTTTCTATTTTGGTTCCCTTTTAAATTTGGAGGAAAATAGTGGTTTTTGGGTGGACAGGCCCTATTTCATGGTTAACATACGGTTAGTGAAAACCGTGCACCTTAGCCCAGGTAACTGTGCACTCTAGATAGAGTGTGCACATAGTTATCGCATAGTTTATTAAACCATACTGCCAAACCGTGTGCCCAACCCAAATTTTTTTAAAAAAAATCATTCCAAGTTTTTCCTTTTTGTATTTAACCCCTCCTCCACCCATTTTCTTCCCCACTCAATATTTTCTTCCATAGGAGGTCCCCAATCTCCCTCAAGCTCCCTTGGCACCCATTTTTGGAGAGGATTTTGTGAGGGAAACTCAAAGGTTCTTCAAGTAAGTGATTCTCCCTCTTATTTCTTCCTTATCTTTATGGTTCATTCCCTCTTTCTTGATGTTCTATTTTTTTCAATAGTAATGGTTTCATCCCTAGGGTTTAATTTTGAGTTTTTGGGTTTTAACTCTTCGGTTAGGGTTTGTTTTTTCTTACTTGTGGTGAGGATGATGATTTTCAACACTTTTTGGGGGTTTTGACATCAAAGGTAGTGGTTCCATCTCTAAACATTATTTGTTGAATTTTATTTCTAGTTTAATTAATTTAGCTTGATATTTGATTAATACAAGTGGTGATAAAGTAGTTTTTGAAAGAGTTTAACATGCGTTTGATTTTCAAGTGGCATGTTTATGTGAAATGGGGTGTGTTTTGTGTGAACCCATTTTTGATCACTTGGTAATGTTTTATGAATTGTACAATAAGTTTATTAAATTATTCAGGGGTTGTGAATTGTGTTTCGATATGGTATTGGGGTGAATTTGGTCTTAATAGAGGGGTTTGAATGGGTTTTTGTGTGTAAAACCATGAGACACTTCTTGAAATTGGTTTACCAAATTTTTGAATGGTTTATTTAATGATATAAAGGGTGAAAAAATTGTTTGAGGACTGTTTTGGTGTGTGTATGAATTTAAAATGGAATTTGGGTGTGCGAGTGATGTTATGTGATATGTGAAACTTGTTTGAGCATAAAAGGGAAACCTGAGTATCTAGGTGGGAAAACTAGGACTAGTTTTCTAGTGATTTGACAATGGTTGCGGCCTAGTTTCACTTAGTAGGATTAATGATGAAAACACTAAAAATATATGGAAAATTATTAGAGACCACTATAACTTTGGATATTACTCCTCTCTAGTGGATCGTGCATGAGAAAACTATTAGTAGTGGTTCCTATACCAAATTTCCTCAAGATACGAGGTACCTAGGGTCCCACTGATAGCTAGTGCCTAGGGGTAGTTACCATGATTAGTGATCATTGGATATATTTCACCTAGCATAATCACATAGTAGTGTTTCATTTTAAATTTTCAAAATCATGTGCATTATCTTTAATTTTTTTGTTTAAAACTGTCTTTCATTTAAGGATGTTTTTCTTAAAATTGTTACTAGAATTTTCTTTGTATAAAACCTTGAAAGTTTTTTAACTTTATAATGTTTTGTGCATGTAATATTTTTCTTTGGTGAAATTATACTGGGCTTAGTCTCACACCCTAATTACACCTTTGGGTATAAGTATACTTGGTAATATTTGACATAGGTAAGGGTATGGCTTTTGGTGAAGGTAGTTCTGGTTGATAGTTGTCTTCTTGTTGTAGTGTTGTGGAGATGGATTTAGGGTGATAATCCCTTTCCTTGTAGAAGTTTTTGATTTAGACTTGATTCACCTTTTTGTTGTGTCATGTTTGGATGTTGGTTTAAAACCTTATAATACAATTCTGAAAAATTGTTTAAGGCTTGTTTGGTTAAATTTTCAGATTCATTTTATCAAAATTTTCTGGTCTTTTTATGCTTATAAATTCAGGTAAATAGTTTATAATATTTATTTACGATACCCAGGAACTTATTCCATCCCTTGGGGATTAGGAATTCCCTTCGGTCCATGCCATAGACTGGGTTGGATGCCGATTCTCATGATAACCCAGCTTGGTTCGTGACATTGAGTCAATATGTAGTGTTAGAATTTCAACACATAAAGATAATGGAAATTTGGTAACATTGACACTCATGATTTTTTTGAGAATTTAGGACATGTAGGAATCAACCACACCTCAATCTAACACATGTTGTGACTAGTATGACCCCATGTGTTTCTTTTTATTTAAAATTGACATTAATTTTAGAAAAAAGGAAAACTGACATACTTAAAACATAGAAAACATATTTGGATTATTTTGATACTTTAGGAAAACAATTCATAAGTCACTTAATACATTTAGGAATCAGCTACACCTCAATTCAATGAATGATGTGATTGATATGACTAAATGTGTTCATTATCAATTTAAAATTGACTATTTAGTTCAGAAAATGTTACTCATTGAAAGAAAAGGAAACACAATCAGATTTTCTTGATAATTTAGGATAAGGATTTATATTTAATTTTTGACATGTAGGAATCAGTCTCATTACAAACCGATACACGATGTGATTAGTATAGGTTAAAGTGCGTGTTTCCAGTTTAAAATGAAATTTTAATAAAAAAAAGCGGAGTACTCAAAACTGAGAAAACCAATTCGTATTATTTTGATACATTATTAAAATGATCCATAAGACTTTTGAGATGTTTAGGAATCAACTGGCCCACAGTCTTATAGACAATGTGACCGGTATGACTCTAAGTGCGTCTTTTTATTTAAAAATTACATCAATTTTAATAAAAAGGACAATTGATCTACTCAAAACTGAGAAAAAACATTCATATTGTTTTGATACATTAGGGAAAATATCCATAAGTAATTTTTGTTGTATAGGAATAATTTTTACCTCAATCCAATACATGATGTGATCGGTGTGACTCAATGTGTCCATTATCAGTTTAAAATTGACAGTATATTTCAAAAAATGTCACTTACTAAAAATTGATAAAACATGCTCGGGTTTTCTTAATAATTTAGGAAATTGATTAATATTTAATTTTTGATGTATAGGAATTGGTCTCACATCAAATAAATACATGATGTTATCAGTATGAGTCAAATTTCTTGTTTCTAGTTCAAAATGACATTTTAACAAAAAATATAAGTGGCATAATCAAAATAGAGTAAACACATTCAGATTGTTTTGATACTTTAAGAAAAAAAATCCAGAAGCCATTTGGGATGTGTAATAATTAGCCGCACCTCAATATTATGCATAGTGTGACCGATATGACTCAAAGTGCATCTTTTTATTTAAAATTGACATCAATTTTAGTAAAAAGGACAACTCACCTACTCAAAACTGAGAAAAATCATTCAGATTGTTTTGATAATTTAGTACAATGATCCATAAATCATTTTTGAAATGTATAATTATATGATCCTTAATCTGATACATGATGTGTCTAGTCTGACACAATGTGTATGTTATCAGTTAAAAATCAACATTTTAGTTCAAAAAGTGTTACTCGTAGAAAACCAAGCAAACACTCTTGTATTGTCTTTATAATTTAGGAAAATGAATCACAAGTCAATTATGACCTATAGTAATTGGTATCACATCAAACTGACACATGATGTGACCAGTATGAAATAAAGTGCGTGTTTCTAGTTTAAAATGACATTTTAGTAAAAAAGAAAATAAAAATACTCAAAAATTAGAAAACACATTTAGATTGTTTTGATAATTTAAGAAAATGATCCATAATTTATTTTAGATGTGTAAGAATTATCCACACCTTAATCAGATACACGGTGGGATCAATATGACTCCAAGTGTGTTTTTTCAATATAGAAGTATCATTTTAGTTTAAAATGAGCATCAAATCACTAAAACCGAGAAAACGATTCTTTATTGTTTTCTATTAATTTAAATTCTACATTCATACTTGATTTTTTTGATTTAATTTTGTTTTTGGGGATGTGTTGTGCAGTTATAGCACACTGCACTAGTGCTGTAGTGTGCTGTAACAAACCACTAAAGTAATCCCCTTTAGGATCACTTTTTTAAGTGCAGATAAAGGATCCATTTATCAACACTTATAAACACATTAATAATTGGATCCTATATCAATGCTTCTAAAAACACTAATAAATAGTCCTTTATCAGAACCTTTTTAAGCACTGATAAAGGTTTTCTTTATGAGCACTTCAAAAAGCACTGATAAAGGACCAATTTATCAACGCTTCTATAATCAATGATAAAGGACCCCTTTATCAATTCATTTAAAACTGATGATAAATGGGTCCTTTATGATCAATTTTTAGTTATGATAAAAGACTCGGGCTTTTAATCTTTCTCCATTAGTTAGTGCTTCTCTAGAGCTAATTAATGCCATTTTTAGCGTTGTTATAGGATGATTTTGTAGTAGTGAACCAATCAAATCATGTTAAACATTTTATAATGAAGTATAAAAAGTTTTATTAAAAAATTCTAGGTATTCATGTCCATATAAATATACTTCAATGATGAGTTAATTTATATCGACCAAGGTTTTAGTAATATATTTTCACCTACAAGAGTGGAACAACTTCATGGATGTGTGACATTGGATGAAGTTCATAGGAATATTCATATCCTCTTAAAATTGAGGTATCATCAATAAATTAATTAAATGAAATATCTAAATATTTAATATCCTAAGCATCTATGGAATATTGAGTATCCAATGCTCGATGTGAGGATTGTGTGAATGCATCATCATTATTTAGGCAACAATGTAGTGAGGTTTAATGGAATTTTTGTGTGGTTATTTCTGAAATTGATGAGGTGTGAACTAATAATAAAAAACCATTTTATGAAAGATCTATTGAATTCGGTACTTCACAAAATTATCATTCATTTTTTTCTCATTTTACTTCGGTAATAGAAACAAATTATATAGAATATGATTAGAATTTGGAAAGAACTATAGGGGACATCCCCATCGATAATCCTGATTTAATGAATAAAACTTTATCTGATGGGGAAGTATTAGATAATGAAAAAAGATATGATGTATGTGAGTATGATGTGGTAAATGAACCTTATAAGGTTACTTAGATAGATAAGAAACAACTAGTTAATGGTAATCATTCTATGTTATTGACTTAGTTGAAGGAATGTCGCATGAAAAACATTTTGATTGGGATGTAATTAAACCAACTACTACATTCACTAGAATTATAGGTAATAAATCTCCATCAACCAATAATTCCATATATTTTGGAAAATATTTTGAAAGTAAAAGTTACTTGAAAAATGAGCTAATGAAATACCACATAGAGTGAAATTTTTTATCTGTGATTGATGAGTCCAGGAAGGGAAAATATCTTATTTGATGTGAAAAATATGGGACATAATGTAAATTTCAACAACAATAAATATATGATAAATATTTTTTAGGTTATAAATTAACTATTTTGAAAGTACCACATACTTCTATGAATCCAAACTTTTCACAAGATCAATGTTCACTTGATGCAGAGTTTTTATCGACTATTATTGTAGATATGATAGGAATGTGTTAGAAAATTATTATGTCTCTTATCCCAAAATGAACACAACAGTTATTCAAATATGAGATATCCTAAGGATAAAATTGGAATGAAAAACTCTATGGTGTTTGGGATGAATCATGTATAGAGTGATGCATCTAATGGGATTATTGTCTCTCACCGATTAGGTTATTTATCATTTGGAAACTATTGATTATGTCTCCCCAGATCACTAAGTTGATCAAACAAAGGTGACATTCTATAGGTTGTTTTGGTCATTCATACCAAGTATCGTTGCTTTTACCTACTGTAAAAAAATTAATTCAAGTCAATGGGTCTTTTCTTTATGTAAATTATACAAGTTTTATAGTTATTGCTTCCATATAGGATGAAAATCATTCTCCTATACCACTTGAATTTTCCATTGTTAACATGGAGAACATTGAATCATGGAGTTAGTTTTTGGACTATTTAAGTATTAATGTTACAAAAATCTAGGGAGTGTTTCTGATATCTAATCATCGTTGAAAAATTATATAGGTCATTAATAGTGATGTAGATTCAAAGTGATAACTTAATGATTAGAAATGATATTGAATTAGGCATATTTCTAGTAATGTGTATAATCATTTTAGAGATGAGGTAATTAAAAAGGTAATCATCAAGTTGAGTATGTTTTATTAAACTTATAATTTTTGGAAAAAAATTTATATCCTTTTAAATACATTATTCACTTCTGGTTTCATCATATGAAACAAAAAACATAAATTTTTATCAATGAATTAAATAAATTCAAAGGGATAATCTTGATGTATATGATTATATGATGTAGATTTCAAAGGAAAAATGGTCATTAGTATATGATGGTGGCAGGAGATATGGACATATGACCCCTAATACTATGGAGTGTATAAATGGGGTCTTGAAGAGTGTGCATAAACCACAGGTCACAAGATTACTAAACGATAAATTTTATAGATGTGTGAAGTACTTTTTTGAATGTCCCCAATAGGTCTATCAGAGTATATAACATGTAATGAATTTTGGTTAGAGTTTCTAAAGAGACATTGATAAGATACATCAGAACACATCATCATTTCAATTTTGAAACATTGACTGGGTAGGGACCCTCTTTCAACTTATAGAGTGCCAAGACCTACTCATAGGAAACAATGGTCAAGTTTTGGTGGTCCTATTGAAAACTAGATATTGTGATTTTGGTTCTTTTTAGGGATTGAGTTATCCATGTGAACATGTCATTACATCTTGTTCATTAGTGAAAATATCATGGGAACCCTATGTTGGCTTGTTGAATCGCATAAACACTCTGGTTTACTATTATAGTTCACCTTGGATTCCTGTTATTGATTTTTATTTTATTACATTATCTGATAATTAGTTGATTGTGGTCCCTGATATTACATGGTTTTGTATTATAACTTTTTTATTTGTGGATTCTTTCATTTCTGGATTTTTTTTCATTTATAACTTGTTATATTTCTGGTTTAAATCATAAATAATTTTTATGATTTTTTATACTTTTTCCTTGCCTACTCATCATCCAAATATAGTGCCTAATATTATGAGGTTTCACCCTCATGTAAGACCAAAGTCTAATCATATTAGAAATGAGATGGACTAACCTCAAGAATGGGGAGTAGGAATAAGTTATTTAATTGTTCACATAGAAGGGAATACTCATAAAACATGTCCCCAAGTGGTAGGAATGGGCACTAATTCATAGCATCTTTGATCGAGTTTATATATTTTATCATAACTATGTAAATTTATGGATCCTTTATTTTTTACTTGCTTCTTTTGTTTCTTATTTAATATTTGGATTATTTCATATATGGTTCCAATATGATATAATTTTTTATATTTAAACTATTAGAACCTCCTTATTTTAATTCTCACAAATCATGTTTATTATGTTTCTAATGATCTTAATTTTTTATGATAGTATGTCATTTTATAATGTAATTTTGGATAATTATAGAAAATATCCACCATTAGTTAAAATATTCTGATGTTAGTATAGATTTTCTACCATTAGTAAAAATTTTCTACCATTAGTATAAAATTTACACCATTATTTCAATCTTACTGTTGATAGATTTTCTATCATTGGAGCTATTCCACTATTAGTTCAACACATTCCACCATTTGGCATATGCCACCAGAAAACTTTTCTACCACCAGGTTATGCCACCATCAATGTATTCCACATCTAGGATTTACTACCACCAGGTTATGACAAAGTTAGGCTTATGCCACTACCAGTTTTTTTCTACCGTCATATGTGCTACTAACATCCATGTGCTGCCATTGGAAAATGCTAACAATAGATTGTGTTGTCACAAACCATCCCAATGGGGCCCGTGTTGTAACTCCCAAACTTGCCTCTAATAAGTTAGGGAATTAAAAATAGCACTGAGTAGACATATCACTAACTTGGGAGGCCTTATCCTAAAGTAAATATACATATACACACATCTCCAAGACCATACAATGCCAAAATGTAAAGAAAATAATATACTATTCATGCATATATATAAATCCCACAACCAAAAAATGACAAAAAGTAATGTGAATTATACAGTTACAAATACAATCCCACCACAAAGAGTCTAAAAAAAATAATACCTAAATGTATAGATGGGTATTAATTTCAAGATAACTTCAAGAACACACATTGGTCTTTTTGTTTCACTAAGCACTTCCTGGTCTTGGTCCCTCTAGGACTTTGTCAAAAGTTCGATCATTTTCACAAGACATGATATATGTGGTCAAAGATCATGCAAGGGTAAGTATAACAATACCCAGTAGGACACCCTGGAAATACTAAACATATAACAATAAAAATAACATCCATCTTTACACATGTATATTTCTATAACACATATTATAAGAATATATGGATACAATAAAAAAAATACACATAGTCTCAAGGTAAATTTGTAGCCATAATTTCATACTAGGATTCACGATCAAAGGTTCCACATAGAAATCATTTGATAGGGCACACTCTATGAGTTAGATAGAATTTATGGTGATCGTCTAAGATGTACTGATCAATTGGACCCGACATAAGAAAGACATGCTGGAAGTATGAAGAGAATGACACACATATGAGGATCACACCTAAGGCTATGAGGTATACTGAAAAATCAATCTAGAGAAACCCGCTAAGTAGAGGATCAGATCCCACATAGTGTTGTTCATAATGATACCATGAACTCCACCTACGGGAAGCAATGATAGAGGATCTCACTATTTTCCTCACGAAAGGATTACAACAACTCTATCAAAGAAGTCCTACTAAAGGGATCAATGTACTATGTGTAGGAAATGATTCCATAGTAACCCTCAGGGAATGGATATAAGTAACACACCCTAATGAAACTTGTCCAAGATGAAGAGGAAAATGTCTCCAAGCCTTCTTAAAATGAGTACATGATGTGTACTAGTAGTACATGGAATTTCCATTTAGTATTGGGTCTTTGTCATGTATCATGAACCATTCCAATGTCCATGTAAAAGTACACAGTGAGTCCCAACCCATGAAATTCTAACTGTGTTCATGTACATGGTTATTCCCATGTACACCTGGCTTGGCTGTGTCCGTGTTGAAGTTCATGGAATGTCCATGACCGTGTACTCTTGGTCATTTTCGTGTAACCTATGAGATACACACAGATCCTCTAGGTCAAGGAACACATCATGATATATTTAGCTTCACTAAGGAAACCCTATCCATTGCACTAGGTATCCCACATGGAGTATGTTTCCGAAATAAACACCGTTTAGATTGGGATTTTCTAGAATCTTATGTTCTTCCTCCCATGGATTCATCTGCTCCATTGGTGCCAAATCCGACCATAAATCACACTGGTAATGGTGGATCTAGTCCAAACAACCCTTATTATCATTGTTCTCCTAAATCCAGCCTTCGAAACCACCCAGAAATGCCTGCTATTGTTTCCCATCACCATCACACACCCCTATCTAACTGAGGGTCACAAATACATCAATGATCCTCCATTTCCATCATCATAGATTTTTATCATTGTCTATCCAAGAAAAAATCTATGATATTGAATCATTGTACCAAGAAATGTGTGTGCAATGTTATATTTACCATGAATCCATTGAACCACCAATTAAATGAAACCCTAGTGATGAACACATGTAGAAAAATGGGGGAAAACCAAGAAAAATGAAAAATAAAAATGAACCTCATATGTGTTCGGATAGACTTGATTCATTACCATTATAATGATGACCAAAGAACCCATAATAAATAAAAAATTTCCTAATAAATATCCACAGATAAACTTATCCTAAAATACAACCGATCTAAAAATCTATCTATTGGTCTATTGATTCACATCCATCAAATAAATAAACAACAGAGAAGAAATAAAACAAAACAAAATCCTACCTTGATTTGGATGAATTGATGACAAAGAACAAATTTTTATCTTTACCATTCATGAGATCCTCAGATTCCATTTTGCACTGGTCATCGATCTTTGATTTAGTTGTCGTTCGCCAATGGAACCTCCTCCAATGGATCTCCAACACTCTCTCAAAATTTCATGGTTATGCGTCTAACCCTTTAATTTGGCTATAACAACATATTTAAAGGATAAGTTAGGTTGTTGTGTCAATTAACAAGATAAATTATTTTATTTAATTATTTTATTCATTTTATACCCTCAATTATTTTTCAAAAAATTCCCCACACTGATAAAGGATATGTCACACCTAAGGTAAAACCCACATTCCAAACTCAATAGTGACCTCATATTTCTAATTTGGGGCCCTATTCGGGAGTTATTCCACTTTTTTAAGAAAATTTCATGCACATACATTTAATATGTTTAATATATTTAAAAAATTTATTTCTATCACACCGGGCCTCAGAATCACACTCTTTATTAGTGACTTGTCCCAAAGTAATCCATAAAATATCAAAAAATAATACATGGAAAATTCAAGTCACTACATTCTATCCACCTTAGGGATTTACATCCCGAAAATCCAAAAAAACAATTACATAAAGGGTGTGGGTACTAATCACGCATCTGATCCTCCCACTCCCATGTTCTCTCATGAAGATTCTAATGTTTCCACTAGAAACACACTAAAGGAATTTCTCACCCATAAAGGACACTCTCCCACCAATCCTCAATCTCTACCGGGTACTTAGTAAAGGTAGATCCATCCTTGATGTCCATCTCACCCTAGTCTATGGATCATGCACATACCTCCATTGTTGTTACACATAGAATATTTAGTGTATCTAGTCTAATTGTGGTGGTAGAGCTAAGAAGTATTCCACCTTGACAAATCTACATAGTTTCTAGAAATCAATATTGAATCTCAAAGATATCTTTCCACGTCGGCCAAATCTCCATAATCCACATCAAGGTGAAACCTGTAGAAACACATGTTATCTATCCTTTAACTCCAAAGGCCTCTTTCGTATATCTTCATAGGACTTATGATGGATATATGAAGTCCTCATATACTCATAGTTGTTTTTTTATCTTCTCAGTATTAGTTTACACCAAATATGGGCCCATAAGTGATGACTCTCCTAGGTTGGTCAAAAAAAGTGGCGACCTACAGGGTCACCCATACAAGGCCTTAAATGGTGCCATGACAATGGTGTAATGGTATCTATTGTTATAATAAAACTATACCATTGGTAGATGATCCTCCTAACTATGGCCGAAGTCCAACATGAAATCTTGTAGCATATCCTCCAAATCCTAAGCAGTCTACTCAGTTTGGCTGTCAATATGGTGGTGAATAGCCATGTTCAAATGCCATTGAGTCCCAAAAACCTCCTACAATCCATTACATAATTGATATGTGAAGCGATCATCACGATCAAAAATGATCATTGAGGTAAATCCATGGATTTGGATTATATACTACACATAGAGGCATCCCAAGATCTCTACTAAACTCTACTCCCGAATAGATAAGAAGCAAGTTGATATGGTGAGTCAGTTTATGATCACCCAAATGGAATCATGTCCCCAGGATTTACACAGTAATACCATCACAAATTCCATGGATATCCCATCACAATTCCACTCTGGAACCTCAAGGGGTTGAGCTAAACTCGATGGAACTTGGTTCTCAGCCTTCACTTGCTGATAAGTAAGGAATCGAGAGACAAACTCTGCATCTGAATTCTTAATCCCTAATCACCAAAAATAACATTAGAGTTCATGGTACATCATTACCACACATGGATATACTGCAAAATTAGATTCATTAAACTCTCTCATAACCTCTTCCTGCAACATCACTGGTACCATCATGCATCCTATGAAAAGAACAACATGCTCCCCACCTTCATAAAATCCATCAGAATCATGTCTAGTGGATTTATAAGTGTATAGGGTATCACATTTGGAATAACCAAGTTATTCCTCCCTAACTCACTATATAAGTAGAGGGGTAACAACCATTGACTAGAGGTATTCTAATCCATCTCCATCCACAAATGATAACTACAATGAGGCCAATTACTCTTATGCCTCACTTATCAAATAATAACAAGATCTCCTGCCAAGAGAATATGCTATAATGTTTCCCTTCATAGGATTATAGAGAATCTATAAGTCATAATACTAGAGTAACATTATCCATTTTCACTAACTCACATTAAGATCTATTTGAGAGAAGATATACTTGAGACTTTTGTTGTAATAATAGAGGATAAACTGCTCACCCATTAGATAGTGTCTCCATATCTTCAATATGAATACTACCACTACTAACTCAAGATCATGGGTCATTTAGTTATTCTCATGTAGTTTCAAATGATGTGGACCATAGGAAATCACTGATTAACATAGCATAAAAAAATAGCCAATACTAGTTCCAGATGTATCTCAAAACACTATGTACTGAATACCCTCCTCTGGAAATCTCAAGATGAGAGCGCTCATCAATCTCCACCTCAACACCTAGAATTATTTCTGAAACCTGTATATCTATATAAAAAGATTCCATCTTTGGGTCAAATATTTCATGGTAGATGATATCCAAGAGTAATAAGGTTTGAATCTTTGACATTATCCTACCAACCTAAGAAGGATACACAACTTAGTCATGATATTAGGTGGATCCTAATCCAGTAATACCTCAACCTTTGTCAGATACACTACCACATTGTTTGCTGATATAACATGTCCTAGAAAGTTGAACTCCTAAATCAAGAATTTTCAATTAGGAAGCTTCCCATAAGGATGGTTCACTCAGAGTGCATCCAAAACCATCTTCATCTGTCTCACCTGATCCTCCTTAGATTCAGAGTACACAAGGATATCATCGATGAAGCCTACCATGAACGGGTATAAGAAAGGCTGAAAGATCCATTTCATAAGTCCCATGAACATTTTTGGGGAATTCTTCATGCTAAAGGGAATCACCACATACTCATAGTGACATCTGAATATCGTCTTCAGTATATCCTCTCCCTGTACTCAAAACTATTTATATCCTAATCTAAGGTCAATCTTTGGGAACCGTCACACCCCTATCAACTAATAAAAGAGACCATAAATCCTCATTAGTGTATAATTTTTCAATAAAGTAACATAGTTTTGGATATGGTAATCCACAAAAAACCTCAACCTCACATCTACCTTCTTGGCGAACAACAATGGGTATTCTCAGGGTGAAACACTAGGTCTAACAATTCCCCTTATCTATAAGTCCTCTAACTGTGCCCTTAGCTCATGAAGCTTTGATTGATCCATCCGATATGATGGCATAGATATCAAGGTCATCCTTGAGTGTAGATCAATGCATAATCCTATGTTTCAGTGGGGAGGTAAGTTTGGAATGATCTCAAGAAATACGTCCCCGTACTCCACCACCACTGTAGGGAGCTGATAACTTATAAAATCCACTACACCAAGGGTCATGCTATTCAAATGATGAGTAATTGACTGCACCCTCCTATTTATGAGTCCAACTGACACTATGAGACTTTCCATTTCACCCACAATGGAAAACATAGTTCCATCACTATAGAAACAACACATCCTCTTCCTAAAAATTCTATCTAGGAATAAACTATAGATAACTAGTCCATACCTAATATGACGTCATAAGGCCTAATCAATACTACAAAGGGATCCCAATTGAAACTATCACCTCCAAGAGTCACATTACACTTCTAAAAAAAGTGTTTGATCGCCAAGTCATCTCTAGTAGGAGTCTCCAAGTGAAATTTTCAAGCCAACGGTTCAACTAGAATCTCTAATTCTTGAACCAGGTATGTGTAAATAAAGGAATGACTAGCACCTATGTTCATCAGTATTGTAGATATGGTAGAAAAGACATAGTTCATACCTTGTATCATCCTCATATCCTCTAGGTCATATTCCATGACTTCTTGCAGCTACCCCTACCCCTACCCTTCATATCCCTAGGCCTAGAGTGGACCACCTGGGGGTGGTGGTGGTAACAAGTCGAAACATCTACCACCTTCAAATTCTCTCCCATCCCCTATTCCACATCCACCATCTTGCAGACCTGCATTCTTCTACTGGTGAATTTTCCCCGATGGACCACCCACCATCTCCCTATCAGTCATATAATGGGTTGGAAAATCCATTGTGAGATATTCCCTCCCATCACATGAGTAGAAATGCCTCTCACTGACCCATCCTGTGAGCCTCAAACCATAGACCCTCTATCCTGGGACCTCCTCCTAAAATTCCTCATATATCTAGGTAATTGAGACCGATGTTTTCTCCTTACTACCAAATTATATTATTTTGTGTTCCCACTTTCTTCAACCACTGTCTACGTCTAGTCATCCTAGAAAATCTCGACCACCAAATATCTCTCTAGAAACCCATCATAGGTAGGAATGAAAAAAATTATAAAATTTTATTGGATGTATCTACACAGTTATCTCTCAAAGGTTTGTGCCCAAAAGAACTTATCTCATACCATATCAATCTAGTACCTATAGAGGTTGGTGAGCCTCAATGAATGGTCTACTACTGTCATACTACTCTACTAAATATGTAGAATCTATTGTATGTGTACATCCCTAAACATAGTTGGAGTGAAATCCTCCCTGAGGAGTCACTCAAAAAATGACCATGGTAGAGTCATCTCATCGTATGACTGGGTCACTAATCCCCACCATTATCCTAATGAACCATGGAGAAGGCTTGCCTCCAGGACCACCTTCTAATCTACTAGTTCCTTGTTAATATGTAAAACTTATGTCATTGCCTCAATCCAATTATCATCCATCTATGTGTTGAGTTTTCCTAGAAACCTAAGGGGTTTCTGTTGCTGAAACTCATGAACTGTGCTCAGCCTGGGCACTTTATCTGTTGGTAATGTGGGTACTATCTACCTCTCAATAGGTGGTGGTGTAACTGGTGCACCATCAGGAGGTAACACCTTTGGAACATGCCCCTATATCAATACCTCATCAATAAGGGGATAATACTTGTGATCCTACTGCAGAATTCTAGATGGAATTTATTGTGGACGCATCCTAAAATAAACAAGATATATAATGATCAATGATTATATATGGAGAGATGGGTCAAGAAGAACATTTAAGACACAACCCATTCCTATGTGATTCATATACCATTGTTTTCCCTACAATCGGTGTTTACATGTACTGAGTCAAAAGGTAGGCAATCAGATTCTGGGTGTATGGATATATTGGTCTCTACACCAACAATAGAGTCCCTGGCCTAAAATCCAAACTCGAAACACTTAACACCATACCCAAAAACCAATATCACAAACTCTAATCCTAAGGTATGACCAAATGATCTGATACCACTCTCTCACAAACAGTCTTAATGAGGTCCATGCTGCAACTTCCCAATTCCAACCCCAATAGTTCAAGGTCCAGAAACAAAAGCCTTGTAGGAATAACACTTACATGGGAGTCCTTTACATCAATTACCTGTAAACACGAACACATATACAAACCCATACAATACTAAAATGTAAAATAACTGATAAACCATACATGCATACATATAAGTCCCACTACTAGAGTATGAAAACAAGTAATGGAAAGTAAACAAATCTAAATAAAATCCCACTATAAATATTCTAAAAACAACTCCAACCTCAAAGTTTAAATGGAGACTAATGTTAAGATAACCATAGGAACACACCTCAATATTTATGAATCACTAAGTACTGACTGGTCCTAGTACCTCTATGACTCCATAAAAATGTCTATCATCTTCACAAGACACAACACGTGTGGAAAAATACCATACAGGGGTGAGTATAACAATACCCAGTAAGGCACCCTAAAAACACTAAGAATATAACAACGAGAATAACTGTTAGGTTTACATGGGTATATATCTACAACACATATAACATGAATATCTAGATACACTCAACAAAGACACACATTCTCATGGTAAGTTAAAATCCACAATTCTAGACTAGGATTCCTACTTGAAGGTTCCACATAGCAGTTGTCTGGGAGGACACACTCCATGAGTCAGATATCACTAATGACATCCTTCCGAGATGTACTGCTTATTGGGTCCCACCATATGAAAATATATGAAGGAAATATGAATATAATGACACATATATGAGAATCACATTCAAGTTCATGGGGTATATTAAAAACTTAATCTTGAATAACCTACTAATTATAGGATTAGTGCCCATGTAGTGTTGTTCACAATGATACCAAGAACTCTAACTAGAGTAATAAATGATAAATGATCTCACTTTGGTCTTCACAAAAGGATTCCAATAACTCTATAAAATAATTCACGATGAAGGTATCACTATCCTATGTGTTAGAAAAAACTCCATACTAACCCCTAGGAAATGGATATATGGAACACACCCTAACAAAACTTGTCGAAGCTAAATAGGAAAAGGGCTCCAAGCCTTCATTAAAGGAGTACACAATGTATAATAGTAGTACACGGTGTGTCCCTTTGGCATTGATTTCTTCCCATGTATCATAGACCTTGTCCATGTCCATTTTAAAGTACATAGTGTGTCCCAATCCATGTACTTCTGAATGTGTCCAAGTATATGGCTCCTACCCATGTACACCTAGCCTAGCCATGTCTATGTTAGAGTACACAACATTTCCATTTCCATGTACTCCTAGACAAGTCCATGTACCCTCCAAGGTGCACAATGAGATTCCATGTCAAGATACATGTCGTGTGATGGATTCACACGCAATTTTATATTTAACTTCACTGCGAAAACCCTAGTCGATGCACAAGGGGTACTACATGGAGTGTTTTTCCGAAATAATTTCTGATTATATTAGGATTTTTCATAATCCTCCATAATTCCTCTAATGGGGTTATACACTCCTATAGTGCCAAATTCCTCTATGAATCACACCAATAATGGTGGATATATTCTGGTCTACCCTTTCCATCACTGTTCATCGGAATCCGACCTTTGAAACCAACCAAAATCACCCATCATCAGTTCCCATCACCATCACAACCCTCACTCGAATCAAGGGTATCAAATCCATCAATGATCCACCATTTACATTGTCATATATCGATCCCATCATCGATCCAATCCCTTATATGAGATATTAAATAGTTGCGCCAAGAAATATGTGAAGAACATTCAATTTATCAGGAATCCATTGAACCATTGGTTAAATGAAACCATAGTGATGAACACATGAAGACCAATGGGATAAAACTAAGAAACACACAAAATTTTAATGAATATTGACCATGTTTTATTGGTCTCAATTTGTTTCCATTATAAAAATGAATGAAGAACCCATAAAAATAAACACATCTCCTAATAAATCCCCATAGATAACCCCATACCTAAATAAGACTGATCCATGAATCAATCCATTGGTTGATTAATTTGCGTTCATCATAGAAATAAATATCAGGGATGAAATCCAAAAAAATCCACCTACCTTGATTTGGATCGATTACTGATGAATAACAAAGCTGTTTCATTGTCATTGGAAAGATCCTTGGATTCTATTGCACACTGGCCATAGATCCTAGATATGATTGTTGTTTATCAATAAAACCTCCTCCAATGGCCCTCCAACACCCTATCAAAACTATAGGGTTATGCGGATAACCCTTCAATTTGGCTATAATAGTGTATTTTAAGGATAAACTTGGTTTTTGCATCAATGAACAAAATAAAACAATTTATTTAATTATTTTATTCATTTTACACCCTTGATGAATTTTTCACAAATTCCTCATCCCGATAAAGATTATATCATGACTAAGATAAAACCTATATTCTAAACTGAATGATTTCCTAAGATTTCTAATCTGGTCCCCCATTTAAGGGTTATTCTAATTTTTTAGGAGAACTATGAGCTTATTCATTTAATATATTTAATATATTCAAAAAAATTATTATGGGAACACCTAGACTTGGAATCAAATGTATTCTTCATTCATAGTCTCGAAAATAATCCATACAATATCCAAAAACACTACATAGTAAATATGAGATGCTACATGTGTTATTGTTGGATAATTCTACCATTGGTCAATGAAACCATCAGAGTTGATATCCCATTAGTCATGATACCATTGTTGCTCTGTCTTTCTTTCAAATTTAATGCTTCCAACATCTTGTTTATGGGATTCAATACAGTAAGCCTCACTTGGATGTTTTAATGATTATTCCCAAACCACTCCATGGATAGATTGAAAACCAAGTCAGTGGATTCCTAATTTGTTTCTCAGTGTGAAGATTCAGGATATATTTATTACTATTATTAAATGGATAATTTATCTTACAGATCTATATATTTTAGATATCTTCCTCAGGTGTGGGTTCGTGGCATACATGATAAAATATATGTGAATGTGAAAGTTTGGAACATAAAGAATAACCAGAACCTTCTATACACTGAGTGTGGTGGTCTATATAGATATAAAGTAGAACCTTATGATAATATGTTTTCCTAAAATTTCAGAGAAACATGTTCAAGATCCTCATCAAGAAAAATATAAGGATCCCCAAGCATCTAAATCATCATAAACCGAGCCTCACCACATCTCTTTATATTCTATTTTCCCTATATATTATTACATTACTTTCTAGGAGTGTGTTGTTATGCTATATTTATTTACACACACTATCTCTTATGATTGAATTAGATAATGCTTGATATTCTCTCAAACCTACTTTAAATGTATACCCATGACAACTGTGGAGGAGGCCTTATGTGGAATATATTTTTTTCTTCCCACATATAACTTTGGAAAAGGATTTGACTCTGGATAGCCTGGGTGGTATTGTTTGTATACTCGATCCAAGATGGGGATCAGATTTTTTATTATAATAATCTTCTTGGTAGTTGGTGATTTCCAAGTGGAGGGGAGATTAGGTCTTGGCTTGAGATTGAAACCCTTGTTTATTTTGCTGTGTGATCTTTTGGGTTTTTTTCTCTTAATTTCAAATAATAAATTTCATTAGTTTCTAATCTATAAAAAAACTCATACTCTGATAGTTGATCTTAACCTATGTTTATATAAAGTATTGGATTAATTAAATTGATTTCAAAAGTTAAATTAATTTCAAATATTTTTTTAACTAATCCCTATCAATGATTTGTGAAATATTTTCAAAGATAAAACTTATATAAAACTGCTGTTTTGATTAAATAAGAATTTTTAATTAAATTAGAGGGATCTATTTTAACTTATTTTTTTTAAAAATTTATTGGGAACTCAATTAACCCCCCCTATTTATTTAATCACTCAAATTTTTTTTGGTATGAATGGTTCTTTTCAAAAATATTTTCAACTGTGATTAAGTTATCTTTTAAAGATTGATCTAAATTTTCTGTTATTGCTAAATTTAATTCTTTATGGATAATAATATACAAGAGTGATATTATAAAAATAGACCTCCTTATTTTAGTGGAACTCACTATGCTCTTTGGAAGATTAAAATAAATATTCACTTAGAAATTAAGGGTTTTGATATCTCAATAGTAATTGAGGATCAATATGAGAAACCTCAAATTTCTAGAGATTCTTGAAGTAATACTACTATAATAGGATATGAAAATAACTATAAATACATGAATACTTTATATTTTCATTTGTGTAATGATTATTTTAATAGAATTTATACTTGTGGAATTGTTTTTGAAATTTTGGATACTTTAACTATTTCTCATGAAGAAATATATAATGTTAAATAAATGCATTTAAATAATTATACAATTTAGTATGATACTTTTAAGATGAAACTTGATGAACCAATTTTTGATATGTATCTTAGGATTAATGATATTATGAATAAAATGTATTACTTAGGGAAAACTATAACTAAAAAAGATAAAGTGATGCACTTTCTATGGTGACTACCAGATAAGTTGAGAGGAACTTCAGTGTCAATGTGAGAATCATGTGATATTAGCATGTTACTTATTAAGAAGTTGATATGAAATATGATGATGTCTGAAAAATAACTCAAGCTGAACAGAGAAGAGGTCTATTATCCAAAAAGTAAATCTATATCCTTAAAAAATAATAATTTAAAATAAAAGGATAAAATTCAAGCTAAGAGTTCAAGTGATGAGAATTCACTTTCTAACAGTGATGAAGAGATGGACCATTCATCCAAAAGATTCAAAAAATTATACAAGAGAAAGGAGTTTTTTAGGAAACCCAGTTATAAAGAAAAAATGTGATGATAAGGATAATAGGTATAAGAAATATATGAAAGAAACATATAATTCTTCTGAAGAAATTTTGAGTGAGAATCAACCCAAGAGGATAATTATGATAGAGATAACATGTGTTTTATGATGAACACATCTGAGGTACTTAATGAATTTCCCACTTCCCCTATTAATATTTCAAATAAATATAGAGATTAAAAAAATGATAATAAAATGTATAATGAGATTTTTTTAAATAATTTAATATGATTTAAGATACATTTAATAAATTTAATGATATATATAAGATTTTAAAGAAATAGTATGCCTTGAATACTAGTTTTAAAACTGATCTTACTATTGAGAAAGATAAAAATGACCAGTTTTTAAAAGAGAACAATGAATTCAAATTGTCTAATGAGAAACTAAAGAAATATTTGGAAATATTTACAAATTGGATAAATACATTTACATAGATTCTTGGAAATAATACTTCTCCCAAATACACAATTAGGATAAGGTATCAACTTTGATAGAGGAGGATTGTTAAGAATAATTTTATTACTAGTTCTAGTTATTTTACTACTTTTTATTCATCTAGATTGAAAAAGGGTTTATTCATAAAATTTTAAAATATTCTTATAGGAAACCTGTTAATAAATTATGGGTTCCTAAATCTTTTATTTCTAACATTTCTGGACCCATGAAAATTTATGTACCCAAATCATTTTTTCTGAATTTTTTTGGGAAACCTACTTGAAAGGCTACAGAAAGAAAATATAGTATCTAGAGAATGATTTTTTTCAAATATATTATTGGATACTATTCAAGTTTTTAGGGCCTGATCAAAGTCGATAGTGTACATGTCAGTTTTGGGGACAACTGTTAGGGCCAATAGGGGCCTATATACCCTGAGAGGGGGGGGGGGGTGAATCAGGGTATGGATATTCTTTTTCAAAGTTCTTTCTGCCCCACTGGATCTTGACCTCTTTGTTACAAGGGTCACTTTGTTTGCACTTGTGAGGTTACTGTGATCACTTGTCTCCTTTACCTGATGATGATGCTTTGAATGCAATGCAGGGAAGTAAGCAGACAAACACATAGATTTTTACTTGGTTCACCGCTAAGGGCTACATCCAAGGAGCATACGCCGACAAGTTGCCGGTTTGTACCAAATTTCACTAGACTTCACTAGATGTGGATTACAATGTTCGGGCTAGATCACTTATATGCCCAGGCTCACTGCCTATACAAGGTTTAGGGTTAGCTCACTGCTTTCCCAAGGGTCACTCCCTGTTTCTCTCTCTCTGGCTCACTGCCGGTGGAGAGGATCACCTTCTTCCTCTTCCTAAGCTCACTGCTCCAGAAGGGATTCACTCACAGTTTATAGACCTGTAGGTCTCTTCATTTCCATTAAGGAATGCATCTTTCTCTTTATATAGATGCTCCGTTGAAGTTCAACTTTCACCCGTAGATGAATACCCCTTTGCCACTATCCACTGGGAAAACCACTTTGGAAACACCTTCGCAAAGCACCCTACTTCGCGAAGCTTCCAATTTCGCGAAGCTCAACAAGCCTTCGCGAAGCTCCTGCCTTTTCGCGAAGCTCACTCGCGAAGCACCCTCGCGAAGAACTCTCGCGATGATCAAGCCGCTGCAAATCAACGACCCTCGCGAAGCTAAGTAAGCCAACGCAGAGCTTGCAGGTTTCGCGGAGCTACAATAGCCGCCGCGAAGCACCTCTTTCGCGAAGCACACTGGCTCCGCGAACCACCTTCGCAAATCGAGAGCAAAGTATTTTCTCTGAAAATTCTCTCTACTTCGTTCGAAGGGGTCGGCCTCTATTTATAGGCGATTCCACCAACCCTCGTCCCTTCCGCGCGAAGTCAACGCCACGTCATCTCAAATCACGAAGCTCCAAAGTTTCTGTCGGAATTCTGTCCAAATCGCGAAGCTCCACGGCAATCTTCCGTTCGCGGAGCTTGACGTAGTCGCGATGAATCACCGTCAACTTACCTTCACAGCCCGCGCCTTCGCCGCGAAGCTCCCTCACGAAGCCCAACATTCCTTCACGCCTTCGCTGTGAAGCTCTCTCGCAAAGCCCGTCTTCGCCACGATGCGCTTCAGCCTCTGCCGTTCGCGAAGCTTGACGTAATCGTGAAGCATCACCGCCTCCATTCTTCTGGTCTTCGCGATTTCAAAACCATGCATCCTATCTTCGCGAAATTCATGCCTTTTCCATATGAAATTATGCTCTTCATGGAAATCCACTTTTCGCGATGCTCACCAAACTCCAAATTTTGGACCCCAAAAATTTGGCAAACACTGGGAAACGACGCCACCTTGTACTGCTCTTTTGTACCGCCTCTAGATCCTCCTTTCCTTTGTCATAGTTCTTTGTCAACATGTAATGTCAACAACATCTCGAGAACTCGACAATTATCCATGGAAACTTGCTTTGTCAACAAACACAATCAACCCAAAAATACTTCAATGTTACCTTGAGGGATTTTTGCCCAACAATCTCCCCCTTTGGGTTTGTTGACAACTCTTCACAACTCTGCTCAGAAATATTTTCTGCACTTTGATACCTCACTGAGTCTTCTTCCAGATTCTACCACCATTCGCCTCTTGCGATTATGATAGAGTTCAAGGATTCACTTAACACGTACTCTAAGCCCACATGAGCAATGCTCGACGTGAGAAACAAGAGTAGTATGAAAAGTTCATCAATGAATCACTTCATGTCAGACCCCAGTTGTCGATTCCACCCTGATACCAATTCTTAAAATGATACCAATTTTTGAACCACACTGATACCAATTGGTTAATTCTTAAGTTGATACCAATTGTGGATAGCTGGACACCATCTCACACCATTCCAACACCACTGTTCTGCTTTTATCACGATCCTCAGCTGTCGTGATTTATATGATTTAATTGATCACTTCTAGAATCGTCAGATTTAAAATACGCTCCCCCTTTCTCATTGCTCCCCCTTTCTGGCTGCTCCACCTGTCAGCTTCTCCCCGTATCTATCATGATTTCTCAAATAGCCACACTGTCTCCCAATCACTATTTTCTCCTCCTTTAACAAACACTTTTCTCCCCCTTTGTCAACGAACCCAAAGGTCATTCCTTTGCAGTCTGTAACAGAGTAGAGAACACATTAGCACAGTAGGGAAAACACCTCATACCTCGGGGAGAGGGGGGTTCCACATCCACACTATTTTAAGTGTGGGGAATCGAATGAACTCCCAGAGCCAGTCGATGCCTCTCAAAAGATTCATTGGGTAAGGCCTTTGTCAGAATGTCTGCAACCTGTAGCTCTGTAGGCACATACTCCAACTTCACAATCCCTTGCTCCACTTTCTCCTTGATAAAATGTTATCTGATCTCAATGTGCTTTTTCCCTGAGTGATGGACGAGATTTTTGCCGAGATTGATAGCACTTGAGTTACCGTACTTGATTCCGATCGGAGACTTCACTTCAACTCCCATATCTTCAAGCTGCTGCTTCATCCATAATAATTGTGTGCACGCTTGAGTGGCCGCAATATACTCAGATTCCGCGGTTCTCAACGAAATGAAATCTTGCTTCTTACTTAGCCAAGAAATACACAATCCACCAAGATAGAATGCACCACCTGACGTTGATTTTCTATCATCCGCTGAACCGGCCCAATCTGCATTAGTAAATCCCAATAATTCCAACTGATATTTTCTATTATATATCAAGCTGAAGTCCACTGTTCTCTTGATATACCGAAGTATTCTTTTCACTGCAAGCATGTGGCTTTCTTTGGTATTGCTTTGATATCTTGCATCAGAACCTTCTTTTCATATTTCTGAAAGACACCTTTACTATGCTTCATTTGAATCACAGATTCTGTAAATATTGATTCCGCATTGAATGTCATTTTCTCGGTGCTTGTTTCAGCCCATAAAAGGTATTCTTCAGCCGAAAAACCTTATTCTCATCTTTATGAATGAGAAAACCATTTGGCTGCTCGATATGCACTTCTTACTCCAGAATCCCATTCAATAATTCTGATTTGATGTCCATCTGGAATACTTTGAACTTTCTTTGCACTACAATGGCTAGGAATAATCCGATTGTCTCCATCCTTGAAGCCAGTGCAAATTTCTCTTCAACATCAATTCCCTCTATTTGAGAGTATCCTTTGCACACCAGTTGTGCTTTGTTTCGAATCACTGTGTCATCTTCGTTCATCTTGTTACGAAAGATCCATTTAGTCCTGAAAGATCCATTCGGTCTATCAATTTCATCTCATCTCTTTGGCATCCTTGTAGACACACAACTAAAACTTTCATGTTAATCATCATTGTCTTCTTCTAAATTAGCATCATCCACTTCTTCTCCCCCTGTGTTGCTTTCTTCCTCAACACTTTCATCAGGAAATTGTTCACTGACTCATTTTTCAGTGGCTTCATTTCTTTCAGCCACGTTTCTCAGATTTTTTTTGAGACGCCTTTGATTTTCTCTTGCATATTCTTGGTATCCTGAAAACAGTCAGCAGATACCATATTGTTAGAGCAAATAGATAAGCATGAAATGAATTGTTACTGCTGCTTCTCCCTGTGTTTCTTTCTTCCCTCAATAGGAAACACTTGAGCTGAGTCATCCAATTATTGCATTGATGTCTCTTGAATCTGATTTGGATTTAGAATGATCCCCCTGTGTTACACAACACTTCTATCTGGTAGGCCCAACAGTAGAGACCCATAACCATTCTTCTCCACGTGCACAATTTATACAAATCTGGCACTCAGCATCGAGCCATTAACCAAATCTCTAAGCCTACTGAGTTGGAACTCGGTGTAGGAAACAAGAGACAAAGTTAACAACACAATCATATTCTATTGTGCTCTGTTGCTCCCTTTCTTCTTCAACTCTGGTACCTGATCTGAATCAATTGAAACTGTAGAGCATATCACTTCTCCACTTCGCATCCTTAGATGCCACTTCCCCTTGGATCATATCTCCCTAGAACCTGAAACACATGCATCATCAGTTAATATAATTTTTATACATAGGGAGAGGGGTTAGTCTTCCGGAATCCTCAAGATGAGGATGATGGTTGATCATGATGGGTCAACCCTTTGATTCTTTCATGGAGGGAATCACACTCCTTTCTTGCTTCCTCCAGCTGCCTAGCCAACTTCAATTGCTCTGGCCATATGACTAAGCATTCATTACTCACATGCTGAGTCTTTTTCTGGTATGAAGATTTTGCAGGCCTGACATTTTTCACAATATGGGGTCTGAACCCACTTGTACACACTTCTGTCTTTGATGTACTATCAATATGCCATTTTCCTTGATTATTTCTCTGAGTGGGAACCTCTATGTTTGGCATCTTCCCCTTCTTCTTCTTTGTCCATTCCAGGGATCTTCCCCTTTTCTCCACTGCTTGTTGTGGAACATGACTTGCAGATTTTTCAATGCGTTCTTTGCTTATCTGCCTTTTATCAGATTTATGAGTCACCAACCTAATTTTCATTGGTTGTGGGTCCTCAATTGAACGTCCATTCTTCTTTATCACCGCTGGAGTAGATCTCCCCTTAATCTTCCAGGTTTGCTCACATTCTCTCCTTGAGAGATGTTGTGAGTATGACTGAGGAGTTGACTGATACACCTTTCGTTCAGCTCCATGTGATTTCCCCGAGGCTCAAAGCCTATTCTTCTCCTTACCACTTTGTCTCCCAGTACAGGCTTCTTTCTTGTACACTTCCTGTGGTGGAGATCTCTTTTCTTGTTCCTTTCCCTTTCCTGCTTTCTTCTTACTGCAATGTCTCGCCATGTGCCCATAGTGAGAACATATAAAACATTTTCCCTCAAAGGCATACCTCATTTTATCATCTCTCTGCTGAGATGTTGATGCACCTTGAGTTCTTCCTCTGATATTGTTCTCCTGAGCTTCCTGACACATGCTCATGGTGTGTCCCATTCTTCCGCAGTAATAGCATCTAATATATGATTTCCTCTGAGAAGCTCTTCTTTCTAATTTCTCATGATGCTTCTTCCTGTTCTCAAATTTATTAATGTTTCTCTTTTCACAGCCTGAAATGTACTCCAGAGCCTTTGTACAGAAGCTTGATGTGTGGCCATGAACTCCGCAGAAATAACACATATCATCACTCCTTGAAACTATCCTCATAGGCCTATCTCCAGCACCTACAAGATTTTTCTTAACCTTGGAATTTTTCACTGCATTTTTCTTATCATCCATAGGAGTGGGATTATCATATCCAATTCCATATTTTCCCAAAAAGGTTGACCTTTGGGAAGATACAATCCTTTCATGCTTCTCCTCTGATGCAGCTTATTTGGACTTCATTTTATCATCACCTGCCGAAGGATGATCAAATAATAACTGCAGTGCATCCTTCAACTTGGGCTTATCTTTGGATTTAGACTTCTCCATTTCCTTCTTGACTGATTGTATCTCTTCTTCCAACATTTGAATCTTCAAATCTCTTGATACAAGTTGAGCATCAAGTTCTTTTCTGAGATTCTTTCCACAACTCATCTCATCTTCAAGTTCATTCTTTAGCTTATTAACCATGTCATTTTTCTCTTTTACTTTCAATTTTTCTTGAGCAAGAGAATCAGAGAAACATGCATTCTCTTGTTGTAGTATTTGATTCTTCTAAACTAACTCAGATAGCTGTGTAGCTAGATCATCATTCTTGGCTTTCAGATTCCGAACTTCATCGGACTCTTGATTCTCTTCACACTTACCAGCCTTTTGTTTTCCTTTTCCTTTAGCCAGCTTCTGTAGTTCATCACCTTGAGAATCATTCTTCTCTGTTAGGTCAGTAACTATATCAATAAGCCTTTGATTTAAGCCTCTTAGCTTGTTGACCTCAGTTTCCATAGAATAGATCTGTATACCTTTAGATTTAATTTCTTCAGTGGATTTCTGATCCAATTCTTTAGTCCCATGGACAACTTCCACCTTTTTGTCCAGGCCATCAATCTCTCTTTTCTGTTCTTCAACCTTCAGCTTATACTTACTAACGGATTCTGAGTTCTCTGATGTTGATAAATTAAGTTTCTCAATTTCTTCCATCAGCTCAGATTTCTCTTCTTCTGGCTGCTGCATATAGAGTTTGGCATCACGAACAATTTTGTTAGCTTTCTTGGTTTTGGCCCTCCAAACATCTATCTCTTCAAGAGCAGCCTCCAACTCAGCTCGCATATCAATTCTTCCTTCAATTTCTTCTTCTTCATCGTCAGTGGTTCCAACGTCACTTGGAAAGTCCGGTTCTTCACTCATTCCATCAACATCTTTGAATGAGTAATTATTTTTGTTGTATGATTTATCCAAATCATTTTTCTGTTCACTGCATGATTCCTTCAGTAAGCTGTTTGATTCTTTTAGTTGAATCACACTTTTTCCAAAAACACTTCCACACTGAGGGATACCACCTGACTTTTGATTCTTCTTTGAAGATTTTCTTTTTCCCATGATAGACCGAGATAAGCGAAAACAATATCTTCAACTGCACAGAAAGACTACACCAAGTCGAAGCAAACAAATCTGATAAAAGCAACCTTTGCTCTGATACCAATTGTTAGGGCCAATAGGGTCCTATATACCCTGAGAGGGGGGGGGGGTGAATCAGGGTATGGATATTCTTTTTCAAAGTTCTTTCTGCCCCACTGGATCTTGACCTCTTTGTTACAAGGGTCACTTTGTTTGCACTTGTGAGGTTACTGTGATCACTTGTCTCCTTTACCTGATGATGATGCTTTGAATGCAATGCAGGGAAGTAAGCAGACAGACACAGAGATTTTTACTTGGTTCACCGCTAAGGGCTACGTCCAAGGAGCATATGCCGACAAGTTGCCTGTTCATACCAAATTCCACTAGACTTCACTAGCTGTGGATTACAATGTTCGGGCTAGATCACTTCTATGCCCAGGCTCACTGCCTATACAAGGTTTAGGGTTAGCTCACTGCTTTCCCAAGGGTCACTCCCTGTTTCTCTCTCTCTGGCTCACTGCCGGTGGAGAGGATCACCTTCTTCCTCTTCTTAAGCTCACTGCTCCAGAAGGGATTCACTTACAGTTTATAGACCTGTAGGTATCTTCATTATCATTAAGGAATGCATCTTTATCTTTATATAGATGCTCTGTTGAAGTTCAACTTTCACCCGTAGATGAATACCCCTTTTCCAGTATCCACTGGGCAAACCAATTTGGAAACACCTTCGCAAAGCACCCTACTTCGCGAAGCTCCCAATTTCGCGAAGCTCAACAAGCCTTCGCGAAGCTCCTGCCTTTTCGTGAAGCTCACTCGCGAAGCACCCTCACAAAGAACTCTCGCGATGCTCAAGCCGCCTCAAAGAAACGACCCTCGCGAAGCTAAGTAAGCCAACGTGGAGCTCGCAGGTTTCGTAGAGCTACAATAACCGCCGCGAAGCACCTTTTTCGCGAAGCACACTGGCTCCGCGAACCACCTTCGCAAATCGAGAGAAAATTATTTTCTCTGAAAATTATCTCTACTTCGTTCGAAGGGGTCGGCCTCTATTTATAGGTGATTCCACTGACCCTCGTCCCTTCCGCGCGAAGTCAACGCCACGTCATCTCAAATCGCGAATCTCCAAAGTTTCTGTCGGAATTCTGTCCAAATCGCGAAGCTCCACGACAATCTTCCGTTCGCGGAGCTTGACGTAGTCGCGATGAATCACTGTCAACTTACCTTCGCGGCTCGCGCCTTCACCGCAAAGCTCCCTCGCGAAGCCCAACATTCCTTCACGCCTTCACTGCGGAGCTCTCTCGCAAATCCCGTCTCCACCGCGATGCGCTTCAGCCTCTGCCGTTCGCGAAGCTTGACGTAATCGTGAAGCATCACCGCCTCTATTCTTCTGGTCTTCGCAATTTCCAAACCATGCATCCTATCTTCGCGAAATTCATGCCTTTGCCATATGAAATTATGCTCTTCATGGAAATCCACTTTTCGCGATGCTCACCAAACTCCAAATTTTGGACCCCAAAAATTTGGCAAACACTGGGAAACAGCGCCACCTTGTACTGCTCTTTTGTACCGCCTCCAGATCGTCCTTTCCTTTGTCATAGTTCTTTGTCAACATATAATGTCAAAAACATCTCTAGAACTCAACAATTATCCATGGAAACCTTCTTTGTCAACAAACACAATCAACCCAAAAATACTTCAATGTTACCTTGAGGGATTTTTTCCCAAAAACAACTCTAGAGGAAAAATTATTAGCCTTGGCCTAATCGGTAATTCAAACATTGTTTTAATTTATAATATCTTATTTTTATATGGGTTAAAATATAATATTTTTATCATCTCATAGCTATGTGATGGTGGTTTTAATGACATGTTTAAAAATAATTCCTATAATATTTTTGATTCAAAAAATGATTTAGTTTTTACTTCTTTATGAAATGATA
This sequence comes from Viscum album, assembly GCA_963277665.1. Taxonomy (NCBI): domain Eukaryota; kingdom Viridiplantae; phylum Streptophyta; class Magnoliopsida; order Santalales; family Viscaceae; genus Viscum; species Viscum album. The sequence continues at coordinate 1,151,846,498 of OY728126.1, forward strand.
ATGTTTATGCTGTTAATTTAGATTCATTATTTTCTAAAAATATTTCTTATCTAAGTAAATATCAAAAAGAATACTAGATTTGACACAGGATACTAGTCTATTAAAACATCCATTCACTTATAAAACTAACTAGGAAATAGTTAGTTGATGATCTACCTAAAATATAATTCCCAAATGATGAAGACTGTAACCCATGTCAAAGAGGGAAACATCACAAAATATCTTTCAAATCCAAGAAATTAGTTTCAACTTCTCAACCCAAAGAGTTTTTTCATAAGTAATTTTTTTGGACCTTTTAGAGTTTATAGATTAAATGGGAAGCATTATGTTTATGTTCCTGTAGATGAATTTTCTATATATACTTGGGTATTCTTTCTAGATAAAAAAGTGATGTCTGATCTTATTTTACCAAGTATACTAAATTTGTAGAAAAACTTAGTGGACTTAGAATTAATAACTTAAGAGTCGATCATGGATGTGATTTTGAAAATGAATATTTTGAAGATTTTGTCTCACAAAATGGATATAATCACAACTTTTCTACTCCTAGGACCGCATAGTATAATGGTGTTGTTGAAATGAGAAATAAAACCCTTTATGAAATTTCCTGGACTATTATTAATGATCATGACTTAACTATTTTTTTTGTTAGAATTTATAAATTCATATGTTAATATAATAAATAGAATATTAATTATCCTCTCTTAAAGAAAAATCCTTATGAATTATGGAATGGTAGAAACCCAAAAGATAATTACTTTAGATTTTTTGGTTTCAAAGTATTTATTCTTAATACTAAATATAAACTTGACAAATTTTCTTCCAATAGCGATGAAGGAATTTTCCTTCATTATTAAAAGTCTAGTAAATCATATAAGATATTTAATAAAATAACAAATATTGTGGAAAAATATTTTCATGTAAAATTGGGTGAAATAAATCCACATGAGCCTAAGATCCCTTTATAAAACCTTGAGGATGACCTGTCAAATTTGAATATCAATATCAAACATTCTGACATTTTTTTGATGAAAACAAAAAAATATCTAGTTCTAAGGAACAAACTCAACTTGAACCTATTGAAGAAAATAAGATATCCACAACTTATTTTCTACAATATTTAGGACTCATAGATACCATCCTTAAGATGTTGTAGCTTGATACCTAGATAGATGTACACAAAATGGAGCTTCTCTTAGAAACATGGTTGAACATAAAGCATTCTTATCAAAGATTTAACCCAAGAATGTCAATGACACAATTAATAATGAATTTTGGGTGATGTAAATTAAAGAATAACTTAACCAATTTTAAATAAATCAATTTTGGGAACTAGTAGATAGACCTAAAGACCCTATGAAAATTGGCACCAAAGTGGGTGTTTAGATTTGAAATTGATGAGTTAGGCACTATAGTGAGAAATAAATCTAGATTGGTTACACGAGGGTATAATCATGAAGAGAGTATTCACTATGAGGAATCCATTTCACCAATGGATAGACATTAATCCATCATAATACTACTTAGTTATGAAGAACATTTTTGATTTCAAACTTCATCAAATGGATGTAAAAATTGAATTCTTAAAGGGTTATATAGTTTATGATATTTTCATCGAAAAAACCCTAGATTACAAAACCATCATTTTCCAAATCATGTTTTTAAATTAAAAAAAGCCTTATATGGTTTAAAATAAGATCCTAGAGCTTGGTATGTTAAGATCAACTCTTTTCTAAATCTTAAAGATTTTTCAAAAGTCTTAGATGATCCTACTTTTTTATAAAATAAATTTCAAATTATTTTTTAGTAGTTAAAATTTATGTTTATGATATTATTTTTGTGAATTCTAAAATAATTTGTGTACTAATTTTTTAAAAGTGATGCAAAGTGAATTTGTAATGATTTTAATGGGTGAAATTAAATTCTATCTTAGTTTTCATAATTTTAAAAATAAAGACTGAATTATTTTAAATCAAAGTAATTACAATAATCACTTTCAATTTTTTTTGTTTAGATAGAACTAAAAGTAGTGATACTCCCATGAGTACTACCTGTATATTGGATATTGATGAAATTGGAAAGATAGTGGATTAAAAAAATTATAGAGGTATGATCAGAAGCTTTCTATATTTAATTGACAGATGACTAGATATTTTTTGTATTGTGTGTATGTGTGCCCATTTTCAAGAAAATCCTAAATAGTTCCATTTACTTGATTCCAAAATAATTTTTAAATATCTCAAATATACCACCAACTTTTGGTTGTTATACTCTAGAGTAAAATCATTTTACATATTGAGTTATTCAGATGCAGATTTTTGTTGTTGTAATTTAGATAGAAAAATCACCTCTATAAAATTTAATATTATGGAAAAGTATTTAGTATTTTCATGTTGTAGAAATTGAAATTCTATTGCACTATCTACTACTGAGGCTAAGTACATAGTTGTAGGAAGTTGTTATTGCAAAATTATTTGGATTAAACACACATTTCTAGACTATGGATATCAATTTAGAAATTTACCTATTAATTTTGACAACAAAAATGTGATAAATATTTCTAAGAATCCTATGTCACATTCTAGGACAAAGCATATTGATTTAAGACATCACTTTTTGAGAGACCATTTCCAAAAGGGTGATATAACTCTTGAATTCATAGAAACTGAACATCATCTTGCTGATACTTTTACAAATACCTTGAATTCTAAGATATTAAGCTATATCAAACGTGAATTAGGAATGATTTTTTTGGTTAATCCTTAATTTTGGTGATCCACCATTGGACAAGCCACCATTGGATATGCCACCATTGGACAAGCTACCATTGGAAAAGCCACCATTAGTGAGTCACCATTGGTGAGGCACTATTGGTGAGTCATTGATGAGATGATCCACTATTGAGATAATAAACCATTAATATGATCCACCATTGAGATGATCTACCATTGAAATGATACACCATTAGAATGATCCACCATTAGAATGATCTAACATTAGAATGAGCTACCTTTGGGTGATCTACTAGTCTCTATTTTTCTACAGATAATAATTTTCTATGTATAAATTTTCATTCAATTTATTTATTTATATTTTATTATATTTTTGAATTCAAATCCCTAAAAGATAAATCCAACATAAAATCCAATTTTGAGTCAGTCTCTCTCGGCCGTGGCTACTTATTCAAGTTGTTTCACCTTCTATTTATTTCCCACCCTTCAATATTCTCTCACCCTTTCTTCACCATTTTTTCAATTCAATGGTGAGAGTCAATTTACATTTAGTTTCATCTCCTAAAGTATCACATTATGCTAAGAGATCTCATGAAGAACTGAGATGGGTTTTAGTTAAGTTGAAACCCCCTAACCCACGAACTATGTGGTCGTTGCAAAGAAAGTAGTAGATGCATACCAGTTATTGTCAAAAAAATCATTGGTACTTAGGGTGATCTAATACCAGGTATAGATAGACCGTTTCTTAAGAAATTATGGAACTTTTTATCCAAGGTTGGTTCACCAGTTATTCCAATATGTAGAGATCAGTTTTGGAGAAAAGAAAGATTTTACTCAAAGCATGATGGATTGTGAATATATTAGTTGTTATTAAAGGGAATGAGAATGGTTTTTCAATATACCTGATTAATAATTAACTTTTTATTAAAAGTGTAGGGAAACTTACAAAAAATGATAGTACGAGACCCACAGGAATCATGACGGCCTAAATTGGTGCATTCCAAGAGTGTTTCTAAGAATGATTTGATTGGATCCTTTTGGAATCAGTCATATGAAGTTGTAAATAATTAGATCTGCATCAACTATCTATTAACAACCCAGGTTGTCCACTACAAAATTCTCTTCACGCCAAGTATTTTGGATATAATAGCCATGATTGATATTAGATCTATATTTCCTAAAAAGGTATCATAAGTCCCAATGAGGATTATCTTTCCCTCGAAGCAAGTGAACAACAATTGATGAGTCTGAATCGATCTCCTCCAGCCTGATATTGAACTGCTTACACAAGGTTAAACTTGTGATCATGGATCTAATCTCCTCACCCAATGATGAACCTCAAACATAAAAGGAACTGAAGTAAAAAATGACAGATTCATTCGGGTTTCTGACCAGGCCACCACCCCTCATCTCCCCATCCATAAAGGAACCATCGACATTGAGCTTCAAACCACTGCATAATAGTAACCACTCAACACATTTCCCCTACTTCTACTGAATTAGATAGAGAATGGAAACTCTTGTTTGAGTTCATTGTGAATATGTTATGTCCTAGGAAAGGGTATTTTTGTACTATGGGCTATCAAGATGTTTATCTTTTATTACTTATGTAACGAGGGGATAAAATAAATCTTTATAGATATCTTATGGTGCACATGATGGAGACATTAAAGTCATATTCCAGGTCAAACTCGTTGATTTATCATAAGATGATCTCTTTTATGATATAATCCAAGGTCTTATTTGATGAATAAGAATAAGTATAGGTAACTTGTGGTGGTTTTTGTTTAATAAAAAATACCTATAAGATAATGAAAGTGAATTGGAATACCTGGATGAAAAAGTGGGTTGAAGACAATAATAATCTATATGAGGATTTTAATCCTATAGACCATCCTAACATACCTAAGAATGTTATTGATCTTGGATTAGATATAGATGAGATTGTGTTATATTATGATGAAGATAAGAAATAATAAGTGGAATAAGTTAAAGAGGTTTCTGGTTCCTTTGAAGAAGGTAGTTATTCGAACATTGCCAAGATCCCAATTGTTTCTTATGGACCTATAATCACACCTGCTTCTCTCCCTGCTAGAGAGAGTCACTTGAGTGGAGGAGAAGATGAAGATACTAAGGTATTTAGAGAATAAAAAATTCATAGTTATTATAAAACCTCTAAAGAAGTCATAGAAGTGTTAGATGATGGGACTGGAGATAATTGTGGGAATGGTCATAGTGATGTTGATGATGTTGATGATGGTGTTGAGAGGGATCAGTCACATCATCCCTCTCCTATTGTTTTTGGATTGTATAGGTTTATAGAGATACCAGGTTTAGATCAATATGATGGTGGTTCTACCTCTGTTAGAGGTGAGTTGAGGGAATATTTTTTAGGGTAGGGAATCCTTAGATTCTATCAGCTAGAAGTCAGCACTAATAGATGGGCCATCTATTTCTGTTGAGGATGCAACTTCATCTAAGGGTTATCCTTCACCTGGTTTAAAGCTACTTGGAATTATTTATCCAAACTCAAATAGAGTGTATGGAGGTGATGATGATCACATAAGTCTACCAGATCATGGTGGACCTATTGTATCAATTGCTATTAGGACATATCCTATGTAATCTTTAGTTGTGCAAATTGATGATGCTGGTGAGATTCATGCCTTTGATTATGATATTACACCTACTAGATCATAGCATAAAGATTAATTTTTTCCTATTACTAAGAGAGTTTCTCTACATATTTCTTTTTATTCCTCTATTCAAAAAGATATTATGACCAAAGATGATTTGGATTCCTTTAGAGAGATATTACTTTATGATTTCATATGTATTTTGAGATCATAGGCACCTCCTATTACTTATCTTAGTGAAGCTGATTCCATGAATTTTTTGAGTTTATTATCTTTCATATTTATCCCAGGATGGTATTAAAGATTTAGGAATATGAAATTGAGAATGGAAGAATGGATAGTGAGATTGAATCCATGAGATCTATTGCGGAGGATACGAGAACCTCCTTTGTTTCTATCCAGTATACTATGTTGGAGAGGTTAGAGATATTACTAGATATTTATTGTAAATTTTATGCTCCAACTCCTTCAGCCTCATTTGATAGTGAGATGATCAAATCCTTAGTTAGATAATAGTTTTAAGCCATTATGGGTGATGTTCATTTATCTCCTTAGGAGGATCTTCTCCATAATTGACAACATGGTGAGCATACATATAAAATGATAAGGGAGTGTTTGAAAAAAGCCTAAAGTGATGGGTAAACCATAACCAATAATATAAAATAATACCTTTCCAAGTTATATACAAATAATGAGTTGAATTATCATTTTAGGTTTTTAGCTGAGAATATAAGGATGCCACCTGTTACTAGGGACTTCGATGAATAGGTATACCCGCTCAAAGTTATGAACCTTCTGCTCAAGTCATTTATGGAAGAGAAGAATATAACGACACATACTTTACATACATTGTTAATAATTCAAAATTGAAGTACACTTATTACAACATATAACAAAACCATGAAAGGAAAGTATAGGTATAGTGTCTTTAGAAACTGGGAAACATAAACAACTGGTTCATAAATCATCTACATTGTCTCCAATTTATTTCATCATATCTAGAGTCCCTTTTTGGCATATCCTACTTAATATCCTTCTTCTTGACCCGGGGAAAAGAAAACATAAAAAAGGGTGAGCTCAAATTCTCAGTAAGGGTAAACAAAAGAAATATCAATCACATCATATTCATAAGAACATAACATTTTGGAAATCTTAACCTGCAAAAGTGATCAAAATTTCATAACAAGGGATAAATCATAGTAGTGAAATGCAATCCCAATAATCATAAATTAAAACATGAAACTTTGTGTCATACACACATAATCATAGAAAATAATTTCTTATTAGTCAAGACTCATTGCCAAGACTATCTTAGCGGACAAAGTCCATTTCTGAACCGAGTTCCCTCCTCGTTTTAGTACTGTTTAACTGAACCGGATTAACCTATCGTTCCAACCATGTCTATCTAATGAGATATAAATCTTTACCCAATTAATTGGAGGGAGATATAGGTCCCACCCATCTCATAATGATACCATTCTTATGTGTGCCACAAAATCATAAATCATACATCATAACGTAACCCATGTAATAAAAATGGGATTCTTAAACATCATGACATCATAAAACAATTCATATAAGATAAAGGAATTCCTAAAAATAATTCCATCACAACATAATCAAATCAATGTAATAATAGGGATAGAAACAAGAATCCTATATTATCTTAGATGGAAAATAATTTTCATAAAACACTTGAACTCCATTCTTGAGGAAAATATCCTTTCTACTTCAAAAACATTTTTCCTTTCTTAACATGTCATACAATTTTAAACTAAAAGAAGTTGATTAAAAATAAACTTGAAAACTTACAAAGGAAGATTTATGGAAATTATGTTCTAAAAAACCATTCATTCCGTATTAGTTTTAAAAAAACATTCTTCCCGTACTTTGGCCGGAAAAGTCAAAAAGTACCTCGTATGAAAAATGACAAAAGATTCCTTTCATATCTTTTACTAAAAACTCACAGAAGGGTAAAATTGGATTTAAAAAAATGTAGGAGGATATAAATAATATTACATATTGAGGAAACATGGATGTGGATGACAAATATTCCCCAGTAAATTCTGAAGTATAAACAATCTCGGATAAAAATTGAGATTGTGAGATTTTCCCTTACCTTAGGTCCGATTTTCTTCGGAAGTGTCCGAACCCCCTGTATAATGATTTAAATAATGTTATTGACTTATTACAAAATCATACTTATTTTTACGATATCATATATGGTCATATTATTAGCTTCTTATTTGTAATATTTCATTACTACTTGTTATTCGGGTGTTTATAACTTTTTGTTCTTATGCGTGTTTTGTCGAATAAATTCTTATTCTTATTTTTAGGTTATAGATACCTCATTTACAGAATTGAATTAGTGTAATATATATCATATTTATTCATTAAATTCATTTATATAATCATTATGCAATGAAGATCATGTAGAATGAGTCGCATCACATTGTGGAGACGGTATTCCGTACGTACACACGAGCGATGATATCGTTCCCATGATCATGGAATTGTATTGAAGTGTATGTATACTATTTAATAATCAATATAAATTTAAAATAATCATATATATTCATTATTTACACCATTATACCCATCCAAGTAAGGTGGTGGTGGAAAATAGATTACACCACGGCGTGGAGACGGTATTCCGTACGTACGCACGCGCGGTGATTTCATTTTCCGTAGGATGGATAGATGGTGAAATAGGTTTGTTTAATAATAATAATAACATATCAGTATATGAGTGATACTGATGTTATTACTTCATAATTAAACAACTAAAGAAGAAGAAGTGGAAGAATAAATAAAGTTGAAATAATTAGTAATGGACATTACCTCTTCTTTGAAGCGCCTCTTTGAGACCTTCTCTTAGGGTACTAAAATTGGTTTTTGAAGAAGACCAGAACCTCTAGGATGTTCCTAGGGAAGTGTAGAAGAGAATTTGGCAGGGGTTGTCTGAGATTGAAGGCTCAAAGTTGTGTGAGGAAGAGAGGGAGGAGGTTCCCTTTTATAAGGGAGGACAGAGGCACCTTTGGAAAAACTAAAAATATTATTTTATTATAAAGTCATATTCGGTTTTTAATAGCTCAAAATTAATTTATTTCGAAGATAAGGTGGGGATGGGTAAAAATACTCTCATCCAATAGAATTTAGACAAGTTTAGGTATCTATTTTAACCTTATCATTTAGATTTAACTTTAAGTTAGATAATTTAACTTTTACCGCGTCTTCTTGTTTTCTTACACTATGAGGTTAATAAAATTACTATAACAGGCCAAACGAACCCCAAGTTGTTTATTATTAATATATATAACCTTATATAAGTAATTTTTCCAAACCTTAGATTTTTAAAAATAAAATAACAATTAATAATATAATATTTTTTTTAAAAACTATTTTATGTCAATTTTGACACTATTTGGTAATTGATTTTTGTGAAAATCATAACAGAAATATTAGTTCAAAAAAAGTTAATTAAATCAATACTAACATGTCATATTAACATATAAAATTATTATAATTCATAAAAAGTCTCAAATTAAATTTATTTGGGTATTTATAACATCAATTATGTCAATATTTTATTAATAATATAATTACTGCATCATTATTGTGTCATAAATAAATTACATTATTTAAAGTCTAAAAATTACAAATAAAATAACATTATGTATTAAATCTTTTTATCTTTCTAATGAATATTTATAGTCTAATTTATCTTATGTATAACCCTATATTAAAAATGATTTAGTTATTAAACTTTGATTTTAACTATTTTAACCCTACTTTAAATAAATTATTAATAAATGTCCTAATCTAATCCATGTGGGCCTAAATGGTCATATTTTATTCCTAAGGTTGTTTTTGGTCTAATTACACATATCCAATAGAATTGGGACATGTTTTAGGGTAATAATAATATCATTTTTACCCTTAATTACCCTATTTACTTTTAACCGTGATAAATAAAAGTAAAAAGTTACTATTCACCAAAAATTATTTTCATCTCATTGAACCAAATTTTACTTACTATAATCAACCATGTCTCTCGTATTTTTGAAATTCCGTTCACAAAAGCGGTAAAATTCAGTTTTATGTAAATTTGAAAATTTTCCTAGGAGGTGGGTAAAAGACGGTGAAAAGTTCAATAAAATTTTTATATATCTAAAATTATTATAAAATGACTCCAATGAATTGAATTGAACTTATATAGTTATTATGTATCAATTTTGACCTAAAATAAATTTAAATAAAATAAATAATTATTTAAATAAAAATTCAGTTTTTAAATAGTGACCCAGTGTTTTCACTATTCATCAAAAATTGAAAGTTTTCAGAAAAATACCAAAATTTCACCCTAGGATAATTTCAATATTCCGAATCCAAAAATGAAGTCCATTTTGAAAAATAAAATTTATAAAATTTTAAAAAGTGGTTATTACTATTCATAACGGTTAGTTTTAATAATATTTTAATAGCATATCGTTGTTTAGTGAAACCCAGTATTGCGTACAACACAAGCTATCGAGGAAGGCCGCAATTGCATGTAAAGCAAGCCAAGATAGTGTTGTGTGTAGTGAAAGATCCCTTTGATGATTTATATAACATAAAAACAAAATATTTCTCATAAAAGTCTCGGGTGTTACATTCTACCCCACTTAAAATGAATTTCGCCCTCGAAATTCGTCACTTTGTAACAAACAGATGAGGATACCTCTCCCTCATCGTATCCTCAAGCTCCCATGTAGTTTTTTCTAATTGGTGGTTCCTCCATAAAACTTTCACTAAACTAGTGGTCTTGTTCCGTAGGAATTTTTCGCTACGATCCAGAATCTCTATCGGCTGTTCTTCATAAGAAAGATCTTGCTCCAGCGGTACAACTTCTGAGTTAAGTACATGTGAAGGATCAGGTATGTACTTTCTCAGGAGAGATACATGTAACACATAGTAAACTTGAGAGAGATTCGGTGGAAGCGCCAATCGGTAAGCTACCTTCCCAACACGATCCAGTATTTCGAAAGGACCGATATACCTAGGGCTCAACTTTCCCTTCTTTCCAAATCTCATTACTCTCTTCCAAGGAGATATTCGTAAGAACACTTTATCACCCACTTAAAACTCTAGGTCTTTTCTTCGGTTGTCGGCATAACTTTTTTGTCAACTCTGAGCTGCTCTTATGTGTTGTTGAATAGATCAGATCTTTTCTGCCATCTCATCAACAAGATCAGGTCCTAATAGCTTTCTTTCCCCAACTTCATCCCAGCAAGTTGGAGTCCTGCATTTCTTTCCATAGAGAGCTTCATAAGGAGCCATCTGAATACTGGAGTGAAATCTATTATTATAAGAAAATTCCACCAAAGGTAGGTGTTGATCCCAACCACTTTTGAAATCCATAGAGCAAGCTCTCAACATATCTTCTAGAGTTTGAATTGTCCTCTCAGACTGAGCGTCTGTCTGAGGATGATAAGCAGTGCTGAAACTCAACTCTGTATCTAGAGTATGCTGAAGACTTTTCCAGAACTTTGAGGTAAACCTCGGATCCCAATCAGATATAATAGAAAGTGGTACTCCATTCAATCTTACCACTTCCTTTACATATATCCTGGAAATCTGATCCAGAGAGAAATATTATCTAATAACAATGAAGTGTGCAGACTTTGTAAGACAATCAACTATGACCCAGATAGCATTATTGACTTTGGATGTTTTAGGAAGTCCAGTGACAAAGTCCATAGTGATGTTTTCCCATTTCCATTCAGGTATGGGTAATGGTTGTAACATCCCCTTAGACTTCTATCTCTCATCTTTAACTTGCTGACAAACCAAGCATCGAGAGACATATTCAACAACATCTCTTTTCATGCCATCCCACTAGAAGTACTCTTTTAGGTCCCTATACATCTTCGTGCTTCCAAGATGAATAGAGAATGAAGAACTATGAGCCTTATCCAGCAACTCCTTCTTTAATTCGGGGATGGGAGGAACACAAACCCGATTCCTGAACTTTATTATCCCATTACAATCAAGGTTTAATTCAGGAACATTTCTCACCTTCTTTTGTAACTATACATCTTCTTTCTGTGCCTCTTTAATCTTCACATGTATAGATGGTTGAAAATTCATTTGATAAAGATACGATTTTCCCCTTCCATTATAATTCCAAGATCCATCCTTTTTAAATCCATAAATATTGGATCTTTTGTGATCCTCATCATGGATAAGCTAGCATGGTCTTGTCGACTTAATGCATCTGCCACCTTGTTTACTTTCCCAGGTTGGTAATGAATTGAGCATTCGTAATCCTTAATCAGCTCCAACCATCTTCTTTGGCACATATTCATCTCTTTTTGTGTGAAAATATACTTTAAACTTTTATGATCAGTATAAATGTCACACCTTTCTCTATAAATATAATGCCTCCAAATATTTAATGCAAAGATTACCACAACTAACTCCAAATCATGAGTTGGGTAATTTTTCTCATGGATTTTCAACTGTCGTGAGGAATAAGCTATCACCATATCATTTTGAATAAGAACACACCCCAACCCCTTCTTGGATGCATCACTGTAGATCATAAACCTTTCTCCACTACAAGGAAGTGTGAGTACAGGTGCACTGGATAACCTTCTTTTAAAATCCTTGAAATTCTCTTCACATTACTCCGTCCACATGAACTTAACTCCTTTTCGAGTCAACCTGGTGAGTGGATTAGATAATCGTGAAAAATATTTCACAATACGTCGATAATATCCAGACAAACCAAGAAAACTTTAGATCTCAGTTACTATTGTTGGTCTCGACCATCTTTCAATAACCTCTATTTTTTCTGGATCCACAGATATCCCCTCTTTTGAGATTATGTGACCAAAAAATGCAACTTTTTGAAGCCAAAATTCACACTTGGTAAATTTGGCATAAAGCTTCTCCTTTCTCAAGGTCTTCAATATAATTCTCAAGTGATCTTCATGTTCTTCCTTTATCTTTTAATAGACAAGAATATTGTCTATAAAGACTACCACAAACTGATCAAGATAGTCTCTAAAGAATCTATTCATCAGATCCATGAAGATAGCAGGGGCATTAGTAAAACCAAATGGCATCACTATAAATTCATAGTGTCCATACCTTATACAGAAATCCGTCTTTGGTATATCCTCCCTTTTGACCCTTAATTGATGATACCCTGAACGAAGATCAATCTTGGAAAAGTATTGAGCTCCACGTAGTTGGTCAAATAAGTCATCAATGCATGGGAGAGGATATTTGTTCTTGATAGTGATCTTGTTAAGTTCTCGATAATCAATGCAGAGTCTCATTGATCCATATTTCTTCTTAACAAACAGAAAAGGTGCTCCCCAAGGTGACGCACTAGGGCATAAGAATTCCTTATCAAGATTCTCTTGGAGTTTCTTCTTCAATTCCTGCAACTCAATTGGGTATATTCTATAAGGTGTCTTTGAAATAGGCAAAGCACCCGGTACGAGTTATATTGAAAACTCAACTTCACGATTTGGTGGAAGACCAGGCAATTCATCCGGAAAGACATCATCAAACTCCCGTACAATGGGCATATTCTTAATCGTGAGTTTCTATCAAACCATTTGAGATAAATAACCTTCATTTAGTGGAATCAAGACCCATAAGATGGAAGAAATTTCCACTGGAAGGTTATGTTCATCGTTTTATCGATAGACAATCATAGATTGATCCAGAATATGAAATGTGACTTCCCTTCTTTGGAAATTGATATGAGATCCATATAGAGAAAACCAATCCATTCCAAGAATCACATCAAATTCCACTATAGGAAGGATCACAAGATTTGCAGAAATCACTTTCCCAAAAACTTCAATCGGAGAAGAATTATAAACTTTTGATGCGACTGTTGTGCCATTAGGGGTTGTCACAGCTAACTCAACATCTAATTATTGAGGTAATACGGTGATACCCTTAGAAAATTCTTCAGAAATAAAAGAGTGGGTGGATCCAGAATCAAATAAAACATTTGATACTTTAGAGTGGATGGTAAGTGTACCTCTCACCACTTCGTTGTCATACTCCACATCGCCGATAGTAATTGCATGTGAATTTCCTTTGTCTTTGGCCTTAAGAGTTTGTTGGCGTCGATCATCATCATCAACCATTAGATTTGGGAATTTATTGGCATAATTCCCCATCTCCTTGCACTTGAAACATTGAAGTGTAGTAGGTTCATTCTGTGTATCCCTTCATTTTTTTGCATCATTAGACATCTTCTTCCCATTATTTAGACATTCAATTGCCCAATGAACTTCTTTTCCACACTTATAACATTTGATTTTCCCCTTAAGACAATTTCCTCCATGTTTCTTTCCACACATTGAGCATAAGGGAAAACTCATCTTCTTTTCAGTGTGGTCTTTAGATTTTCCTTTGAATTCCATTTTCCTCTTCTTATCAAACCCATATGAATGATGAGTTACTGCAATCTCCATATCAAACTTGAGAGCACATCAAACGATTTCCTCATAACTATTGAAGTCCCTTATGGCTAACTCCCTTCAAAGACTTGGTTTTAAGCCACTAAATAATCGATCGATCTTACTCTCAGGTTGGATAATAATACCAGAAGCGTACATTGCAAGTCTTGTAAAATTTACTTCATATGTACCAATAGATTCATCATCCTTTTGCTTCAGTTCAAGAAACTACTTCTCCATCTTTGTTCGAAGAATACAAGGGAAGTACTTATTGAAAAATAAGTTCTTGAACTCGTCCCATTCCATGGAATCAATTTCATCCCTTTGCCTCGTATTCTTAATTAGATTCCACCATTGATCAACATCACCTTCCAAACGATATACTGCTAAGATGACTTTATCATGTTCAGAACATTGAAGAACTAAAAATATCTTTTCAGTGGTACTGATCCATTGTTCATCCACTAATGGATCATCAGACCCGCTGAATGAAGGTGGACTCTGCCTCATGAAGGATTCAACAGAATGTTGCTCCTTCCTTTGCTCGTTTGGAAGTCCTGCATGATTCATAGCTTGAGAAAGTTGTGTGAGCATGGCTACAAGATTTTTCATTCCATCTCCCATAACGTTTGGTTGCTTAGGGGGACAATCATTACATTTCCCATCACATTCCGCATTAACACGGTTCCTTCGGGTTCCATCCATTGACTAAAACCAATAAGAATAGTGAGAGAAACACTAATTATAATAGGAAAAACACATAATCAAGAATAAAATTTTACACTTAAGGTCTTATCATAGGTTATTCATGGCCATTTCTAAAACACTAAGATTGTGTTCTATGCTTAGACTTATCCTTAGGGTTCTTACTAAGGCTTTCACATCCTATTTTACAAAGGTTGACTATACCTTTCCTCTGATACCAACTATAATGACCCAAACTTTACATACATTGTTAATAATTCAAAATTGAAGTACACTTATTACAACATATAACAAAACCATGAAAGGACCGTATAGGTATAATGTCTTTAGAAACTGAGAAACATAAACAACTGGTTCATAAATCATCTACATTGTCTCCCATTTATTTCATCATATCTAGAGTCCCTTTTTGGAATATCCTACTTAATATCCTTCTTCCTGACCTGGGGAAAATAAAACATACAAAATGGTGAGCTCAAATGCTCAGTAAGGGTAAACAAAATAAATATCAATCACATCATATTCATAAGAACATAACATTTTGGAAATATTAACCTGTAAAAGAGATCAAAATTTCATAACATGGGATAAATAATAGTAGTGAAATGTAATCCCAATAATCATAACTTAAAACATGAAACTTTTTGGCATACAAACATAATCATAGAAAATCATTTCTTAGTAGTCAAGACTCATTTCCAAGACTATCTTAGCAGACAAATTCCTTTTCTGAACCGAATTCCCTCCTCATTTTAGTCCTGTTTAACTGAACTGGATTAACCTGCCGTTCCAGCCATGTCTATCTCATGAGATATAAATCTTTACCCAATGCATTGGAGGGAGATATAGGTCCCACCCATCTCATAATGATACCATTCTTATGTGTTCCACAAAATCATAAATCATACATCATAGCTTAACCCATGTAATAAAAATGGGATTCTTAAACATCATGACATCATAAAAAAATTCATATAAGATAAAGGAATTCATAAAAATAATTCCATCACAACATAATCAAATCAATGTAATAATAGGGATAGAAACATAACCCTATATTATCTTATATGGAAAATAATTTTGATAAAACACTTGAACTCCATTCTTGAGGAAAATATCCTTTCTACTTCAAAAACATTTTTCCTTTGTTAACATGTCATACAATTTTAAAATAAAAGAAGTTGATTAAAAATAAATTTGAAAACTTGTAAAAGAAGCTTTATGGAAATAATGTTCTAAAAATCCATTCATGCCGTATAAGTTAAAAAAAACATTCTTCCCGTACTTTGGCCGGAAAAGTCAAAAAGTACCTCGTATGAAAAACGACAAAAGATTCCTTTCATATCTTTTACTAAAAACTCACCGAAGGGTAAAATTGGATTTAAAAAATTATAGGAGGATATAAATAATATTACATATTGAGGAAACATGGATGTGGATGATAAATATTCCCCAGTAAATTCTGACGTATAAACGATCTCGGATAAAAATTGAGATTGCAAGATTTTCCCTTACCTTAGGTCCGATTTTCTTCGTAAGTGTCCGAACCCCATGTATAATGATTTAAATAATGTTATTGACTTATTCCAGAATAATAATTATTTTTATGATATCATATATGGTCACATTCTTAGCTTATTATTTGTAATATTTCATTACTACTAGTTATTCGGGTGTTTATTACTTTTTGTTCTGATGCGTGTTTTGTCAAATAAATTCTTATTCTTATTTTTAGGTTATAGATACCTAATTTACAGAATTTTATTAGTGTAATATATATCATATTTATTCATTCAATTCATTTATATAATCATTATGAAATGAAGATCATGTAGAACGAGTCACATCACATCGTGGAGACGGTATTCCGTACGTACGCACGAGCGATGATATCGTTACCATGATCGTGGAATTGTATTGGAGTGTATGTATAGTATTTCAGAATCAATATAAATTTACAATAATCATATATAGTCATTATTTACACCATTATACCCATCCAAGTAAGGTGGTGGTGGAAAATAGATTACACAACGACGTGGAGACGGTATTCCGTACGTACGCACGCGCGGTGATTTCATTTTACGTAGGATGGATAGATGGTGAAATATGGTTGTTTCATACTAATAATAACATATCAGTATATGATTGAAACTGATTTTATTACTTCATAATGAAAAAACTAAAGAAGAAGAAGTGGAAGAAGAAATCAAGTTGAAAGAATCGGTAACAAACATTACCTCTTCTTTGAATCCCCTCTTTGAGACCTCCTCTTAGGGCACTAAAATTGGTCTTTGAAGAAGACCAGAACCTCTAGGATGTTTATAGGGAAGTGGGGAAGAGAATCTGGTATGGGTTGGCCGAGCTTGAAGGATCAAAGTTGTGTGAGGAAGAGAGGGAGGAGGTACCCTTTTACAAGGGAGGAGAGGGGCACCTTTGGAAAAACTAAAAATATTATTTTATTATAAAGTCATATTCGGTTTTTAATAGATCCAAATTGATTTATTTAGAATATAAGGTGGGTATGGGTCTAAATACTCTCATAAAATAGAATTTAGACAAGTTTAGGTATCTATTTTAACCTTATCATTTAGATTTAATTTTAAGTTAGATAATTTAACTTTTACCGTGTCTTCTTGTTTTCTTACACTATAAGGTTAATAAACTTACTATAACAAGCCAAAAGAACCCCAAGTTGTTTATTATTAATATATAAAACCTTATATAAGTAATTTGGCCGAACCTTAGATTTTTAGGAATAAAATAAAAATTAATAATATAATATTTTTTTTAAAAACTATTTTATGTCAATTTTGACACTATTTGGTAATTGATTTTTGTGAAAATCATAACAGAAATATTAGTTCGAAAAAAGTTAATTAAATAAATAATAACATGTCATATTAACATATAAAATTATTTTAATTAATAAAAAGTCTCAAATTACATTTATTTTGGTATTTATAACATCAATTATGTCAATATTTCATTAATAATATAATTACTACATCATCATTGTGTCATAAATAAATTAAATTATTTATTGTCTAAAAATTACAAATAAAATACCATTATGTATGAAATATTTTTAGATTTCTAATTAATATTTATAGTTGAATTTATCTTATGTATAACCCTATATTAAAAATGATTTAGTTATTAAACTTTGATTTTAACTATTTTAACCTTTCTTTAAATAAATTAATAATAAATGTCCTAATCTAATCCATGTGGGCCTAAATGGTCATATTTTATTCCTAAGGTTGTTTTTGGTCGAATTACACTTATCCAATAGAATTGGGACATGTGTTAGGGTTATAATAATATCATTTTTACCCTTAATTACCATATTTACTTTTAACCGTGGTAAATAAAAGTAAAAAGTTACTATTCACAAAAAATTATTTTCATCTCATTGAACCACATTTTACTTACTGACATCAACCGTGTCTCTCAGATTATTGAAATTCCATTCAAAAAAGCGGTAAAATTAAGTTTTATGTAAATTTGCAAATTCTCCTAGGAGGTGGATAAAAGACAGTGAAAAGTTCAATAAAATTTTTATATATCTAAAATTCTTATAAAACGAATCCAATGAATTGCATTGAACTTATATAGGTATTATGTATCAATTTTTAACTAAAATAAATTTAAATAAAATAAATAATTATTTAAATAAAAATTCGGTTTTTAAATAGTAACCCAATGTTTTCACTATTCATCAAAAATTGAAAGTTTTCAGAAAAATACCAAAATTTCACCCTAGGCTAATTTCAATATTCCAAATCCAAAAATTAAGTCCATTTTGAAAAATAAAATTTATAAAATTTAAAAAAGTGGTTATTACTATTCATAACGACTAGTTTTAATAATACATTAATAACATATCGTTGTTTAGTGAAACTTGGTATTGCGTACAACGCAAGCTATCGAGGAAGGCCGCAATTGCGTGTAAAGCAAGACAAGCTAGTGTTGTGTGTAGTGAAAGATCCCTTTGATGATTTATATAACATAAAAACAAAATATTTCTCATAAAAGTCTCGGGTGTTACAAGGAAGGTCTTATTCAGTGTTATGAAGAGAGGTGTAAACATAATCATGGATTTTTTGAATCTCATGAATCTATTATTTTATGTATTTTTTACATTTGTTGTTTCACCTGAAGCCATCCCCATGTTAGCCCTCACAGATGCACCTTCTTATGCTCCTCTTCTTCCTCAATTTCAGTACTTCAACATGTTTCCAGCCAAAGCAGTTAGACATATTAGACCAGTAGTGACCCGATCAATTCCTCAGATTACCTCATCCACCTTAGTATCTCCATCATTACCTCTTGCATCTAGAAAAGACAATGTTCATGTTGATCCTACCACTAAAAGAGTTGAGAGTGTCTTAGATTAGGATTAGTTTTTGATAGGGACTCTGCTATATTCACTTGTATTTCCTTTTGGTTATAATCTAATGAATTTTATTCTTAATGAAACTTATATATTCTTCTACATGAGGGCTTTATTTATCTTTAATCATTATTTTTTTGTCTTTTTAATAATCTCAAAAGGTGGATAAATTGTTATGGTAATTAATTTTTATGTTTAAAAGTTTATGATTTCCATTTTAAACTTTCAAATTTATTTCAAAATTTAATCTTTGTATCACACATTTTTAATTTTAAATGTTAAGAAAACTATTAATCTTAAAATTCATCTATTTATTCCTATGATTTTTCATAAATGGTTTATAAAATATCATTATTTTTTATCATAAAAAGGGGGATATTGTTAGGAGCTCATTATTTTAATGATCAAAAATCTTTTTTATTATGTTTCTAATGAGCTTAATGTTTTACAATAGTATAACATTTTATTATAATTCATTATGAAATTCTGTTTAATAAGGACATCATGTGTATTGAAACCATTACTCCATAATAAATTTAACTCATCAATCAATGGATTAAACTAAACATTTTTATTTTTCTAGGATTTCTTGTAATTAATAATGTTAAAAGGATATATTTTTCATTCATAAACATCCAATGAGGTAAGTTGTATGGATTTAAAAAGAAATTCAATAAGAATTTTGACTACCGTAAGAACCAAATAGAAAAAAACCATTAGTGGAAATAACTAATCACACATTATAGGATTCTAATGAAAAATGAGGATGTATATATTCAAAATGTTTTCATGAACCCCCATCATAAGGATTATTTAAGATTTTACTAGTTGAAATATTGGATTTATGCCATGACATCAATGATATTGTTTTATAAGACATAAATAAAAATTGAAAACTGGGTGTAATCAGAAAATACCTCAAATGTTTAACAAGTATAAATCTAGACTTCCCTAATTGAGCTACTTTGTACCTCGATTTTCCACATGTAGGACAACTAACTAACAACTCATTTTTACTATAATATAAGATACAATCATTTTTACATGCATGCATATTTTGATAACCAATACTCAAATTACGAATCGGCCTCTTGGTCTCATAGAAATTTGTGGGAAAAACATTTCTTTTAGGCAATAGTGACTTAACAGAAGAGAATATCTGAGCAAAATAGCTATTTTTTATTCCATTATCTTATTTAATAGAGATAAAATTTTCAAAAACTTCAAATTTTCTTATCTTAGAATCAAGATGTAAGGCATCCTTGATAGACTCTATCAACCCATAATATTGAGACAGTTCTAACACATGAGTGAAATCAATATCATTATGTTTTTTATTTTGTTGAAAAGATAGACAAACAACATCAAGTACTAAAATTTGAACCCATGATGGATCTAGAACCAAATTAATAATATATTCTATGATATTTTGTTCAACATGTTGATACCAAAAACAGACTTTTTAAAAACCAAAATTAAATTGATGACCCCTAATGTTCTCAAATGTTTCAAACCTCCACATATCACATTTATTACAATGAAAATGAAATTTACCTTCTACAATAATTTTGGTTTTGATGATAAAAATGATAAAAAAGGTTTAACACCCTCAATATATATAGGATTTATACTAGAACCATTTGGATTCTTATGATGACTTATCTAATAAATATCATGTAATAAAGACTATTTTCGACTTCCTTATTCCATATTTCTCTAAAAAATAGAAAATAAAAAAATATTTATGATTAATTTGATATAAGAAAAATGAGATAAAAAAGAGTAAAAAAACTTAAATAAAATTATAATTTTCTTGTAAATATTATCAATTTTATATATTTATCACGAATTTTTACTAATTAGTGATGATTTTAACTTATTAAAATTAATTACCTCTAATTATAGGTAATTTATACTAATTACAAATAATTTTTAATGATTGAAATTATTTTAGTAATCACTATTAATTATCGTAAATTATTACTATTTATGGTAAACTATAACTCATTATCACTAATTTTATGTAATTATCACCCATTTTTACTAAGTACTGCTAATTTTTATAATTTACACAATTTTTTTACTAAGTACCGATAATTATTACTAATTGGAACAAATTATTACTAATTATTGTTGATTTATTAAAAATTTCTATTAATTATTACCACGTGATGCTAATTTTAAGTAATTATATCCAATTATTTTTAAGTGTCGCTAATTATTACTAAGTGTTGCCAATTATTACTAAGTTCTTCCAATTTTTACTACAAGCTTCTAATTTTTACTAAGCACCGCTAAGTATTGCTTATTTTTACTAAGTGACTTTAATTACTAATATTTTTTATTAATTACCGCTAATTTTTAGTAATTACTGCTAATATTTATTAATTACAACTAATTTTTTCTAAGTTTCTCTAATTTTTACTAAGTGTACTATTTTTTACCAAGTTCCACAAATTATTACTAATTTCTGCTAATTATTACTAAGTGACACTAATTTTTCCTAATTACAACTATTTTTTACTAAGTGCTGCTAATATTTATGAATTACAACTTTTTTTTTGAAATTAACACTAATTTTTAGTAATTACAACTAATTTCTTCTTATTTTTATTAATTATTGCTAATTTCTACTAATTATTACTAATTTTTGGTAAATTTTAATAAGTTCTTCTAATTATTTCCAAGTGTCACTAATTTTTACTGAGTTCTGCTAATTTTTACTATGTGATTCTAAGTATTGCTAATTTTTACTAAGTACTGCTAGTTTTTACTAATTAACACTAACTTTTAATAATAACCACTAATTTTATTAAATTATAACTAATTTTTTGTAATTACTACTAATTTTATGTAATTACCACTAATTTTTACTAAGTGCCTCTAATTTATTTATGTGCCGCTAATTTTTACTAAGTGTTGCTAATTTTTACTAAGTAATGCTAATTTTTACTAATTACTACTAATATTTACTAATTTTCAATAATTTTTACAATTTTTACTAATTGTTACTAATTATTTATAATTACTGCTAATTATTTTTAATTGACACCAATTATTACTAAGTTCCTTTAATTTTTCCTAATTACAACTAATTTTTACTAAATGTTACAAATTATTACTAATTTCCACTAATTATTACTAAGTACCTCTAATTTTTCCGAATTAAAAATAATTTTTACTAAGTGCCATTAAATTTTACTAATTACCACTAATTTTTTATAATTACTGCTAATTACCGCTAATTGTTAGTAATTACCACTAATTGTCACTAATTATAATTAATTACTACTATTTTTTACCAAGTGCAGCTATTTTTTACTAATATCTATTGTTTTTACTAAGTTCCATTAATTTTTACTAATTACTTCTAATTTTTACTAATTAGAATAAATTTTACTAATTACCGCTAAGTTTTACTAATTACCGCTAATTATCGATAATTACTGCTAATCTTTAATAATTATCACTAATTATTACTAAATTCTACTAATTTTTAGTAATTACCTCTAATTATTGGTAATTTTTACTAATTACCATTAATTTTTACTAAATACTTCTAATTATTAGTATTTACTGTTAACTTTGAAGAAATTATCACCAATTTTTACTAATTATTGCTGATTTTTAGTAATTATCACCGATTTCAAACAATTACCACTGATTTATAATAATTATTACTCATTTCTAATAATTACCACTCATTTGTAATAATTATTGTTGATTTTTTTATTAATTATCACTAATTTGTACTCATTACTGCAAATTTCTACTAATTGTTTTATAATTATTAATATTTACCTTTAATAATGAAAAATTAGTATTAATTACTAAAAAATATTAATTACTAATTACAACTAATTAATAAAATCTACATTAAAAAATTATTATTTATTACTATGATCAATAGATTATTACCAAGTTCTATTAATTCTCGCTCGTTTCAGTTAATTTTTTCTAATTGCCAGTTGTTACTGCTATTTTTTTTACTAATTACCATTTTTTATACTAAATATCATTAATTTCTAATAATTAACACTAATTTTTAATATTTTCTATTAATTTCTAATAATTACAGTTAATTACTGGTAATTAAAACAACATATTAACAATTAAAATTAATAACTACTAATTTAAACTAATTATTTCTAATTAAAAATAATTATTAATAATTGAAACTAATTACATTTAATAAAAATAATTACTAATACATAAAACTAATTAGTCAAAAATAAAACAAAATAATTCTAATTAGAACAGATTACTACTAATTAATATTAATTAATACTAATATAAAATAAAAAATTAACTAAAAATTAAAGACATTGAAAAAATACCTTAAAACGAATTTTTTTTTCCGGATTCTAAGACCAAACTTTTATTCCCTATAAAATCTAAAATGTTTAAAAAATTAAGGAGAAGAAGAGGTGATCAAGAAAAGGGACCAGATTAAGAGGCGAAAGTGAAAAAAATCTGGTCGGGGTATATAGAGGTTAAATAATTTGTGATGGGTCCCGTCATGAATAGTACCCACTATAAATATCCACATCGGTGGTAAAAAAAGTTATATATGATGGGATCCATTGAAAATACCCTTTGAAATTTTATTTTTGATGAAAATTAAATCTCGTTACAAATACTAACAATGAAGGAAGGTATTTGCGACGAGTCCCATAAAAAATACACTTCTACCAATAGATTATTTGCGAAGGGAAGTAAATCTCGTGACACATAACAATACCGATGAAAGGTAATTGCGACGAAAGTATATTCCCCTTGCAAATAGTTATTTAGCAATGACTATTTGTGATGCGAAATGAATCATGTCACAAATAGTCCTTATCAATGGACTATTTGCGATAGAAGACTATCCCATCGCAAATACCCATTTTTCCTATAGTGATATAACATTCACATTTAGATTCGTAGAATGATTCTATTTTAGAGCACTACTCAACACTAGATACTAATTTTTAGCTATTATACAGGTCATACTGATTAGAGTTCTCCATATGATTTTCATGAAGTATGACATAATCTACAACAAAGAAACATCTATGGATGAGTATCATGTTTTATATATTTTCATCATGGATTTTTAATGAATACTAAAAATGATGGCCCAATACAAGATATCCACTTAGTGACCTATGACCCATATTTCATCATAACTTACACTGGGTATCCTGTAAATAATCCTTGACTATATATAGTATACAACTATTATGAATCATATAATATATGATTCCTAGATTGATAATTGGATAAATATTTCTCCAAATCCATCATATAGATTCACTAAAATCTATTCCTCTAGTGTCCAAATGGATAGGGTTTCAAAGATAATTTTAACTTAAAAAAACATCAAGAAAAGGTCACCTAACGGTTAAGGTCACCTCATTAATTTCTTACCTTACACAAGATAATTCTTGGGAACTTGGTAGTTAGGGCCACCCATACTGAATGATTCAAGTCTTAACAAGGGATACTTTAGAAGTAATCTCAAACTCAATATTTTAGGGTTATTATTTTAAAATCCTCACCAAATAAGCATACATTATATGTATATTAAATTCATATATATTAAATCATAGGAAATATTTATTATCTCATGTTTCATTCCTTTATATATTCATGCTTCTAATGATTTAGTTTTAGAATACCTATTTCATCCACTAAATTAATGTGTTCACAACACATTAATGTTCAATTATTTACAAAACCCATAGTTTCTATTACCCATCCAAATATAGAAGCCAAATATATTCATACATATCCAAATACATCATATGTATAAGGTACATGAAATATTCATGTAAAGCTGTTAAATTCTTTGAGATTGACGGTCTTCACATGAGTAATCCCCAAACCACATATAGACAACCACCACTTTTCTAGAATAATACATAAGCCTCTAGGTTAGTGGGAATTCTGACCCAAATTCTCTCTACCTGGGGATACTTTACTCAAGGTAGAATCCAATTCATTATAACTATAAATCTTAATATAATCAAACTTTATCCAACAAATAAATTCAAGCTAACAACTCAAATTAAAAAATAAGGACAAGGTAGATAAAAACTGAATCCTATGATGTCTTACAAGGAATATAATTCCTAGATAGATATTTTATTAAAATAAATTCATCACATAAATTTATCATATATAATATTCACAATTTATAAAAATTTATAAACATGAGTATTCTATATGAACAGAAAAAAAATAAACAAACAATTTATTTAGTTTCCAAAACATGAGATAACAATTTTATTTTTTTCATAATTAATTTAGGATTGAAAATATCCTATTTTTAATCCATAATTCACATCATTTATAAAATTTTTATAAACTATAAGAAACAATAGCCAAAATATTAATTTTTTTAACATTTTTGGCTATATCATAGTTTATGATTGATAATAAGAAATTATAAGTCATAAAATATGACTGATATATAAGGGAATCTGTGCATATCAATCATAGTTTATGATACAATACCAATAATACATTATGATCAATGTCACTACTTATGTCTGGCGATATCATAATGCGTCAATATTATTCTATAATTGAAGGTTCTGGGCGCAGCGGAAGCTCATGGGTGGATGTGCCCACTTAGATCTTTGTCATTAAAAATGATCAATCTAAGATCAATACGATGATAAATGCTAGTCTCCACGGATTGATTCATAGAAATAGACAAAGAAGAAGAAAGGTCCCGAAACCACAAAAGTGGATCGTCACAGGTTGATTATAATTAATTTAATTAATTAACAAGAAGTACCTTTTGGGTGTTCTTTCTTCATTGATATTCTTGATCACGTTCTGATGTGATTCGTAGTTGCGTCGTAGAATCCATGTGTAGACTTCCTCTAGCAGTGATCCACATGTGCACCTCGTATCTCTGGACATCGCCAAAGGAGTCTCTGGGTGCTAGCGTGGAGAAACCTTTACTTGCGTTGTCTGCCTTAGATTGTCTTGATCCGATGGAAGATGATCTCTCTTGGTCTTGAGAGCGTTCTTGGAGGAAGAGGTTCTTTCGGTCTTGAAAGAATTCTCCATAATTGTTGTGCACAATTATTCTCTTGTACCGAAAAGAGTTGGGGTTGTGAGGATATTTATAATCGGGTGTGTGGTTGTAGAGTTATGACAATAAATAAACACGTTACGTGTTTTATTTATTTCATTGACTCTTATTGAAAACCCCCATGTCGAATAATTAATTCCTTGACATGCGCCCACGCTGATTATAATAAATATCATTTAATAAAACAATATTATATCCTCAAAATCCTGACTGGAAAACTACACGACATGTAATCATTAATACACAGTGTGTACTTGTTTTCCATAAAACTACACAGCGTGTAATCATTAATACACGGTGTGTACTTGTTTTTCATTTCCTTTCCAAAATGAAAACTACACGGTGTGTAATCATTAATACACATCGTGTACATGTTTTCCATAAAAACTACACGGCGTGTAATCATTAATACATGACATGTATATCTTGTTTTTAATTTCCTTATTCCTCCACCATTAAAACGATATAGGCTTCCTTGAATAATTATTAAACCATGTATGGGAATAATCTTTATTCTACTTGAGATACTTGGATACACTTAGTGTGTGACCCACTAGTCCTCTTTCTCATTGGCATTAGGCGGGCTTGCCTAAAGTCCAAGATTACTGTCTAGAAATGGGTCAAGACACCCAATAGAAAGAAGTTGACACTGCATTGACATGTCACCTCATACAAACACTTACTATGTAATTTAATCCCTTTGTCTCAATATCTCATCAAGCAGGTTTCATGGTAGTGTCATAAACCTATATGTTTGATCTGTCATTCCTTGAATTACAGAAATAAACTCGTCGTGTCACCATGGCCATGGAATTTTTTCGACAGTTCTACTTCAATCAAAGGGCCCGAGATATCTACTTCCATAAATATGGAAGGGAAAAATCCTTCCTCAACTTATCCATTAACAACATGTCATTCATGACGCACCTAACGTACCCTACTTCCCGCCAACTGTCTTTATGACGATTTTCATCAGAAAATCTAAGTGCGCAAGTCATGACATGAGTTAATGATAATCTTCTAGTCTAAGGACCATTACACACGCTCGTATATAGTAATGTCTGATGACACCAAAACATACGGAATTACTACTGGAGGGTCTGTTCTCATAATCTCCCATCTTAGAGATTACCAAGTACGAACTCCATGAGAGAGAGTATCATCTTCTTACGAGTACTCGCACATGATGGTCTGTATACTATGTGTCATATCATAGTATGTCATCCAACCACAGAACTTTATTTGAGAATATTTTTTATAGCATTTCAAGGTTCTCATCATAGTGGGGATCTTCCATGACCTTATTAATGCAACAAATATTCTAGGACATTATTATATTATAGTCATGAAGAACAATGAACAATATATAATAAGTGAACATTCATGTAATCAAAGTACAAAACAGTTGGTTCTCAGGACACCAACCCTAACAAACTCTCACTTGGACTAGAGCCAACTTCCTATGACTTTTAGTCCTCTAGACCTCACATGATGATAATGTTTCTGCTGAGTCAAGGATTTAGTCAAGGGGTCCACCACGTTGTCTTCCGTGGAAATACTGCTCACTGCAACTTCACCTCTTTGAGAAAAATCCCTCAAGAGATGATACTTCCGAAGTATGTGCTTTGTCCACTGATGTGACCTTGGCTCTTTTGCAAGTTCCACCACTGCAGTATTATCACAATAGAGTGTGATATGATCTTTACTGCTAGGTACTACATCCAGCTCTTGGATGAAGATTCACATCCATACTACTTCTTTAGCTACCACAAAAACTGTGATACACTCATACTCCACTTTAGAATCTACCACCACACTTTTCTTTGAGCTCTTCTAGCTCATTTCACCTCCATTCAAACTGAATATGTATCTAGTCTGCAGCTTCATGTCATCTTGATCAGTCTGGAAACTAGCATCTACATGTCCTCTGATGACTATTTCCTTATCTCCTCTATAAACCGGGAACATATCCTTAGTATTCCTCAGATACTTAAAGATATTCTTGATTACCATCCAATGGAGGTCTCCTGGATCATCTTGATATCTGCATACCACACTTAATGCATAAGCAACATCTAGTCTTGTACATAGCATAACATACATGACCGACCCAATCAAGGATGCGTAAGGGATCCTTTCCATTTTCTTTCTTTCCTCATGTGTCTAAGGACAAATTTTCTTGGAAAGATGAATGCCATAAGACACTGGAAACAATCCCCTCTTGGACTATTCCATACTGAATCTCTTCAGTATCTTGTCAA
This sequence comes from Viscum album, assembly GCA_963277665.1. Taxonomy (NCBI): domain Eukaryota; kingdom Viridiplantae; phylum Streptophyta; class Magnoliopsida; order Santalales; family Viscaceae; genus Viscum; species Viscum album. The sequence continues at coordinate 1,151,874,789 of OY728126.1, forward strand.
TGTATGTACTTTGACTCAGGCCCAGAATTCTCTTGGATCTATCATGATGGATCTTGATCCCAATAATATATGTTGCCTCACCCAAGTCTTTCATGGAGAAGTATTTATCTAACCACGACTTAACTGACTGTAAGATAGGTACTTCGTTTCCAATTAGTAATATTTCATCAACATATACTATTAGGAAAACGACTACACTTCCACTAAACCTCTTATAGACACAAGGCTCACATTCATTCTTAACAAAGCCAAATTTTATTATAGCTTCATCAAAAAAAATGTTCCATGACCTTGATTCTTGATTTAATCCATAAATGGATTTCTTTAACTTTCATAACTTGTTGGCATCCTTTGGAGTCACAAACCTTTTAGCTTGTGTCATGTAGACATATTCCTAGAGGTTCCCGTTAAGGAATGCTGTTTTGACATCCATTTTCCAAATTTCATATTCATAGTAAGCTGAAATGACCAATAGGATTTTGATGGATTTCAGCATCACAACAGGTGAAAAGGTTTCATCATAGTCAATTCCTTGACACTGTCTAAAACCTTTAGCAACCAGTCATGCCTTATAGGTGCTGACTTTCCCATCCATGTCTAGTTTCTTCTTGAATAGCCATTTATTACCAATAGGATTTACATCAAATGGAGGATCTACCAAAATCCAGACTTGGTTTTGGTACATGGAATCCATTACAGAATTCATAGCTTCTTGCCACTTGGCAACGTCTGTGCCTTCAATTGCTTCCTTGTAGGTAAGAGGATCGTCATTGTCAACCAATAATGAGTCACCATCCTCGGTGACAAGAAAACCATATCATTCTGGTTCTATCACCTCTCTCGTACTCCTACATAGTTCTTATGTCTCTAGAATAGATTGTTCTTCCATGGGGATTTGTAGAATCTGTTCTTGTACCAACTCATGTGTATCTTGATCCTCGACTTCATCGAAGTCTATCTCGCTCCCACTATCTTTTTTAGATATGTGCTCCCTCTCAAGGAATATGGCGTGTCTTGCCACTATGACCTTTTTTTTCTGCGGGGTTGTATAGGTAATATCCCTTTGTTTCCCTGGGATATCCTATAAAGATACACTTTGTGCCTCGGGGTGCAAGTTTGTTACCTGAAGAGGCCTTAACAAATGCTTCGCTACCCCACACATGTAAATTCGATAACATGGCTTTGCATCCACTCCATAACTCGTATGGAATTCCATTTATCGATTTAGTTGGAACTTGGTTTAGTATGTGTGATGCTGTTTGTAATGCATATCCCCAAAAGGATAATGAAAGACTCGCATGACTCATCATTGATCTCACCATGTCCAACAGGGTGTGATTCCTCCTTTCACTTACACCATTCCACTAAGGTGTGTAAGGAGAAGTGAGTTGAGATAGAATCCCAAACTCCCACAATAAATCAATGAAGTCTTGATTAAGATATTCTCCTCCTATGTCTGAGCGGAGTTATTAATCTTCTTACCAAGATGGTTCTCAACTTCATTCTTGTATTCTTTGAACCGATCAAAAGAATATGTCTTATACCTCACTAAGTAAATATATCCATATATACTAAAATCATCAGTAAAAGTTATGAAGTACGAGAACCCACCCCTTCCTTTAACTAGAAATGGTCCACACACATATGTGTGAACTAATTCTAGAATATCTTTAACCCTTTCACCTTTCCCACTAAATGGGGCTTTGGTCATTTTGCCTTGTAGACACTCATGACATACACCAAGTGGTTTTAGTTCGAAAGAATCTAAATACCCATCTTGATGTAATTTTGTCAAACATTTCTCATTGAAATGGCCTATCCAGTGATTCCAAATTTGGGTGTGGTATGAGTCATGTGAATTAACTTTTTCATTGATTTCCATTACTTGGTTTGCATAGTCTAACACATAAAGGCCATTATATAAATGTTCCCTACCAAAAAAAATGCTATCTTTATAAAAGTAGCAACATCCACTTACAAACTTGAATATGAATCCATAAGTATCTAATCTAGATACTGAAATAAAGTTTTTGGTTACAGAGGGTACATAATAACATCCTTTCAAAACCAAGACCATCCTAGTAGGCAATGTGAGGTGGTAGTCTCTGATAGCTATAGTAGTGAGTCTGGCTCCGTTGGCTGCTCATAGATCCACCTCACCTTGGTCAATCTTTCTGAATCTACTTGGTTCCTATATTTGGATACAGATATGAGCACCAAAAGTAGTATCTAATACCCAATTGGTAGAAACAGATAGATTGCATTCGATATCAAATGCACCTGAAGCTTCCCCTTGCTTCCTTGGCTGGGTGTAGTTTTTCTTCCAGTGGCCCTTCTTGTCACATGCGAAACAAACAGCCTCCTGTTCTCTTGCCTCTCCTTTGATATTCCTTTTCTTGGAAGGCCTTGAAGAAGATTTGGTCTTAAAGCTCTTCGCCTTCCCTTTCCTTTTATTCACCATGAGGACAAAAGGCTTTTCCCGCTTCATGCCATTGTCCACTTGGCGAATAAGGATAAGAAGATCAGACGGAGACTTCTCAATGTTGTTCATATTGAAGTTCACAACAAAGTTTGAGAAGATCTGGGGGAGTGATACAAGAATGAGATCGGTACCCAGTTCTTCGGGGAGTTTAAACCCTAGAAACTCCAAGTGCTCAATGCAGCCAATGAGCTTGAATACATGTGGACCGGCTGGTGCACCCTCTCCAAGCTTGCACTGAAATAGAGCCTTTGAGATCTCAAACCTTTCCTGTCTTTCTCTCTCCTGGTATAGACCACAGAGGTGCTTGAGCATGCTGTAGGCATCTATGTCTTCATGAGACTTAATGAGATCACTTGACATTGATGACAACATCAAACATTGAATGTTGAGTGCATCGCTCAAATGTTGATCATAGACCAGGAAATCTTCATCACTCACCCCTGGGGCAGGAGAATCAGGAAGTGAGGACTCCAGCACGTAATACTTTCGTTCATGGAATAGGATAACCCAAAGTCACCTAAACCATTCCTGAAAGTTACTTCCGGTGAGGATATTGTATTTATCCAGAATTGATCACAGAGAAAATGTGGTTGACGAGTTTTTCATATTGATTCTAAAAATTATAAGAGCATATTTATTAGTAGTTTCTTGATTACATTTTATGAGAAATAATAAATTTTATTAAGTCTCCCACTATTTTATCAAGTACCAATGGCCCTCACCACTGAACTCGGAATGTCCAGTTGCTTTGAGATTATAGTGGCAAGGATCCATATTACCCTTCGCATAACCCCAACAAGGGTTGGTCAAGCTATTTGAAGGTATTTAGGTAGGCAGGTCTTTGCCAACTATGAGCTTACAATTCCTTGATCTGTTGAGTGGACTCCCCAATCATGAAATCTTGACTTGGATTTCCTCAACTCTTGCCTCCAATATTACATCAAGTCTAGAAAGGGATACTCCTCTTGATTTAATATGGTTAAGTCAACCTGAAACCTTTTATAAGGGATTTCTTTATAAAAGTAAGTGTCCCAACAAGGGTTGGTCAAACACATAGTTTTATTGATTCTTTCCCTTAATCAAGTAATGGAAGGCTTGGTCTGACTTAATATGGTATTGAGGGATTTTAATCCTTTATGAATAGTTTTTCATTATCACATGCTTATTAATATTAAGTGATGCTTTCTTAGTGATTAACCATGTTTCGATAATGTTTACGCAGAGTCCAGTTTTTATTTTATTCCATCTTTGCATGCTTGTTCATTTTATTAACTATGTGATCGCAACAACACATACATAATAAATAAACCATGGAATCAAATAAAAATAAAATAAGATGGCATGATCATGAGATTTTATTGGTTATCCTCTCTAGCGGTTTGATAAGCTAACCCTGACCTAGGGAAAAACACCTTGAACCGATGGTTCGTGTTTTGCTGCTCCCACCTGTCCACGTTTGGATCTTCTTGGGTTGGTTTCTCCTCAGCTTCGGGTTTCAAACCGTCTCCTCTGGATTGGGAGATCCTCCATTACATAGGGTTTACATTAAAGAAACCATGGGAACGCATGCCCTACATTTTATTGGAAGAAGGCTTACAGGACAACAAATTTAAATTAAACAAATTTAAATGAAACCAAACACACATAAAAAAGGGTCTTTGTTCTAGCTCATGATCATCCATATCATGCAATGACATTTACGCATATTTAAAATTCAAATTCTTTTAATCGTTCTATTATTTAAGATAAGTCGTGCTTGAAATTAATTAATTATGATATTATAATTAATCAATTCTTTATCTTAAATTCCTTTCTGAATTTCCTTGATATTATTCTCATCCATATTCCTTTTACTGGTCTTTGTACTTTTGGAGGAAACCTGGTGAAATTCCATTTCTAGAAAGTACACGACGTGTAGTTTATATTTACATGGCGTGTATTTCTTTTCAACCTTTATCCAAAGTACATGCCAGGGGGCTTTGGCGTGTTTTCTCTTCTTTGAAAATTTTGGAGTACACAGTGTGTAGATTAATATAACATGGCATGTACATCCTTGTTACGTGGTTTACCAGCCAGGAAATCCTGTGTACGCGAAACACGGCTTCTCCTTGTACACAGTTTCACCTGGACCGGATCGGACTACACGACGTGTTGATTCAACATACACACCGCGTATTCCTATTCCCACACACCATTAATTTCTGGTCAACATGGGGTAATAAATACTTAGGTTTAATCAATTCACACGGTGTAGTTTGGTGGACCAGTACCGGTTCATTGAACCTAAGTACACTGTGTGTAGTTTTCACTACACACCCTGTATTCTTGTGTTGTACAGACAGAAAGAGCAGCTCCTCCAGATGAGATCCCCGTTTTTTAATTTAATCAAAATTAAAATTAAAAGTTCATTTCTGTGATGTGAATCGAGAAACGAAGGAGGAAGAACAGATCTCATTCATTCAGTTTTATAGAATGATTTATCTTGAATTGAATCGAATATAAATGTGTAAATTATCAACGAAAATTAAATAACTATAATAAATGCTGTAACCTGCCTCTAATACCAATTGAAGGTTCTGGGCGCAACAGAAGCTCATGGGTGGATGTGCCCACTTGTATTTTTGTCATTATCAATGATCAATCTGGGATCAATACGATGATAAACGCCAGTCTCCACAGATCGATTCATATAAATAGACAAAGAAGAAGAAAGGTCACAGAACCACAAATGTGGATCATCACAGGTTGATTATAATTAATTTAATTAATTGACAAGAAGTACCTTGTGGGTGTTCTTTCTTCGTTGATATTCTTGATCACGTTCCTATGTGATTCATCATTGCGTCACATAAGCCAAGTGTAGACTTCCTCTAGCAGTGATCCACACGTGCACCTCGTATCTCTGGACGTCGTCAAAGGTGTCTCCAGGTGCTAGTGTGGAGAAACCTTTTCTTGCGTTGTCTGACTTAGATCATCTTGATCCAATGGAAGAGGATCTCTCTCAGTCTTGAGAGTGTTCTTAGAGGAAGAGGTTCTTTTGTCCTTGAAATAATTCTCCAGAATTGTTGTGTACAATGATTCTCTTGTATGGAAAAGAGTTGGGGTTGTGAGGATATTTATAATCGGGTTTGAGGTTGTAGAGTTATGACAATAAATAAATGCATTACACATTTTATTTATTTCATTGAATCTTATTGAAAACACCCATGCCAAATAATTAATTCCTTGACATGCACCCATGATGATTATAATAAATATAATTTAATAAAACAATATTATATCCTCAAAATCCCGACTGGAAAACTACACAGTGTGTAATCATTAATACACAACTTATAATCATTAATACACAATGTGTATATCTTGTTTTTCATTTCCTTCTTCCTCCATCATTAAAATGATTTAGGATTCTTTGAATAATTATTAAACCATGTATGGGAATAATCTTTATTCTACTTGAGATACTTGTATACAATTAGTGTGTGACCCTCTAGTCTCTTTCTCGTTGGAATTAGGAGGGCTTGCCTAAAGTGCAAGATTACTATCTAGCAATGGGTCAAGGCACCCAAGAGAAAGAAGTTGATGCCGCATTGACGTGTCACCTCATATGAAATCTTACTGTGTAATTTAATCCCTTTGTCTCAATATCTCATCAAGCAAGTTTGATGGCAGTGTCATAAACCTATATGCTTGATCTGTCATTCTTTGACTTCAAGAAATAAACTCGTCGTATCACCATGACCATGGAATTTGTTTGAAAGTTTTATTTCAATAAAAGGGCCTGAGATATCTACTTACATAAATATTGAAGGGAAAAATCCTTCCTCGAATTATCTATTAACAACATGTCATTCATGAAGCACCCAACGTACCCTACTTCCTGCTAACTGTCTTCATGACTGTTTTCATCACCAAATCTAAGTGCGCGAGTCATGACATGAGTTAATAATAATCTTCTAGTCTAAGGACCATTACACACGCTCGTAGATAGTAATGTACGATGACACCAAAACATGTGGAATTACTACTAGCGGGTCTATTCTCATAATCTTCCATCTTGGATATTACCAAGTGCGAACTCCATGAGAGAGAGTCTCATCTTCTTACGAGTACTCACACATGATGATCTGTATACTATGTGTCCTATCATAGTATGTCATCCAACTGCAGAACTTTATTTGAGAATATTTTTTATATCATTTCGAGGTTCTCATCATAGCGGGGATCTACCATGACCTTATTAATGCAACAAATATTCTAGGACATTATTATATTATAGTCTTGCAGAACAATGAACAATATATAATAAGTGAACATTCATGTAATCAAAGTACAAAAAAGTTGGTTCTTAGGACATGAACCCTAACAATAATATCATTTATATCATAATGATGTTATGATACCCTAATTTTTATGAAACCTCAGTTTTTTTAGATTACAATATCATATATCATATCCTAATATGATGAAAAAGTTTATGAGTTTACACTATATCATACTTTATGATATAGATTAGTTGTATACTATAACTAAGAAAAATATAAATTCTAGGGTTGAAATTCAACCACACCATATCTTATTTTATTATATGACATAATGCACATTATAATATAAACTTTCATAGAAAAAATATAGGAAAAATATATTGATTGATTGAAGAATGTGGCTCTAATACCGCTGATGGGTTTTAGGGGATCATCTAAGGATCTTACGGAAGTGAAAGAACCCATGATATTCCAAATCTATCTTCAATAGTTCATCATGATATAGAATGAAGTACATGTAAGTAATTCCTTGGTTACTCTATAATCCATCTTTTACTCTCAAATGTATTTTTAATGGATATCACAATAACAACAACTAAATGCTTCCAACCTTTGAAATAATACACCATATAATGATCTTTGTATACAATGGGAGTATTCCAAGCCATTGAAGGAGTTCTATATCCTTCTCTGTGAGACAAATGATGTTTGGGAACAAATAAATATTCATCTTTAGATTTAATCTAATAAATTTACTTAAATAGGAGGGATCTGATCCCTTTTATAGCCACCTCCAAAGGTAAGGGTTGGATCATCGACTAATATCTCATGGTAGTTGAGAATTTATTCCCATCATAGTATTATTCACTGAACACTTAAATGAATATTTAAATCCATAAATGAATCATATTATGAATCATAACTGATGAAAACCATGTAGGTGAACATGGGAGTGATGTATACACTCCCATCCCATGAAACATATTTCATAAGGCTTATCGTAATCTATAATATAACCCCGAAAAATCAACCCATTCTATTTATGATATAATCATATTGTAGACTACGATAAGTATCATATGAATATCATAGTATATGAACTATGTATATCATATAATATGATATACCCTTATTTTAGTGCATATCCAACATTAATACCATTCTTTGACCATCCTCTACTATTTATGTTATGGAGAATTAATGAGATTTAAAGAACATAAAATCCACCGAACTGCGAACTCCTCTATGATATATATATATATAGAAACAAACCTCAATAAAGAGCATGATACTATATTAAACCCAGCTCCACCCTATATCGTTTCATCACACAACCCTTCCAACACAAAATTATTATGGGTGAGAGAATAGAAGGAAATAATAATGTGTTTAATAGTAAAATAGGTGAGGCCAAGTATGTGATAGAAAAGGGTGGAAACCACTAGTATGATCCATCTCACCTCACTTCCCACCATGAAATGGAATAAAAATACATAAGAAATTAAGAGTTGGACTTCATAACACTATGGAATTACCCATGGATCAACCCCTCAGATTAGTCACTATATAAACATGAATTTTGAATAGTCATAATGGTAGGAAAATATTTACAAAATATAAAGTTATTTTAATGAAATATGATAAAAAAATGTTACTATAATACAAAAATTAACAACGAGAATACAAAATAAAACCACCCATAGTCTGAAGCTATGACTAAATTTTCTAAAGTCATATTTTCCTACCAGTTTTCATCAGGCACTTTTTGTAAGAAAAGTCTCAAAAATAAATTCATAAATTTAGAAAATATGTTTTCAATTAGTACCATACTCACTGGAATTCCCATCACATGATCATTGATAAAAATACACATATGGGGTTTTCTCCTTTTTAATTCTTTTGGGTCCAAGTTAATTTTATTTTCCAAAATTGATAATAAATATGTGAAAAAATTTCATGTTTTTACTCAAATATAGGGGATTCTAAAAGCATGAAATAGTTTCATACTTTTAGTGTTTCGTTTGAATCAAAATCATGCAATCATTTCATGCATTTCATATTTTGTTTAAAAAATTTATTATATATAAACATATAAAACAAAATTATATACACTATTTAAAACAATGTTATTTTATTTGGAAATAATTTTATTAAAGTAATCCTAGAATATAACTGAAAACCTCACTTAGGGATCCCTTTTATAAAGGAAGGGTCCTTGATGTTGTGATTCTCACCGGACTTTGATTTTAATGATCACAAACACTCTAAAAGTGTTTAATACTTTCTGTTAAATGGTGTAAAAATAGATTGATTTCATCATAATAGAACTCTATAAAGAGTCATTATTTAAGTATTATTAGACTCCCTGAACAAGTAATACGTTGCAACACATAGAACCACACCAAAAATAAAGTATTATGGTGCAACCCTAAGCACTATGCTGCAGAAATATGCCTACCCTTATACGAGATTTAGAAACCTGGGATGAACCTTATGTAGTTGTACCCTCACATGAATACACTTATCAAGAATTAAGGATTTTAGTGGTATATTTACACAAAAAATGAGTTTTTTAGGTTACCCTCATGAAAGAACTAGGATTATGACACAACTCTCAGGACCACGCGACAAACTAGCTTGGTCAAATCCCATTTTTAGATTTACAACAAAAATTACGAAGGTCACAACACAATCAAACTTCAGTTCTTACAATATCGATCAGATCCATTCCATAAGTTATATCTTACACCATAATGTTTTCCTTACAAAAAATTTACATGTTTCAACCCATAGGTTACACTGCAGCAACATCGAATTTGGTAGAACCACAAAAGGACTCCACATCACAGCCCAAAGGCTACGTTGCAACTACCTCATTTTTTCTAGAACAAAAAATTATCACTTTGAGACTTCACTCCATAGCTACAATTCCTATTCCATAAATATATCCTCCATGTAATAGATATCCCTTCAATGGTTAAAATGCTACGATTCTTAATGCTTTAAATTTTGGTCAAAATACATAGAACATGGACTTATTCAGCTTAAAGACCCACAATTGATTCTAGAAATTTACTGAAGGAATTTAAGGCTATAAATATATACCTTTAAAGTCCTTATAAATCTACACCACACATATAAAAAATAAGCTGATCATCCACCAATGTGATTAATTTCTCTCAAGGTGCTCTTTCATTCCATATCTCCTTTCTCCTTGTATAATCTTAACTGAATTGTAATATTAAATCACCCTCTTTTACAATTATTATTCTCCCATAGTGTTCATAATATTCTTTGGGGGAATTGAGACAAATCATAAAATATATTCATTCCTAGAAATATCCTCACTTATTTTTTTATATCAATAGTTCTTACTACCATTAAAGTAATAGATCATGGTTTTATTTACATTTAATTTAAAATTGGAAAGGGACAACTTTGTTTGTGGTTTATAGCCTCATCATAAAATCCTTATTGTATTTTCCATCTAGTTTATTACTATTATCTAAAAATAAATGGATAGTTTTGGTATCTTTTCTACCATTAAATCCAAGGGAATAATAAATTAAATCCTCAAGAGATTGAGGTGAGAGACATAGGGATACCTTTGGGTACTATTTCCAAACTTCCTCACTAAATATATTATCTCATTTACTTTCCACATTTTCAATTAGTTATCACTTTAAATAATTTAATGATTAACCACTTAATCCAATTTTTAACCATGTTATTTTTAAGTTTTTATTATATTTAAAAATATTTTATTTCTTTCACTTTGATCCTTTTATTTTTTATATTCAAATGGTTTCAATTTCATCAATCTTTTATAAAATATGTTTTTAAAATTAGATTGTTTTACTTTAAACCCTTTAAAGGGAAATTCACTCCATATCCTATAATTTTATCTCTCTCTAACCTACATTTGGTATCAAAAGTGATTTTATTTAAGGAAATTCTTTATGTTCAAATTATTTACGAGTTTTTATTTTCAAAATATTTAGCTAGTTTTTAAAATAAAGATCTCTATTTTAAATGGTTTTTAAAAACACTCATGATGGTCCTAAAGGAAAATAATTGGGTCATAATCTATTTTTTAATGGTACTAATTATGATTTTTATAAATCTAGATTGTATAATTTTCTTAGATTTGTTGTCCATCATGTTTATAAAATTTTTTATTCATGAATATACTCTTTCATCTGACAAAGAAGAAAAATGGACACCTGAGGATATTTTTTCTTTTGAACTAGATAGTGAAGCTATGAATAATTTAAAATATTGTTTATATTTTAATGAGTTTAAAAGAGTTCCTTCTTGAAAAATTTATCATGAGATCTATAAATTATTATATGTTGTGTATGAAGGTACAAATAAAGTTTAGGACACAAGGAATGACAAATATTGGAAAGAATTTGAGAGTTTCTCTATGAATATAAATTGGTCTATCATTGTTATGTTTTCTAGATTTACTAATATTTATAATGGTTTAAAATATATTAGAGACACTCTTTATATTGAAATTTTGGTCAAGAAAATCCTTTAGTTTTTACCAAGTACTTGGGCTCCAGAGTACTTGGGCTCAAAAAGTAACAGTAATCTAAGAAGATAAAGATGTAAAAAATATGCCAGTCAAGGTACCCATTAGGTTTACCATGACATATGAGATAAAAATAAAGAGACAATAAAAAAGGAGTCTGAGTAGGTCAAGGAAAATAAAATGACTATATCCTTAAAGGAAAAAATTGATGTCTCATCTGGGAGTGACTCCGATATATCAAACATTACAAAGATAATATAAAAGTACAAGAAAAAGAAGATATCCACTCAAAAATTTAAAAATTGAAAATAAATAATTTTAGGTAACTTTTTTCAGTTTTAAAAATAAGGGACACATCAAACTGTATTTTCCCTTGAGTAAGAAAAATCCAAAATACAATAACCAAGGTAATAAATATTTAAAGGTCTTGGTATGGAGCGCTTGCGAGGAGTCAATTTCAACATATGAATCAAGTGATGAATGTCTCAAGTGTCTCATGAAACATATCAAGGATGTAATTGAGGTTAGTTCTAAAATTAATCTCTCTACTTATCATTTCTATTCCTATTCTTCCACTTCTTTTATAACGTCCCAGATCTGGGTGCCACTCAATGGGTTCCCCGAACCCGGTTGGTCACATGACCTCAAGCACAATTCCCCAAATGCCAGAGGCTGCTGACTAGCAGCGAGGGCCCAGGTCTGATAGTGGGAAAACTATGCCCTCATTTGTCAAAGTGTAGCACAACGGAAGGAAATATAAAAACATACAACAACAACAGAAGTAATAAACAATACAAATTTAAAATGAAAAACTGCAGTAAAAGATAACCACCAGTCATATATATAATGATGAATCATGTCTCAAGTTATAAGAAAACAACCAGAACATGTTACACAACAATACAATACAATACAATAGAAAGTACATGTACAATAGAACAAACAAAATAGCCGGCAACATCGTGATCCTAAGCTCGGTCCCATTCTCCCATACTCCTCAGCAAAAATCAAGTACCTGTATAGGGACCCTTGCCCTTATCCATACCTGTAGAAATGTAATCTATTTGGGGCCGAAGACATGACCCCAAACAGGGTGTGAGAAATGAATCCAAGTAGGCACCCACCAAGATACATGCCCAACTGTCAGTGTAAATGTGCAACAGCAGTATGCAGTAGTAAATGAAATAAACTAAGAATTACTATAAAGTAACTAACTTAACCAGTTATATTTCCATTTTAATATTCATTTAATCATTCAATTGCAGGAAAACACCAGAGTGTATTTTTAAGTAAACAGTCAGTGTCCTCAGGCATGTAAACCCTTACCCTCAGTTAAAGAGAATCTAAACCCACATGATTCTTCCCACAAGCATATCGAATAATGCCCACTGGATTACAAGGTGTCTCCCACAAGCATAGAATCTACTACCCACAAGCACGAAAGAAGTTGCCCTCAGGCTGAACAGAACACTGCCCACAGGCTAATCACAACACTTCCCTTAGGCTAAACATGTAACCGGGCCATGCCCAACATATAAACAATCAATTTATATACAATTACTCTCAAGGAAATTTAAGACTTGCTAAAAATCACGGTATACCCTCGGGTAACCTGGCCAAACGGCTTAACAGAAGAATGCACCCCAGGGGTGGTCCTGGATCCAAGCAGCAATCCCAAACAACAATTATACATGTTCATTAAACTACCTATGAAATTATAGGTCTTTAATTATGAAAGGACTTAGCCATACGACACCCCATTCAGGGGCGTGTATCCCAACAGTACACAAATTTACGACAACAGTTAGAAATAAATACTAGACCACCTACCTCGATCGCCCCTGGTCGATATATGTGAACGACGTTCCTCAAAACATCCAAAAATTTCATAGATATGAGGTAAAAGAAATCTTGTTCAAACGTAAATAACTTTCCCTCAGGAAATAATTGGTAAGAATGACCTAAGGAGAAGGATAGGCTTACCCGTACAGTTCCAACGAGATAGATAGAGGTGGAATCAGATTCCCAGTGTGTGATCTGGAGCTCCTCAAAGGTTCGGCCCTCTCTCCCGACTCCTCCTCCGGTTCTAAGCCTTCCCTGTGAACAGGGGAGGCTATTGCCCATTTTAAGCAAAAAAAAAAAAAAAAACAGAATAAACGGCGTGTACTATTGGGTACACGATGTGTAGTTTTCATTTTTTTAACTGTTCCTTCAGCGGCTTCTCACTAGTGTGTCACTATTCATCTGTCGACATGACTACACGACGTGTCTTCATGAGTACACGACATGTACTATCGCTTAGCTGGCCACCAACTTACTATTTGCCTGCTAACTGACTACATGGCGTGTAAATGACCACTACACGACGTGTAGTCGGTTTTTACACCCATCATTGTCGACTGTCCTACACGCCCTGTGTATTCATACCATATGGTAAAAGTACACGGTGTGTAGAAAAGTACACGACGTGTAGTCACAAAATTTAGGATTTTCTCCCACTTTCCTTATTTTCTCAAAAAACACTTAAGGAAAAAGAAGATAAGAAACCTCTACCTCAAGAATAAGAATCAGGTTTTTAAAAACTTCTCCCCTTAAAGCAATTCATCCCCGAATTTCCCTTCCAAGGGTGGCGAAGATAAATCTTAGAACAACTTTGGCCACTGAGCACGTACGTTGGTCTCCCACTCCCAGGTTTCATTATACATGCGACCATGCTGCCATAGCACCCGTACGAGAGGAACTGATTGGCCTTAGAGAACCTTCGTGCTCCTATCAATGATATGAATCAGATGCTCCTCAAAGGACACATCTACCTGAAGCTCAACCTCCTCAGGATGAAAGATGTGAGATGATCCTGAATGATAGTGACACAACTGAGATACGTGGAAGACGTCGTGCATGGACCGATACCTCTACGGTAACTGAAACTGATAGGCAACCAGCCCGACTCTCTACAGAATCTCAAATGGACCCACATACCTCGGTGAAAGTTTACCCTGTCTCCTCATCCACCTGTGTCACAACCTTGGTGAAACATGCAAGAAAACCTGGTCCCCGACCATGAACTCCAAGGGTCATCTGCAGCGATCAACATAATATTTCTGATGAGACAGTACAGTATCCATCCACTTCTGAATCAACTGGACCTGCTCATAAGTCTCCTACACAAGACATGGTCCCAGTAAGGCAGCCTCACCTGCCTCCAACCAGCACAAAGGTGATCGACATGACCTACCATATAAAGCCTCATAAGGTGCCATCTCAATAGTTTCCTGAAAACTATTATTATAGGAAAACTAGACTAGGGGTATTTGCTTCTCCTAAGAGCCCCCAAAGTCTAGGATGCATGCACGCAACATGTCCTCAAACACCTGTATCGTACGCTCTAACTGGCCATCAGTCTGAGGGTGGTAAGCTGTGCTCAGAAGCACCTGTGTGCCCAGTGCCCTCTGAAAACTCTGCCAGAAACAAGATGTAAAGCGGGTGTCCCTATCTGAAACCATAGAATGAGGGACCCCATGAAGACGTACGATCTCTCAGATATACAATTTTATGATATCGTCAACTCCAAAGGTCTCCTTGATCATCAAAAAGTGAGCTAACTTTGTGAGTCTGTCCACAACAACCCACACAACATCATTTCCTTAAGGTGACCTCAGCAACCCAGTCATAAAGTCCATTGAGACATCATCCCATTTCCACTCTACAATAGGTAGCTGCTATAAAAGTATGGCTATACTTTGATTCTCCACCTTCACCTGATGACAGGTGGAAAATCTCGTAACAAAACCAGCTATCTCCCTCTTCATACCTAGCCACCAGTACTAACGTCTCAAGTCATGGTACATCTTGGTAACTCCGGGATGAACTGCCCAAGCTGAAGCATGAAACTCCCACATCAACTCCTCATGTATATCCCCTGGAACCCATACTCTTCCATGGAAATGCAGTACCTCATCATCACCCATCATCCATCCAGGAGGAGGGTCCTCACTTGCCACCGACTCCTGTAGAACTAGGCCTTCTGAATTAGATAGATGTCTCATTCTCACTCTATCCAAAGGGGTAGAATTCACAACTAAAGATGAAAGACAGGTTTCCCCTCTCTATCGTGAACCTCCAAATGAATCTCAGAGAACAAATCCATAAGCTTCCACTCACCACAGGCCTCTTGCACTGCCTGCATCTAAGTCCTCCTGCTCAATGCGTCAGCTACCGCATTTCCTTTACCAGGTGTATAGTCAAGCTCAAAATTGAAGGACTGAAGGTATTAGACCCACCTTCACTGCCTCAGATTCAAGTCATGATGAGTAAAGATATACTTGAGACTTTTGTGGTCAGTGAAAACCACAAAATGCTCTCCCAGGTGATAATGTCTCCAACAACACAACACATGAACATCTACAACCAACTCGAGATCATGCGTCGGGTAATTCCTCTCATGTGTCCTCAATTTCTGAGAACCGTATGCAACAACTCGATCTCCCTGCATCAACACAACTCCCAGTCCAATACCTAATGCATCACAACAAACTGTATAGCTCTTTCCCTACTCTAGGAGTATCAGGATTGGTGCTGATGTCAACTTTCCCTTTAGCTCCTGAAAGGCTGTCTCACAAGCTTCTGACCAAAAAAACTTCAAACCCTTGTTAGTCAAACCTTTCAACGACACTGCTAAGTGGGAGAAGTCCTGGATGAAGCACCTATAGTAACCATCCATCCCTAAGAATCTTCGTATCTCAAACACGTTCTTAGGCTGCTCCCAGGAAACTACTGCTCTCACCTTCTCTGGGTCTACTGCAACTCCTGCCTCTGAGATAACATGATATAGGAGGTGAATTTTTTCCATCGAAAATTGGAACTTTGAGACCTTAGCATATAGCCGATGCTCTCTTAGTGTAATCAATACGATCTCAAGATAGGTGGCATGGGCATGTCAAGTGTGAGAGTACACCAAGATGTCATCCACGAATACTACCACAAAAGAATCCAGATATGGATGGAACACACGATTCATCAGAGCCATGAAAACTTCTGGTGCTTTCATGAGTCCAAACGGAATAACCAAGTACTAGTACAGACCATACCTGCTCGTGAAGGCTGTGAGAGGTATATCAGATGGTCTAACGCGTAACTGATGATATCCCGATCTCAAGTCAATCTTCGAGAACACTCGTGCTCCATGAAGTTGATCAAAAAGATCATCAATAATCGGAAAATAATATCAGTTCTTGACCATCAACTGGTTCAATTTCTGATAATCCACATAGAGTCGGAGGGCACTGTCCGCCTTCTTTGAAAAAAGGACCAGCGAACCCCAAGGAGAAGTACTGGGTCGGATAAAAACTTTTGAATGTAACTCCTCTAACTGTCTCTTGAGCTCCTGCAACTCAGGTGTAGCCATCCTATAAGGAGGAATGGACACCGGTGCTGCCCCTAGCACGAGTTCAATAGATAAATCCACCTATCGCTTTGGAGGTAGACCCAAAAAGTCATCCGAGAAGACATACATGAAATGATCAACCACTGGATGGAAATCCTTCTGATAAGTCCCCTGATCATCCAGATATAAACTCGCAATTTGGGCTGTGACTCCACCTCGCCCACAATACTCTAGTCTAGATCGACTCGGCTGAACATCCCACTCACCCTTGTATAGAAAATCTCCACCCTCTGGTGATGTGAAACACACCCTGCGACGATAGCAGTCTACAAAGGCTCCAAAGGGTCCAACCAGTCCATCCCAATAATGACATCATAGCTCGTCATCTCTAAGACATAGAGGTCTCATAGAAAATGACACCCACCAACCTCGAGGGGGAACTCCCTACACTGACGCACACCAGCCGTTCTAGTCCCCAACAGAGTGTCTAGAATTATAACAACAGAAGAAAAAGAAACACATAGCCCAAGGATCTCCACAACGGGTACAGATATGAAGCTATGTGTAGCACCCGTATCAAAAAGTAATGAAGAGAAGACAGAAGCTACTAGAATAATACCTCTGACAATAAAAGGTCCGGGATCTTGCTCCTACTGGGTCTGTTACACTACATATGCCTGCCCAGTGCCACGGCCCTGTGACATAGCCTGGCTACCCTGAGCTGTCCCGCCCTGCTGCCTCTGAGATCTTGGTGTCTGGCTACCACGGCCACGACCACCATCCCTACCTGCACGCCCTGACGTATTCCAGTTTCCCGACTGGTAAGAACATGTTGTTCCTGCTTTCGCACGTGGAGTCTTCCCATAACCCCTCTCACTAGCCACTGGTGGAAACGCCCTGCAAAAGCGGCACATATGACCCATCCTGCCACAAGATTGGAATTCCACTAGGTCACATGGACACTGCGGTCTCTTGTGCCACTCCTTACCACATTGGTAGCACATGACCTGGCCACCTAAAAAATTCTTCTCACTGGTACTGCCACTGTTAGAGAAGTCCATTAGTCTCTTCCTCTTGCTAGTAGAAATAGTTCCAAAAACTGGTGCTGAACAGCCCTGGCACACACCACTAGCTTCCCGCAGATTTCGCCCGGTAATCAGTGCCTGGTTCACAATAGAATCTATAGTAGGCAACCTAAAAACATTTACTAGTGCTCGGATTTCATACTGAAGACCATCCTCAAAGCATCTAGCCCCCATCGTCTCATCACCCACCAGAACAGTTGCAAAATGATGAAGCTCGGTGAAACGAGCAGAATAATCCATCACCAACATAGCTCCCTACTGCAGATTCATGAACTCTCGAGCTCTATCTTACCTCAGCGTCTCTGGGAAGAAGAAGTCATAGAAAGATGTCTGAAAATCTTCCCACTCCATGTCTCTGTGATGCTCTGACTGGGTGGTAACATCCCACCACCTATTGGTGGAATCATGCAACATATAAGTCTAGATCTTCACCCTCCACCCTAGAGGTGTCTCAAGATTCTAAAAACTATTCTGCATAGACCCCAACCAAAACTTCGCAGCCTATGGTACTCCATCCCCTAAAAACGTAGGCGGATGCTGCTTCTGAAAGATACAAGTTAGCTCAGCCATAGACATGGAAGCCGGCGGTGCTCCCTAAAAGGTCTGCATGAACTGCATGAAGCCTTCACGGAACTGCGCATCTGTGCCTGTGTCTGGTATAACGGCTGGCGCCGCATCTGGCTCTGCTGGAGGATCCACTGGTATCACATGTCCTACCATCTATGGAGTATAATAATTGACTCTCTCTTGGCAAACAACGCGTGGTTGTCTCGGTGGAATGACTCTACAAGGTCAAACGCACACCTTAGATCAAGATTATTACAGACTGAAAACAAGGAGACGAAGAAGGAAAGTTTTCAAAATTTACAAAACTTGACTACAAGGCGTGTATAAAACTACATGGTGTGTTCCCACAATCCATTCACATGGGCATGTACCCCAGCTTAAATTTTCCGTGTAACACCCAAAACACACGGTGTGCCTTATAACTACACGGCGGGTACTTGAATCCTTCTTCCCTGCCTGAGTCCTTCTACACGGCTAAGATACACGGATCACTTGAACATGACTACATGGAGTGTATAACATCTACACAATGTGTATGGTTTAATTTCCAACTACCCATGTCATTCGTGACACATCCGACTACTCGGGTAAGACTACACGACGTGTTACACCCGCACACGGCGTGTACACCACCTCGTTTCCCAGCCACATGGCTAATTCCACACGGTTTCCCACCGGTAAGGACTACACGACATGTCCCTTAGGTACACGGTGTGTTCAAGAAGAGGTAACACCAACCTGTGTTTGTTAGCTACACGGATGGGTCCCCAGGTTACACTACACGACGTGTTCATCATTGACACGACGTGTACAAGAAAGAGTTCACCGACCCGTGTTGTTAGTTACATGGCTGGACTCCGGGTCATTCAATACACGATGTGTACATATGGTACACAACATGTTTTTCCCAGGAATTTCCATTCCCCGTGTCCCCACCCACATTGTCCATGACACGTGAAGAGTCTACACAGCGTGTACTCAATTTTTTTTTATTTTCTTTCCAAACAGAAGAACACACGGTGTGTGTCCGAGGAACTACAGGGCGTGTATCCTGGATTTTCTAGACAGTAAGCCTCAGATACTACTACAGGACCCAGAAAATACTGAAAAACAACACCTAAGTGCCAAATTCTGATCCGTGAGGGCCCATACTCCCCGCGAATCAATTTTTGGCATCTTATACATGTTATATATAAGAAAACAAGTCAATGATCCACCAAATTTCGGTCATTGATGGCCCATACTCCCTAAAAACAAAATTTTGGCATTCATTCTATAAACCGGCTCACACAAAAATACCATATCACATAGAAGGTATTTATCAAAGCAGCTATCACAACAACATGATTTTATATCACAAAAACTATCACAACAACATGCAATTTCTAATGTGCCTACATGGCATGGAACTATTCATGGCATGTGATTCCTAGCATGTGCCTAAATGATGCATGAGATGGCATACCCTCATCTCATCGGGATGCAACTCAATAGAACCCATGGATAACATATAAACATCATAATCCCAAGTGCTCCACCCAATAGTGAAAATCAGACCAACTGTAAATTGAAAAATCAATAAAATTGCAATACGAGGTAAATTGGATTTTCCCTATACACGGGTTAGATACTCCTAGGCACATCTTATTACCAACTACCGTTTCCGTCCTATCCTAGACTAAGGCTCCAAACAGTAAGTCAAAGAAAAGAAACTCCTCTGATACCACTTTGTAATGTCCTGGATCCGGGTGCCACTCAATGGGTGCCCCAAACCCGGTTGGTCACATGACCTCAAGCGCATTTCCCCAAATGCCAGAGGCTGCCGACTAGCAGTGAGGGGCCAAGTCTGATAGTGGGGAAACTATGCCCTCATTTGTCAAAGTGTAGCGCAACAGAAGGAAATATACAAACATACAACAACAACGGAAGCAATAAACCATACACATTTAAACTGAACAACTAAAGTAAAAGATAAACACCAGTCATATAGATAATGATGCAACATGTCTCAAGTTCTAAGAAAACAGCCAGAACATGTTACACAACAATAAAATACAATGCAATAGAAAGTAAAGGTACAACAGAACAAACAAAATAGCCGATAACATCACGAGCCTAAGCTCGGTCCCATGATCCCCTACTCCTCAGCAATAATCAAGTACCTATATAGAGACCCTTGCTCTTATCCATACCTGCAGAAATGTAATCTGTTTGGGGCTGAAGACATGACCCCAAACAGGGTGTGAGAAATGAATCCCAGTAGGCACCCACCAAAGATCCGTGTCCAACTGTCAGTGTAAACGTGAAACAATAGTATGCAGTAGTAAATGCAATAAACTAAGTAGTACTCAAAAGTAACTAACTTAACCAGTTATATTTCCATTTTAATATTCATTTAATCATTCAATAGTAGGAAAACACCAGAGTGTATTTCTAAGTAAACAGTCAGTGTCTTCAGGCACGTAAACCCTTACCCTCAGGTAAAGAGAATCTAAACCCACAAGAATCTGCCCAAAGGCATATTGAATAATGCCCACAAGCTTACAAGGTGTCGCCCACAACCACAGAATCTACTGCCCATAGGCACGAAAGACGTTTCCCTCAGGATGAATAGAGAACTTCCCACAGGCTAATCACAACACTACCCTCAGGATAAACAAGTAACCGGGCCATGCCCAACATATAAATAAGAAATTTATATATAATTCCTCTCAAGTAAATTTGAGACATGATAAAAATCATGGTATACCCTTGGGTAACCTGGCCAAATGGCTAAACAGAGGAACGCACCCCAGGGGTGGTCCTAGATCCAAGAAGCGATCCCAAAAAATAGTTATACTTGTTCATTAAACTACCTATGAAATTATAGGTATTTAAATATGAAAGGTCTCATCCATACGATACCCCATTCATGGGCGCGTATCACAACGGTACACAGATTTACCACAGTAGTTGGAAATAAACACTAAACCACCTACCTCGATCACCCCTGATCGATATACGTGAACGATGCTCCTTGAAACGTCCAAGAACATTGTAGATATGAGGTAAATGAAATATCGTTCAAACATAAATAACTTTCCCTCAGGAAAGAATTGGTAAGAACGGCCTAAGGAGAAGGAGAGGCTTACCTGTACAGTTACAATGAGATCTACAGAGGTGGAATCAGATTCCTGGCGTGCGATCTAGAGCTCCTCAAAGGTTCGGCCCTCTCTCCCGACTCCTCTGATTCTAAGCCTTCCCTGTGAACAGGGGAGGCTACTGCCCATTTCAAGAGAAAAAAACAGACTACACGGCGTGTACTATTGGGTACACAATGTTTAGTTTTCATTTTTTTAACTGTTCCTTCGACAGATTCTCGCCAGCATGACACTGTTCATCTATCGACATGAATACACGACGTGTACTGTCGCTGAGCTGGCCACCACCTTACTATTCTCCTTCCGACTGACTACACAACATGTAAATGACCACTACATGGTGTGTAGTCAGTTTTTACACCCATCATCGTCGACCAGCCTACACGCCCTGTGTATTCATTCCACACAGCCAAAGTACACGGCGTGTAGAAAATTACACGACGTGTAGTTACAAAATTTAGAATTTTCTCCCATTTTCCGTATTTTCTCAAAAACACTTAAGGAAAAAGAAGAGAAGAAACCTGTACCTCAAGAATAAGAACTGAGTTCCTACATCATTTAACACTTATTTTACTTATGAATATCTTAGTAATGATAAAAATGGACTTAAAAATTCCTTTTGTGATCTTATTTATAAATTCAGATATCCTAAAAAAGGAACACAACGTTTTTGTCTCTAAAAAAGTTCTAATTTTAAATAAAAATGAGGATTTGATTTTAAAATCAAAAGATAAAAAAAATATTGAAAATTTGGAATTTAAAATTAAATATCTTAAAAACACACTTTCTCATTTTAAACAATGGGAAGAAAATTTAAATAAGATTTGGGGTTGTCAGTAACCTTTAAAATATATCAATAGTCTTGGATTTTCAAAATAATATAATTTACCAACATTTCTAAAAAGTCTAATTTTGTAAAATGAATTTTTCAAAATAAAATTTTTAATTGTTGTAAGAATGTTTTTCATCTAGTTTATGAATGAAATTGTAAAAATTATAGATATGGTAGAACTAAAAGAATTTGTTTTTATTCTCATATTTGAAATGTAAAAACTTGTTCAAAACAAGTGTGTATTAAAAGATCATTATTAGCTAACATAAGTGGACACAAGATATGGGTACCAAAAGATATAGTTTTATAATCTTTTATAGACAAAGATAAAAAAAATAAGCTACATGGTATATGTATAATGGGTTCATAGGGAAAATATGTGGTGATCCTTCTGAATTCAATTGTATAAAATATTTTGATAGAGGAAATTTCATCTTTTTAGATGATTTTAAATGAAAAATTACTGGTATAGGTCTGATAAGTTTCCCTAACTATAAATTAATTAATTATTTTTTATTTATTAAAGGATTTAAGCATACTTTACTAAGTATAAATAAATTATGTGATAGAATATTTAAAATTAATTTTAAAAATTATTTTTGTAATGTTTTAAATTTCAAAAGAAATATTTTATTTACCACATCCTATTTTAAAAATGTTTATATTATTGATTTAAAATCTATAGCAAGTCAAAAATGTTAAGTGTTTAAGAGAATGATTCTTGGATTTTTAATAAATGACTAGGTTATTATATTATTCATTATCTTGTGAAAATAATATTTAACTATTATAATTAACAAAATTTTATTTTAAATATATATATTTTTGTAAACCTTTTCAACTTGGAAAGAAACACGAATATTACTTTAAATAGAAAGTCCTTATTTCCTCTTATAAATACTTAAAACTACTGCACCTTGATCTTTTTTTACCAACTCAAGTTATATTTATCAGAGGTAAAAATTACAACTTTGTAATTATTGACGAATTCAAAAGATTTATATGGGTTTTCTTATTAGCTTGTAATAATGAGTCTTGCAATTTATTTCTCAACTTTTAAAGGAAACCGAAAAATAAAAAAATGTTACAAAATATTTTCACTTAGAAGTGACCTTAGTGTATAATTTAATAAAAAAACATTGATTATTTTTGTGACTCTCAAGGTTATCATCACTTCTTTTTATCCCCTAGAACACATCAATAAATAGTGTTGTTTAAAGAAAAAATACGACCCTCTAAAAAATGTCTAAGACACTACTTAACAAGTTTTCCCTTACTCAATTATTTTGTTCTGAGGTAGTCAATACTAAATTCTTTATCCATATCATTTCCTCACAGGACACATATTTGGAAAAACACCTTATGAACTTTAGAAAAGAAAAATTCCAAAAGTTTTATTCTTTATAGTCTTTAGCTATAAGTGATTTATCCTGAATACCAATGATAATTTTGGAAAGTTTGATCTTAAAACCATCAAAAGAATTTTTCTTGGGTAATAAAACACAAGTATTTACTTTTGACTCTCTAATAAGAGGAAAATAACGCTAGAAGTGTCAATTCACATAATATTCAATGAGAATCATCCTAAATCACATCCACAAAGTGATAATGATGTTGAGTAACATAGTTTGAACCTTACTAAAAATCAATCTTCTAAAAAAATTGAAGATGATATGGAGACACCATCATGTACATTACCTGTTTATTGGATTTAATCCAAAGACCATAATATTGAAAATGTTATTGGTGAATTAAAATCCAAAACTCATACGAGAAGGTTAGAATTAAATGAGTTTGAATATACAGATTTTATATCTCATCTTGAACCTAATTTCCTTGAAGACACTATTAATGATGACAATTAAATACTTTATATGAAAAAGGAGCTGAAATAATTTCAAAGGAAAAATATATATAATCTCATGGAACATCCCAATAATCATCTTAATATTGTATCCAAGTAGGTTTTTCAAAAAAAAAATAACAAAAAAGTAAATTTTCTTTGTAAAAAGGATTGAATTTTTTCTAAAGACTATAATCAAGAACAAGGTATTGATTATGATGAAACCTTTTTAGTCATTGCTCGACTCAAATCAATTGTAATATTTTTGGAATCTTCCACTAATTTTAATTTTAATATTTTTTAAAATGAATATAAAATGTTATTTTTATGTGGTTTTATTTTTAAATTTTTTTGTAGACCAATGACATAATTTTGAAAATCCTGAACTTAAAAATTCTGTTTTCAAGTTAACCAAATCTGTTTATAGTTTAAAACAAGTCCCTCGAGCTTGGTATGAGAGGTTAACCAAATTTATTCTAATAAATTATTTCAAAATAGGAAATGATAATTCCACCCTTTTTCTTAAAAACATTTCAAATTATTTTTTAGTCATTAAAATTTATGTCGATGATGTTATTTTTAGTTCAACTAAAGAAACTATTTGCAATTAGTTTTTTGATTTAATGAATAAAGAGTTTGAAATTAGTTTTATATGAGAACTATAAATTCTTACTTAGTTTTCAAATTTCCAAAAACTTTGATGGAACATTTTAAAACCAGTGTAAATAAAATAATGGAATACTAAATAATTTTTCCATGGATCAAGCTAAGGAAATTTGAATTCCCATGTGCAATACATATAAGCTGACGTTAGATGATATTAGTCAATTGGTCAACTACACGCTTTATTAAAAAATGACTGGAATTAAACTTTACCTTACTATTGAACATATTTAAATCATGATAAGTTTATTCCTTTATGCACATTTTCAATCAAAATTTAATGAATTAATATAAAAATCTCTCAAACTAATTTTCCTCTATTGGAAAAGAACTAAAAAACTTGAATTATTTTATCCTAAGGAAATCCATTTTGAACACTCTTGTTTTTTTGATTTTTATTTTGGAGGATTTAAACTAGATAAGAAAATTACTAGTGGGACTTTTTGTATACTAGGGAAACCCATCATATCATGGAGTAGTAATAATAGAAGCCATTTTTCTCTTTTTACAACTGAAGCATAATACAAAACTACTAAGAGTTGTTGGTCCCATGTTATATGGATGAAACATAATATTTTGGACTTTAGGATAACATATTATTCTATATCTATCTAGTGGGATAATATTAGTGTGATAAATATTTCTAAAAATACCATAAATAATCAAACACTAAGCACATTGAATTGAGAAACTATTTTCTACTAAATCAATTTCAAAAAGGTTATATCATTCTTGAATTCATTTTAAAAAACCATTAACTTGTTGATATCTTCACTAAGACCCTTCATATTGATCGCTTTGACTTCATAAAAGGTGATTTAGGTATGATTATCTTATGATGATTATATATTTTTCCTGGAAATATTGAGATTTTTTTTAAATATATTTCTAAAAATTTAAAAAATGGATTTTGAATTTATTTTATTAAATAAAAGGTTTTTTAAATTTTTTCATAATTTTGGAAAACTAAAGTAAGTATGAAACTCCAAGAAAAAAATTAATGTCTGTATACAAAAAAGTGCATGTGGTTCTAGAGTATATTCCCCTATATATTTATCCTGAAAAGAGTTGAGTGGTTTTGTTAACCCTTTATCCATCCTAGGAATTATGATTGATCTTTACTACACACCTTGTTTGAAACTCCAATAAAATTTTCCATGGGTTATTAATACAATATTGACTTAACTATAATAATGGAATTATTTTACAAAATATTTATTTTCTAAGTATTTTCATTATTTTATTCTTTGTTTTTAATGGTGATGATCCCTTTAAAATCTTGTGATGAATTAATTGAGGGGGATATAATCTTATTTATAATGACATAATCCTAAAAGAGTCATTTTATTTTTCAAAAATAATTTTCCAAAAATATATTTTTTTTAATTTTTTCCAACAAATTTATTTAGATTTTCCAAATTTTTTGTTGTTGCTTTTTTTAACTTTTAAAATCTTATTGAAAAAAATCAATGACATTTTAAAATTTTCTTTTCAAAAATTTATTTTAATCTCTTTATAAATATAATTAATTATGTTAAACATAGATTAAATTTATTTATTATCTTACACTTTTTATAACTCATTTTTTAAAAGGAGTAAAATTATATATTTTTATGATATTAATTTTTGTATGTCTCTCAAAGGAGGAAATTTATTTTTTGGGTCGAAATTTTTAAAAAAATGATTGTGCGAAGAAGTCATGTTTAGGGGAGAGGTTTCTTCATCTTGATATTTTGGCACTATATCTTTTTATATCTTGATATTATAATGTGATTTATTTTTACAATATTATTTAATTTAAGTGTTTGTGATCATCAAAAGGGGGATATTTTTATGATTATAATTGTTATTTGATTTTAGTGATAGAAAATAATCTTAAAGTTTTGAAATATTTTCAATTAAGTAGTGTAAAACTAACTTGATTTTATCATAATAGTACTCATTGAAGAGCCCTTATTTAAGTCTTATTAGACTCCTTGAGCAAGGAATACAATGAAAAAAATAGTACCATGCCATAGATCAAGTATTATGATGAAGTCTTAAGAACCACACTATAGAAATATACCCATCCATACATGAGATTTAGAAATTTGGGAAGACCATTATACAACTATACCATCATTTTAATACTCTTACATAGCCTTAATTATTTTAGTAGTACCATTATGTAGAGAATGTGGTTTTTAGTTAACCCTTATATGGGAATATGAATTATAGTGAAACTCTTAGGACCACACGATAACCTAGCTTAGTCAAATCCTACTGTGAAAATTTTAAATGAAAATTTTAGAGGCCACACCACAATCAAAGTTCAATTCCTACAATCTCAGTTATCTCCATTCCATAAGGTATATCTTATACATAATTGTTTTCTTTGTATAATTTTTCCACACAACATGCCATAGGATACTTCAAAACCACATTTAATTTTACAGAACCATAAAATACTTGATGCTGCAGCCTAGAGGCTCCATCAAAGATACCTCATTTTTGGATGAACCATAAATTATCACTTTGAGAATTCATGATGCAGGTCTAATTCATAAACTAAAAATTTCACCTCCATGAAATAGTGATCCCTTCCACTGTGTAAAAGGATAAGATCTTGAATACTTTAAATTATGGTCAAAATACATCAAACTTGGATGTCTTCAGCTTAAAGTGCAGCACCCAAAACATTTTATGGTATGTTTCTCTTAAATACATTCTATTCATAGCCTATATTTCATAAATCACTAAGACTTTATGGAAAAAAACTTGGTTATTTATAGGAGATAATCATAACCTATCCATTAAACATAAATTTTCTAGTTTTGTGATTTGAATTTTGAAAATATGTCATACACGGTTGTGTTCAGGGTGATATTCAGAGTTTGATAGAATTAACTTAATTTTTGGTGAATAGTAACCTACCCTTATGAATAGTAGCATAACCTTATGAATAGTAACTTATCCTTATGGATAGTAATTTGAATCTTATAAATGGTATCCATACCCTTGAATGTATAAATAAATTTAGGCACCTTAAAAATGAAGATGAATATTTAAGTGGTTGTACTTTTCAATTAAATAATGATTTTAATTAAAAATTAAATTTATCATATTTAGAAAATTATTTCTGAAATATGGAGTTCATTTTTGGATTATAAAATTTGAAAAATGGTTAGGGTGAATTTTTGGGTTTTTTTTGAAATACTTGAATTTTTGATGAATAGTAAAATACTTACGATAAATGCTAAATACTTGATTTAATGCACCATAGGTGATGGAAGGATAATGTAAGCCCACTTGGTTCGAACTCAAATACCATTATTACTATTTGGGGTCACATGAAACAATACTATTCATACTATTGATCAAAAATACTAAAATAATAATTAGAATAATGTAAAATTCCTCCTCCCCTCCACTATAAAAACCACCCCTCACCCCCTCTTCCTCCCACACCACTCAAGCTTCAATACTTGCCTAAATTATGTTAAAATATCTCCCTAACCTCCGCCCCCACGTCCAAGACCTTTTGGTCTCACAAAAATTCTAAAAACAAAGGCCTTAAGGAGTTCCTCAAGGAGGAATACTCAAGAGGTGAACCTCTCTTCTCTTTTGTTTTAATTTCTTTTACAAGTTGCATTATTTTTATTCACTCTCCTCACCTCCCCTCATCCAAATTCCATGATAATTAAAATAACTTACATGTACTGGATTTTTATTATTCTAATGGAATTTTTCATCACAATATCTCTTTTTTCCCTTCCTCTTATACAATAAATGAAAACACCATCTGAGATGTGTTACTTTATCACACTCAAGGAATATGGGTTTTCAATTTGAATTAATATCTTCAAGACTGGTCATGAAACCTTTTAAATGGTTGAATAAGGTCATAATATATTTTATTTATCTTTTTTAATGTTCTTTAGTCCTTACACACTCATAAAATGGAATAATAATACAAAACAAGTTCATTTTGCACAAAACCGCCAAGCCAAATCCAAGCGTTTATCAATAACTCATCAAATAAGTCATCCTAATGGCATATAACAGGAATCATTATAAGATAATTTATATCTATTTAATTTAAATAATATTATATATTAACAATTCTGTATGTTTAACCACATTTCAAATGAACTTCCATTCATGAATACAAGTAAACGGATCATGAAAACCAAGGAAGAAAATTCTTCCAAAACAATAAAATCAAACCTCTTAAACTCATCAAAAAGTCCATTAATGAACCTAATAAGGTTATAAAATATCAATTAAATGTTTATGAGGTTATGAAATTATAAATTAATGAAGATTAATTTGATTATTCAGGTCGTTAAGAACAATCAGGAACACCTTCGATCATAAGGTAAGGGATTGCTTAACTCAATTTTCATTCTTTGAGTTGAACATATATTTAATTGGTTACATTGTTCCAATAATATTTGTGAATGACCTATGATTGTTTTATTCTGTATATAAACTTTTATTGTTTGTTTTTACACTTGTAACACATAATTATTTCATTTATTTTTCCACAATCTAATGATATGTTCTTTGTAAGGGATATCTAAACTCAATTTCCATTCGTTGAGTAAATATAAATGTCATTGGTTTTGTATTTTCCTAGAATATTTTTGAATGAACTATGATTTTTTTATTCTGAATATCCAATTTTATTGTGTGGATTTATGTTTGTCTCATATAATTATGACATTTATTTGTCCTCAATCTAATGATACGTTCTTGGTAAGGGATCCTCTCTCTCACTTTTATTCAAGAATTCCCTCTATGTTGTGTCCTTTTTATTTTTAATTCCTAATGATGTGATATTTTTTTGAACCACCCCCATACTTCAATTATGATATATAAATTATGGGATACCCCTTTACCTCTCATTTATCCATCTCAATAAAACCTGTTACCATGATGAAATATTTGTTAGGGGTTTCTCATCTCACTTTCAATTCCGTGAGATTTCCATTGTTCACTGTTTATTTCTTGTGGGTGGTGTATGAGTACAGACTATTGATGTATAATATCATGATTATATTTATATTCATGGTATATAATGATTCAATTGATGTTTACTAACTTTTTGTCATATGATTCGATTGACTACAATGTGGTAATGAACATTGTCTCATTTTCCATTTTGTTGTGACTTACTTTGTATTGTGCACCTAATAATTCTTATGTGGTGTACCTAATGCCCATTTGAGATAAATTTTCATTTGAAATTATATTTCTATTAAATATCAATATTCTCATATCATGGATATTTTTATTGTTTAAACCATATACCAATTTATATACAATATTTATTTGGAATGTTGTTTTAACTGTGGAAATATTGATGAATATGTATCCTCTACTCTATATGGATATTGAAAGGCATATTTCTCTTGTATTAATTAAATGTATAAATAATTATTTGGACATTAAGTGATGATCATGGACCTATATATCCCCTCGATGCATCGACAGGTCTCATGAGACAATCAGTTTGGCGAAAAACCCTTCGAGTTTATTTCCAAAAATCAGATGGGTTTCTACCCATAGAACTAAACCGTTTTAACGGTATTATGGTATAATGTACCAGATACATGATGTACAGTTAATAAGAATTCTCTTTATTCATTATCAGTTATTACTATCCATGAGGTTTTCACTATGACAAAATCTATGGATATAGTTTCATTCTCAGTTTGTTAATGGCGTGAGTTTTTCATTTATTCACTATTCCATATTGATTAGGTCAAATTTTTTATGACTCACATATTATTGAATTCATGATTCCACTATTTTTAACCCTTATCGAGCATTTGAGATCACCCCTTTCATTTGTTTACCTTCAACAGGTTATGAAGAGGAGATCATTTATTGAGTTTCTGTGGATGCAATTTTTAGTTTTTTTTTATGCATTCTATTTTGTAACCATTTCTAATGTAATTTGAGTTACATATATGTGTCTAATTTCTTCAATATTACTAAAATAATCATTCCTTTAGGCTTTCATTCCTTCTAACCATTCCAATGTACTTAGTAATGCACCATCTTCGGTCTAGAGGGGTCAGGGTGTTACATAAAGGATCCTGATGTATTCCATAACTTTACCAAAAGAATTGAAGGCTATAAATAGAGACCTTTGTAGTATTTTTAAATCTACACCACACATAAAAAAAATATATTTCTCATCCACCGACATGCTCAATTTCTCTCAAAAGTGATCTCTCATTCCATATCTTCTTTCTCATTCTAGAGTGTGAAAAAATTATAATATCCATTCACTCTATTCTATATTTCTCATTATACCTTAGTGTTAACCATATTCTTTGGGTGAATTGAGACAAGTCCACAAAGATATTTCTTCCTAGGAATCTCCTCCATTCCTATTTATTCTATCTTTAGTGTTTACTACCATTAAAGAAAAGGACCATGGTTTTCTTGAAATTTACTTTAAAAAGGTAAGGGACTACTTCATTTATGATTTCTATCTTCACCATTAAAAAGACAGTGTCTGTTGTATCTGGTTTCATGATATAAACTAAAAATCAAGGGTTAATTTTGATATCATTTCTATCATTAAAGACAACAGACTAATACATTAAATCCTAAATAAATTGAAGTGGGATATGTAGGGGTACCTTTAATTACTATTTCCAAACTTCCTTACCAAATATCATTCCTCATTTTTTTTCATTTTCAATTATTTATCTCTTTAAATCATTTCATTCTTAATCAATTTGTCAAATCATTATTCATTTTATGCCTTTTCATTTTTATTCTATTTAATTATATTTTTTGATTTCAATTTGAATCTTTTATTTTTATATTCAAAAGGTTTTAATTTATTTATTATTTTTAAAATATATTTTTTGAAATTGGATTGTTTTTCTTTAACATTTTTAAATGGAAATTCATCCCCTATTACTAGTTTACCTATCTCCGGCCTATACATGGTATCACTTAAATATTTTATATATGTTACTCAACTTTCACTTTTTAAATATACAAATAATAATATATTATAAATAATAAAACATAAATAATAATATATAATTAATAATATAATTAATTGAAATAAAATATATTTAATATAAATAATATTTATCAATAAATATAATAACAATTAATAATCAAAAAATGAAATCAGGGGGAAAAGTATCATTGACTATATAAAATAGAAAGAAAAATACTACAAGAGTATGGTACTTGGATTTCCACATTTATCCCTCTCCACCATGTAGTGCATATTTATGACATTTCATCCAACTTCATAGTGGAATTATAATTCAAACCTTTATTAACAAGTTAATCAGCAAGTGATTTTTGTTACCTAAAGGTGTGTGTCACATCAAAATTGAAGGATAAGAGGTTGAAATAGGAAGATATATCTTTTCTTGATGGTTTGAAAAATGAATGTCTAAGAAAACTTCAATATAATATTCCTCTATACTCTTTTATTTTTCATCTGTACTAACTTTATTATCCACTATATTTCAACTTTGAGATCATAGTTGTATACACAGTTAGAAAACAAACAATTGATAACCTATCCCTAATTATCTTAAAAAATAGTACTGCATCTTTCTTTCCTTAGGTTCCATTTTAAGACCCCATATATATTTATCTTCATCTATCCAAGAACTGGTGGTTTCTTGATGAATCCCCATGGATATTTAAATTTCTCAAAAATCTAATGTAGTTTATAAACAGTTAATTCATTGATTGATTTATAAATGGATATATTCTATATTAAGTCAGCTTCCTTCATAACAACCATGAAATACAATATCATATCCCTTTCATTTCCTGTCTTCCCATCATAAACAATACCATTTTCATATTTGTAGATAAACCAAAAGGTTTTAGTTGTTTTATAGATAAGTATGTTCCAACTTTGATCTAAAATTATAAGGGGGCATACTTTCCTCAATAGATCCACAATGTAGTTATCCAGTATACGATCGATTTCTAATATATCCACAATGCTTCTCTATATAAAAGAAAAAAATTGGCAATGCAATCAAATGTGATCATCATCCTCTATGAGGCACCTAAAAAAGACATAATAATCAATTAAATATAATAATTGATTCAATTAATATAATTATTATTAACAATTAATAATTAAACATTAATAATTAATAAAATAATTAATTATTAATAGTATAATTAACAAAAAATGATTTGAACAAGAGGCCAAAAGCCTCCTCCACTTTATTAAAAAAGAAAAATAAGTACAAGGAAAAAAGAGCATGGAAGGGGTCATATATAGGTACATGACCTCATAAATTTTAAAGGATATATAGAAAATTAGTAATAATAATATAGTAAATAATTTCCATAATCATACCCATCAGTTGAATCCCAGTTAGAATATGAGTTACCTTGGTGAATTAAAATCTAAAACTCAAAATCAACCCTCACATACAAGAAATATTAGTTTTGAAGATTTCATGGATGATATGGTAGAAACATTCCTTGGGATATTGGAGTAATCCTTGAACAATTTCCCTTTTGATGGTATATAACTGAATCCTTCATTTCTAACCACCTTTTCATGCCTTTTTCTATACATCCTTGAAAGAGTAGTGAATACCACTTCGAGTGGCCTTGGGTTCTTAATTTTATTTCCCCATTATTTTAATTAATCCTTGATCCATAATGACTTAATGATAAAAAATTATAAATTGGATATCTTTACAAGAATGAGAGTCCTCCAAATAAGCCTCAAAGTAATCCATATCAATAGGTTGAAAAAATTTGGCCTAACCCTAAATAATAACCATAGAATTTTCTAATCGAGGCTAATCAAGAAGTATACAATCAATGTTGAGAGTGTCTATACTACCAAAAATCAAGTTCCTAGGTGAACTCTGAATTTACCACCCAAAACTAAAATCAAAAACATTTACTCCATTCAAATACTTATAAATATTACTATCATTTTTCCTGATATGTCCCCCTATGAAATTTATATCCCATGTTGAACATTATCACCTACACACAAAACCAAGACACAATCATGGTTTTGACCATCAATTTTCATATCTAAACCAAAACCATAACTCTTCCCCTACCTGTATGCACCAAATAAAAAATACTCCATAGATCAAGAGGTATTAAATCCCAAAAAATCAGATGAAAATTAAACTACCCCATCTTTAGGATGATCTATATTCTTCACAACATTCCAAGATAATGAATGATTAATAGGAATAGTAAAAACCTAAGAAACAGATCCTTTACTAGTAACTTATTATATTGGTCTTCATCCTTTTCTCTTCTTAATACACATATCCTCATCATTCACATAATAAAAACACATGGAACAAATAAAAAACCTCTTGAAATTCATTTTACCACTACCAAAAACATTATAATCCATGTAGAATTTAGTAATTTTTTCATATTCTATCAGAAATCCAAACTCATAATAATCAATTGAAAGAGATATTTTGTCAACCAAGGTAAAAGAAAAATATAATTCAACCATTAGTAAAGAATAATGGAAAAAATTTACATTCTGAGTAACCTTTTCCATATTTATAGGAATACAAATTACTAAAGAAATATAATAAAAAAATCCTATGATTCCAAAGTATCTAGTTTAAACCATGCACCATAACCTAGAATTATACTGAAGAATGAATAACCTACATGGGATTAAACTTATAATCCCATTAAATGATGTGTAATAGATCAAGATTTAGAGACACAAAACCAAAACCACAGTCATGAATTTCTAGTTCCTTTCAAAGGAAAATTAAGTAAAAAACACAATGACCCATGGAGACCCACTTCTAATTCAAGAAGACCCATATAGTAGTTAGCTGATTGACCTAATTCACTGATATCTAGGGCTTCAATCCCCTTGATAAAATTAAATGAGTAATGATAAAAAAATTACAAAACTCATTCCTCTTCAAAATGGAATCTGTATTATCCATAACATAAGAAATATTAACCTTTTAATAAATGAATGTAGAAGATAAATCCTTGAATTGGAAGAAAGAACATTGGTTTCAAATTTTTAGAGATAAATAATCCATAATATTTTCATCTTGAGAAACCAAACAATCTTCATGGTTTCTAGAACCACCGGTTCATGTCCGATCAATAAAGACACCAGATGTCATATTCTTGACCACCATTGAATCATTCGAGAATTCCATAGAAGCAGAAAATCCTATAAATCAACCAATAAACAAAGATTTCCATGATTGAAGATCTAAAATTTGAACTCAATCATCTTGTCTCATAATATAATAAGGATTTTAACATGAGAATTATTTGTGATAATCTCCCACCCTTTTGTTTGGACTAATGGTAATTGGTCACTCTAAGAATAACTATAAGATGGGTGTTATTTTTTCAATCTACTCCTTGAGTGGGAATGATGTTACTGAATGTTGAGGAAGGATTCCAAACAAGGATCATAGTAATGTTGGGGCTATTTTAGGAAATTTTATAACTCTTATAAATACTATTTTAAATGGTACTCTGATAGAATCTTGTAAATTTTCTAATTTCTAAACAAGTTTGATTACCTCTCATTAATTTTAGGGATTTCAGATAGTTGGAGCTAGTTCTAAAAATAGTGATTGGATTCTGGATGAACCTATGAATCTGAAACTTATTGACAACTTATATTATTTGAAGGTTGTCTAGGGATTAAGGACTAATTACATTTCTAGTGTTGTATATCATAATAATTTGTGGGACCAGGTGGGGTCTTCTACTCAAATTAAATATGGGACTCGTTTAGGGGTTGTTGAGCTAATGAATAAGGGAAATTTCACAAGAATGGATGTATATTCTTCATAGTTTGGAGGCTATACTGAATGGACTCGATCTTTAGGATATGATGGACTAATGAGTGTTCCTAATTTTCTAGTAGGTCCTTGGTAGAGGTGGTGCATCTTTACTTTAGAGTCTTAGTATGATCTTGGTATCATTGCTTTATAGTATCAAAATAGATTTGAAGATAAATGGGATAAAATTGATGATAAAGGATTATTCTTAAAGGACTATATTTTTATGATTATTAAGATAAGGGATGACATTAACCATGAGGAGCGAGATAGGTAAATAGATATATAGAACGAGTTTGATAAGAAACTCTTTCAAGAGAAACCATTGCTTATTATTGTGATTTCTAAGGGAAGAAGAACCTTGATTTAGATTCTCAAATAAAGTAAAAGCCATAAACTCATAGTTCTAAATGGTTTTGATCTATTATAACTACTAAAAACAATAAGGGTGGAGTAATTTCTACTCCAACCAAGACTCATGCCAATCTTAGCGTTCTAGGTCACCAAGATTCCTTAACCTGTAAGGAGGTCCTCGATATGGGAGCACCAAATGATCAAATGATAGTAGTAGGCCCTAATGAATCTCTAGTTTCTATTTCTAAAAAACCTTAGGGAAGTTCATGAGTACATTTTGAAGCTGCAGTTTCATTAGTAGTTCTCGATGTAGTTTCACAAGATTTTAGATATAAGTTCTGAAATGATGGTAAAAAAATTTCATCACCCATGCATAGTAAGGTAAAATTTCAGGTAAGTAGTTATAATTCCTTTTTTATATTTCCCTGAATTCATTAATACAAATGGAATGTACTCTTGAATCATAGTTTGATAATAAAAAGGATGTGTCTATAGTGGTAGTTGTGGAGGAGGTCCCACTTCCCTTAATAAATGCCACTAAATGGGATACCGAGTATCCTGATAGAACTTGACAAAGAGAAAAAAATTAGAGATGAGGGAATTTCCCCCATGGTTTGGGAAGTTGGGTGAGGGGGATCTGTACAATACGATGTTTTTCCCTTAGTTTGAGTTTCTGGAGAGTTTAAGAATTTAAAGCTTGTTTTATGGGATTTTGTGTATATTTTCAGTTTTCTTTTTTTGGAATGAGGGTAGGTTTCCTTTGTCTAACCGCATCCCCCCTAGTCTTTATTTAGGATTTTTAATAAAGGGGAGTTGACCGTAACTTGTTTTGAATAATTTATAACAATTAATAATAAATAATTAACAAAATAATTGAAAATTTATAATAAATAAAATAAATAATATAATTAATAATTAATAATATAATAAATAATAAATAATTTGAAATATAATTAATAAAATGATTAATGATTAATGGTTAATTATTAATTACTATGAAGTGAATATTAATTATATGTAAATAAAAATTTTAATTACTACTTATTTATTAATTTTTTATTATTTATTATTAATGAATTTTTAATTAATAATCACTATTTATTAATGAATTTATGATTAATTAATAAAGACCATTTCTCAATAATTAATCAATCTTAATAATTAGTTACAATTTTAATTACACATAAATTATTTATTATAAATTATTTAATATTTAATATTTATCATTAATTACTCATTATCTTAATTAATATCAATTATAAATTATTAATTATTAATTATTAATTAGTAACTAGTAATTAAAATGTATTTTTATATATTTTTATAATTTAATATTTATAATTATTTACTAATTTTTATTATTATTTATTATTCATTATATATGATTTATTATTTATAAAAAATAAATAATTAATTATCAATTATATATAATTATTAATTGTATGTTATTTAAGATTTTAATTACTTGTTTATTATTAATTATTTACATATTATTATTTACTATTTGTAGACCCCAGAAAACGCGTCCCCAAAATTTTCCAAATGCCTCCATACATGATCCAAGATCGTAGTCCATTTCCCATGCTTCGATTTGGTAGGTCGTAGGGCCCGAACGGAGTTACGGATTAGGAGTTATGGACGTTTGAAGTTTGGCTGGAAATCTGGTTCGCGAAGCCCATTCGCGAAGCCCCCCTCCGTGATCGCGGAGCGCCGCCGCGAAGCAATGAGGTGGGAAGCTCCGCGAACCTTTTTGACGTTCGCGATGCACCGCGAAGACCCGCCGCGAAGCTCTGGAGGTGGTAACTCTCCGCGAACGCATTTGAAATTCGCGAGCCCGCCGTGAAGCTCTGGAGGCGGTACCTCTCTGCGAATGAATTTTACGTTCGCGAGCGTGCCGCGAAGCACCTGAGGCGGCGTGGGAGTTCTTCTTCGCGGCGCCCCTTGCCTATAAATACCCAGCTCACCGCCCCTTCTCCAGGGGACGGCCACGACCACTTCACCCCTTGGGCGGCCGAGTGGAGCTCCGCATTGCGGCTCCGTGAAGCCATGCTCCGCGAGCAGCTTCCTTCGCGTTGCTGCTCCGCGAGCCGAGGCTCCGTGAGTCCATGCTCCGCGAGCCAATGCTCCGTGATGCTGCTCCGCGAGACCATCCTCTTTGAGTCCATGCTCCGCGAGCCTATGCTCCGCGATGCTGCTCTGCGAGACCAAGCTTCGCGAGAGCCCTTTGCTCCACGAGAGCCCTTTGCTCCGCGAGACCCCTTTGCTCCGCGAGAGAACTTTGCTCCACGAGGCCATACTCCGCAAAGCTACTTCGCGAAGACCTATCCTTTGCGAGGATCCTACCTTCGCGCCCACCGGTCCATACCGCAGGGGCTGCGCCCCCGCACCCCTGCTCGGGGTCAGTGCCTGGCTGCGGTCCCCGCCCTCCGGGCTGGTCCCTTCACTACCGTCACAGACCCCCATGAAAAATGGAGAGTCGCACCGCGAGCTTTTCGGGCCGGGATGTCGGGATTTTCCATTGCGCACTTATGCGCTCCCACCTTCCACCTATGGAATACCATGATTAGATATACTCCTCCACACACCATGAAACACCTTGAGTTGACATATTTCTCTAGGTTTCATTCCATGTCGTGAGTTGAGATTCTCATCATCAATTCCACGAGTACCTTGAGTCGAACCATTCCTCAGGAAACTCCTCCAAACCCTATCACTTGGCTCCTATGCCAGGTTGAACCAGAAAGGGCCGTCCTTGCGTAAGTCCCAACACCAACCATTTCTAGGCACCTTCTGCCTAACAGTCCTTTCTACATGGCTTTAAACAGTAGTAATCCCTATGTACCAATCATAGGATGCCTCTTTCTCCAAACAAGAGATGCCTTATGCTCCTAGAATGAGATGCCAATAGTCTTATCTACATGACTATAAACTATAGTACACCCTATCTAACAAATGATAGGATGCCCCTTGATCCAAGCAAGAGATGCCTTATGCTCTTGGCATGATATTCCAACAGTTCTATCTACATGACTTTAAACTGTAGTAATCCCTATGTACCAATCATAGGATGCCTCTTTCTCCAAACGAGAGATGCCTTATGATCCTAGCATGAGATGCCAATAGTCCTACCTACATGAATTTAAATTGTAGTACTCCCTATCTAACAAATGATAGGATGCCTCTTACTCTATATGAGAGATGCCTTATGCTCCGAGCATGAGATGCCAACAATCCTTTCTACATGACTATAAACTGTAGTAATCCCTATGTTCCAAACATAGGATGCCTCTTGATCTAGACAAGATATGTCTTATGCTCCAAGCATGAGATGCCTAATGCCATTATTACAGTGGCATGATTCCAACGCCCCTTGGCATTATCCCGCTTGTACACTAGCGCATAGGTGAAGGCCTCAATTCACCAGTGAGTTGGGATGCTCTCATGGCCAGACATGAAGAAGACACCCGGGCAACATCCTTGCGTAAGCCCCATCCACCATTGCCGCTCCTTAGCGGCACCTGGGCAGCTTCCTAGCATAAGCCCCATCCACAATTTTCGCTCCTTAGCGGCACCCGGGAAGCATCCTTGCATAAGCCCCATTCACCATTGCCGCTCCTTAGCGGCACACCGGGCAGCTCCTTGCATAAGCCCCATTCACCATTGCCGCTCCTTAGCGGCACCCGGGCAACATCCTTGCGTAAGCCCCATTCACCAGTGTCGCTCCATAGCGGCACCCGGGCAACTTCCTTGCATAAGCCCCATTCACCCCTGCCGCTCCATAGCGACATCCGGGCAGCTTCCTTGCGTAATCCCCATTCACCCTTGTCTCTCCATAGCGGCATCCGGGCAGCTTTCTTGCGTAAGCCCCATTCACCATTACCGCTCCTTAGCGACACTCGGGCAGCATCCTTGCGTAAGCCCCATTCACCAGTGTCGCTCCATAGCGGCATCCGGGAAGCTCCTTGCATAAGCCCCATTCACCAGTACCTATCCTTAGCGGAACCAGGGAAACATCATTGCGTAAGCCCCATTTACCATTGCCCCTCCATAGCGGCACACGGGCAGCTTCCTCGCGTAAGCCCCATCCACTGTTGTGATCGCAATCAGCGGTAAGCCGTTGTGACCCTATTCAGCGGTAAGCTGTTGACATCCTTTTCCAGCGGTAAGCCATTGTGACCCAATCCAGTGGTAAGCTAATGCGAACCCATTCAACGGTAAGCCATTGACATCATTTTCCAGCGGTAAGCCGTTGTGACCCAATCCAGCGGTAAGCCGTTGCGACCCCATACAGCGGTAAGCCGTTGTGATCCTTATCCAGCAGTAAGCCATTTTGATCTCATCTAGCGGTAAGCCGTTGACACCCCATTCAGTGGTAAGCCGTTGTGACCCAATCCAGCGGTAAGCCGTTGAAACCCCCAATTGGAGGTAAGCCGTCATCTGGAGAACTACACGGACTTTGATTCCCTTCCACGGGGATACGTAGGAAGCCTCCATGAGGTTCAAGCCCAAAACTATCATCATTCTTTTCTCCGGGCCTCCATCCTGGAGTAAGTCCCAGCACTAATGGGCCGCCTAATGCGTAAGCCCCTCTTTGATTCTCACGGACGCATCCTTCGCGACGTGATCATCAGGTCCCTGCAACCTCTTGTTTCTCACACCGAGCATGACTCACGTGGGCTTAGAGTGAGCACCGACCTTGACCCCCGCCATTTCGAACTACGAGGACTCTGATCCATGCCAAGGCATGGTACGTAGGAAGCCTCCACGAGGTTCAAGCCCACCACTCAGTCGTTTATTGACGCCGAGTTCCACCCTCGTCCAGTATGACGTTAAACTATATGCCCTCGTCCAGCATGACGTTAAACTGTATTCCCTCTTCCAGCATGACGTTAA
Organism: Viscum album; assembly: GCA_963277665.1. Taxonomy (NCBI): domain Eukaryota; kingdom Viridiplantae; phylum Streptophyta; class Magnoliopsida; order Santalales; family Viscaceae; genus Viscum; species Viscum album. The sequence goes on from OY728126.1 coordinate 1,151,915,641, forward strand.
ACTGCATGCCCTCATCCAGAATGACGTTAAACTGTATGCCCTCGTCCAGCATGAAATTAAACTATATTCCCTCATCCATCATGACGTTAAACTGTATTCCCTCGTCCAACATGACGTTAAACTGCATGCCCTTGCCCCGCATGACATTAAACTGGACACCCATTTGAACTACGAGGTCTTTGATCCATGTCAAGGAATGGTACGTAGGAAGCCTCCATGAGGTTCAAGCCCACCCATCATCCAATTCACGTCGAGTTCTACCTTTGTCCAGCATGACGTTAAACTGCATTCTAGTCCGACGGCAAGCCGTTGTGACCAACCCGAACTACGAGGACTTTGATCCATGTCAAGGAATGGTACGTAGGAATCCTCCCAGAGTTTCAAGCCCATCTCCCATTAGACCAAGGTCCCTCATTTACGTCAGTTCTCCGACACCCACCGCCCATCATTTATTCACGTCAGGGTTCACTACCGTCCCGCATGACGTTAAACTGTATTCCATCAACCCTTTGAACTATGAGGTCTTTGATCCATGTCAAGGCATGGTACGTAGGAAACCTTCCCAAGGTTCAAGCCCACCACTAGTGGACCCCCGGGTCTAATTTCACGTCGGTTCACCGATGAAACCCTTTGAACTACGAGGTCTTTGATCCATGTCAAGGCATGGTACATAGGAAGCCTCCCCAAGGATCAAGCCCATCTCTCATTGGACCAAGGTTCACCTTCACGTCGGTTCGTTGACGATGCCCATTGGACCAAGGTCCACCTTCACGTCGGTTCGCTGACGATTCCCATCGGACCAAGGTCCACCTTCACGTCAGTTCGCTGACGCATCGGACCAAGGTCCACATTTAAGTTGGTTCGCTGACGACATCCATCGGGCCAAGTTCTACCTTCACGTCGGTTCACCGACACCATCCCGAACTACCCAGACTTTGATTCCCTGCCACGGGGATACGTAGGAAGCCTCTTCAAGTCTCAAGACCAACTTCACTGTCGCCCCTGTGATGGTCCCATTTCATTCCCCCTCGACTTCATTCATCCATCCATCACCCATCCTGATTCTCAACCGGGCCGCCACATCCCGGTGGGATCATGCCATCCACCTCCTCGCTTCTCCTAGCAGTGCATGGGCCGCTTTCCATGTGTAAGCCCCACCATATCTCTGGGTCGTTGTCCTCTGTGTACACCCCGATTCATCACCCTTTCGAACTACGTGGGTTTTGATCCCTGTCCTCTACACAGGGTATGTAGGAAACCTCCAAGAGGTTCAATCCCAACCAATGGTAATCCATGGTGTCCCCCATCCTGGGGCGCACTTCCCCTGATCCGCCCTTAGTGGTGTTCAGATCAGCCATTACGGTGTGACATATCTCCTCTAGGGAGTGCACCACCTCGGATCCGTCCCCATTGGGAATTATGATCCATCCATCTTCCAGGTGTTTTCCTTTTGGGATATACCAATCTGATCTATCTCTATGGGACTTTCTGATCACCCTCATTCCGTCTCCGTAAGATGTTAAACTCACGACCTACCTCGTGATAAATATGAGATGCCTGAGGAAAACCTCAGATGACACTCCTTTGGCGTAACCGTCTCCGTAAGACGTTAAACTCACGACCTACCTCGTGATAAACATGAGATGCCTGAGGAAAACCTCGGATGACACGCCTTTTGCGTAACCGTCTCTGTAAGACGTTAAACTCGCGGAATACCCTGTGTTAAACACAAGAATCTGAGGAAAACCTCAGATGCATGCCTCGGGTTCTTCACCCTTGAGATGCCCTCTTACGAGGAAGAATATAGGTTCCCCTATGTCCGCGCACCCAGAGATGCCCCGACATGCCTGATGTTGCCATCTACTCCGACTGAAGGTCGCTACAATGTCAAGACCATATGGAAAGTCTTGACGGAAGTAGTGTAATTAACCAGCGTCCATAAAGATATGGCACCGGGAATGAGATTCACGAAAAACGTATTAAATCTATGAGGGAGACCCAGACTAGGTGACGAGTTCCGAGGAGGAATCTACGGAAGGAAGAACCGACATCCCATCATCCTGTTTCGATCAAGGAGTAGATGTCCCTAAACAAGGAACGAATGCTGCCCGCCTTTGTAAAGCGGGAATGCGGGGCAACAGTTGCGCATCCTCACAGACGGATGCGCACGCCTCGACAAAAGCGTCAGAAACACTATTAATGAATTTTTAATCAATACTTACTATTTATCAATGAAATTATTATTATTAATTAATTTTTTATTAGTTAATATTAATAATTAATAACTGTTAAAATTTGTTTAGTCATTACGAATTTAAAATTTTATTCATTAGTAATTTGTATCTTGTATTTTATTTATCGAATAAGATAAATAACATTTATTAACATGTTATTACATGTACATTCATTTGGAGGAGTTGTTATTAGTTAGAGTGGTAGTTAAGGCTTAACTAAGTGGTACATTCATCCTGTAATTCTAAATAAAACCTATACATGGGTGTATTTTTCATGTTACTATAGAAATATGGTAGTTCTGTAACATTGCATGTACTGTATCAGGGTACTATAACATTGATACTATTAATCACATATGGGATTTCCGGCCATGTATTTGGATTTCAGGTCACCGAGACTCTGGGCCATCATATGATGGGCCTTCAATCTATGTATTTGAGAATATTTGAACCTAGTAAACTATTGGATGATGTGATAGTGGTGTAACATCCTGATATTTTAGTATATATAGTTTCTTTTAAATAATTCAGAGTGTGATATCTTTCTTCACACACACTAAAATAAAGGTCTTAATACAAAAGTAAATTAAATTAATCATCTTTAAAATATAATTATGATAACATATAAGATATATATATATATATATATATATGATACAAAATATTATAATTCTTTAAATTTTGAAATTGGTATGATATAATATTAGAAACACTTAATGTTTAAGAAACTCATTTTTAAATAAAATCTATTTATCTTTAAATTTTGTATTTTATATTAAAATTTAAATATATAAAATATATAAATATAATTATATAAAATTAACTTTATTTTTAATTTATAATATCAAAATTTACTTAGAATTATTTTTTGAGCATATTCTAAAAATATTAATTTTTAGTCCAAAATAAAGTTTTTTAGGAAAGTTATATTCTTCAAGGCTTTATCAATATAATAGAATGACCTAAAAGGTCAAAAAACCATTGAAGTGATCAAATATGAAATTAATGAATAAAATTATGATTTTTAAAATATTATTTGAACTTAGAGAACCCACAAAAAACATTTTTAAAACCAAAGTAAATGGTTATATTAATGAAGACAATTTTTTATGTATTTTATTTCAATTAATTATTATTTTGGTTAAAATTTTTTATGGATTTTTTAATGTAAAAAAACTTAATTTTATTTATAATAAATCAATTTATTTCTTAAAAATTATTGAAATTAATAATTTTAACTCACATTGATTTTATGATTAAAACATGGTTATCTTAAAGACTATTTGTAAGCATTAAGCATATTTATTTTAAAATTAAATTTAATTAATCATATTATTTTTTATTCATAAATTCAATATCATATATGGGATTATAATACTAAAATTTATTTATAAGATCAATATTAATATTGAACATTTTATTTAATTAACACAGGTAAGAGTAAAAGTCACCTATGAAAATGTACACATGGGTAAAATGGAAAGTGAGAGTATAAACCCATAAATCACTCTAATATATCCTAAAATTACGTTTATGGGAGTATTTTAGGTAATATCATGGTCCATAATTCATACTCATGGAATTTGGGAGACTTTTACTAGGAATAATTCTAGGAAATAATTTAATAAGATAAGTTAATTCAAAAACCAACCATCCTTTCACTTATAAAAGGTTCCAATTAGACCCCTTATTTAAGGACCAATAAATTCGAATTACTTGGTGAAAATCTAGTCACTTATTCATCCTATAAACCTCTACCACTGAACATATCCTTCTTTCACCCTTAATTATCCTAATCACTTCATTTCTAAGGATAATTCTAATGAAAATCTATGTTCTTGATGTAAGTATTACTCCCCTCCTAGTATTTATTTTTAATTTTGATCTTCCTAATATTCCACAACACTGTGAATTTAATTAATTAAGATTAATATATATAATTAAAAATCATTATATTAATTTCACACCAATTTTTCATCCATTCCATAGCATCCACTAAGCAAATCAAACACACTGATGATGCTTACATGTGGACTACTGACTTCATGACACAATGAAATTTTTATTTCATCACCAAATATTGGGTGTGATATAAATGATGGTTTTGATGTATAATTATTATTTTTATTTAACTTATAAAATTATAAAATCATGATCTTTTCCATTTACCTTCATTCTATCCAATTGTTAAGGAATGAGATCTTTAACCATGCGTATGTGCAGACTACCACCTCCATGAATGATGTGTCTCATTTTACTTAACCAAATAACATGGATAAACCTAAAAGTGCAACAAATTAACTAATATTATGTTTATAAATTTTTTATAAAATTTAAAAGATAATTTTTTATGTACCATCACTCTATTCATTCATAGAGAAATGAGTTCGTTAATCGCACTTAGGTGAGGGCTACCACTTCCACAAATGATGAATCTCATTTTTCAACACCATAGACAATTTATGGTTTTATGAATGTATTTTATGGATATATATGATATATATTAAATTATTAATCTTTTTTAAATGTTAAATTAACATTATATAGTATCACTTTCTTACTCATTCAATCATTACCATACACTTTTGTTTTGGTGAGTTTATTGCCTACTTGATAGATATTGTAATATTTATGTGATTAATGATTAAGAAATGTTATATAATGTTAATTAAATATAATAAAAATTTATTTATTTTTTTAAAAGGTTTTGGAGTTATTATATTAATATTGAAACATGTTAATAATATACCATCTTTGTTCATTAGAAACTTCAGAAACAAGTCGGTCTCCAGATTCATCTTCATGAGTCGCAATTAAAAATCTCATGCGATGAAATTAAAAAATTATAAATAATAATGAAATATATATTTCTTAAATTTTTTTAATATAGTAATTATTAACTTGATATCCAATATCAATGATCAATATTAACATTACAAATCATGTGCAAGCCAATTAAAATTGTTAACACCCGATGTTAAAAATATGTTATAATGAACCACTATATTCATAGTAAATAATTATTAATTAAGTATATAAAAGGGTTGTAAATATGAATAAGGTTATAAAATATATTATTAATAAAATTATTTATGTTTAATGGGATGTTATATTATTATCAACAAATCAGAAAAATAAGGTAAGAGATTTGTGTCTCAAACTCCCTTCATTGAGACTTGTTTTACTATATGCACCAATTTACATTTATTTGGTGTATATTCTACCTAATTGACATGTTATCATAAAATAGATATTATTTATGTTATTTTAGGCACAATTTAAATCCCGTCATCCTTTAAGTGTTTTTATTATAATTTTACTCAAGTTGTAATTTTTTTCTTGACTCGAGTCCTTTATCCTGCGAGTTGTGAAATATGTTCTTGATTTTGATCTTACATGTATTTTTTTACCATTATCTTTTTCAAATAGTAGATTTCCTTTTTTATCTGTGTATATTACTTCTCTTCATTAATATCTCTTCTTTTATGAAAGGTTTCCTCAAATAAAATCATGATTTTGATAAGAATAAATAATATACTTTCCAATAAATATTTTTCTTCCATGTCCATGTTTTACCAATAGAAATTATTTTCTAAAATATTTCAAGTTAAACTCATACTTATATTCACTTATTATCAATAACATGTTTTTATTATCCTTTTTAAGATTTTAGATTCATTAAAATGTTTTAATTATCATTGAATTTTTTCTACATGATTAGTTTTAAAAGATGTTTTCTTCTATTGTAATCTTTTAAAATTTCCCAAAATTACTTATTTCATAAAAAGATTAAAAGTTAATTTTTAACTACCTCGAATTTCATACTATTTTTTAAAATTAAATATTTTTAAATGTTTTTTTATGTTTTTTTTTGAAAAATAGGAATCTATTTTACAAGTTTCCATGTGAACATATCATTCCACCACCATTTTAATTTTCTAAGATACTTCCTTTCTACACATTCAAGTTTACAAAAAATAAATTCTTAATCTCATGGTTTAATAAAATATCACATTTAAATGTTTTAAAAGGAAAATGTAAAATATTATTTTTCAAATAATTTTTTTAATGATTCTAAGAGTGTTCTTCATATATGTTGTATTCTTGATCAAGGATATTTCTCAAATGATACCATCAACCTTATTTATCTAGATAAATTATGTAATTATATTTTACATCTACGTTATGATTCATCGCTACTTTTTTCTTTCCTAATCGTACATTTTTATAAGAATGATTTAATTCCAATGCCTTTACACTGTGAATGCCCTAGGTTACATTACTTCATTAAATGGCGTTAACCTCTATTCCCAATACATCAATTTATTCGGGAAATTATTGTCTAAACCATATATCCATTTACTATACAGTGTAAAAATCATATGCATAATCATCTTTTTAAGTGTTATTTACCTTGAATAAAGATTAAATACATTATATACCCATTTATTTTCCATGGGTTTATCATACAACATTTATTGATGAAATAATTAATGCTTCCTTAGGGGACCACATAAAAAGTATATAAAACCCATTTTATTTCCTTGGGTTTTTATGATATGTTGATTGAAACCATAGAATACACATATGCATGATTTTCATTATGTAATGGGTCGGCCCAAAATTATATAACCCTCAAATGCATTGGGTAATGTTTATATCTCATAATGCATCACGGTGCATGGGTAGTGAGCCCAACCGAATGTGGTGTGTGAGAATTTATCCTAACCAACTATGTTATGTTAACAAGGTAGGAATTATTGAATTAATCTTATAATTTAATGTTTATATTGTCTCTACATTATTATGATGACATGATCTTATGTTGTGATTATTGTTTAATCCGTGTTCATATGATATCATATCTTTATTCCATGATTCCATGTTTATGATCATCCTCATCATGATATCATGTTATTAAGGGTATAATTTCAGCCTGAAATCGGTAGGGTCTGTAACGACCCAAAGTTATTCAATGGAAAATTCCCTTCTTATACTTATGTCATAAAAACACAAAATAATGAACTACTAAGTGATAAGTGACCTTTAAACATAATTTTGTCACCCCTATGGTTGGAATTTTAAAAATCCGACATATACGGTTGTGTTCAAGATGGTTTTTGGAGTCTAATGAAACAAAAATAATTTTTGGTGAATAGTAACCTACCCTTATGAATAGTAACCTACCATTATGAATAGTAATATGACCCTTATGAATAGTAAATAAGAGTAACATTACCTAGGAATAATAAAATAAAATTTAGACATCATAGAAAGTGATAATTTGACCTTAGTAAACGTTTTTGGTATTTTATAAGTCATAAATAATTAATTATAATTAATTAATTTAAATGAATATTTATTCTCCTGAAATATATTCATAAATTATTAAATCAATTTCTAATAGTTTTTAGATAATTTTATAAGACCCTACATAATTTTTAAAAGAACTACAAAATCAGTTTTAATTTTAAAAACTGTTTTTAAGTAAAATATGATTTTAATTAAATATTAAATTAATAATATTTAGAAATATATTTTTGACAAATTGACTTTATTTTTGGATTCTACAGGTAGAAAAATGGTTGGGGTAATGTTTTGGGATTTTTCTGAGATACTTGAATTTTTGGTGAATAGTAGAATACATTAATTTACCATATAAATACATTTTAATTAAAACCCACTATTCCTGACATCACAAGTGATGTAAGCACCCAAATCCCGAACTCACATGTCTTATTTACTATTCTTAGTCATCCAAGACTCACTATTCTTTGTCTTAGGTGAAATTAATAAACTAATCAATTTTATATTAAGGAAACCCCTCCCCTCCATTATAAAAGCCACCCTTCACTCCCTCTTTTACTCACACCTCTCAAGCTCCAAGACTTCTCTAAACTCTACCCAAACACATTCCCTAGCTCATCCCCCACGTCCAAAAGCTTCTGGTCTCATCAAAATACCAAGCCTAGCTTCCTTAAAGAGGATCTCAAGAGGAGGATTCTAAAGGTAATTTCTCTCTCTCTTCTCCTTTAATTTCCTTTCAAGTTCAAGTTCCTTTCTTGATCTCTCCCTACCTATCTTCATCCAAAATTGTTCTATAAATCCATTATTATATATATACTGTAATATTATGATTCTAATGTTATATTATATCACCCCACACCCTTTCCCTCTTCCTTTTATTTTATTAAAGAGAACGTTGTTCATGAGGTGTTAAATTTATCACCTTCAAAAACGACATGTTCTCTTCTTCCATTTCTACCTTCAATATGGTCATGAAACCATTTTATGGTTGAACCAGAATACTTTATATGTATTATGTTCTATTTTAAGTTCTGGAAATAACCTATGGCCTTATTACTAAGTTAAATGTTAAAACAAGATCTTTGTGATCCAAAAACCGCCCAAATTAACCCAAATAATCTTCATTTAATTATTATCTAATGATTCGTCCACATGGATCTAATATAACTCATTATAAGATCATTCAAGATTATGTAATATCATTAATAAAATGTAATATCAGTTCTTGATATTTACCAATGATCTACCCAAACATCAATTTAAGAATACAAGTGGACCGCTCAAGAAAACCATGAAAACGAACATCCCCGATCAATGTTTTTAAACTCTATAAGTCATCCAAAGGAACATAATATGAAATAATGAAACCGGAATGAACCCTATTAATGTATAAAAGGTTCTGGAATTTCTAATTAATGAATATAATGTCATTATACAGGAAATTAAAGAGAAGGAGGCATTCGAGTACAAGGTAAGGGGAAATCTCGAACCTAATTTTCTTCCTTTGGGTTCTCCCTCTTTCACTCCATTTTTGATATGGTTACTCCTCAGAGATCATTTTTTCATCATTTCCTTTACTTTTCTAGGATATAAATGTTTGTCACTGGTTTTTATGTCCATCAAAATGTTTTCCAAAAGAACTCTTCTTTCAAGATCTCACCTTTTACCTCTCATTCAAGGTTGATGGTTCTTGTATCAAGTATGTTGTTCCCCCTTTCTTTTGGGAACACAAAGCTTATGAATGTGTTATTATTAGATGAAACCTATTACTTTCCATGGGTTATTTATGTACATGTTTTATAAGTGTTCTATGTGTCAATCATGATAATGAAACTGTTATGATGTGACGAGTGCGCCCGGAATTATATAGCGTAATATGAATGTTTAAATGTGATGGGTGCGCCCGGAATTATACAGCACTCCAATGCATTGGGTAAAGTGATGAATCTCATGAGTAAATGTGAAATGATGTGTGAACATAATTCTAGCTTTTTTCACAATCATGTGTGGTAGTTAACCACTAAGACACGATGTTTCATTTTTATGCATTGCCACATTTCAAGTTTATTGTTTATGCTCCTCTCATGTTCATGATCATTTTACTATGTCATGATTATGCTCACCCCATGATGTATTGTTCTTATCTATCCTCTTACTGGGCTTCTATATCACCCCTTTTTATGTATATCCTCAGGTGGCTATATGTACTAAGAAGAGGACAAGTGCCAATAAGAAGCAATAGAAGAAGAAATTAAATGAATGTTTATGGTTGATGTTGTATTTGTTATGTATGGTCCTAGTTTGCCCAAGACAATAAACCTATGGATCCTCCATGTGTAATACTATTGTGTCGTTTATCTTTAAAATGATTAAATAGTAATGTAAGAAAAGGTCGGGTCACTATAGTTGGTATCAAAGGAAAGGTTTAGTTAATTTGGGAATTAGGATTAGTAAACCCTAGAGAAAACCTCTAGCATGAGAATAAGTACAAATATGTACACAAGAATATTTACCTAGGGATCCCATATATTATGTTTTTGTTATAATTGTTTAAATGAATAAGTTATTCATGACTTTTTTACTTATGTTTTGTTCTAACCTATTCTATTTTAGAAAATGGTGGGAACCAGGAGAAATCAGGCCAACAACTCTTGCGAGGGCCAATGCAACGATTGACCGAACGACATCCCCAATGATTTTGGAGGTGGAGTTCAAAACTTCATGGTGATGCTTACCCAATTATCTCGGGTTATGAATAATAACCACAATAATGGGGAACGTCCTACTTCACCAAAGAGGGAGAAACTAGCTATCGAATGTTTTATGAGGAAACGACCACCGACGTTTTGTGGATCTTCTGATCCACTAGTTGCAGAACAATGGGTCAACTCCATGGAGAAGACATTTTCTGTTCTTCACTGTTCTGAGACAGAGAAGGTGACTCTAGCCTTTTATCGTCTAGATGGAGAAGCTGATCAATGGTGGGATTTGATTAAGAACACCAAGCCAAGGGAGGAAATTGAAGAGATGGAATGAGAAGACTTTAAGATAATGATTCTTAATAAGTACTTCCCAAGAACTCTTCGCACAAATATGGAGAGAGAATTCATAGAGCTCAAGCAAAAAGAAGGAGAATCTGTCACAACCTATGAAGCAAATTTCACATGGCTCACAAGGTATGATTCAGGTTTTGTTATCAACAATGACAGAAAAATTGATAGATTCTTTAGTGGATTAAAACCACATCTTCAAAAGGCTCTTGCAATTCGAGACTTTGGGAGTTATGAAGAAGTTGTTCGGTGTGCTCTCAAAGTGGTGATGGAGTTTGGAGAATGGTCCCATGGCTATGGTGATAATAAAAGAAATATGGAGTTTCAAGCTGGTGGATCTTGTGATAAAGATGGGAAGAAAACACAACGACCCACATGCCAAAAATGTGGGAAGTTGCACCATGGGAACTGCCTCAAAGGTACGATGAAATGCTTTAAGTGTGGGAAGGAAGGACACCAAGCTCACAAGTGTCGAAAAGACATGAAAAGGAAGGATAATGTAGCTTATGAAAGGAGAGAACCACTCGTGGTTCAATTCTACAACTGTAGGGAGCTAGGGCACTATTCAAACCAGTGCACTAAACCTCGAGCTCTCGAGGGTAATCAGCACCAACAACCACCAAAGCCAAAGGAACAAGGTAAGGCTTATGCCATCACTACTGTGGAGGTGGAACATGATAATGAATTCGTACAAGGTACACTTCCTATTCACTCAATAATGACAAAAGTCTTATTTGATTCTGGTTCTACGCATTCCTTTATATATTGCAAGTTTTCTAGAACTATAGAATCGAAGCCCCAAAACCTTGAAGTAGAGATATCTGTAAAAACACCAAGTGGTGCAATCATTGCAACCCAAGTGTTTGACTCTTCCCCTTTTGACGTATGTGGGAAGATTCTTATGGAAAATCTCGTAATACTTCCCTTGGTGGAATTCGACGCTATAATGTGAATGGATTGGCTCTCGTTATATAGAGCACATATCAACTGTCGGGAAAAGGAAATATATTTTCATATTCCGAACCATCCCATGCTCCTCTACAAATGCAAGGAAGATCATGAATATCCTTTGAAAAATCCTTCAATGGTTTGGGTGTTGATTCCCTATGAAGAAGCATACCTCGCCCAAATGTTTGAGTCAAAGGAAAGTTCTAACCTTGAAGAAATTCCCATCGTAAGGGAATACGACGATGTATTTCCTGAAGAGTTACCCGGAATTCCCCCGGATCGTGAGGTAGAGTTCTCAATTGAACTCATACCTGGAGATACTCCTATCTCGAAGTGCCCCTATAGGATGGCTCCTATCGAACTGGAGGAGTTAAAGAAGCAGCTGCAAGAGCATCTGGACAAAGGGTTCATACGCCCTAGTGCATCACCTTGGGGTGCGCCAGTGCTCTTTGTAAAGAAGAAGGATGGAACCATGCGGCTTTGTATCGATTATCGGGAACTCAACAAGATCACTATAAAGAACAAGTATCATCTCCCAAGGATTGATGACTTGTTCGATCAGTTAAGAGGATCTCAATACTTCTCAAAGGTGGATCTTCGTTCTGGATATCATCAAGTAAAGGTGAAGAGGGAAGATATTCAGAAGACTGCCTTCCGTACAAGGTATGGGCACTATGAGTTTTTGGTGATGCCCTTCGGACTTACTAATGCCCCTACAATATTCATGGATTTGATGAATAGAGTCTTTAGACATTACCTCGACAAATTTGTGGTAGTGTTTATCGATGATATTTTCATCTACTCCAAGAGCAAGGAGGAACATGAAGAACATCTAAGACTTGTGTTGGCGACATTGAAAAAGGAGAAGTTGTACTCCAAGTTCAGAAAGTGTGACTTTTGGATGAATCAAGTCACGTTCTTGGGACATGTGATCAAAAGAGAGGGAATTTCTGTGGACCCTTCAAAGACAAAGGCGATTGAGGAATGGCCCAGGCCCTCTAGTGTCACAGAAATCCATAGTTTTCTTGGATTAGCTGGGTACTATCGACGTTTTGTGAGAAACTTCTCACGATTGTCAAGCCTGCTAACTAAGTTAACAAGGAAAGGGGTAAAGTATGTCTGGATGGATGAATGTGAGGGAAGCTTCAAGGAGCTAAAGAGAAGGCTGATCACTGCACCTGTACTCACACTACCGAAAAGTGGAGAAAGTTTTGTGATATACAGTGATGCTTCAAAGAAAGGATTGGGTTGTGTACTCATGAAAAATGATAATGTGATAGCCTACGCCTCACGACAGTTGAAGATCCATGAGAAAAACTACCCGACGCATGATCTAGAGTTGGCAGCCATGATTTTTGCCTTGAAAATCTGGCGACACTACCTTTATGGCGAGAAATGTGACATATACACCGACCACAAGAGCCTAAAGTATATATTCACACAAAAGGAGCTCAACATGCGTCAAAGGAGATGGTTATAGCTAATCAAGGATTACGATTGCTCTATTCACTATCATCCTGGAAAGGAAAACAAGGTAGCTGATGCTCTAAGTAGAAAAGAACCTGCTACTCTATCCATGTTGAGGATTGAGAAAGACCATATCTTCTTGGATATGCAAAGGATGGATTTGGGAATCGTAAGGGAAGGGGATACATCCTACCTTGCCCAAATGATTGCGCAAACATCCATCCAACAGAAGATTAAGGAAGCACAAAGGGATGATGTGGAGATACAGAAGAGGGTAAATGCAGTAAAGGAATGGAAGCTGCAAGAGTTCCATATCGACAATGATGGTGTAATTCGGTTTGGAACGCGGCTTTGTGTGCCTTCATCACCAGGGATAAAGAAGGATCTATTGGATAATGCACATAGCTCAACTTTCTCTATCCATCCTGGAAGTACCAAGATGTATCGTGATCTCTGAGAACACTTCTGGTGGGATAACATGAAGAAGGAGATTGCGGAATATATATCAAGGTGCTTGGTATGTCAGCAAGTTAAAGCTGAGCGACAAAAGTCCAAAGGTATGATGCAGCCATTGCCTATACCCATGTGGAAATGGGAAAATGTTACTATGGACTTTGTCACAGGTCTCTCAAAGACGTCAAAGGGGAATAATGCAATATGGGTTGTGGTTGACCGACTCACCAAGACTGCCCATTTTATCACAATTTGGGAAGACCTATCGCTTGAACAACTTGAAAGAATATATGTTAAGGAAGTGGTGAGACTGAACGGTGTTCCACTCTCAATTGTCTCTGACCATGATCCATGGTTCACATCTAAATTTTGGAGGATCCTTCAACATGATTTGAGTACTGAATTAAATTTTAGAACGGCCTATCACCCCCAAACCGATGGCCAGTCTAAAAGGACTATTCAGACGCTCGAAGATATTCTAAGAGCATGCTCTCTAGAATTCAAAGGTGGATGGGATCATCACCTCCCATTGGTTGAGTTCTCATACAAAAATAGCTTCCACTCGAGTATTCAGATGGCTCCGTATGAAGCTCTTTATGGGAAGCGATGTAGAACTCCAACCTGTTGGGATGAAGTTGGAGAAAGAAAGCTACTTGGACACGATCTTGTACAGGAGATGACCGAGAAGGTTCAAGTCATCCAGAAACAACTCAAAGCTACTCAAAGTCGGCAAAAGAGCTATGCTGACAATCGTCGAAGGTACTTGGAGTTCGACGTTGGAGATAAAGTCTTCCTTCAAATATCTCCATGGAAGAGAGTCATGAGATTCGGGAAGAAAGGGAAGCTAATCCTAAGGTACATTGGCCCCTTTGAGATCCTTGACCCTATAGGAGCCGTGGCCTATCATCTGGCACTTCCACCGAATATGGCTCAAGTTCATGATGTGTTTCATGTATCACTAATGAGGAAGTACATACCAGATCCCTCACATGTACTAAACTCAGAGGTGGTACAACTGGATGATGATCTCTCCTATGAGGAGCAGCCGGTAAAAATTCTGGACCGAAGTGATAAGGTTCTACGCAACAAGACAACCTGCCTTGTCAAAGTGTTGTGGAGGAACCATAAGTTTGAGGAAGCAACTTGGGAACCATAAGAGGAAATGAAGGAGAAGTACCCTCACCTGTTTGTGTAAAGTGAAATTTCGGGGGTGAAATTTCTTAAGGGGGGAAGAATGTAACGACCCAAAGTTTTTCAATGGAAAATTCCCTTCTTATAATTATGTCATAAAAACACAAAATAATGAACTACTAAGTGATAAGTGACCTTTAAACATAATTTTGTCACCCCTATGGTTAGAATTTTAAAAATCCGACATACACCGTTGTGTTCAAGATGGTTTTTGGAGTCTAATGAAACAAAAATAATTTTTGGTGAATAGTAACCTACCCTTATGAATAGTAACCTACCGTTATGAATAGTAATATGACCCTTATGAACAGTAAATAAGAGTAACATTACCTAGGAATAATAAAATAAAATTTAGACATCATAGAAAGTGATAATTTGACCTTAGTAAACGTTTTTGGTATTTTATAAGTCATAAATAATTAATTATAATTAATTAATTTAAATGAATATTTATTTTCCTGAAGTATATTCATAAATTATTGAATCAATGTCTAATATTTTTTAGATAATTTTATAATACCCTACGTAATTTTTGAAAGAACTACAAAATCAGTTTTAATTTTAAAAACTGTTTTTTAAGTAAAATATGATTTTAATTAAATATTAAATTAATAATATTTAGAAAATTATTTTTGAAAAATGGACTTCATTTTTGGATTCTACACGTCGAAAAATGGTTGGGGTAAAGTTTTGGGATTTTTCTTAGATACTTGAAGTTTTGGTGAATAGTAGAATACATTAATTTACCATATAAATACATTTTAATTAAAACCCACTATTCCCGACATCACAAGTGATGTAAGCACCCAAATCCCAAACTCACATATCTTATTTAAAATTATTAGTCATCCAAGACTCACTATTCCTTGTCTTAGGTGAAATTAATAAACTAATCAATTTTATATTAAGGAAACCCCTCTCCCCTCCATTATAAAAGCCACCCTTCACTCCCTCTTTTCCTCACACCTCTCAAGCTCCAAGCCTTCTCTAAACTCTTCCCAAACACCTTCCCTAGCTCATCCCCCACGTCCAAAAGCTTCTGGTCTCATCAAAATGCCAAATCTAGCTTTCTTAAAGAGGATCTCAAGAGGAGGATTCTAAAGGTAATTTCTCTCTCTCTTCTCCTTTAATTTCCTTTCAAGTTCAAGTTCCTTTCTTGATCTCTCCCTACCTATATTCATCCAAAATTGTTGTGTAAATCCATTATTATATATATAATGTAATATTATGATTCTAATGTTATATTATATCACCCCACACCCTTTCCCTCTTCCTTTTATTTTATTAAAGAGAACGTTGTTCATGAGGTATTAAATTTATCACCTTCAAAAACGACATGTTCTCTTCTTCCATTTCTACCTTAAATCTGGTCATGAAACCATTTTATGGTTGAACCAGAATATTTTATATGTATTATGTTCTATTTTAAGTTCTGGAAATAAACTATGGCCTTATTACTAAGTTAAATGTTAAAACAAGATCTTTGTGATCCAAAAACCGCCCAAATTAACCCAAATAATCTTCATTTAATTCTTATCTAATGATTCGTCCACATGGATCTAATTTAACTCATTATAAGATCATTCAAGATTCTGTAATATCATTAATAAAATGTAATATCAGTTCTGGATATTTACCAATGATCTACCCAAACGTCAATTTAAGAATACAAGTGGACCGCTCAAGAAAACCATGAAAACGAACATCCTCGATCAATGTTTTTAAACTCTATAAGTCATCCAAAGGAACATAATATGAAATAATGAAACCTAAATGAACACTATTAATGTATAAAAGGTTCTTTAATTTCTAATTAATGAATATAATGTCATTATACAGGAAATTAAAGAGAATGAGGCATTCGAGTACAAGGTAAGAGGAAATCTCGAACCTAATTTTCTTCCTTCAGGTTCTCCCTCTTTCACTCCATTTTTGATATGGTTACTCCTCAAAGATCATTTGTTCATCATTTCCTTTACTTTTATGGGATATACATGTTTGTCACTGGTTTTTATGTCCATCAAAATGTTTTCCAAAAGAAATCTTCTTTCAAGATCTCACCTTTTACCTCTCATTCAAGGTTGATGGTTCTTGTATCAAGTATGTTGTTCCCTCTTTCTTTTGGGAACCCAAAGCTTATGAATGTGTTATTATGAGATGAAACCCATTCCTTTCCATGGGTTATTTATGTACATGTTTTATAAGTGTTCTATGTGGCAATCATGATAATGATAATGTTATGATATGACGGGTGCGCCCGGAATTATATAGCGCAATATGAATGTTTAAATGTGACTAGTAGGCCCGGAATTATACAGCGCTCCAATGCATTGGGTAAAGTGATGAATCTAATGAGTAAATGTGAAATGATGTGTGAAAATGATGTTATCTTTTTTCACAAGCATGTGTGGTAGTTAACCACTAAGACATGATGTTTCATTTTTATGCATTGCCACATTTCAAATTTATTATTTATGCTCCTCTCATGTTCATGATCATTTTACTATGTCATGATTATGCTCACCCCATGATGTATTGTTCTTATCTATCCTCTTACTGGGATTCTAGATCACCCCTTTTTATGTATATCCTCAGGTGGCTACATGTACTAAGAAGAGGACAAGTGCCAATAAGAAGAAATAAAAGAAGAAATTAAATGAATGTTTATGGTTGATGTTGTATTTGTTATGTATGGTCCTAGTTTTCCCAAGACACTAAACCTCTGGATCCTCCATGTGTAATACTATTGTGTTGTTTATCTTTAAAATGATGTAATAGTAATGTAAGAAAATGTCAGGTCACTATAGGGTCGGTCTGAGCATTCCCTCTAAAAAATTGCACTACAAACCACTTTTTGGGTCGGGCTGACTTGGCCTGAACAACGACATGAGGTGGCCGGATCCAGGCCTCAGGCTTTCCCCAACCATCAGGTCAGGCTGGGTTTTTTGGTCAGGTCTATGATTAGGCCCTTAGAGGCTTTTATTATTTGAAAAAAATGTTTTATTCATTTAAATGTTGTTTAAAAATTTGTTATTTTTTTTAATATTTTGTTTTAATATTTTATTAATCAATTTTAAACATTTTTTAAAACATTTTATGATTTTTTTTTAAATTTTATGAAACATTTTTAAAAAAAATTTATTAAATATTTTTTAATTTTTTTTTAAAAATAATATTTTAAATTTTTTCTTAAACTTTTTTTAAATGTTTTTTAAAAAGTAATGATAATTTTTTTAAATATTTTTTTGAAACTTTTTTAAGACTTTTTTCTTAAATTTTTTCTTAATTTTTTTTAAAACATTTTTTAAAATGTTTTTTAAATACATTTTTTAAACATTCTGTAAAATGTATTTAAATTTATTTTAAAAAACTTTTTATAAAACTTTTTTTAATTTTTTTGAAATATTTTTTAATATATTTTTTAAAATGATTCTATAAAACTATTTTTAAATATTTTTTTAATTTTTATTAAAAAATTTATTTTATTTTTTATTAACATTCTACAGCTGAAATGTTTTACATTTAATTTTAAAAAAAATTATATGCTTTAAATTACTCACCTCATACATTTCATAATATATTTCATCCTCAATATCACATAACAATTATAAAAACAATATTTTCTTTTATTAAATTAAACTATAAAATACAGACCAATTCTCAAAATTATTAAAGGTCAAATATTTTATTTAAAAAAGTTCAATTTAAAAAATAAAACCTGAAGTGACTCTCCCATCTAAATAAATATCAATCATCCTAATAAATAACATTCATAATAAATATAAATCATAAAATAGACATAAAATAATTAATTTTAGGTTGTTTTACAAAAATAATTGAATGGGAATTAATTGAAAGAAATTAATATGGAATTTGACAATTTTTTCCTAAAATAATTTAATATGGAATGAGAGGTGGTGTGTGGGGAGTGCAATAAAATTTTGTGGGGTGGGGTATAGAACAATCCTACTATTGTCTTTTAGTTTTTATAAATAGATAGATGGGTGGATATATTTAGACACACACACACACATATATATATTGATAATATATATATATATATGTTTGTGAGTGTGTTTCTATATATATGTATCATGTATATGTGTGTGTATATATATGTATATATGTATATGTATATAATATAAATAGGTAGATAGTTACATATTAAGGATTTTATAGTTTAAAACCAGGCACCCTGCCTAGACGAGTTGGTCCAAGCATAGCATTGGAAATGTGTGGTAGGGGGTTTGTGTCTCCCTACTAGCAGTTTCTTGTTTATTTTATTTTTTTAGAACATAAGGGATTTTTCAGGCTTGGATTCATATAAGCTAGTGGGAGGGCCACCCCGACCCAGTTCAGCCTACAGGCCTTCCCAAAGAGGCCCAAGTTCAGCCTAATGAATCATCAACTCGATTTGGGATTTTTCGAGCCATGATAGTCATTCTTTCAGGTCGTTGAGACAAAATCACATGCCTACATGTTAAGTATCAAATCTATCATGTGATCCTTTATTATTATGTTTACCATTACTAAATTGTTGATCTCACCCCTTTTTATGTTTCCCTTTTCTTAAGTTATGAAATAAAGTTTTAATCATGTTAATCCAAGATGAGTATCTTTTGTGGAGAATTTATGGATTATGTTGAAGACTCATAATGGATTTATGATCTTATTATATAGTTAAAAAATATTCTATTGTATGATAAAGATGTGAGTTTTTTAGTTAGCGATTTTTCATAATTCTCTAAAACTATATTCTAAAAGTTCCTTGGATTTTAAATTTGATAATGATATTGTAATCATATATATGTATCAAATCTAGTGTTGTGTGTTTTGTGTTTTTAGCACTGGATTTGGGATCATAGGTCTAGGGGTTCTATAATTGGTATCATAATAGTGTTTAGATAAATTTATAGGTTGTTTTGATTTTGGTTAAGGATGATTTAAGATTTAGGAATGAAATTGAGGGTTTATAAGTTATGGATAATCATAATTTAAATAGTGTAGATAAATGTTTTGGTTTGAAGTGTTGAATATTTTATGTTTTTTATGGATTATGATAAGAAAACATTGGTAAAAACCCTAAGAATAAGTCTATCTATAGGATAACCTCCTAAAAGTTTTCCAAAGGGGATATTGTGTGGTTTTCTAAGCAATTAAATCTCTATACACATATTGGAAAATGGATATAGTTTTTGAAAAAAATCATCTCAGGGTAATAACCTTGAAAATATATGGTTGAGTATATTTCATTCATCATTATAGTAAAAAATTAATATTCCCCAACTGTACACCTAGACAAACACTCTTAGGGGATATTTTTCGGTTAAACCATATTCTCTTTACAAACCATTGTGAGGGATTTGAACATATGATTTTAAGGAAGTTAACTAGATTATAAAACCTTATAGTAAAATGACAATTGATAACATATATTTAATATAAAGACTCCTAATATAGGGCATTCACATCATTTATTAATTATTTATTCTAATCGAATAGTTTTCCCTTTGTAAATTTTCTAATTTAAGTATTCGCATTCTTAAATTTTCTTATAAAGTAATGGTTGGAGCAAGAAGGAATCGAGCTAATAATGGATGCAAAAGACAATATGATGATTGTCCCAACAAATAATCTATTAGGTTAATAACTGGGGTTAGAAATCTTGTTTTTATTCCAAATCAATTATCATGAATTATTATTAACAAAGTGAATATAGTTTAATCCCCTATCATACCAAATAATAGAAGCATGAAGTCTTGTGAAAAGTTAGGTGACAAAGATGATGAAGGAAAAAAGGTATAATTTCTTTCATGTCAAAAATATACGAAAAAATGGGGAATATCTCAAAAGAACTAGTAAATGATTTATGTGTGAAAAAAGAGGACATAAATCATCAAACCTATGAGGTAAAATTAAGCATTCAATTTACTCGATATAGGAAGAATATTTTTCTTCTAGTTTTACTTAAGATATTAATTTAGACATTTCATATGAAATTTTATATTAAGTAATGTAAATATTTTTTAAATCCTTAATTAATGTATTTTTAAAACAATTTCAGTATGTTATTTATTTAATTGGGGTTGAATTTAACATCATGATATTTCAATATATATATTTTCCTTCAAATAATTCCGAGTGAGATATCTTTCTTCACACATACTAAAATGAATTTAATGATATATAAGTAAATTAAACTAATCATCTTTAAAACATCATTATGATAAACTATAAGATATATATAAAATATAAAATATTATAATTATTTAAATTATAAAATTGATATGAAATAATGTTGGAAACATTTAATTTTTTAGAAGGTAATTTTTAAATAAAATATGATTATTTTTGTGTTTTGTATTTTATTTTAAAAGATAAATATTTAAATTTTATAAATATAATCAGATAAAATTAATTTTTTTTTGGTTTAGAATATCAAAATGTACCTAGTAGTAAATTTTTATCATTTTATTAAACTATTATTTTTTAGTTGAAAATATAGTTTTTTACTATCCTTATAATTTTCATGAATTTATCAATGTATAAGAATAAACTAAAAGGTCATAAAAACATTTAAGTAATTAAATATTAAATTATGGAATAAAATTATGAATTTTAAAATATTTTTTTAACTTAGAGAATCCACGAACAAAATTTTTAGGACTAAATTTAAAAGGTTACTTTAATAAAGAAAACTTTTCTATGTGTTTTCCTGAAATTAAATAATATTTTGGTTAAATTCAATTATATATATATTTAAATTTAAAATAAACTTCATTTTATTTATAATAAATAAATTTAGGTCATAAATTTTCTTGACATTAATAATTTTGACTCACACATAATTTTTATGCTTAAAAACATGATTGTTGTAAAAACCGTTTTTATACATTAAGCATATGTATTTAAAAATTAAAATTTCTTAATTATAAAATTTATAATTGAAAAAATTAATATAATATAGATGATTATAATACTCCAATTAATTTGTAATATCAATATTAATAAATACCATTTTTGTTAATTAACATGTGTTAAAGTAAAAGTGACCTAGGTAAAAGTACAAATGGGTAAAGTGAAAGTGAAAATATAAACCCCTAAATAACTAAAATATATCACTAACATGATTTTATTGTAGTATTTATGTTAATATAATGGCCTATAATCCATACCTACTAAATATTAGAGCTTTTTACATTGAATAATTCTAGAAAATAATTTAATAAGATAGGTAATTCCAAAACTACCCTCAGTTTCAGTTATAAAAGGGGCCACTTAAACCCATTCTTTACACACCCATATATTTGAATTACATCATGAAAATCTATCCATTTTCTCATTATATAAATCTATACTATGATACATAGCCTCTTTCCACCCTTAATTAACCTTATCTTTTTATTTTTAAGGAAAACTCCAAGGAAAATCAATGTTCTATATGTGAGTATTACTCTCTTCTTATTCTTACATTTTAATATTTCTCTTCATAATCATCCCTAGATTTTTAATATAATTAATTAATTATAATATATATACTTAAATTTAATTATATTAATTTTACAACAATTATTCATTTATTTCATAACATCCACTAAGAAAAACAAATGCATCGATCATGTATATGTGCGTACTACCGCCTTCACGACACAATGCAGTTTGTTTTTCACCACTTCCTATTGAGGATGGTATCAATGATGGATTTTATGAATAATTATATTTTTATGTCACTTATAAAATTAAAATTATCACATTTTATATTTAAATTCATTCTGTTTATTCATTAAGGAATGAGATCATTAATCATGTGTATGTGCGGACTACCTTCTCCATGAACGACATGCCTCATTTCACTTTAACACCTAAAATATATGGAAAAAAAGTTAAATTAATTAACTAATATTATTATAATAAAATTATTATTATTATGAAACAATAATTTTTCATATACCATAACTTTAACCATTCGTCGAGAAATGGGTTTGTTAATCCCGTGTACGTTCAGACTACCACATCCAGGAATGATGAATTTCATTTTTCAACACCACTAAACATTAATGGTTATAAAAATATATATTTTAGAGATATATGATATATATTAAATATATAAAATCATTTAAATGTTATATTAACAATATTTTATATGAATTTCTTACTCATTCAATCATTACGACACACTTTTGTTTTGGTCGGCTTACCACTTAATTTAGTGATGTTGTAAGGTTTATATAGTAAATGATTAAGGAATTTTATATAATGTTAATTAAATTTAATAAAAAGGTATTATTTTTCTAAATTTTCTAGATTTATTATATTAATATCTAAACATGTTTATAATATATCATCTTTATTCATTAAAAACTGCCGAAACATGCTTGTCTTCAGATTCATCTTCACGAGACATATTTAAAACTCTCATGAAATGAATGTGAAAATAATAATAATCATAGGATATATATTAAATAATCATATGTAATCATGGAATTAATAATTTGTTATCAGAGATCAAGGATCAACATTAACCTTAGAAATCATGTGCAAGATAATAAAACTTACTAACACCCTATGTTAAAAATAAGCTACAATGAACCACTATATTCATAGTAAATAATTATAAATTAAGAATATAAAATGGTTATGGAGATGAATAAGGTTATGAAATATATTTTTAATATAGTTATGGTTGTTTTATAGTATTTTAGAGTGTGATCAACTAATAGGGGAAATAGGGTAAGATATTTTTGTCTCAAACTCCCTTTATTGGGACACATTTTACTTTATGAACCAATTTAATTTTATATGGTGTATATGCTATAAAATTGACATTTTATCATGAAATATATTTTATTCATGTTATTTTAGGTTTATTTTTATTCCATTACCAAGTCAATGGTTTTGATTAAAATATTACTAAAGTCATGATTGTTCTGTGGACTCAAGTCCCTTTTATCATGAGTTGTGAAATATCCTATTGATTTTGATCTTCAAGTATCTTTTTAATAACATTATATTTTCAAAATTTAGATTTATTTTTTATCTTGGGATATTAAATCTCTTTATTAATATCATAACCTTTGATGAATTTTATTCCTAAAATAAAATCATGATGTTGTTAATAATAACTCTTATACTTTCCAATTGATATTTTTCTTCCATATCCTTATTTTACCTATCAAAAGTATTTTTATAAATTTTAAAGTGAAATTAATAATTATCTTCACCTATTATTAATAAAATATTTTATCATACTTTTTATAATTTGGTCCTCACTAAAATATTTTAATGGACTTTAAACAATTTTTGTATGATTACTTTTCAAAAATGTTTTCTTATAAAGTGATTTTTTCAAATTTTCTAAAATTTCTTCTTCACAAATTTCTTCAAAATTTAATCTTAAACTACCTTGAATTTAAAAAAATATATATTTTAAAAATTATTTTTTTAATTTTTTTGTATGGTTTTTTTGATAAAAAATAATATCTTTTAAACATTTCCATTTGAACGTATCTTTCCACCACATTTATCATTTTCTAAGAGAATCCCTATCCATAATTTCAATTTTTTTAAAAATAAAATTATTATTTTTATGATTTAATAAAATATTCCATTTAAATGTTTTCAATGGATAATGAAAAATATTATTTTTCAATGTAATTTTCCTAATTATTATAAGAGTTTTATTCATATATGTTATATTCTTGATCAAAGGTATTATTCAAATGATACCATCTACTTTGTTTATCTGGATGAATTAAAAAAATTCTATTTTACATTTATGGTATGGTCTATAACTTATTTTTCTTTCTTGATAATCCAATTTTATAAGCATTATTTACTTCAAATACCTTTCCTTTGTGAGTTCCCAATTTTCTATTAATGGTTGGAATGATGTTCACCTAAATTACTAATAAATCAATTGATTTGTGAAATTATTGTCTAAATCGTATATCCATTTCCTATAGTCTATAAATACTATATCTATAATCATATTTATCAGGTGGTATTTACCTATAATTATTCTCAAATTCATTTGATACCCATTTCTTTTCCATGGGTTGATCGTGTCATGTTTATTGATGAAATAATTAATGATTTCATACGGAACGACTTGAAAAGGATATAAAACCCATTTTATTTCTATATGTTTTTATGATATGTTGATTAAAACCATGCGATACACATATGTAGGATTTTAATTATATAATTGGTGAGAATATATTTATATATGCTTCTAATTCATTTGGAATTTTTTCCACCCCATGTGATATTATGTTTCGTTGAAAACATTCCTAGACAACTATGGTGCATGGGAAGTTATCCTAGACAACTATTCTATGTTAATAAGGTAGGCATCCTTAACTTATGAGTATGAGGTCATGTTTATGTTTTCAACACATTCCTATGATTCCATTCTCTTATGTTATGATCATTTTCTTAATCCATGTTTATTTTATATAATCTATTTATTCTATGATTCCATGCTTATGATCATCCTCATCATAATATCTTGTTCTGCCTCATCTATCTCATGTAATGCTTTATTATTATGTTTAAACTTACTGAGATCTTGATCTCACCTATTCTTATGTTTCCCTTTTCCTATGTTATCAAATAAAGTATTTAGAATCCTAATCCTAGATTAATATCTTGTGTGGAGAATTTATGGGCGACTTTGAAGGCCCATAATATATTTATTTTCTTCTTATATAGTGGAAAAAGTGTCAACTCGATCAGAAATACCTGAGTTTTATTAGTTAGTGATTTATACCAATTCTCTAAAACTCTAAACTAAATGGTCCTTGAATTGTAAATGAGAGAAATATATTGAAATCAAAGATGCGTATCAATTCTAGAGATGTATTTTATGTGTTTTTTTCACTATACTTCAGAGAGTGAGTCTAGGATTGTTATAGGAGGCTGTTGATGAATCAACTAGACGTGAGAAGATCATTGAGGGATCAATGATAGTGTAAAAAATCACTAGTAGCACCAAAAGACTATAAAATAACAAAACATGTTAAGGTTATGGTTCTGGGGTTATAGACACTGATATGAGGGCATAAATGGATGACCAGAAAGTGGTAAGGGTTTTGATAGTTTGGGTATTTTGGCCATTCTTAGGCCTTTGTGTCTCTGGGCCTTCAAACCATGTACTCTAGGGATTTAGGGTTATGTAAAAGTTCCCTCTTAACCCATCTAAAAATATGGATTATATAGGAAATAAAATAAAAAATAATTAGAGTTTAGTACTTATAGAGTTAAGTGAGAATGACAAGGATTAGTGTCAAGATGAGTGACATATTAAGAAGTTGTTGTGTAATGTAAAAAATATTAAAAAATGGGTAGTCTAAAGATGGGAATTTTTTTAATATTTTTTGTTCTTTATATATAAAAATATTAATACAAGTTTAAAATTAATAATAAATGGTAAATAAATAAAAAATATATTTTAAATAGTTAAAAATTATTTATATTTTAAAATTATATTTTTAATAAAAATAAAAATAAGTAATATTTTTTTAGAAAAATATATATTAAAATAAAGAACTATCACTAAGAATTTAGTGGTAGTTTTGAATACTCTAAAAAAATCACCATAAAATGATTGTTGTCACATAAATTAAGGGAATTTTTTTAAACCCATCATGAATTATTTAATAGTGGTTTAAACCGCTTCTAAATGCCATTTTTCTTATAGTGGCTCAATAATCATCTTTCAATTTAAAAAAACTAGGGAATAATTTTATAAAATGTAAAATATAAGGGCATGATATAATAATACATAAGATATAATAAAGTTATTAATCCCTAATAGAGTCTTTTGGACTCCTACATGTTCAATTTTTTTTCTTAATTCCACTCATTAGCCGATTAAATATGATTATCTAACCATCCTTCACTATATATTTTTTGGGGATTTAATGGGATTTAAAGAACATAAAATCCATTGAACTTCCAACTCCTCTATGATAAAGATTAACAAAAACACCTCATTTGAGAGTGTGATACCATACTAAACCTAGATCCACCATATTTCATTTCATCTATCAATCCATCCAACTCAAATGTATATTGGATAAGTGAATAGAAGGGAGGGATAATGAGTTTAGTTTTGGAAGAGGTGATTCTTTGTATGTGGCAGACATGGGTTGAAACAACTAGTTTGATCCATCTCACCCTCACTCCCCACCATGAAATAGAATACAAACATATAAAAAATAAAGTTAAGGACTCAAGAACACCATGAAAGCCCCCTGATGTCAACCCCTCAGATTAATTACTACAAGAACATGGAGTTTGAAGAATCATTAATCTTGTAGGAAAAAACACAATACCAAGAACAAGATGGTGAGTGTGAGTGAGACAACAGAATACATTCTTGCGAATTGGATCATGAAACTTGATTCTACTAAAGAATAAACAAAGCATACCAAAATCCCGAGAATGTATTCATGTTGTAAAACACCACGAAGAACACAATCCGAATCTGTCTATCTTGAGACACTCTGTTTTCCATATGAGTACTTGAGTTCTACATCTACCTCATCTTAGAAGTCCAGAGCTAAAAAGATCAACACTCAAAGCACTTCTAAAACTATCTCAATATTACTGCTCTGTTGTGTATCATTTCATTAATTTTTGAGCAGAGTGTGTATATGTATAGCAACATGCTCTGTATCCTGCATTAAACTAAATGATACAAGATATCCTTACTCAAACATTATTTTACTCTTGTGTATACCCACAGATAAGTGTGGAATAGGTCCTTGTGTGGCCTAGTAGTTTTTACCCACAAATAACTATGGAAGAGGTCCTTGTGCGACTTGGACAATCCTGTGTACTTATTTTTGACCCTGATACAAGATGTGTATCAAGTTTATTTATATAAACTGCTTGGTGGAAGGTGATCACCAAGTGGAGTGGATTAGGTCTCGGCTTGAGACTAGACCGCTTGTTTCATATCCGTTGTGCTGCTTATTTTAGTTTTATCTATTTTACTTCTCAACTGTATAATTCAGAAATCACTAAACTTACTTTGATAGTTAATCTTGGAAAGAATTTATAATTGATTTGTCTTAGTAAAATATTTTTAAAAGTAATATTAATAACTATTATTATTACTGATAAATAATCAATCTTATAAGAAGTTATTTAAACAGTCAAACCTTTATAACCATATTACTTTGATTAACTGGGCTGTATTTAACTTTAAGGGAAATCCTTTTAAGAACACCTTTTTAAATAGAAATTTTTATAGATACTAAATTCACCCCCTCTTGAGTATTCTACTCTGACCAAAATTTGGTATCAGAGGATGTTTATTAGGAATCTGTTTAATCTTATTCAAATGTGATTGTAGTTGTACTTTGAAGATCTGTAAATTTCTGTTAATTCTAAATTTATAGCTCTTTAAACCTATTCTATTATTATGGATAATATATTGGAAGGTGTTGTAACAAACAGACCACTATTCTTTAATGGAACCAACTATGCTCAATGGAAAATTAAAATGAAAATTCACTTAGAGAGTATGGGCTTTGAAATTTGGTCATCCATTATAGATGAATACAAAATTCCTACTACTGATAGAATTACATGGGATGAACATGTCAAAACTGCCTACAATAACAATTTCAAAGATATGAATGCTTTATACTACTCCTTAGGAGATGAGGAATTTAATATAATTTCTGCTTGTAAAACTACCAATGAGATTTTGGATACCCTGTCTATCTCACATGAAGGAATATCTAGTGTAAAAGAAATGAGACTCAATACTTATACTATCAAATATGATAATTTTAAAATGAAACCTGATGAGCCTATTTATGACATGTATCTTAGGTTCAATGAGATTGTCAAAACAATGATCTATCTTGGAAGAGAAGTCACTGACAAGGAAAAAATCATGAGAATTATTAGATGTCTACCTAACAGATGGAGGGGAACCTCTGTCACTATTAGAGAATCATGCAACATCAGCAAGCTACCTGTAAAAGAACTCATTGGGAAACTAATGATTTATGAAGAGGAACTGAAAGTCAATAAGGAGGAGGAGGATGAACCAAAAAGGAAATCTGTTGCATTCAAGACCACCACCTTTAAGAACAAAGACAAAGGGAAAATGAAAGCTTATATAGAAAGCTCCACTAGTGAACAATTATCACCTGATAGTGATGAGGAGATAGCTCAATTATCCATAATATTTAAAAGATTTTACAAGAAGAAAAACTTTTTCTGAAAGACTAACTTCACGGGAAAATATGACCAAAAAGGAAATTGAAAGAAGGACTGGAAAATAAGTGACAAGACTGATGAGATTGTCTGTTATGAATGTAATCACAAAGGAAATATCAAGGCTAATGGTCTAAAGCTCAAGTAAAAAAAGAAATATGAGGACAAGGATAGGAAGTATAAAAAGGAAATGAAAGAAACCTGGAGTTCTTCTGAGGACAATTCAAGTGACTCAGAAACATCACATGATGAACAGGAAAATAAATCCAATATGTGTTTTATGAAAGACACATCTGAGGTAACACTTGAATCCTCTGTACATGATTCATACTATTCTGAAGATTAGAGTGACTCTGAGAACATGATTAATGAAGAAATGTTTGAATAATATAACATGCTTGAAGAAACATGCAATAAACTAAAAGACAAATATAAATCATTGAAGAAACATCATTCTCTCACTGTGACTATTAAATTTGAACTCATAATTGAAAAAGAGAAAAATTCTCAACTGCCAAAGAAAACAACAAATTAAAAATTTCTAATGAGAAATTGAAGAATTACCTTGAAAAGTTTACCAATGGGAAGAATACCCTTACAAAAATTCTAAGAAATTTTTTTTCCCTAAATAAAAGACTGGAATTGGTTATCAACCTGGAAAAAGAAATATTGGTAGCATAAATTTTGTTTCAAGATCTAGGACATATATTTTTACTCCCAATTCTGGACACAAATCATCTAATTCAAGTTATGATACACTATCTACTATTTAAAGATTTTATAAACCAAATAAATTTTATTTTTAAAATACATTACTTAATGCTTATAGGAAACCTATGAGGAAAATATGGGTTCCCAAAGAACTTATTACTAATAATACTGGACCCAAACAAGTATGGTTACAAAAATTTGTTTTTGCTTGATCATTTTGTAGGAAAGCTGATTAAAGAGTTCCTGTAAAACTCTATGATACTTGGATAGTGGATGTTCAAGACACATGACAGGAGACTACTCATGTGTCAAGAATCTAATAAAAATAGATGGAGGACATGTCACATTTGGTGAAAATTCCAAAGGAAAGATTATTGGCCTCAACCAAATCGGTAACTCTATCTCATTTTTAATTTCTAAAGTACTGTTTGTTGATGGATTAAAATATAATTTTATTAGTATCTCATAATTATGTAATGATGGATTTCATGTTATATTTGAAAATGATGATTGCAATATCTTTAATTTTATAGATGAATTAGTGTTTTCTACTTTAAGAAATGAAAATGTTTACTATGTTAACTTAGATTCCTTAGATTATAAAAATGCTTCATGTTTAAGTGTATTTCATAAAGAGTCTTGGATCTGGAATAAGAGACTAGTACACTGTAATATTCACTCCCTTATAATGTTAACTAGAAAAAGATTAGTTAAAGACTTACCCAAACTTGAGTTTCCAAATGAAAAAGTGTGTAATCCCTGTCAAAAGGGAAAACAACACAATGTTTCCTTCAAACCAAAGAAAGAAGTGTCAACTTCTCAACCACTCAAACTGGTTCACATGGATTTATTTGGACCATCTATAGTTTCTAGTTTAAATGGGAAGAACTATGTTTATGTTCTTGTAGATGACTTTTCTAGATATAATTGGACCATCTTTATGGCTCACAAGAGTGAAGCTTGATCTTATTTTACTAAATATGCCAAGTCTGAAGAAAGTATTAGTGGACTAAGAATTAAATCCTTAAGAAGTGATCATGTCCATGAGTTTGAAAATCAAGAATTTGAATCCTTTTTCTCACAAAATGGTTATAATCACAAGTTCTCTGCTCCTAGAACACCTCAACAAAATGGAGTTGTAGAAAGAAGAAATAGAACCATGTAAGAGATTTCTAGAACAATGATTAGTGAATATGACCTACCTATTTATTTTTGGGCTGAAGCTGTCAATATAGCATGCTACATAATCAATAGAGTGTTGATTAGACCCATTCTTAAGAGGACTCCTTATGAGTTATAGAACAATAGAAAACCCAAAGTTAACTACTTCAAAGTTTTTGGCTTCAAAGTCTATATTCTTAATACTAAGGACAATATTGAAAAATTTGAATCCAAGAGTGATGATGGTATATTTTTAGGATATTCCATGTTTATTAAAGCTTATAGAGTGTTCAATAAAAGAACTAAATGTGTGTAAGAATCTGTCCATGTCAAATTTGATGAAACAGATCCACATGATCCTAAAACCTCTCTAGAAAACCTGGAGGATGATGTATTGAATCTTAACATCAATTCAAAATCCTCAAACACTTCTTTGAAAGAATATGTGAAAACTTTCAGTTTTGTAAATTCCCTATAATCAAGTCACAAGGAACTTGGACCTGTTGATGAACCTGAAATCACTAGTCCCTCCTTTTCTAGAACTGTTAGAACTCTTAAGAACCATCCTTTAGATGCTGTTGTAGGAGACCTAGACAAAGGAACTCAAAATAGAGCTTCTCTTAGAAATCAGGTTGAACATCAAGTCTTCTTGTCACAACTTGAACCTAAAAACATTAACGATGCTATCAATGATGAATTTTTAGTGATGGCTATGCAATAAGAACTTAATCATTTTGAAAGGAACAAAGTTTATAAATTTTTTGAAAGACCTAAGGACACATTTACCATAGGAACTAAATGAGTGTTTATAAATAAGGTAGATAAAGCTGGTAACATAGTTAGAAACAAGGATAGATTGGTTTCTCAAGGATATATTCAAGAAGAAGGAATTGACTATGGGGAGACCTTTGCACCAGTAGATAGACTTGAATCCATCGGAATCTGACTTGCTTATGCTACACATCTTAATTTCAAACTATATCAAATGGATGTTAAGAGAGAATTCTTAAATGGGTATATTGCTGAGGATGTCTTTGTTGAACAACCCCCTGGTTTTACAAAACCTCATTTTATAAATCATATTTTTAAATTATCCAAATATTTATATGGTTTAAAATAAGCTTCAAGAGCCTATTATGATAGGCTGGGTACTTTTCTTATTTACAAAGGTTTTACAAAAGGAATAATTGATCCTACCCTTTTTATAAAATGAATTTGTAATGATGTTTTAGTTGTTCAAATCTATGTAGATGACATTATTTTGGGATATTAAAAAAATTCTCTATGTGTTGATTTTTCTAAAATGATGCAAAATGAATTTGAAATGAGTTTAATGGGTGAACTAAAATTATTTCTCCGATTTCAAATATTTAAAAATAATTATGGAATTATTTTAACTCAAAGTAAATATACTAGATATCTTCTAAAACATTTTGGATTGGATAACACTAAAAGTTGTAGCACTCCCATGAGTACCACTTGTAAGTTGGATCTTGATGAAGATGGAAAATCTGTTGATCAAACCACTTATAGAGGAATGATTAGAAGTTTACTCTACATGACTGCTAGTTGACCTGACATTATGTTTAGTGTGTGTATGTGTGCTCATTTTCAAGAAAATCCAAAGGAATCTCATTTAAATTCTGTAAAGAGAATTTTCAAATACCTCAGGCATACACCCAATATAGGACTATTATATCCTATAGGAAAATCATTTGAATTAGTTAGTTATTCTGATGATGACTTCGGTGGCTGTAAGTTAGATAGAAAAAGAACCTCTGGAACATGTCACTTTTTAGGCAAGTCACTAGTATCATGGTGTAGTAAGAAACAATTTTTTTTGCATTATCTACTGCAAAAGCTGAATACATAGCTGCTGGCAGTTGTTGTGCACAAATTTTGTGGATGAAACATACGTTACTAGATTATGGATATCAATTTCAGGAATGTACCTATAAATTGTGACAACACAAGTGCTATTAACATCTCAAAAAATCTTGTTTCACATTCTAGGACAAAGCATATAGATGTAAGACATCACTTTTTAAGAGATCATTTTCAAAAAGGTGATATCACTTTGGAATTCATTGGTACTGAGTATCAGCTTACTAATATATTTACTAAATCATTAAATTATGAAAGAATAGACTACATCATAAATGAATTAGGCATGATAAATCTTAAGTAAATATCTTATTATTTCATGATTACGGTCTCACAATTAGTACTTCATGACTACTGTCTGACAATTACTGTCTCACCTTAAAGTTCATGTTCACTATCTCACCATAAAGTTCATGTTTGCTGTCTCACCATAAAGTTCATGTTCATTGTCTCACTATAACGCTCAGTTACTATCTCACCGTAAAGTTCATGTTTACTATCTCACCGTAATGCCCAGTTACTGTCTCACCATAACATTTATTCTCTGTCTCACCGTAAAGACCCAATATGATCTCACTGAAAAGATTCTTTATGATTTTTATATTTGAATTAAAAACTGTATCATGGTAATTATCCTTTTCAACTTTTTTGCCACACTTTTACTTTTGTGACGTTTGGTATTCCTAAATGATAAAATAAAGGAAGTATCATTTGTTCTTCACGTGATATTTCTTCTATTCAATCATTCGAAACCTATCTTCAAACCTATAACTCTTCTATCTCTCTCTCTCTCTCGAAACTTTGGTGGATTCCCAGGATGAAACCCCCTTCATCGTCGACTCCTGAGAAACGTAACATAAAGAAGAAGAAAATTTCACCCAAGCTAGCACCCAAAGTTCCTCTAAACCCAAATCTTGTAAACTGAGTTTTCGTAACTAAGAAAGAGGTTTGACCTAAATGGATTCTGTCAAGTAAGTCTATGGTTCAGAATGTTTTAAAATATCAAGACTGGTTAGAGTGGTTTTTGAAGGAAGATAGACCTATCTATCCTAAGTTAGTGGCTCAATTTTATCAATATGTTTAGTTCACCTTTGAGTATGAAGATGGATATGTTTTGAGAAGCTGGATCAATGGGAAAAAAATGCTCATTCTATTCAAGGTTATGGGATGCATGCCTTAGGATACCTCATGAAGGAATCTTTGAGGATTATCAGAGAGGACCTCCACCTTCAACCAAATTCTTTGATCTGGACGATGCTTTGAAATCCTTAACTGGAAATGGAAACAAGAGGAGAGACATTTCTACTGAACTAGATGGAGAATCAAGGATTCTATTCAAGTTTTATTCAGAATCTGGTTAGCCCCAGAAAAGGTGATTTTGCTGTTTTGAAATTTCAGGATGTGTTTTTGATCCACCTTATGAAAAATGGGAATAAGATCAACCTTTGAAAGTATATCATTCACCACATATGTGAACTGATCAAAGCAACATCCAAGTCATCCTACCTATTTTATTCTCATCTTATCTCATCCATGCTTCATTCCAATGGTATGGTTGGACCTAATGAGGAAGTTATCAAGGATTGTGAGTAGTTCCTTTCTAAAATCACTATAAGGAGGATAGAGATAAATTGGAACCCTTGGAAAAAGGAATGGGTAGAAGACAATGATATACTTTATGAAAAATACAATCCTATGGAACATCCCTCAAAACTAAGAGATATTTCTAATCCTGGTTTGGAACCAGATGAGGTTGTTTAATACTCTTCTGAAGAAGAAGAAGAGGATGTTGTGCCTCCTAGGGAAACTATTTCTATTGAGGAAGATAGTACTCCGGTTCCTCATGAAGTTCTTGAAGAAGAGGTCCCTGCTCCTAAAGATGTTTTTAATTTGGAAAATCAACCCGTGGTTGAAACATAATCTATTTACAAAGAAACTGAAAATAATTCCATGGAAGAACCTATAGTGGAAGAGATACCTATTATGAAAGAGGCTAACCTCGAGGAACTCCCAGTGGAACAATCTGTTCCCGAAATCATTCCTTCGGTTGAGGAAAGGATGGAGCTGGATTTTCAGTTGGCTACACAGGAAATGAGTGAAGAAATATGAGATGAGTTTTTGGAATTAGATCAAGTTCCTAAGCCTCTCAGTCATGAGAAGGATGCAACTATTGAGATGGAGCAACCCCCAAATCTAGAGTCTATTGAAGTACCAAATCTGGTTGATCCGAGTCCTGTATGCACTCGATATAAGTTCCCCAGTTTCTATGATGTGGATGACTCTCAGTAAGTTTTAGTAAAAGGCATTAACCTTTTTACTATGTTCCAACTGAAATATGTCTCTAATCTTACTCTTGAGAAGTAACCTGAGCCTGTATCAGTCTTTATTTCCGAACCTTCATCAGAACAACCATCCTTTGTGAGTAAGGATGATCTAAAGGAATTTGGTGCTACCCTTTTGTTTGGTGTTGAAAAAGTTCTAAATTACCAACCTTCTCTTGTGACTCATCTAAGTGAGAAATATTCCTCTTTATTGTTGGAGAAAGTTATTTGGAAAATACAACCCAAAATGATTCATGAGATTCAGGAAGTAAGAGTTGAGAACAGACTGCATAGTGATGAAGTGAAGACCCTAAGAGGTATGATTGAAGATATGCAGAAAGAGATGCATTTGAGATCAGAGATTATTTATCATCCTATAGATCCTTCTGTTCCTCAAACCCCATAGAATGTTGTCTATGAGATTCAGCCACACTTAGCTTTCTTAGATGAAAAGGTCTTTGAAAAGAACAAACATATTGTGAAGGAGATGAGAGATCTTGTTGTAAATCTTAACAAAATCACTGATGTGTATACGAGGTGTCTTCATAAAGTGCTGAATCAACTGAAATATCTCACCACCACTGTCAATGCTTCTAAAGCCTCTGATCAATCCTCTCAAACATCTTTAGACAGTGATCTTCTCAGAACAGTGGTCAAAGAAGATCATTAGACTGTTCTTAGTGGATTCAATAAATATTATCTCTCTACTATTACCAAGAACAGTGATAGAATTCTTAACCTGGTCCAAATCCATTCTAAAATTTCTAATGATTCTCAACAAGAGATTTCCAAGAAAGCAGATTTATACTTCAATAGAATCTTCTCCAAGACTGACATGAATAATCACTTCAATTATCTTGTGTAAAATCTGCGGATTCCTCATGTTACTCAAGCTTTCAAGACCCAAGTCCAAAAGCTCACAGATTTTACTCAGTTGCTAGACAAGTTTATAGAGAACGCGGATGATTTTGAGATATCCATGTAGTATGCTGGAGATATTATTGCAGATTTTATCAAACTCTTGAGGCCCTATCTTCATGTCCAGAGTAAATCCATTGTTGCTCCTATGGCTGTACCTCTAAGACCTGGATTGCCTACCTTCACCTCTTCCCTTACCTCCACTTCCATGTCTGTTAGTCAGGAACTGAGTTAGATTAGTCCTATGATCCTTGATCAACAACTACCTCGGTCTTCTACTGCACCTACTTTGGATCCCTCTATTTTTGAAGGCCTTCCCTTACCTTCTCTATTGACCAGATCCCTCCCTTATTCTACCTCCACTTCAGCTCCTATATATCCTCTAATGATACTACTGATAATGGAAAAGAGAAGACCAGTCAGTGAAGAAGGATAGTGTTAAATTCTTTTGGATGGGAATCCTATTTCATTTGATTAACTCTTTATAATGCCACTGTATTTCTCTAATACATTATGCATGTTTCTTGTCACTTTTTTCTTCATTTTATTGGCTCTTTTTGATAATCCCAAAATGGGGAGAAATCTATGATAACTCTATGATATGTTATAGACACCTTGAAGAACTCCTTGACTTTATATATGCTACATGCACTTTAGAACTATGTTTTTAGTTCATATACTTTAATCTTATATGATTTTTGATCATCAAAAATGAGGATATTGTTAGAATCCTCATGTATTAATCATGTTTTAATGATCCGAAATCCTATTTAGTCTATAAACTATGTTAACTCTATGTAATATATCTCACATCACATGTACAGTTGATTAGTAAAATCTATTCAAAGCTCTTAAGGGATATAAACTTAGTTTGCATACTAAATACTATATTTTGACTCACTTTATAATGATTTCTATGAAAAATGATTAAGTTTAATTCTTTACATATGTATCACTACTTAAGTCTGAGACACCATGAACCAGGAACCATGAACATTCAGACACCGTGAAGGATCTGACACCGTGAAGGATCAAACACCATGAAGGACCAGACACTGTGACAATCAGACACTGTGACAATCAGACACCGTGAAGGATCAGACACTATGATGGATCAGACACTGTGAAGGATCAGACACCATGGTAATTAGACACTTTGATAATCAGACACCGTGAAGGATCAGACACTGTGAACAAGCAGACACCATGACCATGAGACACCATGAACAAGACACCATGAACGAGACACCGTGACCATAGGACACTATGACCATGAGACACCATGAACAAGACACCATGAAAGATACACCATGACCATAAGACACCGTGACCATGAGACACCATGAACAAGACACCGTGAACAAGACACCATGAACAAGACACCATTCCCAGGACACACTATGACACTGTTTCCTAATATATTTTATCATCTTTCAATTTAATATCTAATGGTTATATTTGAATATTTTAATGCATTGACATAATTAATGTTTCTTTGTAGACATATCATCAGACAATACAATGTACAAGGTGAAAAATACATTAAACCTGTCGGCCCCAACACATGCACTCCATGATAAAAGAGTAATGTGGCCCAGAAACAAATAGTGTGTGGACATATGCGAAAAGCTTGTAGGAAAAACTCGATACAAATAAAAATATGGTGGGCATGAGAGAGAAAAAAAATAAATTCTTAGGAATGGGCTCATGCAACTCGACTCTACTGAAGAACACACAAATCATACCAGAATCCTGAGAACATCTTCGCACTGTAAAACACCACGAAGAACACAAGACGAATCTGTCTAACTTGGGATAATATGTTTTCCATATGAGGACTTGAGTTCTGCATCTACCTCATCTCAAAAGTCCAGAGCTACAAAGATCAACACTCATAGCACTTCTAAACCTATCTCAATATTAATTCTCTGTTGTGTATCATTTCATTAATTTTCAAGAAGAGTACGTATTTGTATAGAAACATTCTCTTTCTCCTACATTAAACTTAAAGGATACAAGATATCCTTACTCAAACATTCTTTTACTCTTTTGTATACGCATTTATAAGTTTGGAAGAGGTCCTTGTGTGACCTGGTAGTTTTTACCCATGAAGAACTATGGAAGAGGTCCTTGTGAGACCTAGACAGTCTTGTGTACTATTGTTTAACCCTGATTCAGGGTATGGATCAAGTTTATTTATATAAATTTCTTGGTGGTTGGTGATCACCAAGTGGAGTGGATTAGGTCTCTGCTTGAGACTGAACCACTTGTTTCACATCCACTGTGCTGATTATTTTAGTTTTCTTTGTTTTACTACTCAACTATATAATTTAGAAATCACTAAACTTAATTTGATAGTTAATATTGGAAAGAATATATAATTGATTTTTCTTAGTAAAATTGTTTCAAATATAATATTAATAACTATTATTATTACTGAGAAATAATCAATCTTCTAAGAAGTTATTTAAATAGTCAAACCATTATAATCATATTACTTTGATAAATAGGGATGTATTTAACTTGAAGGGGAAATCCTTTTAAGAACACCTTTTTAAACATAAATTTTTGTAGACACTCAATTCACCCCCCTCTTGAGTATTCTACTCCAAAAAACACTCTCTCCTACAAGGAGGAAGTAGAGAGCTCAAAAGACAAAAGATGGAAAGAATCCATGAAATCTAAAATGGATTCCATGTATCAGAATCGAGTTTAGGTTCTAGTCAATGTGATAGTTGATGTAAATCCCATTGGATGAAAATGGGTATTCAAGAGGAAACTGGACATGGAAGTTAAAGTAAATACCTCTAAATAAAGGATATTGGCTAAAGGGTTTACAAAACATTGAGGAATTGACTATGATGAAACATTCTCACTAGTTTCCATGTTTAAATCCATCAGAATTCTAATTAATATAGTATCTTACCATGACTATGCGATTTAGAATATGGATGTCAAAACTGAATTCCTTAATGGAAATCTTCAAGAAGATGTCCATATGACACAAATAGAAGGGTTTGTGACTCCAAGTGACTCCAATAAGTTTTCTAAGTTATAGAGATCCATTTATGGATTGAATCAAGCATCCAGGTCAAGGAATATTCGATTTCATGAAGACATAAAATAATTTGGTTTCATTAAGAATGAAGGTGAGACTTGTGTTTATAAGAGGTTTAGTGGAAATTAAGTCATTATACTAGTAGTCTATTTTGATGACATATTACTTATTGGAAATGACATACTTGTCTTATAGTATATTAAGGATCTGGTAAACAAGTGTTTCTCCATGAAGGACTTAGGTGAATCGGACTATATTTTAGGGATCAAGATCATTCATTATAGATCCAAGAGGTTTCTTCGACTATGTCAACTTATATATATTGAACATATACTAAATAGATTTAGTATGAAACAATCCAAGAGGGGATTGGTTTTAGTGTCACATGGTTTACATCTCTCTAAGAAAATGTGTCCTCAGACACAACATGAGAAAGAGAGAATGAGTAAGATTCCATATGTTTCAATGATAGGATCAATCATGTATGTTATGCTATGTACTAGACTATATGTTTCATATGCATTGATCATGGTAGGAAGATATCAAGAATATATAGGAGAACAACATTGGAATTCTGTTAAGACTATCCTTAAATATCAAAGAAGAAAAAAGGATATGTTTCTAGTGTATAGAGGAGATGAGGAATTGGTCATTAGGAGTTATACCGATGCTAGTTTTTGGAAAAATTAGAATGATCTGAAGTCGCATTCAGAATATTTTTTCTGTCCCAATAGAGGAGTTGTGAGCTGAAAGAGTTTAAAGCAGCTATTTTTTTTCTAATTCTAAATAGGAGTTTGAGTATATAAAGGCTTATGATGCAGCTAAGGGATCCATTTTGATTCATAACCTTTTCAAGGATCTTGATGTGGTACCTAGTATAAAAGATCCCATAACATTGTATTGTGATAATACTATAGTGGTGACTATTGCAATAGAGTTAAGGTCACACCAACAGACAAAGCACATACTATGGAAGTATCACCTCTTGAGATATTTTTATCAAATGGGTGATGTTTTAGCGAGTAGAGTACCCACAGAAGTGAATGTGGTGGACCCCTTGATTAAAGGCATTTCTCAACAGAAGAATGAATATCATGTGAGAGCTAGCAGACTAAAGGTTGTTAGTAGTTAGCTCTAGTGAATGTGTGAGTCTGTTGGAGTTGGTTCCCTAGAACCAACTTCTCTTTTCATTATGATAACTTATATTCATAGTTTTAAATATTAATAAACTTCTCATCACATCATGAATTTTCTTCTACGTAACATAGTATGTGATAATGTCCCTATAGTATCTGTCACATTAAAAGGCTATAGCAGTTCCCCACTATGATGAGAACACAGAAGTGCTACAACAATATTCTTAAATATATGTTTTATAGCTTGTTGATATCATTTTAGGGACAAAAATGATACAAGTTATCATAGGTGTAGATTAATAAGACTTTGAGCCACCTTCTCATGGTGTACATTGGTAATATCCAATAGGATATTATGAGAACAAGACCCATTAGCAAATCAATATCTATATGCGTCATTGGATGTTCATATCTACAGATGTGTGTATTGGTCCTTATACTTTAAGATTATTATTAATGAGTATTATGAGTCACGTACTTTGATGTAATGATGAAAACCATTATGACATATGTTCACGGTGAGGTAGGATACGTTGGGTGTGTCACAAGTAATATTGCATTACTGAGTAATTTGATAAATAATTTATCCCTTATGTTCTTTAACAGAAGTTAGTATCTCATGACCTTTGATAGAAATGATACATCTTAAATAAATCCATGGTCATGGTGTTCTATATGCAAGTTCTATTTTTGGAAAGTCAAAGAAAGAGACATCAAGCATATAGGTTGATAGCACCAGCAAGCAATCTGCTTGATTTGAGATATTGTGACAAAGAGATTAAATTACACAGTAAGTATCCATATGAGGTATTATATTGTTGCGACATTAACATCTTTCCCTATGGGTGCCTTGGCGTGTTGCTAGAGGCTAATCTTAGACTTTAGGCTGAGTCACCTAATTCTTCTGAGAAAGAGGCCTAGAGGGTTATATGTTAAGTGTATCCAGAATCTCAGTTAGATAATATATTTTTATTTATTATTTAACAAGTTCAAAAAATATTATTCTTTCTTGTGGTTGAATAATTATTTATGTTTTCTTGATCACATTTATTCCATAACCAATTATCCAGGAGAATATAATGTGAGTGGAATATTTAATAAATAATTATTTTTTATTTAGTGAATATAACACTACTGGAATTTTAGATTTTTGAGATGGGATATTTGCGATGAGTGGAGAACCCATCACAAATAGTCCATAGAAATATACTATTTGTGACGAAAGTCATATCCCATCACAAATAGTCTATAAAAACCTTATTTGTGATGGTAATAACTTCCCAATGCAAATACCTTTGTTGCATTGTGTGCACCAAAGCGTGGGATGTGTATTTGAAATGGGAATCAACCTTCATCGCAAATACTATTTTTTTACCACTACCTCAATTATTAACCGCGTTACTATTTGGAAAGGGGCCCATCGCAAATGATCTAACCTATATATACCCCATTGATTTTTTTTTCATCCCCACCTTATCTATACTCTTATAAAATTCTATTCTCTTATAATTTTTATATTAAACTTTTCTTAGTTTTAAAATTTACAGGGGATCAACATTCAAGCTGTGCGTCTACTGAGAGTGTCACACCCAGATTTTCAATTCCATGATTTGGTCCAAATATTCTTTCGGTTCTTAGCTTTCTCTTAGTTTCAGGGTGTTCCGGGTTTGAATTTTTGTGGTCTCTTGTATTCTAAAGGTATGACATTAGTCTTGGGAGTATTGGTTGGTACTTGGACTCCTCTTTTTTCAAAATAATGGTAATAGGTTGTGGTGTTTTGAAGTTGGTTTTGTGACACTCCTAGTGTAACCACTTATGGGGTAAGATATTGTGGTGGTTTTCACCATTGAGTTGGTTGAGTCTTGGGGTGAAAAGGTGGTCTTAATTTGGGTATTATTTTCCCCTATACTTGTAATATATTTTACCCTTGGTTTACCCCTTGGACCCCCTGAAATTGGAGGAAAATAGAAGCATTTTGGGTGGCCGGAACAGGCCGCACGATTCCAAACCGTGCAGCCAAATAGTGCAAGTGTGTCCAACACATTAAAATTTGATGTGTTTTGACCCTTTTTCCATTCTGGAAATAAACCAAATCCAAACCTATCTTCTCTATTTCGTTCCCTACATCTATGGACATCCTTCAAGGTCACTCCCCCTCCCTTGGACCTCAACTTTGAAGGTATTTTTGATGGGGGAAACATCAAAATCATTATAGTAAGTCCTCCTTTATTTGATTTCTTCCCTTTACTTAGGGTTTATTTCTCCCTTTCTTGAGTTCTAAATTTTCTAGAAACTGGGGTTAGTACCTAGGGTTTATATTATTGTCTTTTGGGTGAAATATTGAGGTTTTAGGTTGCTTTTATTTCCCTTGTGGTGCGGCAGAGGTGCAGATGAGGTATCACACCAAGATTTAAGGGTTTTGACTCAAATGTCTGGTGATTCCATGTGTAAGAATTTCATGATGAGTTATCTCGTTGGATTTATTCATTTTTTATGTTCCTCATATGTTATGTGTGGTGAAAAAACTATATTTCATGGATTTTACAAGAATTTAATTCTATAGTTTCATTTTGATTTAAATTGGGTGTATTTCAATGTGAAACTCTTGTGGTATTATTTGGGTTATTATCTAACAAATGAAAGTGGTTTAGTAAATTTTGATTCGGCAGGCAATTATACTTTGGTATGGTCTTGGTGTTATTTTGTGTTTTAAAGAGGGGTTTTAATGATTTTAATGTGTAAAACCATGCTATACTTCTTGAAAGTGATTTATGAAAATGTGTGTTTTTCATGTGTATCTTTTGTAGTATTATTTGAGGTATTTCTATATCCCTTGAGATTGGTTTAATAAATGTTACAAGGGATTAAAATTTTGATTTAGAGTGGTATTGGTGTGATTTTGGACTTGAAGGTGGATTTTGAAATGGGTTTTGTATGCAAGACATAGTTACACCCTTTGGGTTTGTTATGTGAAAATTGTAAATGTTTTATTTGGTTACATAATGTTGGAAAAGGGTGTATATATACAGTTTGGGTGAGTTTGTTCACATAATATTGGTTTTTTGAAGGTAAAGTGGTGATTTAAGATGTCAAACATGTTTAGAATGATTTATAAATTGCTGATTTTTTTTGATAAATTGAGATGTGGGTGCGAAACATGTTTATGGACTGTTTCATGTGAGTTTGATGATAAAATGAATTTTGAAGGTGAGAAGGTTAATATCTGATATGTGTGTGAAATGTTATGTGAGTTAGAATGTCCTGGAAAGTTTTTATAAATTTTTTTAAAGGATTTGTGGAAGTGTTGAAGAAATGTGAAAAGTGTTGTGGACTATTTTGGTGTGAGTATGGTTTCAAAATGAATTTGAATGAAAAAGTGGATTATGTGACTTGTGTGATATACATGGGGGTGTTTGGTTAATGTGTGATGTGGAAGTGGTATTTTAATGTGAAAATTATATTTCTTTACTAGTTGAACTTTTTTGAGCACAAGAGGGAAACCCGGGTATCTAGGTGGGTGGACGTATACTAGTATGCTAGTGATCCCATGGAGGTTGGCCTCTGTTTCACGTAGCAATATTGACATTAAAAACACTAACTAAACTATGATGATGATGATGATTGGGGACCACTAGGTTATGGTTATGTTCCCTACTAGTGGATCGTGCATAAGAACGAATATTGTGATGGTTACTCTCACTGAGATACAAGGTACTTGGGACCCATAACAAGCTAGTGCCTAGGGGTTATTTCCCATTGCTTGTGCTCACTTGATATTTTGTGCTTACCGAAAGCATACGGTATAATTGGCTAGAAAATTCAGTAGCATGTTGGTTTTATTTAAAATCTTCTTTTCTTTAAAATAGACCACCTTAAAACTTTTTAGTTTTAATGTTTCATCTTTTAGAAACTATCACTAGCATTTCTTATTTACAAAACTTGCAATGCTTTTTGTATTAAAATGTTTATCACATGGAATCTATTAGTGGTGGTATCCTACTGGGCTTTGCCTCACACCCTACTTATACCTTTGGGTGTAAGTAGACTTGATTATTTTGTTGCTCCAGGTTTGGGTACAACTTTTGTTTCTATGGTTCGGGTTTTAGCGGTCCAACGTGATGTAGTGTCGTGGAGATGGCTTCAGGGCGGTGCCTCTTGCCATGTGGATGTTCTTGGGTTGTCATTTTTGGTTTTGTACCTTTGTTATAGTCTTTGAGAGTTGTTTTAAACTATGTAATTAATTTCTGAAATTTTGTAAAAGAAGATTTTGTTTGAAAAATCCAGATTCGTTTTATGGGATTCGTTTGTTGTGTTAAGTTTATAAATTCGGGTAAATCGTTCCCAATTTTCAGTTTATGATACCCGGGTACTTATGCTAGCCCGTGGGGATCGGGAAATCCCTTCAAGCCTTGTCACAGGCCGGGTTTAGTGTCGGTTTTGATGGCGACAATATTCGGTTCGTGACAGAGAGATTCTGTTTCAAAGTATTTTATTTGTATTTTATATATTTCATTTAATATTAGTAATACTTATTATTAATTGGTAGTAATTAGATTAAAGTAGGATTAATTAGTTTTAATTTGCATTAATTATTTTTAGAAATATTTAGTTTTT
Organism: Viscum album; assembly: GCA_963277665.1. Classification (NCBI taxonomy): domain Eukaryota; kingdom Viridiplantae; phylum Streptophyta; class Magnoliopsida; order Santalales; family Viscaceae; genus Viscum; species Viscum album. The sequence goes on from OY728126.1 coordinate 1,151,960,329, forward strand.
TTTTCAGTAATGTTTTTAATTAAAATTAAATGATTTTAATTTGCAATAATTTGTTTTAATTATCAGTAATTAGTAATAATTAGCTATAATTAGTAACAATTAATGGTAATTAGTAAAAATTAGTGATAATTAGTAAAAATCAGTGGCGATTAGTAATAATTAGAAAAAATTAATAATTAATAATAATTAATAATAATTAGTTGAATTTGTAATAATTAGTGATAATATGTAATAATTAGTAAAAATTAGTAATAACTAGAAAAAAATAGTTGTAATTAGTAAAAATTAGTGTTAATCAGTAAAAATTAGTGGTAATTAGTAATAATTAGTAATAATTAGTGATAATTAGTAATAATTAGTAATAATTAGCAATGATTCATAATAATTAGTGGTAATTTGTAATAATTAGTGATAATTAGAAAAAATTAGTAATAATTTGTAAAAATTAGTGATAATTAGTAAAACTAAGTGGAAATTAGTAATAATTAGTTGTAATTAGAGATAATTAGTAATAATTAGTAATAATTAGTAATAATTAGTAATAATTAATAATAATTAGTAATAATTAATAATAATTAGTGGTAATTTGTAATAACTAGTGATAATTTGTAATAATTCATAATAATTAGTCGTAATTTGTAATAATTAGTAATAATTAGCAATAACTAGTAATAATTATATAAAATTTGTAATAATTAGTAATAATTATTAATAATTAGTAATAATTAGTGGTAACTAGTAATAATTAGTACTAATGAGTAATAATTAGTAGAAATTAGTAAAAATTAGTGGTAATTAGAAATAATTAGTGGTTTTTAGTATTAATTAGTGGTAATTAGTATCAATTAGTAATAATTAGTAATAATTATTTTAAATTAGTGGTAATTAGTAAAAAATAGTGGTGATTAGTAAAAATTAGTTGTAATTAGTAATAATTAGTAGAAATTTGTGGTAATTAGTAAAAATTAGTGGTAATTAGTAATAGTTAGTGGTAATTAGTATTAATTAGTGGAAATTAGTAATAATTAGTGGTAATTAGAAATAATAATTATTAATTATTAATAGTTAGTAAAAAATAGTAATAATTAGTAACAAGAAGAAATAATTAGTATTAAATCGTAATAATTAGTAATAACTCGTAATAATTAGTACTGATTAGTAATAATTAATAATAATTAGTGTTAAGTTTTAATAATTAGTGATAATTAGTAATAATAAATAATAATTAGTTTTAATTTTTAATAATCAGTAACAATTAGTTACAATTATATAAAATTAGTAATAATTATTAATAATTAGTGGTAACTAGTAATAATTAGTACTAATTAGTAATAATCAATGTTAATTAGTAAAAATTAGTGGAAATTAGTAATAATCAGTGGTAATTATAATTAATTAGTGGTAATTAGTATTAATTTTTAATAATTAGTATTAATTATTTCAAATTATTTTCAATTAGTAAAAATTAGGGGTAATTAGTAAAAATTACTGATAATTAGTAATAATTAGTGGCAATTAGTAAAAATTAGTGTCAACTAGTAATAATTAGTGGAAATTAGTATTAATTAGTGATAACTAGTAATAATTAGTTGTAATTAGTAATAATTGTTATTAATTATTAATAATTTGTAAAAATTAGTAATAATTAGTAAAAATAGTAGTAATTATCAATAATTTGTAATAACTAGTAAAAATTAGTAATAACTAGTATTAATTTGTAATAAGTATTGGTGAGTAGTAATAATTAGTTTTAATTAGCAATAATTAGCGGTAATTAGTAATAATTAGTGGTAATTTTTAATAATTAGTAATAATTAGTAAATATTAGTGGTAATTAGTAAAAATTAGTGGTAATTAGTGGTAATTAGTAAAAAATAGTGGTAATTAGTAAATATTAGTGGTAATTAGTAAAAATTAGTGGCAACTAGTAGTAATGAGTAATAACTTAGTAAAAATAGTGGTAATTAGTAGTAATTAGAAATAATTAAGGGTAATTATTAATAGTTAGTGGTAATTAGTAAACATTAGTGGTAATTAATTAATATTAGTAATAATTAGTGGTAATTAGTATCAATCATTGATAAATAGATAACATTGAAAAAATTTACAAATAAATTATAAGTTATTAAATTTATATTCTTTTTGGTTCATCTTTTTCTTTTATCAAATTATTTATAAACCATTTTTTTAGAAAATATTGAATAAGGAAGTCAATAATAGTCCTTATTAGATGATCACGATTGTATAAATCATTATAATAATCCAAATGGTTCTGGTATAAATATTGTATACATTGAGGGTGTTAAAGATTTTTTATCATTTGTATCATCAAAACCAGAATTTGTTTTAGAAGGGAAAATTAATTATCCATGTAATAAATATGATCTGAGGATGTTTGAATCATTTTACTATGTTGGGGGTCATCTACTACATTTTTATTTTTGAATAGATAATGTTTTTTTGCTATCAACATGGTGAACACAGTTTTAGAGAATATGCTAATAATTTGGTTACTAATCCATCATAGTTTTAAAATTTAGTATATGATCTAGCATGTCCATCTTTTCAAAAAACTGAAACTCAGGATGATATTGATTTAACTCATGAGTTGGAACCATCTCAATTTTATGATTTGTTGAGGTATTTTGAGGATTCATTATATCCTAGTTGGAAGATAATCAAAATTGAATCAATTGAAAAATTTATGGCCATTAAATCAAATAATTGAATGTCAAATAGTTGTTTTGATCAGATATTCTCTTTGGTAAAATCACTATTACCTAAAGGAAATGTGTTGACTATAAATTCCTATGAGAGAAAGAGGATGGTTTGTAATATTTGTCATGGTTATTATAAGATTCATCCTTGTTCAAATAATTGCATCTTATACTATAGTGAAAATGATTTGTTGGTTAGTTATCCTACATGTGGCCAATCAAGGTACAAAGAGGCTAAAATAGGGAATTCTAGACTGATTCCTGTAAAATAGTTGAGGTATTTACTACTTACACCTAGACTGTAGCATTTATTTATCTCTTAGAACACAATGTATTTGTGTCATGGAATGACACCGATATTTTAACAAGTAAAATCTTAAATTATCCATATGATAGTGATTCATGGAAACATTTTGACCAAGTATATCCATATTTTTCTTTAAAATCCCAAAACACGTGATTGAGTATTTCTACTGATGGTTTCTATTCATTTGGTTCTTACAGTAGTCAATATTCTTGTTGGCCTATCTTCATAACTCCATACAATTTACGTCCTTGGATATTTCTGAATGAGCCATAAATCTTTTTGACCTTATTAATTACAGTACATCCTAAATAAATATTGATGTTTATTTGAATACATTTATTGATGAGTTAAATTTATTGTGGAGTAATGGTTTCACTACATAAGATGTTATTGCAAAACAAAATTTCCTAATGAAAGTTGCATTGATGTGAACAATTAGTGACTTCCCAGCACATGAAATATTATCTGTTTGGAGTAAAAATGGTCCAAAATCATGTTCGTACTGTATGAGTGAAAAAAATCATTTATGATCATCAATGGAAGAAAAAAATTTCTTTTTCAACTATCATCACAGATTTTTTCTAATTGATCATCCTTTTCGAAGGAATAGATATCATTTTAGAAAACACACAATTGAAAGAGATGTGCCTCCAAAAATTATATTAGGTATAGATTTAAAATCTATTATCACTTCATTACCTCCCATTAGATTTGGACCGATAAAAAAACAAAAAAAAATTGATGGATTTGGGAAAGAACACAATTGGATAAAATAGAGCATTTTTAGGATCTGAAATATTGGTATAATTTGTTGGTCTATCAAATGTTGGTTGTCAAACATACTGAACTGAAATGTTTTGATAATATATTTTATATAGTTCTATAAACACCATGTAAGACCAAAGATAATGCAAAGGCACAATTAGATCTTTCCCAAATTTTCAAGCGACCAAAACTTGAACTTTTTGAAAATATCAAATCATATAACTTAATAAATCCAAAGGAGGCTTATATAGTTTCAAAAGAAAATCAATTATTTTTTTTAGTGGATTTTAGCTTTGAGGCTTTAGGATGTTTATGATTCCAATTTGGCTAAATGTGTTAGAAATGGTCAGATTACCAGATAAAAAAGTCACAACTGTCATGTTATAATAGAAATAATTATACTGATTATATTTAGAGGTATGTTGAATTATATGATTTGGGATTCTAAAAAATAAATATAATATATTTTATGAGACATTTTTGTATTGACAACAAACTATGATGCACTATGTAGATTATAATAAGATATTGTTTTAATTTTATGTAAATTGGAAAAAATATTCCCTCTGGATTTTCTTTGATTTAATAGAGCATTTGATATAAAATTTTATATATAAAGAAAAATATGGAGGACCAGTACAGTTCTAATGGATATAATAATTCAAGATATGCAAACATAAATTAAAGAAAAATGTATGTAACAAAACATTTGTTGAAGGATCAATTGTAGAAACTTATTTATAGGAGGATTTTTTTTTCTATTCTCATTATTTTTAATCAAAATATCTGTAAAAAAATAACCACATGGGCCATAATGAAGGAAATGTTGATGATGAAATGATAAATAAATTATCAATTTTTAATCATCCCAAAATTGGCTTTTGGTGGAGTGTAATGAATCTGATTTTATATAGTTTTATTTTAATAAATTAATTGGGAAAATTAAAAGATTAGGTGTTGAGACGCTGTGAGATTCCAATGCCTAGTGTGCCCAGAATGTTATGGTAAAAAATGTTTTGTTTTTAATAAAGAACATGGAAAATTTCTCCTTGAACTGGAATAACTTCTAAATGGAATATTGGATCAGACATTTGAGGGCACCTTTTCATTAAAAATAGTGAATTCACTTTAGGCGGGACCTAACCTCGACCGGTGCAGGTCGAGGGTGGAAGTTAGTTTTTGGATGTGAACTTCATTGAAATATATAATAAAAATATTTTTTTGAACATTATGCATTGACGTAGTGGTATTTTCTTTTTCTTTTTAATAATCCATGACCGAGGAATTTAGGGTTATTGCCATAACCTTGGAATTCCCCCTAGGAAAGGTGAAAGAAGCTCTCTCCTGACGAAAAACGGTGGTGGATCGAGGATTCATGATGTCACAGAACCCCATCCTTCTTCAAAGACTAATCCAACATGGATGTAGGGTATCGATATCTTCGTAATTTCTTTTCCCCTTCTTATAATCAAATGATAAACGCGGACCAACCCACACACAGGTTGATCCGTGGTTTGATCATTCTTGTGGGGTGGATAAATTTATTGTGGGATTAAAGTGAATAGATCTTGTTGATTATTATTCTATTTGTTTATTTGTGATCTTGATGACATGAATGGATCATGGATGACATGGAAAAGGCCAAGATCCATTCTATGGGTGTTCATGTGCTTTATCTCTCCCATAAATCTATCGCATTATTCACGCATTCTTCACCAATTGAAACCCTACATGAACGATTGATCGTTGTGACCACAATACCTGGATAAATGATCCAAGACTGAAAGTTGTGATCCACAATGGAATTGTGGAGATGTGTTGAGAGTGCAGCAGGAAGTCAGTGACTTATGGAAGAGGACGCGATGAACAACAGGCTGCCGACAGGGCGACCAACGGTGAGGACAACACGCGGCCCAGTGGGAGGCCAGGTTCCAGTGGGGAGAAAGATGGATGGGACACCAATGGGGAGTATTATAGTGGAGCGTGCACTTACAGTCCAAGAAGAACTCTATTGGAGGAGGAGACCGCAGTGACGCAGGCTAGAAGTGGTGACCAGGGGCCGCAATGGGCTGTGGATCGATGCTGCATCAGAGGCAGAACCGATGACTGTGACCATGGGACCAAGATGATGAGGTGGGAAAACCACATGAAGCATGACCCGATTCCATATTGGCTGGGGGAGCTAGATGGCTGGCTATGTGGTTAGGCGACCCTGTGGATCATAGGGATGCAAACAAGGCAGGTCAGGCTGGAGAAATGGGCCGCTCCGGTGGCCCTGTGGGTTGGACCACACGGCCCAGCGGGTTAGAACACATGGACCAATGGTACAATGATCCAGGAAAAATGGGTCGGGGTGGTTCATCCAAACTTGTTCAGGTTAGGTCGGGTCAGATAGACCAGGTTGGGGTTAGGCCCAAACCATAACGTTTTTACTAAATTGGCCATATCTTTCAAACCATGTGTCGGTTTGATGAGATGTTTTTAGAGTTAGGACCCTTGATATGAGATGATACCTTTGAGATAATCTAAGTGAGTAATTGTGGAAGTTGGAATATGATATAATGGCTTAAGGAGTAGGTTTTCCCAAAATAATCACACTATAAGCAGAATCCTATGGCTGGATGTGACCTGCCATCGATGCTCTGTGTGCCATCGATGCTCTGTGCACCATCGAAACTTTGTGTACCATTTATTATCTATGCACCATCAATGTAACAAGGCACCATTGCTACTTTGGGTTCCACTGACGATCCGTGTGCCATTGATGCTCTGTGCGCCATTGACGCTCCATGCACCATTAACACTTCTAGTGTCATACAGACTGAGAGATCTATGGAATACAACTGAAAATACTTCTCTTTGTGATTTATACTTATACATATATGAGCTGACCGTATTGAAGATACTTCGTGTGTTTCCTTTGTGGTGTAATTCATGTGTTTCCTTTGTGGCATACTTCATGTGTTTCATTTGTTCTATACTTCATGAACTTCTTTTTGGTATTTACCATTCTGGTTTTAGGGTCCTTACTAAGTATTGTTTTACTCAACCCTACACAAGATATTCTCGCATGTGTCATGTATTGTGCATACAATTGAAACTTTGAAAGAGTCCTTAGTGGACTAGGGCTAGGTGGTTCATAGATAGAGGAATGATAGAAGAAGTGTGCTTCAACGACTTTAGACAGTTGTTTCTGTTCCTACCCTTTAGGTAGGGTTTTATGCAGATGGATTTTAGGAGCTTGTACTTTTCCTTTTGGTTGGTCTTGTATTCTGTCCCCATTTACTTTTCATTTTTGTACTGTCATACTCTTTTATTGGTATTTTAGAGGTATGGATGCATGTTTACGTAGTGTTTTAACTTCAACACTTTTTCTTGGAGACATGTGCATATGTACATGTACTTAGGAAAATTCCTACCATTTATGGGATCTGCCTACTCAGTGCTAGTCGCTAGCCCCTGGCCTATTAGAGGTTGGCTTGGGATTGTCACGACATGGGCCCTGAGGGATAGGTCATGATAGAGTGGTATAAGAGGAGGTCAGTTCTACCTAAAAACCAAGATTTCGTGAGATTAGTTTATGGAAACATCGTTGAGTGTTTCGAGTTTGGATTTCAGGCCAAGGAATCTAGTGTTGGTGTTACGGCTGATGTATCCATACACTAAGACTTGGAATTTTATTTTCTTAATAAGTACATGAAAACACTTGTTGTAGGAAAAATAAATTATTCATGCATTATATAGGATTGAGTGTGTTATGATTTCCTTCTTGAGTCAGTTTCATCTCACCAGGTATACTCTATTGATTGTGGTATGTCTTTATCTATTTTAAGATGCCTCCACTTAGACAACCATCTAGGATTCCGATGTATGATCATGAGGATGATCTGACTAGAGATGAGGCATTGGTACATGGACTAGTACTGGAGATAGCACCCCCATGAAGTGTACTAGTGATACCACCACCCAGATTGAATCAGTTACTACCATCTTTACCAGTAGAGGATGCACACAAGTTGAGTGCATTGCATGAGCTCCAGAGGTAGCAACTTACCAGGTTCAGGGGCATGCCATACCCCGAGACAATTGAGGATTACTGGAGTTAGTTAAGTGTGTCTTCCACCTAGTGAGGATTCTTATCGACGAGATGGTAGTCCTATCCATGAGTCTTCTCTAGGGATCATCAGGGAGATGGTGGATCTTAGTGATCTAAAAACATGGCAAGAAAAATTTCTCTTGGAAAGACTTTGAGTGCCTCATTATGGAGGAGTCCTTTATAGTGAGATTACACTTCATTCTTATACATGATCTACTACATCTATAGTAGGGTAGCCAGAGAGTAGCATAGTACTCGACAGGATTTACGTATCTTTAATGCTACTCCACAGATATGGTACAAGACATATTATTCCAGGCCCAAAACTTCGAGAATGGGATATACCATAATATTAGGGAATCCATGATATCCCTTAGCATTCCGACACATGTTGGGGTACTGGAGCGAGATATGCTAGTAGAGAGATTTCTAAAAGAGCAGACACTAGTAGTAGAATCTACCACTGGGCATTAGGTAGCTTAATCTTTGGTAGTAGGTAGATGAAAATTGACACAGGGATCCAAGAGGATCAGATTGTTCAAGGGAAAAACCCAGGACATGGGGTCAGTAGTGTAGGGATCCCAATGCAGAGTGAGTCAGCTGAAGAACAGATTGTGATACTCATGCAGTGGTCGAGGATATCTGGATAGAGATTTTATGACCCATCGTATGACTGATCAGGATACGGTCGAGGGAACTCTGAGCCAGAGGTGAAGGCAGGAACATGGTAGTGTTCCGGGTAGCATATGTGGGAGAGGAGTTGGACGAGTAGTAGGAGGTGGTAAGAGGTTTGAAGTACCACCACCACCACTCCCTGGTGGTCTCTCATGGGCTTAGGGAGTCAGTGGATAGGGACGATGCCACCTTTAGGCGATGGAGGCTTATGACCTTGATCCTCTAGATATGATTAGAGGTAGAATATGTGACTTTTACACCCTAGTTGTAGTTTTGATAGACATAGGTTCAAGTCACTCTTTTCTCTCCATGACCCCTATTCAAGACACGAAGATTCTAGTGGGAATGTTAAATCGATCCCTACGCTTATATAATCTTATGGGGAAATATTCAACAATCACACACTAGTGATGACAATGTGACCCTACTGTTGTGGGTGAGAGTTTTAGTTGGGATCTCTTAGTAGAAGCGTTGAGGCCTTATGGAGTCATCCTTGGTATGGACTAGTTATCCACAGTCCATTCCCATATTAATTGTTTTAGGTGCACAGTGTGGTGTGTCCACAAATATGGGACCATAATTTTCATTCTTGATAAAAAGGAAAGATAAGAAGTGCAGGATGAACTCATATGTAGGAGGGTGCAGTTGATCACAAACCCATTGGCTAGCATAAACCTCGATACAGAAGATGAGATGAGTCCTCATTTTCATACAGTGGTGGATGAGTATAAGGAAATATTTCTAGAGGATGTTCTTAAATTACCTCCTCATAGAGAGGTGGAATTATGCATTGATCTATACCCTAGGATGAAACCGATATCTGCATCGGCATATCAGATAGATCTTGTAGAGGTTTGTGAGTTAAGGGTATAACTGGAAGAATTAAAAAGGAATAGATTCATGAGACCCAGTGTTTCACCTTGGGCATTCCCAATTCTGTTTTCCAAGAAGGGAAATGGGATCTTGAGATTATGTGTGGACTTCCAGTTCCAAGACCAAGTGAACATAAAGAAAAGGTATTCACTACTGATTATTGATGACCTCTTCAATTAGATGAAGGGATCGAGGTGGTTCTCGAAGATAGACCTCAGATCTTTCTATCACCATCTTTGTGTACAAGATGAGGATGTACCGAAGAAAACATTCAGATGTCGGTATGGATACTATGAGTACGTAGTGATGGTGTTTGGAATGAAAAACACCCCAGAAGGGTTCATGAGACTCATTAAGAGGATCTTCCATCCTTACTTATACTGGTTCGTCATGGTCTTCATTGATGAAATCCTGGTGTACTCGACATCCAAATTGGAGCACGGAATACACTTGAGGATGGTCCTGAACACACTTAGAGAGCACCAACTTTATGAGAATCTCTTGAAGTTTCAGTTCTAGATTCAGTAGGTCCACTTTCTAGGACACATCATTTCAGAGGCTAGAGTTGTAGTATATCTGGTGAATATTGAAGCGGTGATTGCTTGGGAGCCACCTAAGAATGTTACTGAGGTGCAGAGTTTCCTTGGTTGGAAGGGTACTATCAGAGGTTCCTACTCAAATTTTCTAGAGTAGCAGCATACATGGAAGCTTTGACACAAAATGGATAGCCTTTTGTGTAGATGAAGAAGTTCTAGGAGAGATTTTAAATGTTGAGGTAGAGATTTATTAGTGCTCCCATCCTAAGATTACCGAAGGAGGGTGTTGAGTACATGGTGTTCTATGATGCATCAAGGATAGGGCTTGGTTGTTTCCTAATGTAGGGGAAAACGATGATTGCCTATGGTTCAATCCAGTTGAATAAAAATTAGAAAAACTATGTGACCCATGATCTTGAGCTAGAATAGATAGTATTTTCATTGAATATGTGGAAACACTACCTGATGGGTGAGTGATTTACCATCTACTCTGAACACAAGAGTCTCAAGTATATCTTCTATCAAAAGGTTTTGAACTTGAGATAGATATGATGACTAGATTTCCTCCATGACTATGAATTTGAGATTGTCTATACATCTAGTAAGGGGAATGTGGTGGAAGATGATCTCAAAAGGAGATCCATCTTGCAGTTTCTGAGTAAGGTGTTAGATCTGTTGGCCATGTTATAGATATCCTTTGAGGATGGAGATAAAGCAGCTTATCTCCAGTTAATGGTAGTTACCCCTCCACTCTTACAGCGAGTCCGGGAGGCACAACTTGAAGATAATTAATGCAAGACTATACATGATCATATTTCCACAGGGCACACCCCTGATGAATATTCAAAAGGTGGGGAGCATGACATTCTCTTCAGAGGATGTACAGTAGCACCTGTGATGTTTCAGGAGGAGTTCTTGAGGGAGTTCCATACTTCCCTTTTGGAGGTACATCCAGGAGTGGTAATGATGTATCAATACCTCCGACGTTAGTTATGATTATTGGTAATGAAGAAGGCAGTGGCATAGTTCATTTCTGGATACCTCATTTTCCAGTAAGTGAAGGCTAAGCACCAGCTTCTAGCAATCTTGACACAACCCCATGAGGTTACATAGTGGAAGTGGGATGGGATATTGATGTACTTTGTGATGGGTTCACCATGCACATCTTGGGGACACGATACCACCTGGGTGATCATTGAATGAGTAACCAAGTCAGACCACTTCCTACTGATTCATGAGAAGAGTTCAGTAGAGATCTTAGAATGCCTCTACAAGCAGGAGATAATTCATCTTCATGGTGTTAAATTTATGATCATCTCAGATCATGATGATCATTTCACATCCTGATTGTGGAAAGGATTACAAGAGGCATTTGGGACTTAGTTTCACTTTAGAACAATGTTTCATCCCCATAAGGATGGCCAAACATAGATGACCATCTAGGTTTGATAGGACATGCTACATGCTTTCATCCTAAACTTTGGCCATAGTTGGGGGGATCACCTACCACTGGTGAAGTTTGCGTATAACAATAGCTACCACTCCACCATTAGTATGAAATCATTATAGGACTTGTACGGATGACCATGAAGGTAACCACTATGTTAGAAAGACCCAAGAGATTCAACACTCATGGGTCCAGTGTTAGTGGGGCTACCATCGAGAAGGTTCATATCATCCAGGAGCAGATGAGGACTACATAGATCTGATATAAGTCATATGATGACAGGAGGTGGAGGCCTCTAGAGTTCTAGGAGGGAGACCATATGTTTCTTTGGGTATCACCTTGATGGGAATTGTGGATATTTTTATATGGTGACAAGTTATCTATAATATAAATAGACCCTTTTTAGATTCTAGGTTGGTTTGGTGAGGTGGCGTACCACCTAGCTCTATCCCCGTAGTTTCACCAGGTGCATGATGTCTGCCACGTGTCATAGACGAGGAGGTACATTCCTGCACCATCAAACATCATAAATTGGGTAGAACTGGACATTGATGATGGGGAGACTTTTACAGAGTACCCATTGGAGATAAAGGATTGATAGGAGAAGATTCTTCATGGGTGATCAATTCCTCTAGTGCACATTTTTTGGAAACATGAGAATCTCCAATAGAACACTTAGAAGCGGGGGGTTCAGATTCTTTCTTAGTACCCAAATATTTTTGAGTAGCCTTTGTTTTGGATTTTGGGGATGTAAATCCCTAAGGTGGGGAGAATGTAATGACTTATATTTTCAATGGTTTTATTTTTATAAATTAATTAGGAAAATTGTGAGACAAGGTGCTGAGACGACATGAGAATCCGAGGCCCGATGTTACAAGAATGTTATGGTGAAAGATGTTATGTTTTTAATAAAGCGTATGAAAAATTTAAACTTGAAATGGAATATCTTCTAAATGGGTTCTCGAATCATAAATCTGAGTGCACCATTGCATTCAGAAAAACAACTTTCCTTAGGCGGGGCCTAACCTCGACCGGTGTGGGTAGAGGGTTGAAGTTCATTTTTGGACATGGAAATCATTAAAATATATTGTAAAAATATTTTATTGAATGTTACATATTGAAAAAATGATAGATTCTTTTTTTAATAATCCTTGTCATAGGATTTCAGGGTTATCTCCATAACCCTGTAATTCCCCCGAGTTAAGGAGAAGGAAGCTCTATCCCGATGACGAATGGCAGTAGACCGAGGATCAACGACGACACAGAACCCTATCCTTCATCAATGAATGATCCAACCTCGAGGTAGGGTGTTGATATCTTCATGATTTTCCCTTCTTAGAATAAAATGATTAATATAGACCAACCCAGGAATAGGTTGATCTGTGGTTCGATCATTCTTGTAGGATGGATAAATTTATTGCTGGATTAAAAAGAATAGATCATGGTGATTATTCTGCTATTTGATTCTTCATGATATTAATGACATGAATAGATAAAGTATGACATGAACAAGGAAAAGATCCTTTCTATGGGTGTTCATGTACTTTATCTTTCCCCTAAATCTATTGAGTTCTTTGTGTATTATTATCCCATTGAAACCCTATGAAAAAGATCGATCGTTATGCCCAAGATCCATGGAACAATGATCCTAGACTGAAGGTTGTGATATGAAATAGCATTGAGGAGGTGTGATAAGAGAATAGAAGGCAGGATATGACTTATGGTGAAGGTAAAGTATAATTTTAGGCTATCAGTAGGGCAACCGATAGTGAGGAAAACACATGGCCCTGCGGTGCGCAAGATGGATGGGCCGCTGGCAGGGCGGCCGGGTGTGCAGCCACTGTCTAGGAAGAACCATGTTGGAGGAGGTACCTACGGTGGAACATGCTGTGGGCAGTGACTAGGGACCACAGTAGGAGTCCATAGCAGTAGCTGCGGTGGGACACGACTTGAAGCTACATTAGAGGCGGAACCCATGGTGGCCGCCGCATGACCAGGAGAACAAGGTGGGCCAGCCACGTGAAACGTGGTCCAGCAACACATTGACCGGGGGATCTAGATGGGAACATGGTTGGGTGACCACGTGGATTGGAGGGATGTGGCTAGGCTGGGCTGCATCCGACAGAGAATGGATGACCCATGCGACACGGGACGAGCTGGAGAACCGGGCCACTATGGTGGCCAAGTGGCCCAATGGGAAAAAATGGTTCAGGATAGCCTAGATTGACTGGGTCAGGTCGTGTCGGCTGAACCGGGTCGGGTCGGGTCGGGTCGGACCCGGACAAGACCAAACCCTTTTTACTAAATTTTCCATATCTTTCAAACCATGTGTCATTTTGATGAGCCATTTGTAGAGTTGGGACCCTTGAGACGAGACAATACTTTTGAGATACTCTAAGTGAGTTTTTGTAGAAGTTGGAATATTACCTAATGGATTGAAGAGTAGGTTATCCCAGAATAAGTACGCTATGAGGAAAATCCTATGGCTGGCTGTGACTATGAGATATTGGTGACTATGTGACTTGGGGGCTGTATGACCCAATAATGCTCTATGCGCCATCGATGCTCCATGTTCCATCGATTATCCATGCTCCATCAACTATCCATTCATCATCTACACTTCATTCTCCATTGACATCCCATGCACCATCGCTGCTCTGGGCCCACCGATTCTCCATGTGCCATCGAAGCTCTATGCACTATCAACTCTCCATGTTCCATCGATGCTTCGGGCGCCATCAATTCTTCATGCACCATTGCTGCTTCATGCACCATCGACACTCCATACGCCATTGAAACTTATAGTTTTCTAGATACTAAGAGATATATGGACTACTACAAGAAATACTTCTCTTTGTGATTTAGACTTATACCTGTGTGAGATGACCATATTGACTATAGTTTGCGTTTTTACTCTGTGGTGTACTAGGTGTGTTTTCTTTGTGGTGTAATTTGTGTGTTTCTTTTGTGGTATACTTCGTAAACTTTTTATTGATATTTACCTTTATGGTTTATGGGTCCTTAATAAGTATTGTTTTACTCACCCCTTCATGGGCTATGACTGCACGTGTTGTGTCTTGTGTAGATGATCAATTCTTTGAAAGAGTACTTGGTGGACTAGGGATAGGTGCTGCTTAGAGAGCGGACTGACAGAAGAGGTGTGCTTCAGCGACTTCATACATCTATTTTTGTACCTACCCTTCAGGTAGGGTTATCTACAGACGAATTTTAGGATCTTGTACTTTTTTTGGTTGGGATTTTATTCTAGACCCATTTACTTTTCAATTTTGTACTATTGTACTCTATTGTTGGTATCTTAGAGGTATTCATGATTGTTTAATTAGTGTTTTCAGTTCATCACTTTTTCTTGGAGACATGTGCGCATGTATTTTTACTTAAGAAAATTCCTCCCATTTATGGGATATGAATTCTCGGTGCTAGTCACCAGCCCCTAGCCTATTGTAAGTAGGCTTGGGGTAGTCACGACATGAGACCCAGGGGATAGGTCAGGACATGGAGTTTATGAACAATGGTTTTCAAATGACGAACATCACATAGATCGTACATATGTTTTTCTCAACTGTGAAGATATGAAACCATATGTACTGTGAGTGATTCTATCACTTATTCTATAAATTTTTCCTTTAATAAATTAATATTTTTTTTATTTTTAGATTATATGATAATCACATAAAGAAACAGTTTCAAAAAATTACAACAGCCACTCTTGAAGAATGTTGAACAAATAATTTTTCCTACTGGTTTCAGAAACTATAATATAAATTATTTATGGTTTAATATATAAAACCAATTTATTAATTGTAATATTGATAACTATTTTTTAAATTTTTAGGTATCTCAACATGCTGATAAAATTGGTAATCAATTGTGTGTATTGAGTAACCCACCATCCAAAATGGTTAAATCCTGTAAGCCATATGTTGTGAATGGTTTTCTATTTCATACACGTGTATACAGGGAATAAAGTAACAATGAATAATGATGTTTTCTTGAGAGGATCTCATCATAAAAAAAGTGACCATGAATTTTACGACATGTTGGAAGAAATAATTGAAATGTATTATCTGGGATAGAATTATGTAATGATGTTTAAATGTAATTGGTTGAATACATAAATTGGCTTTTGTGTTCATCTGCACCATGGAATTGTTGATATTAAATATAAAAGTATTATCAAATTAAACCAAACATTTTTATTGGCTCATTAGGAACATCAAAAATTATTATTCAAATTATTATGCTACTTCAAGAGAGTTAAGTGATTGGTGGAGAATAATAAAAATAAAATCTTAGGAAAATATATTTATCCAAAGTGAATGTGGTTCAACTGAAGTACAATGAATTGATATTTTTCAGGTGACTACTCAAAATCCATCTTCTCCACCAAGAGACATGAATATAGATGATGAAACCCCACAGTTATGGGTCGATGGTGAGGATGATGTTAATAATATAAAAAATTAATTTGAAATAGAAAGAGATGATGAAGATAAAACTCCCATGTAAATTGATGATACCGAGGGGGAATATGAAGATATTGCCACTATCATATATGAAGATGAGGATGAAGATTAAATTTGAGATAGATAAATGATGTTTATAATCATATATAATATATATCTATATATAATATATGTCTATATATAATAGTTGTTTTCAAGTATTTCCTAACAATAATCATTTCATGTTTCAAATGGTCGATGAATGATTATCTAATCTGTTTCATGGGTTGGAGGAGGCATATCTACCTGGTGATGAGAATGATGTTGCATAATATGACCCTCAGAATGCTGGCAGTTTAGCGATGACTCAAAGGAGTCATGGTCTTGTGAGATTTATAATTAATAACCCTATCCTAGAGTGATGTCCTCATCTTGAGTTTGATCAACACATGAAGAGGTATGTTAGTCGTGTGTTTTAGTTAGTTTTCATTAATTTATTTATATACTAATTGTTTGATTATTTGTTTTTTTTCACATATTTTCACATATAACTATAGGATAGGAGAGTTCTATGTTGCAAAATTATTTTTCTGGAGCATGGGTGACATGGGATCAGATCCCCTTTGAGGTTTAATATCACATGTTTGATCATTGGATGGTACATAAATGAATAATAATAATTTTTAAATTTATTTAGTCAGTAGCTTGATATTTTTAATTATTTGTAGGTTTTATGGTGTCCCATTGATGATAGCATGTGAGACTATACATGGGAGGCATGCGAGATCTTTATGAATGATATTTGATGTTAGTTTTCTCATAATGTGAGGAGGATAACCATGCAGAAAGCAGGAGCTATAGAATTTGATCTGTCTTGCTGCGACCTCTAACCAGATTACATAAAATCTTAGGTTTGGGATGGATTATGTTCATACTAGATGATATTTAATTTTTAGAGGAGAGAATCATTCAGTTGACAGAATCAGGGGATGCAGGAGGTGACACATCAATCTGCTAGTCTTACATTCAGTACAAATCGACGACATATAATAAGTACTTTTTTAATGATTTATAAAACATTAAATATGAATAGTTTATTTTATAATCATATAGGTGGTCTAACATCCATATATTATGAAGTTTGACATTTATAAGAGATTGTTCAATAATCTTATCATTGGAGAGATTATAGGTGATCGACAGTGGCATATTGTGGTTAGTATTATTTTTTTTAGTTTTAAAATTTACTTCAAATAATATTTTAACTATTGTAATTTTAAATTGAAATTTAAGGGGTCATATGAGGTCATGACTTCTCAGAAACATTATGATAGTCAAGCCGAGATCAATGATCAAACCAATAGTGCATCAACATTTAATGACACAATATTGATGCAGGCTACTCAGTATGCCGTTGTGAAAGGTTGGGTTGTTGGTATCAGCTCTCGATTGACACCTGAGAGTTATTATGACACCGCTAAAATGTTAGAGTCCATCTCGAGAGGATCTTGCGGAGATTCATATTCATCTGTTGCAAAATATAAGGAGTAGCTGTGAGCTCAGGGTGAGCTTATAGAGACCCTGTGTAGGGAGCATGAGGAGATCTATCAACAACAATAGTAGTAGAAGGAGGAGATGCAGTGATGGTAGGTGCATCAGAATGAGAGGATGATGGAGTACATGTGAGGTATGACTCATGGTTTAGGGATGGAGTTCCCTCCAACATCTCCTTTGACTCCTCCTGCTCCTCCAGATGACCCTGCCTCTTAGTGATTTATGTAATTTTTATTATATACATTTGAATGTACAATTTTTTGTAATATTTTCATTAATCAATATATTTATATTTCTATATAAGGATTTTTTTATATTGTTGTGAATATTGTGTTATTTTATTTTTATTTTATTATTATTATTATTATTATTATTATTATTGTATTATTTTATTATTTTTATTATTTTTTATATTATTGTGAATATTATGATTTTTATTAGTTTATTATTTTTTGTTGTTAATTATTTTAAATATATTTTTATTAATTTTATTAGTGATTATTATTATATTATTTATTTTAATTTATTATATTATTATATTATTATATTATTATATTATTATATTATTATTTTAGTAGTATTATTATTATTTTATTAAATTTTATTGATATATTTATTTATTTTCTTCAGTTTTTTTACAACGGGTGGATCATCCCAACGAAAATACATATTTTCGATGGGTATATCCACCCGTCACAATTTTTTTTTAAAAAACCTGATAAAATATTTGCAATGGGAAGGGATCCCATCAAAAATAGGTTTTTTTGTGATGGTTCATCATAAAAAAATATTTGTAATGTCTTCTTCTGTAATGGGCCATTTGCGACGAAAGCCCATCACAAATAACCTTTTGCGATGGGATCCCATCGCAAATAACCCATCACAAATACTTAAATTTCTAGTTGTGTAATATTTATTTATTTATTAGAGAATAATACTATGAAAATTATTTAATAAATAAATAGACATTATTCAAGGCCTGATAAATATTATGGAGGAATGGTAAACCATGATTTTAGGTTTAGTTAGAAAATAATAAATATTGAATATTATATGATTAAATAATATTTAATTTAAATTTTCAAGTTAAGCACATGTTGAGAAATAATAATAATAATATTATTATTTGAAATGGGGTTTTTAATAGGATTAAATAAATAATCAAGGACACTTGTGCAATTCTATTATTTTAATGCTAGTGATATATAGATCTAGTTATGTTATTTTCTCAATAAAATAATTTATTTGTTTGGGTTCTACACAACAAAATTGAATAATTCCATAAAGAACTTAAGATTTATCTTTTCTAAGATCACTCCCAAGAATAGAGAGAAATATTCTTCCACCATATCATGGATAACTTTTTAGAAGCAATTATTATAGTGATCAAAGGCAGACAACACAACAGTAAGGATCTTCCATGCTATCACCTGAAGATTCTTTCGACGACGTCTAGTGATTCATGGAACACATGTGGATCACCACTAAAGGGAATCTGCACTTGATTCCAAAAATGAAATGATATTTCATCACAGATCTATTACCAGATTCATCAATGAAGAAATAATTACATCAAGGTAATTCTTATTTAATTAAATTAACTATAAATAATATGGGATGATCCTCTATCTCTTGTTCCGATGTAATTCATGTTGTTTTTTTTATTTGATTCAATTTTGTTGAACATGAAATTTATTGACTTATAGATCTCGGATTGAACACCGAATACAAAAAAATAAATGTTGGGCACCACCCATCGCATGATTCTGTTGCACCCGAAACCTACATTATGATTAGGTCTTGTTTCATATGACTGCAAATTTCCTATGATACCATGATATTATGATCCAATGTTCTTTCTTTTTTATGTACCATGTAATTATTCATGCATCTTATCTTTTATGATATCATATTATGACATTTTACTCACATGTTATTCCTCATTATCATGTTTATTCCCTTACAGGGATTTATAAACCACCCCTTTCTTTTATATATTCCCGAAATTATCCTAAGTAGTTTTATGTACTAGAAGGGATTTAGGAGATAATTAAGAAGAATAAAATTAAGATGTTGTGTTTTAGTTTCTTTTGGATGTATTATGAACCTAGTATTCTAAAGACACTAGACCTCATGATCTTTAGGTTATTTTTATTGGATATTTATGTTAAAAATTATGTAATAATATGTGTAAAAGGCTTGGGTAGAAATAGTTTGTATTATATAAAGGTATAATTATTTGTGTGGATCAAGACTAGAATAATTTAGTGATAACCCTAGGTATAAGTATATGTATACGATAATATCCTCAATTTTTTTTAATGTATAGAGTGAGTGTTTTCCAATAAATTAACTTCTTATATTGATACTATAAGTGAATGTGGATTTGGAATAGTTGTACCTAGGGTTAATAACCCTTAAAAGGAAAAAATTTGGTATTAACTCAATCATAACATGGTGCATGATAAAGATTCCTTTATGCACACCTATTTTGATACTCCTAGGGTAAATATTTTGGCAAACTCACAAACTCTTTATGAACCATTATGAAGGACTTGAATGGATTGTTAGGTTAGAAAAACTAGTATGAAAATTACCATGGAGAACCTAGATTAAAACCTAGAGACTCGTAAGTTAGTATATACTTTTCATTTATATGTTATTACTTTTATGTTTATAGTTTCTCCTTTTATATAATTTTTAGTTGAATTATTTTCTTTTTTGTTTTATGTTTTAATTAATGGTAGGAAATAGAAGGAACCATACCAAAAACCAACATGATATGCAATACTATGATTTTCCTAATGATATTCCTAACCATATGAGAGCAAGAGCTAATAGCATCATGGAATTTTTGGATCAGCTGGATCAAGTTATGAATAATAACATTAATCATGTGGAATTACCTCCTCTTAAGAAAGATAAAGTTGTGATTGAATCCTTTATACAACAAAGGCCTCATACCTTTAGTGGATTTTATGATCTAATCACATTGGAAAAATGGATTAAATCTATTGAGAAGATATTCTCTACCCTCTAATGATCAGAACATAAGAAAGTTATGCGGGCTATCTATCATATTAAAGGGGAAGATGATTAGTGATGGACACTGATCAAGAACATGAATTCTGAAGAGGAAATTGATTCCATGGAATGGGAAGGATCCAAAAAAATATTTTAAAATAAATATTTTCCCAGCACTCTCCATCTTAAAATATATAGGGAGTTACTCATACTGAAGTAAAAGGAAAATGAGTCTATTGGGATGTATGAGGAAAAATCCACAAGTCATTCATGGTATGTCTCTGACTCTATCATCAACACTGGAAAAAGGTATAAATTTTATCAGTTGATTAAATCAAAGTCTATTTAAATATTTGGCTTTTCATAACTTTGATAAACATGAATATATTCTCTATTATTCTCTTAAGGTTCAGAGGGATATTAGTGGCTCTAAGTAGTCTTGTGGGGTTAGAGATAAAAAGGTTAAAACAAAGTTCTCTTTGGGAGGATCAATAGATAAATATCACGGAGGAAAGAAAACCCATTATCCCAAATGTAAAAAATGTGGGAAGAAACATCCCAAAAACCATCTAAAGGGAATTAGGAGGTGGTTCAAATGTGGAAAATATGGGTATCAGGATAATAAATGATGAAGAAAGATAAAGAAATCCATTAATGTGATATAATAAAAGAGAGTTCAAATCAAAACTCAACCTATGGTATAGTATTTCAAATGAAACAAAAATGGGAATTATTCCAACCAATGCCCTAAACCATGGGTTGTATGAGAAAATCCATGATAATAACCTACAAGGACTAGAGATAAAGGGAATATGATATAACTATTTCTGAGGTAGATTCCAATAACCATGTGGAGATAGGTATGATGGTTATTCATTCATTAATAGTGAACATAATTTTTTATTATGGTTCTACACATTCTTTTATATCTTGTAAGATTAGTATAACTATTAAAAAACTACCTCACAACATGGGAGTTGAGATATCTGTGAAAATAGAAAATGGGTTTATTATCGCATTCGAAGTATATAACTACTCCCAAATCAATGTTTTTAGAATAAACATCCAAAAAAATATTTCCACACTTCCTTTAGTCGTGTTTAATACTATATTGGAAATGGATTGGTTTTCCTTATATAAATCCAACATCGACTTTTAGGATAGGGGATCCCTGTTCTCATATCGATTCTTCCTCTAATTTTTCACGACTATAAGGTGGAGGATTCATCTCCTTTAGAATATTAATTTTAATCATGGATATTATTTACTTTTGATAAAGCATATATATCCCAAATTAATGAAAAAAAGTAGTGAATAATGCTTGAAGATATTTCCATTTTGACGGATTATAAAGATATATTCCCTGAATATTTTCCTCGTCTTCCTCCTGACTAAGAGGTTGAGTTATCAATTGAACTTATACCTAAATTTCTTCTCATATCAAAGACTCCATATAGAATGTACACTATTGAGATAAAAGAACTGAAGAAAATGTTACAAGAAAATCTGGATAGGGGTTTTATATGCTTGAGTGCTCACTATAGGGTGCACTGGTCCTCTTCATCAAGAAGACATATTGGTCAATGTGCCTCTTCATTGATTATCATGAACTCTAATTTTTTTTGATTATGAACAAGTATCCCTTTCCATATATAGTTGACTTGTTCGATCAACTTTCTAGGGCCTAGTATTTCATTAAGTAAGAACTTCAGTTGGGATATCACTAAATATAGGTGAAGAAGGAATATATTCCCAATACCCCATTTCGAATGAGGTATAGATACTATAAGTTCATTACAAAACCCTTCAAAATCACTAATAATCCATAAATATTCATGCACTTAATGAATATAGTATTTATATATCACCTTGAAAAATTTATGGTAGTCTTTATATATAATAGTTTGATATATTATAAAAGTAAGGAGGAGTATGAAGAGAATTTGAATAAAATGCCAAAGACTTTGTAAAATGAGAATCTATATGAAAAGTATAGTAAATATGAGTTTTTGATTGAGGATGTATCATTATTTGGATTTTTTATCACTAGAAAAATAATATATTTATACACTTATAAGATAAATTAAATTGTGGTGTGGACCCAACCAACATATGTAACAAATACACATATTTTCCATGGACTAGCTGGTTATTATTGAATATTGGTGAGAAACATATAATGATTGTCAAACATTCTAAACAAGTTGACTTGGAAGGGGTAAAGTTTTTATGGAATAATGAATTTTAAGAGAGTTTAAAGAAATTTTAAAAGAGGCTTATCACTACACCGATCCTCACACTGGCCTCAAGTGTGGAACTTTTTATGGTATACATCAATACTTTAAAGAATGTATTGGGATGTTTACTAATATATAATAATAAAATGGTAGCCTATGCCTCAATTCTATTGAAAGTTCATGAGTATAACTATCCAACACATGATTAGGAGTTTTTTTGTAATTTTCTTCACATTAAAAATATAGTGATATTATCTTTATGGGGAGAATTGTGAAATATATACAGATCATAAGAAACTAAAATATATATTCATGTAAAATGATATTAATATTCACCAATAAAGATGGTTAGATCTGATAAAGGACTATGATTACTCATTCCACTAGAATCATGGGAAAGAAAATATAGTAGAAGATGATCTATGTAGAAATGATTCAACAACCTTATCAGTGATGAGAATTGAGAAGGATCCAATCTTCATAGACTTATAGTGGATGAAAATGTGAATCATAAATAAAGGAACATAATCATTCATTTATCATATTATTGATCAAATATCCCTTCTAGATAAGATAAAAGATTATCAAAGAGATGATGTATAAATACAGAAGAAGGTGGAAGCTATATGAAAATTTAAATCCTAGAATTTCAAAATTGATGAAGAAGGAGTATTAAGATTTGTGTCATGACAATGTATACCATAAAATTATGATTTAAAGAAGGATTTGTTTTAATGATGCACATAGATTGACCTTATCTATCCACCCAAATAACATGAATATATATCAAGATATCCAAGAGACTATTCATGGGTCAATTTTTAGAAGTAGATATCAAAATATACATTAAAATTCTAGGTATGTCATCAGGAGAAGGTTGAAAGGAAAAATTCCAAGGGGAATATGAAACCATTATACATACCAATATAAAAATGGGAAAACATATACATAGACTTTGTCATTGGTATTATGAATATATTGAGAGGAAATAATGATATATGTGTTGTGGTGGATCATATTACAATGACTGTTCATTTCATTGCAATTCAGGAGGACTTCTCACTTGATTAACTTACAAGAATATACATTAGAAAAGAGGTGAGGTTGAAGGAACATCACTATAAATTTTATTTAACCAAGATTTAAGATTTACCTTTATGTTCTGGAAAATTCTATAAAAAGATCTAAACTTTAAATTGAACTTTAGTATGCCTTATCACCCCCAAACATATGGCCAATTCACATGAACAATCCAGAAACATAAAGACATGTTGAGAGAATGATCGATGGAATTCAAAGGATTAGGAGATCAAAATATTTATCTAGTTGATTACTCATATAATAATTATTTCTGCTCAAGAATAGAAATGGATTCATATGAATCCCTTTATGGGAAGAGATGTAGAACACCTGTGTGTTGGTATGAAGTTTGTGATCTCAAGATATTGGGACCTAAATTGGTCAAGGAAATGAAAGAAAAGTTTGAGACCATTTAGTTGGAAATTAGGGATGGTCAAAGTCAATAGAAGAGCTATGCTGATAATTGTCGATGAGACCTGGACTTTGAGGTTGGAGATAAATCATTACTCTACATATCTCTATGGAAGAGATTCATAAGATTTGGGAAGAAGGGAAAACTAAGTCCTAGGTATATTGTACCTTTTTATATTCTTGATCACATCAGAGCTCTGGCCTATCAACAAATACTCCCACTACCCCTTTCTCAAGTATATTCTATCTTCCACATATCCCTCTTGAGGAAGTAAATACCAAATCCATCACATGTACTTAAATTATAGGTGGTATAACTGGAAAATGATCTCTATTATGAGGTGTAGCTGGTGAAGATATTTGACTATTGACATAAAGTTATACTCAAAATGATAACTCATATAGTCAAAGTACTATGGTGAAACCATAAGTATGGGGAGGTGAAATGGAAACCAGAGAAATCCATTAAGAAAAAGTACCCTCACCTATTTTTATCTTAGTATGTAAAATGAAAATATGAGGGTGAAATTTCTTAAGGGGGAAGAATGCAGAAAACCCTAATTTTATCAATAGAATTTCCTTTATGAATATATAATAATATAATATTATATAATGCACCCGCACAACTTGATAGAACTAATATAATTTTATTTTAGTAATTTAAACATTACATTTAAGAATAAAAATTTCCATAATGATTGGAATTATTACAATAGAAAAAAATTGAAATCAATGTAATAATAATAGTAAAATTTGGATTTTCTCGATCCCCAAGAATAATCACACACATGAAAAATGCTGTAGAAATGAAGAAAAATATTAGTAATGCAATATAGATTTTGAAAAATAAAATATAGAACCTTGAGAGAAAAACTAAGAGAATGGAGAATGAATCAAACATGAGGTATTTATAGAATATAGGTACCCCATATGTCCATTTCCAATATGACCATTAGAATAGTAATATAACCATTAGAATAGTAATCCAATTGTTAGGAATAGTAACCTAGTAGTTAAAATTGTAACCGAACCAATGGAAATGAAAAATAATTTTTATATATCTTATAAAATGAAAATATTACATATTTATATCCTAATATAAGTAAATAAATGTTTTAAAAAGGATTAAATAAGTGTTCATATTTTTGTAAAACATATACGTATTTTCATTTTTATTAAAAATATAATTATTTAAAGAATTTTTATTTTTATAAAATAGGTTTATAAATTAATATTATGTTTTATTATAATGATAATATAATTTTATGATACCTTATGTAAATATTCAAGGGGTTATAAAATTGATCACAATATTAAAATATGCATTTTTAAAATAAATGAGGATTTTATTTAAAAAATAAATTTCTCATATTTAAAAAATTATTTTCAAAAAATGGATTTATTTTTTTATCTACATGTCAAAAATGGTTAGGGTGAATTCTTAGTATTCTTCTAAAATAGTTTAATTTTTGGCGAATAGTGAAATATTTTACAATAAGGTATTTAACATTATATGCTAAATACATAATTATTTGATTCATTACTGCTGTAAGAACCCACAAGTTTGAACTCAAAATCATCATATACTATATATAGTCACAAGAATCGATATTATTGGTAGTATTGAGCCAAAGTAATAAACTAATGAATAATATATTAAAAAAACCCCTCCAATCCCCTTTTAAATACCACCCTCACCACCCATTATCCTAAAAAACTTATTAGCCTTGAATCTTACCAAATTTCCACCAAATTAACCTAAATACTCCCAAACACTTTATAGTGTTTATATTCTCACCAAAGTATCCTTAAGGTGAATCCTAATAGGATATAACCAAAAGAAGAGGCAAGATTGTCGACTAATCTCTATCATTTTTATTCTTATTATACCAGCCCCATATGACCCCGATAAACATAAAAATAGTAACATAAGTATCATAAATATACTCATATGTTATTATTATGGTGGGATATCCATCTTATACCCCCTATATTTATTTCATAAAACAAAAAGTTTTTTACAATATGGTTGGTTCAACACCTCCATTAACAAAGTAATTTGTTTTTTTACCACTGCCTTCAAGGATAGTTATAAAAATATTATTAAGGTTAAATATGATTATAATAATTGTTATATAACTTATTTAAAGTTATTTAATGTTTTAATAATAATTTAATTAAATAAAATCAATCTAGTTTGTGATGGTCAGTAAAATGACCTAAATAAACTAACCATATAACATTAATGTTTTTAATAAGTTAATCACCCCTATGATGGAACAAATATTGTATTTTAGACCATTTAGATCTAATGAAATAAATAATACCATTTAATTTCACTTCTGGTGTTATATTTACCATTTTAAATGAACATTAATAATCAACCACAAGTGATCCGACCTTGGTACCATAAAATGAACACCCTCAAAACAATGAAATTAAACATCATATCTCATTGAAATGGTTATAAATGAACATAATAAAATTATAATAAAAAAATATAGATTCAAAATGTTTTGAATTAATTAATTAATTAATTTTATTTTATTATTCAAGAAATTAAATGCAAGTTCATAAAGATTCTAGAACATAAGGAAGAGGATCTCTCCCAACCACCCTATTTTCGTTGGGGTTATAATTTCTCTCTATTACCTCACTTAATCAATCTAATAATATTATTTAATTATTCTATATTTTGTATATATGTCCCACACACATATAAATTTCTTGATTCATATTTCTGTTATAGGTATATACATGCTTCAAAAGGTCCCCTTCTCATCTTCTCTCGATAAGAAAACCTGAATAAAGGGAACTTTTCTATTTATTACCCCATTAAAAGTATCACTACATAAAATGTTTTAAACCAATCATGTTTTATAAAATTTATCATTTTACCATGGAATTTGTTTTATTGCATTTATGGTTTTAGGGAAATTATTATGCCCTTACCTTCTTTAAATACTCATTACCCTTTTTACTAAAGCCCTTCTTAAGTGGTACATTTCCAAAAGGATATCTCTACTATTTTTAATGTTTTATTTTTAATTGGAAATGATTTCACAGGAACTATTATTATGAACATAAAATAATTATTAAATGTATTCTTTCATTGAAACCCATGTGATATTCCATCCGGTTATTCTTTATAACCTGGTTATGCATCCCATTTCTTTCCATGGGTAATTCTTACGTTTTTGCCTTATAATTTATTTCCATTTTTGGAACATATAAGAATGTAAATATTATGATGGGTGTGACTATATAGTTCTTCAATTCATTGGGTAATTGTTTTTCCTCATGTGACGATATGTATGGGATGAGAGAGTGAACCTAATCCATGAGGGGACTCAGTCTACCATGTGATATTGTCATAAAAGTGAGCCTTGAAATATGATTATGTCATGTTTTATGAAATTTCCACTTCTCTATGTTTCCATGATCTTATGATTCCATGTTCTTTATGTTATTATTCCATATGATTATTCACAGCCCTTATATTTTATGATATCATGTTATGCCATATGACTCACATGTTATGCCTTGTTATAAAGTTTATTCCCTTAATGGGATTTATAGATAACCCATTTCATTTATGTATTCCCTGGGTTATACTCTGTAATTTTAATATCTCTAAGGGATTTATGAGATTATTAATAATAATAAAATAAATATATCATGTTTTAGTTTTTTGATGTATTATTAACCTAGTCTTCTAAATACACTAGAGATCACGATCTTTGGGTTGTATTTATTGGATATTTATATTAAAAATCATGTAATAATATGTGTAGAAGGATTGAGTATATATAATTTTTATCAGATTAAGGTAAAATTATTTTTTGGGATTATGAATAGAATAATTTAGTGATAACCCTAGGTATAATTCTATGTATAATATAATATCCTAAAATTTTGGTGAAGTATATAGAAAGTGGTTTCCAAGAAATTACATCCTTGTTTGGATACTATAAGTGGATGTGGATTTGGAATGGTTTCACCTATGAGTAATAAAACTTAAAATGGTACATTTGGTATTAACTTGAACATAATTTGGTTCATAATAAATAAGCCTTTCTATACAACTGATTTAATACTACCCAGGTATATACTTTGGAAAAAATCACAAACACTTTACGAACCATTATGAAGGAATAGAATGGATTTTTGGGTTTGAAAACCAAATAGGAAAATTACCATAGAGAACCTAGATTAAAACCTAGAGACTGATAATTTATGATATAATTTTAATTTATATGTTATTCCTTATATTTTTGTAATTTCCCTTTTTATATAATTTTTTGTTCGAGTATTATCTTCCCTATTTTAATTTTTTTTATGGTGGTAAATAGGAGGAACCATGACAAAAACCAATATAATAGGCAATGTGATGATTTTTCAAAATATATTCCTAACCTTTTGGGAGTGAGAGATGAGAACTTCATTAAAGTACTGGGCTAGATTACTCAATTTACAAATGAAAACTTGAATTTTTTGTAACAACTTCCTTCTCCTAAGAATGAGAAAGTTTTGATCGAATCCTTTATGTGAAAAATTACTAATACCTTTAGTGGATATTATGATCCCCTCATATTGGAATAATGAATTAAATATATTGAGTAGATATTAACTATCCACCGATGCTCTATGTAAGGATCCAGACCCTAGCTGCACGGAGCTGGTGCCAAAATATGTTGTGTAATTTTTTTTGAAAAAGAAACTGAATAATTAAATAAAATATTAAATATATCGAAGATCTTTACTAGTATAGGTTTTGGAGAATTAGATAAAAACATTAAATTTCCACAAAACTAACTAAAACAAATTTAGAGATCTACCACCACATAGAAAAATAAAATTCTGATAAATGTACTATACCTGTAAAAAGAAATTAAACATAGGGTGATAATTTAAAGTGATCAGTAAGGGGTTTTAAAAAAAATTAATAAATTCTAAAAAAACATTTACTTGAAACAAATTACATCCTTTAAAATCATTTTTTAAAATAAAACTTCTTTTTTAGGACATGTCATCATCATTTCTCAAGAGTTACTAAAAACATTTTTAGGAGAAAAATATGATCAAGAATTACTATACTGAATTTAAATGCTATAAATATAATGAATTATTAAAATATGTATACATTTGAACAAATGTACATGAAATACTTCTTAAATCTAGATAATGACCAGCCATAAATTATCCATAACCCACTAGGGGTGCATATAAAAATTTTCTAATGAAATAATACTTGTTCAGATTTGGTACATAAGACAAAGGTTCTTAACTATGGGTATTTTACTAGTCGAATAACCACATGAATTACCAACTACCAGCTTCATATTGAGGAAATTCACAATGTGGGACATTATAATAATACTATCAAGGCCTCGTGCTAAGACTATAAATAACCATTTTGTCAAGGCCTTGTGCCAAGACAATAGATTGTCTAATGAGACCTACCAATGCATCGAGGGGATATAGTGGGACCCGCCCGTCAGTTACTAAGTCCAATTCAATCTTATAGGGAATTTATAATGCGAGACTTCATAATAATACTGTCAAGGCCTCATGCCAAGACCATACATAAACATTTCGTCAAGGCCTTCTGGCAAGACACTAGTTTGTCTCATGAGACCTGCCGATGCACCAAGAGGCTATAATGGTCCTCACCCATCACATATTAAGTCCAATGCATTCCCCATATGTATAATAAAAATATGACTTTAAATCAAAGTGTGACATACCACTTCTATTTTTTTAAATATTAATCGTAGATAAATATAATGATAAATTCTTGAGGTACATAATCTTTAAACAATATAAAGTGTCCCATAACACATTGAAAAGTTTAATTCTTAATCCAAATAATATTATAAAAATATTAATTCCATAATTGAAATAAATTTATTTATTTTAAATGCACAAATAAAAAGGATAATGAAGTAAATGCATGCATGATCTCTAAAATACATTTTTCACATAAAATTATAAATAATAATCTTAAATAAAACATTTTAATTCTTGAATAAATCCATGTGCTTGATAATCTTGAAATTAAAACTTAAAATTAATTTGAAACCATGAGCTTATTATAAATTAAAGTCATGTTGATGTTACATTTTACACATGACCATGACTTTATGTAGATGTGAAATCCTTAATTTTAATATAACATGATGACATGTCGTGCACATTTTTTCGAAAAACACAATGATAAGAATTATAAAACGGCAATAAACATCTTATCCTTTATGTGTGTGTGTACATATATATACCATGAATTTAATTTCTAAAATAAAATAACTTAATGTTTTCCATAAGTATATATATATAAACATTTATATTAGTATTTTTAATACTCTAATTCACGGGATAAATTTATATTTAATGAGAAATTTGATAAAAATATCTGTATTTAAAAAGAGTTAAAACATAGCTTAAAACACATAAAAATAACCATTCTCATATGAATATAAATGAAATCAAGTATATATATATATAAACAATAATCGTACATGAAATTATAATTATATATAAATATATAAACATTGACCATCATGAAAATTCACTTATTCACAACTAAATTTCGTAACACATACTCTTTGCATAATTATGTGGAATACTAATTTGTCATTCACATATTTAAAAATTTCATTCATAACCCATAAAAATCCATTTAAACATAGTTTTTGTTGATGTAAAATTTATTTAATTCACATTATTATGTGTGTAATGTCATGAGTAATCTTTGTTATGGCCATATTTTGATAAACATAATTGACATGTATATACATGGTTTTTGTTTCATAAAATTTGAAATTACCAACTCTTAATTTCTATATGTATACATAAATTAAATATGACACTTGAATAATTTCTTTAAATAAATGATGATGCTTAATTATGAAACAACCTTGATCTTAAAATTAATTGTAAACAAAATCATGAATTAGAATTTCTAGGAAGGAACTTGAATTCATATAATAATCACACAAACATATATATATATATATATATATATATATAAATACTTATAGAATTGAAAATAATTTTATCCCATATTTTTTCACTCAAAAAATATAAAAATTTTATATGTTAATGTATATATATATATTTAGTTGACATGGAATATACAACATTCATCATCACAGAATAAAAAAACACATGTTTGAGAAAAACATCGATAAATGAGAATTTTCATTAACAAAACTAACATGATATAAATTTAAAACATAGAACTTTGTTAAACACATATATATAAGTATAATAATTGTTTTGATATATTAATTTGAAACAATTATCCTTAGGAGTAATTATAGTTTTTGTGGCAAAACCCGTTACACAAAAATGATTTAAATTTAAACCTAATAACTATACTCTATTACATTATTAGTTCAGAAAATAATTAAACATAATTAGATAGATATACATACACACACACACACACACACATATATATATGTATATACACCCTTTAAAATAAAATATGAATTGTATAACCAAATAAAAAAATATGTTGATTCCTTATAGTTCCATACTTAAAATAATTGTTGCAATAATTTGTAAACATGTAGCTTAAGAAAATGGTCTCTTACATAGATTTGAAATACCATTATTCATAACTAGATTATTTATAAATTATAGAAACACCTACACACACTTAAGTTTGAAAAATTATTTATACATACATAATAATAATTAATAAACAACAGTCCTCTTACAAATATATTTTATTGAATTATAATTTGAATCAAATATTCCATTACCAATAAAAATGTCAAATAAATGAATTATTTGAAAATAAAACAAATGAACAATCCCCTAAATATAATATTCAAAAAATAAAATTCAAAACTGAAATAATGCTTGGTTTTGAATCTAGGAAACAAAAAAATGTTCACAAAAATATTTTACCTTACACAAACATAAATTAAAAATTCAAAATAATTCTTTATTTAATTTGAGCACTAAAATATGTTTCCATTAACTAAAATAAAGAACCCAAATAATAAATACACTTTTTACAATAGTTTCTAGAACCAGATGAGGGTATAATGTGTCTTCCTTCTTAAAGAATATCGAACCAAAGATAAGAAATAGAGATGGGTTTAGCTTTGGAAGAGTCTTCCTCACAAAGATGAATTTGAGTTCTCATATGCATAAAAACACTTATATAAATACATTACATTAACATAAGATTATCTGAGAATCTTTGTGGAAATAAAGGTGACAAAAAAAAAGAAACTAATCCTATGTGAGATTCAGTTCATACCAAAAATAGAAGAGGTGAAAAGTTTCAATCAATTTCTGATAATATTATAAAAAAACACACACATATATATGATAATCGGACTGAATTGACAGAACAAAAACAAATAAAAAATAGTATATGACAAAAGGACTAGGATATGATTAATTAATAAACCTTAAACAATAGATTGATAGTGAAATCAGTGGAGGAAATCAATATACACACACCAATACGAAAAAAACTACACTTCTAAACAAAAACATCTACCTCACACTAGGTCAGAGAAATCGGAATCCCTAACTGCAACCAAGACATGACAATGCCATTCAGAACACCACATATTTTGTCATACTATTCTAGTTCACATCAATCCTCACTGGTAGCCGATCCTAGAACCTCAACTTGATCTTAAACCCTCGACCCAGACTGTAACTAGTCTCTCTTGTAGAAGCCATCACGAATCAGATCAACATGGCGTGAACCTAAAACAGCGCCTCGGCTTCGACCACTGTACGACTCGACTTCCTCATGACTGATCGAGCTCCTGAATAATGTGAGAACACCCTACAATTCTACCTATATCCAACTGCTCGACCTCCCCTATTCTTAATGAAACCCTATCAAAACATGATTTTCATCCTCTATTATTTTAAACATTTATTATTATTATTAATTTAATTTAATTTATTTTATAAAATTGAATTTAAATTTTTAGTTAAACAAAATTACAAATAATTTTAGACATATATTTTACATTTGAAAAATAAGTTTTACTTTAAAATAAATTAATAAAAATTTATTAAATTTTATCGTTAATTCAAAATTTTATTCTCATAATTCAAGATAAAATTTATAACCACATATTATTTTAACATATAAAATAAAATATGTATAATTTACAATAATCTATAAACTTTTACTATTTTTTAGTAATAATAATATTATAAATAATTTTTTGTATTTTGTAATGTATTGATTTAGTCGTATTTTATAACAAATAATTATGATTTCATAAGAATATATAATTATACACAACTCTTTGTTAAAACTATTTTATTAAATAACTTTAAATTATGTTTTTTTATTGAAAACAAAAAATTAACCATATTAAATTTAAATTAATTTTAATTTGAAAACTATTAATTATAATTTTTATAATTGGCTTATAATAAAATTAATTAAAAAAATTCATTTCAATTATTTTTTCTAAATAAAAACGTTTCATAAATTCTTTTAATAATTTACAAGTCCACTTAAAAAATATTTTTATAATAAAACTAAATTTATATTTTTTTGGGGTGTTACACTCAGAACATGATAAAGTCATGCTGACTATCTATCATCTTGAAGGATAGTCAGATATGGTATGGAAAATGATCAAGAACATAGAGTCAAAAGAGGAAAATGATTCCCTAGAATGGGAAGGATTCAATAAAATATTTTGAAATAAATATTTTCCCTAAAATATTCATTATAAAATAGAGAGGTAGTTCCTTAGACTAAAGTAAAAGAAATTGAGTCTATTATTACATAGGAGACAAACTTGACAAGGCTTGTGCAATATATATCCAACGCAATGATCAACACTGAAACAAAGGAGGAACTCTTATTTAGTGTATTAAATCTAATTCTATTAAAGTATTTGGAAATTAAGAACATTAATAACTATGAAGATATTATCCATTTTACCCTTAAGTTTAATATGGATATTAGTGGCTCTAAATAGTATAGCGGGGATTTAGATAAAAAGTTTAAAATGAATTTTTATTTATGAGTATCAACAAATAAATATCATGGAGTAAAAAAAACCTAATATCCTACGTGTCAAAAATGTGGGAAGAATCATCCTATAAACTATCACAACAGAACCTTGAGATGCTTAAAGTTTAGAAAAAATGGAATTAGGATAATAAATACTAAATATAGATGAATAAATTCCGTAATACAATAGAAGAAAAGAAGGTTCAAATCAACACTCAACTTGTGGTATAGTGTTTCAACTGCAAAAAAAATGGTAATTATGGGAACCAATGCATTACACCAAGGGTTGTAGGAGATAATCAATGAAAAAACCTCCAAGGCCTAGAGATAAAGGGAATATACTTTCATTATTCCTGAGGTAGATCCCTACAATGATTTGGTGATAGATATGATGGTTATTCATTTAAGAATAGTGAACATACTTTTTTTATTTTGTTTCTACACATTATTTTATATCTTGTAAGTTTAGTAGAAAAATTTAAAAATCACCTCAAAACATGGGGTTTGAGTTATCTATATGGACAAAATATGGGTAAATTATTGCATCCCAAGTATATAACTCCTCCCTGATCAATGTTTTTTAGATTAAACATCCCAAAAAATATTTAGATACTTACTTTAGTAGAGTTTTATTCAATATTGTTAATGGATTGGTTTTCCTTATATAATGACAACATCAATTGTCACGATATGAAGATCACTCTCCACATCCCGATTCATCCTCTTATTTTATTCAAGTGTAAGGAGGATGATTAATATTTTTTGAAATATTCTTATCAAGCATGGATATTATATCCTTATGATCAATAATATTTATCATAAATAATTTTTAAAAAGGAGAGAATAATTCTTGAAGATATTTCCTTTATGAGCTATTATACTAATGAGTCCCCTAAAGAATTTCCTAGTCTTCCTCCTGACCAAGAGGTTGAGTTATCAATTGAAATTATTCCTGGATTTCTTCCCATATCTAAAACTCCTTATAGAATGCCAAATATTGAGTTATGAAAACTAAATAAATAGTTACAAGAGAATATGGATAAGGGTTTTGTATTCTGGATTTCTTCAACATGGGGGTATGCTAGTCCTCTTCATCAAGAAGAAGGATGAGCCAATGTGAATCAACATTTATTATCACGAACTCAACAAAATCATGATAAATAACATGTATACCATACCACATATAGTTTAATTTTTCGATCAAATACATGGGTTATAATATTTCTTTAAGGTGTACCTTTGGTTGGGATATAACTAATTAAATGTAAAGAAGGAAGATATTCTTAGGAATTCCTATGAAATGAGGTATGCAGACTATAGTTCCATAGTGATAACCTTCAAACTCATTAATTCTCCAAAAATATCCTTGGATATAATGAATATATTATTTAGATATTACCTTGAAAAATTTATGGTAGTCTTTATATATGATATTTTTATATACTCCAAAATAAAGGAGGAGCATTAGGTGTATTTGAATACAATGCTAAAGACTTTGCAAAAGGAGAAGCTATATGAAAAGTAAAGTAAACATGAGTTCTTTATGGAGGACGTATCATCATTGGGGAATTTTATCACCAAAAAAGGAATATTTTTAGACCCTTTTAATATAAAGGAAATTGAGGAGTGACCTAAACCAACATCTGTAATGGAGATCAATAATATTTGTAGACTAGGTGGGTATTATAGATGATTTGTGAGAAACCTCTCAAAATTTTCAAACTTTATAAATAATATGACTTAGAAGGGGGGTAAATTTTATCTATAATGATGAATGTAAATATAGTTTCAAGGAATGGAAAATAGGATTATCATTACACCATTCCTAACACTCTCAAGTGGGGAAATTTTTATGGTATACATCGATGCTTTAAAGAAGGGATTGAGCTCTATACTAATACAAAATAATAAAATGATATACTATGCCTCAAGGTAGTTGAGAGTTCATGATCATAAACATCCAATGAACGATATAGAGTTGGATGAAATAATCTTCACATTTAAAATATATAATTAATATCTTTATGGGGATAAGTGTGAAATATATATAGATAATATGATCCTCAAATATATATTCACACAAAAGGATATTAATATTCACCCATGAATATGGTTAGATATCACCAAGAACTATAATTCTCTATCCATTACCATCATAGTAAAGGAAAAAAAGTGAAATATGCTATAATTAGAAAGGATTCAACAACCTTATCAATGATGAGAATTGAGAAGGATCCAATCTTCTTATAATTATAGAAGAAGTACATGGGAATCATGAAGGAAAGAACATCATAATTCATTTCATA
This sequence comes from Viscum album, assembly GCA_963277665.1. NCBI lineage: Eukaryota > Viridiplantae > Streptophyta > Magnoliopsida > Santalales > Viscaceae > Viscum > Viscum album. The sequence goes on from OY728126.1 coordinate 1,151,996,835, forward strand.
AATGATATATCAACCATCCCTTATAGATTAGATAAAGGATGATAGAAAATATGATGTGTAAATAAATAATATGGTGGAAGCTATAATGAAAGGGAAATCCTCAAATTTCAAAATTGATGAATAAGTAGTAAGATTTGTGCCACGACTATGTGTACCTTCAAATATTGAGATAAAGAATTAGTTTTTTAATGATGCACATAACTCGACATTCTACATCCACCCAGAGATAATGAAGACTTATTGAGATATTCAAGATCACTATTGGTTGGCCAATTTGAAGAAGCAAATCAAAAAATATACATTAAAATTCTTGGTATGTTAACAGGTGAAGGATAAAAGGAAAAATTCCAAGGGGATGCTACAACCATTATACATACCTATATGGAAATAGGAAAACATCACCATGGAATTTTTCATTGGTCTTACAAATAAATTAATAGAAAATAATTCTATATGGGTTATGGTGGATCATCTTACAAATACTATCCATTTATCTAAAATTTGAGAGGACTTATCACTTGAATAACTTACACGGATATACATTAGAGAAGTGGTGATGCTGAAAGAACACCACTGTCAATTATATTTGACTGAGATCCAAGATTTACCTCTAAGTTCTCTAAAATCCTCTAAAATGATCAAATCACCTAATTTAATTTTAGTATGTATTATCACAACAAAATTTATGGCCAATATGAGTGAACTATTCATACACTAGAAGATATATTGAGAGCATTATCGATAGAATTCAACGGAGTATGGGATCATCATATTAACCTGGTCGAGTTTTCATAAAATAGTAGTTCACACTTAAGAATAAAAAATGGATTTATATGAAGTAATTTATGGGAAGATATGTATAACACCCATGTGTTGGGATGAAGTTGGTGAATGCAAGCTACTAAGACCTAAAATGGTCAAGGAAATGGTAGAAAAGGTCAAGACCATTCAGTAGGAAATCAGGGCTGATCAATGTTAATAGAAGAGTTATGCTAACAATTTTCAATGAGACCAAGAGTTTGAGGTTGGAGATAAAGAATTTCTATGCATATCTCCATGGAAGAGAATCATGATATTTGTGAATAAGGGAAAGCTACGTACTAGGTATATCAACCCTTTTCAGATTCTCTATCTCATTGGAGCAATGGATTATAAACTAACACCCCCACCAACCATTTATCAAGTATACAATGTCTTCCATGTATCCCTCTTATAGAAGTACATACTGTATCCCTCACATGTACTGAATTAAAAGGCAGTAAAACTAGAAAATGATCTCTCTTATGAGGAGTAGTTAGTGATGATCTTGGATTATGAGGATAAATTTATAATCAACAAGATAACTCACCTAGTAAAATAACTATGGTGAAACCATAAGTATAAAGAGGAAAAATAGTAACTAGAGGAATGTATTAAGAAGAATTACACTCACATATTTTCACCTTTTTATGTAAAATTAAATTTTGAGTGTGAAATTTATTAAGGGGGGGGGGGAAGGTAATAACCCATAATTTTTTCAATGGGATTTCTCTTTGGAATATATAATAATATAATACTATATAATTCACCTACACCACACGATAGATCCAATACCATTTTATTATAATAATTTGAACATTAAATTTTTAGAATAAGAATGTCCATAAGAACTGGAAGTATTACAATGGGTAAAAAAATAGAAAATAAAAAAATAGTAGTAAAATATGGATCTTCTTGATCCCCAAAAATAATTGCACTCATGAACAACACTATAGAAATGAAGCAGAATATTAATAAGCAATATACATTTTAAAAATTAAAATATAAGACCATGATATAAAAAATAAGTGAATGAATAATTAATGAAACATTAGTTATTTATAGAATATAGGGATCCCATATAGATATTACAAATATGACCATTGGAATAATAATCTAATTTTTGGAATAGTAATCCAACTGTTATGAATAGTAAACTGAAAGTTAAAATAGAAAACTCACCCATAAAAATGTAAAAAATATTTAAATATCTTATAAAATTAAAATATTTCTTATTTAAATCATAATACAAGTAAATAAAAGTTTTAAAAATGATTAAATAAGTGTTTGTATTTTTGTAAAACATTTTTTTTATTTTTATAAAAAATATAATGATTTAAAAGAAAGTTTATTTTCATAAATTGGGTTTATAAATTAATATTTTATTTTATTATAATGATAATAAAAAATTATGAGACCTTAATTAATTTTTTATAGGGTCATAAAATTGATCATAATATTAAAATATGTATTTTTAAAATAAATGAGGATTTTATTTAAAAATTATATTTCTGATATTTATAAAATTATTTTCATAAAATGTTTTTTATTTTTTTAATCTAAATGTCTAAAAATAGTTAGACTGAATTTTTGGTAGTTTTATGAAATAGTTGAAGTTTTTGTGAATAGTGAAATATGGTACAATAAGGTATTTAACATTATATGATAAATACATAAATTTTTATTCATCAATGATGTAAGAACCCACTAGTTCAAAATCACATGCATAATTTTCTATATCTATTCATAAGAATCAATGCTTTTAGTAGTCTTGGGCCAAAAATAATAAACTAATGAATATAATATTCAAAACACCCCTCTCTACCCCTTATAAATACAACCCATTTTTTCCCCTTCTCCTCTTAACTTATTAGCCTTTAATCTTTCCAAATTTCTACCAAATTCCCATAAAAAGACTCTCCCCATATCATATTTCTTCTGTTATCATCAAAATACATTTTCAAGGAGCCCTAATGTTTAGCCTAATAAGATATAACCAAAAGAAGAGGTAAGATTCTCGACTAATATATTACAATTTTATTATTTTTCTACCACCCACCATATGATCCATTTATAACTAAAAATAGTAACATAAGTATCCTAAATATACTGATATGTTATTATTATGGTGGAATATTTTACTTATAACCTCCCTTATTTTTTCCCTAAAATGAAAACATTGTTTATAATATAGTTGGTTCAACACCTCCACGAACAATATACTTCATTTTTCATCACCTCCTTCAAGGATGGCTATAAAAATATTTTTATGGTTAAATATGATTATAATAAATTTTTTATAATTATTTAAAGTTCTGTAATTTTTTAAAAATCAATTCATTCAATAAAACAAATCCAGTTCATGACGGCCAGTAAAATGACCTTAATAAACTAACCACACAATGTTAACATTTTTACTAAGTTAATCATACCTATTTCATGAAACATATGGGTATTTGAGACCATTTAAATTTATAGAAGTAATTGAATACCATAAAATTTCAATTATGTAGTTTAAGTCCCATTTTACATGAAATTCAATAATTATCCACAAGTAATCCGACCTTGGAACCATAAAATAAACACCCTTAGAACAATGAAATTGAACATTATATCTAATTTAAATGGTTATAAATGAACATAATAATATTATAATAAATGAAATATATATAAAAAATATTATTAATTATCTAATTAATTAATATAATTTTATTATTTTGGACATTAAGTGTAAGTGAATAATGATTATGGAATATAAGGTAATAGATCTCTCTAAACCACCCAATTTTCTATAGGGTTATACTTTCTCTCACTTATCTCAATTTATCACTCTAATATTATTATTTACTTATAATATATTGTGTGTGTGTGTGTGTATATATATAACCCACACATGTATACCTATATTAATTTATATTTTCTTTATGAGGATATACATGTTTTAAAAGGATCCCATATCTATTTATCTTGATAAGAAATCTCAGATAAATGAAACTTCTCTATTTATTACCCCATTTTATGTGTCACTCCATAAAATGTTTTAAACCACTGTTGTTTTATAAAATTTATCATTTTATCATTATTTTTTTATTATGTTTCTAGTATTATGGAAATTATTACGCCCTTACGCTCTTTGAATTCTAATGACTCTTTTCTCTAATAACCCACTTAAATTGTTCATTTCCATAGGGGTTTCTATACTCTATTTCAAGTACTCATTTTATTTGGTCATAATTTATCATGATCTATGATTATGAATGCCCAAGAATTATTAAATCCGTTATTTCATGGAAACCCTTATGATATGGAACATTGTTATGATTTATGACATGGTTATGCAACCCATTTCATTCCATAACTAATTATTATGTTTATATATTATAATTTATTTCCTTTTATGGAACACATAAGTATGTATATGATATGATGGATGTTACCAAATAGAAAATCAATTCATTTGTTAATATTTTGGTCTCATGATATGGTATGTAAGGGATTATAGAGCGAGCCTAATCGAATGGGGGACTCTATCCACCATGTGATTTTATCATGGTCATTAGCCTTGACTTATGATTTTGTCATGTTTTATGTTGCTAAAACATTCCTATGTTATCATGATATTTTGATGGCATGTTCTTTATTTTGACCTGGATGGCCCAAAGGCCTTCATTTTTATTGATTTTTGATAACCCCCATTTCAAGGGATGAGGGGAAACCTTACCAAGACCACAGGCTTAAAGATTGCATGGTCCGTAGGCTTAAGATATTACATGACCCAAAGGTCTTAGGGAATTCAACCAGACTATAACTATAAGGAATTGCCCTCTCCAGCATCTACGTTGTTATGGTAGGTCTCCAACTTCACAAGTACATCTAGCTAGGCTTCCCTTGCAAGCACAGAATGGTCCCGATGGTATAACCATACCCTCTCATTCCTCCAAATCCATTTGGTTCTGCTCTAGTGAGTGCAATTTCTCTGAATCCTCCTCTAGGGATGCTCTTTTTATTTGTAGAGTCTGTCTGGGGTAACTACAATGATCATGTGGCTTAAAGGCCTTAAGGTGGCCCGAAGGACTTAAAGGTTTCCTGAAAGCCTTACTGACCTAAAGTCCTAGGTGGCCTGAATGCGTTAAGGACTCCATGCCCAAACCGGTGGCCCAAGGTGAATAGTTCTGGCTACTACAATACTGAATAGTACATGATACAGTACTACTACAGTACCTGCTATAGTACCCACTACAGTGCTGCTATAGTTATTGCTATAGTACTGATACAATACCTAGAAAATATGCCTCTGCCTGGTTTCAAATCTGGGTCTCGTGGATGCACTTAAGGAGTCCTCACCAACTGGACTGAGGATCATGTGCCATGTTCTTTATTTTGTGCTCCCAATTGATTATTCAAAATACTTATCATATATTATATCATGTTATACTACTTAACTAACATGTTATGTCTCATTATGATTTATTCCCTTATTGGGATTTATAAATCATCCCTTTTATATATTCCCTAGGTTAGACTATCTATTTTTAGAATCTTGAAGGGATTTAAGAGCACATTAAATAGAATAAAATAAATATGTCATGATTTAGTTTATTTCTGATGCATTATTAACCTAATCTATCAAATACAACAAGAATCACAATCTTTGGGAAATATTTGGTGGATGTTTATGTTTAAAATCATGTAATATTATGTGTAATGGTCTTGGGTTTCTATAATTAATTCATAAGGTGCATTGATATATTTCATAAGTCTAATTAAGGAATTGATAAAATAATGATATAATTCATACAGGGTTGACATCATTCATGTCTCACATCCATACTCAATTTCTTATATATAAGGAACATTTCCATACAAACACATTAGTGATTTCATAATGTTAAACCATTTATTTGGTTACTTAATAATCCTGAATGGGATTCATAATTGATATTGTTAAAACATAAAAGTTATAAGAGTAACACAATGAGTTTTGTAAATGTAAATTATTTATCAACTGATTAAGGACATTATTGAATCAAGTGTTGATTTAATTTATTTGGATTAAATATTTAATTAAATAAAAAATATTTAAATAATATTAAATCCTAATTTGGAAAAGGTTAATGTATGGATTTTGAGTTTTTTTTTACTTTATTAAAATATTTAATCAATGAAAATGGGTTATTTTTAATATAGACTACCAAATAATAACATTATCAAACACTCACATGTACACACACACACACACAATGAAATAGAATTGTAGAGGATTGTATATTTTAAGTTATTCCCAATCTAATTTATTAACTACTTAACGTAGGATGTGAATAGAAATTTAAAATTGATTATTAAACCAAACTTTTTCTTTTATCATCTATTTAATGATAACCACATGATTTGATTGACTCTCTTAGGTCATATTTCCACATAGATTCTAGAATGAAATCTAAATTTCCACTATCTAAAGATAATAACCAAGGGTAGTTATATAATCATTGAGGGAATGATTTCCCAATCAACCAATGATACATGAATTTATTGTATAGTTTCTTGATATTAAAATGCATCACTTGTGGTAATTAAATTATTAATTATTGATGAGGAATATAATATTTTTTTTTTCAAATTGGGTAGGAGGATATAATTTATGAAAAAAGGAAACAATACCAATATTTCTATTTAAATATGGCCTCCCATCGAATGCATATGGGATGCTTATGGGGGATGAAACTAAAGACACGAGATGGAATGAAGGTTCCAATGCTGGAAAATAAAGATTCACATCATGAAAAAATTAAATTAAGTGAACCAAATATAGGACATAAATTAAATAAAAACACAAAATAGGGGTCCATACATTTTATGGTGTGATATGACTTTCATGATGTGAGTGTTTTTGGACAGACCCAGTAAAGAAATTTTCTATGGGGTTTTCAATAGAAGTAAATAAAATAAATGGATTGGGAAGACATTAAACATGAAGGGGGACCCTTGAATAATAATGGTATGAAATTATGATAAACTAAACACAACATGATCCCCATGTATGTATGTAAATAAAGATCTACATTTATGTTTCTAAGTACAATTATTAAGATCAAATCTTGGGGAGAGAAGCTGTGCTATGTAGGGTCCTCACCATTCTTTATCTCCACTTTCTTCATGATTTATTTGTATTCTTTCCTTCCTCTTTGCTTCTTCATAAATAGTATGAGAGGGTAATTCCCACATTTTGATAGGGTAATATATCTGAAGGGGGAATGTTATTTTATATTTATTTCTTTATTTTAGTTTATGTATTATGGTTGCTATAATTTGGAATAAAACACCCAATATCTTTCTTTTCCTTTTATAATGAACATTAATATTTGAATCTGAAAGAAATATTCAATTTAGAAACTTATTATCCTAATTGAGGCATGAAAATTATCTAATTTAAAGTAAACAGGTTTAAAATTGGTATCAAAACAAACTCGATTCAGTGAAATGCTAAATTACCTATCCATGGGAAAAGGTGAGTTGCCACATCAAAGAGGGGATTCCATGACCCTTGAATCTAACTCAACTCATATCTGACACTAATAATAAATACTAAATTTAATTTATAAATCCAATTGCACCTAAACTCTAAAACTAAAAAACCCCATCACACTTTCAAAACCTAATTTCAAAATAATCAATCTACTTTGATTTCTTCTCCCTCATTCTTTAAACTGATTTCAGAACTCAATATGTTTCTTTTACCCTAATTCAAATTAAATAAATAATTTTTTTAAACCTAAATAAACTAATTAACCATATTATGGGTTTGAACTCAAAATTTCTACATATTATATTTTTAATTAATTATTTACTCTTGTTTTATTTTTTTATAAATTTGTTTTTTCGTTAGTCTCATAGGGAAATAACTATTCCCTATGGTCCAGTAAAAACTGGTGGATTTGATAGGGATGGTTGAAAGTTAGTTTTAGTTTTTTAAATTGTAATTTTAATTTATTTATTTTATTTCAATTTTATATATTTTATGTTAGATGTGTTCATTTTGTGGATTTTAGGATTTTAATTTTTATGCATAACCGTTACACTTGAGAAAAAGTAAATAAACCCTTATGTTCAATCTGAATCCATAAAAGAGCCTGATAAATAATAGTACTATGACCATGGTGGGATCATAAATCAATCATGTTTCTAGGTTTCTATAAATATATCTAGGGCTTTGTATACTAACGGGTTATGGGAAACCATCGAACACATGACTGCAACGGAGCATCATGGCACCTCTAGTTGTAGAAAATCATATCGAGATCAAACCTACCATCATACATATGATCTTGAATAACGTACAATTCACTGTACCACCTCATAAAGAATTGGATTAACATCTAGGAAGCTTGATTGAGATCTATGAAACCTTTTAATTCCAGAACATATCTAATGACATGGTAAGGCTTCAAATATTTATATTTTCATTGAGGGATCAATCTTGTGAGTAGATTTAGAGTTTTCACAATCATTCCATCACTACATGGGGTGATTTGGAAAGGAATTTTCTCACCCTCTTATTCCTATATTCTAAGTAGATGGATATACGACTAAATATTATTAACATTAGTCAATTTGAGGATGAATCATTCTAATTTACTAAGGAACATTTAAAGGATATGACTCGTAAATGCCTTTATTATAGTATAGAACTATGTTTATTAACAAGAACTTTATAAAAAGGACTTATGTAGGGTGATAGGTTAATTTTAGACATTGAGAATGGTGGGTCGCTGATGAAGAAATCCCTTATGGATTGATATAGACTACTAGATAAAATGGAAATCAATAGCTTCAAGTGTAATGGTAAAGGTAAACAATAGATAAGAATCCATATGGTGGAAAATAATAGGTGAATTATGGCACAAATGGATTCATTGAAAAAAATATGGGCACCAGGATGGGCTAGAAACAACAACCCCTAGGTATATGTAAAAAAGAAGTAATTTATGGTGATTAAAATAATGGTAATAAATTCCATGGTTGGTGTTTATAATAACCACAAGAAGAAGGATATTAACAAAGTCTATAGATATATTAATAACAATAACCCAAGGGACCACACTAATAATTCCAGTATATACTTTGGAAGAGACACGGGTTTTATTCATGACCATAACATGGGTGGTAATCAAATGTATAAAGGAATACTCAAGGAACTAAAATGATTCATTGTAAAATATGGAGTATAAGGTTGGGTAAATTTCTGAATTACTTAGAAAGAGTCCATGAGGAGCATTACCTGGATTCCCCGAATTGCACCCATGTGAAGATTTGAAATTCATTTATCTGATGAGTGGAAAAGTCACTCAGGATCACCCCAAACCAATAAAAGTGAAAGAAGAAAAGTAAGAAGATCTATAAAATAGTTAGGAACTAGTATATGAATAATATATAAAAGAAAAACCACCACAATTCAAGTAAAGGATTCATTTTATCGAGTGACTAGAAAAAGTGAAGATCAATGTACAAAAAAGTAAATTTTGGAAACAATTTAAAAAATTGCATATTAATATACCTTTTATATATTCTCTTATATCAAACTATAAAAAATTATGGATGAGTTGGTGACCAAAAAGAATAATCTGGAGGAAATTATCACAATTCTACTCACATGGGAGATTTCAATGGTGGTATCAAATAACCCACCTAAAAAGAAAAAATATCCAGGTAGTTTTTTGATTCGTATCTTTATTGGATCTAATAAATTTTGAAAATACTGATGTACCTTAAGTGAGAGTCTCAATATCACGACATACAAAACATTCAAAAGTATAGGATCAATAGGCTTGAATCACACAAGAGTTTTACTTCAATTAGTAGAATGTCTAATAATGTACCCCTAAGGGTCATCAAATATATATTGATTAAACTCGAAAAAATTTAATTACCAGATAACTTCTAAGTGCTAGATATGGAAGAGGATAGAAAACCATGAATTCTAGGAAGACCATTTTTATCCACTGAGAAAGTACTGATTAACAAACAAAGTGGAGAACTTTGTTTAAGAGTCATCTGTGAACAAGTGAGTTTCAATGTCCACCGAGAAATGAAGAACTATGATGTTATAGAAGAAAAGAGTTGGGAGAAGATGAAATACCTGAATTTGAGGGTATCACTAAATTTGAATAAATACATGAGGTAGATATTATTGTGAAAGAAGATACTCAAAATAGAGGTACTGAGAAGATGAAGGATAAACTGATAGGCTAGAACAAAGACACTCAAAAAGTGACCGACTCCACCCAAAATTAAAACGAACAATAAGTATAGATGATACATGACCTTACATTTATTACTTTCTGATTGAGAAAGAAATCTTGGATCCCTATAATGAAAATCAAGAAATTTATGTTGTTAGGAAGAGTTAATTTATTTACTGAGGGAGGAAAATGATCGACCCATGTGCACAAGTCACAACTGATACCATTTATAGACCCTAACCAAGTAAAAAAAAATCAATAATCTTTTACCTGAGCTAAATGTGAAGTAGGTAAGTTCGATCTAATGACATTAAAAAAAATAACTTTTGGGAGGAAACCTAAGTTTTAAAGATTTATTTATTTATTTATTTTTATGAGAATGCACTCTCCAATTTTTTTTTTCAAATTTCACTGTAAATGATATTTTCAGTTTTATTTTTTTAAGGAATATCAAGACACTAGATAGAAACCTTAGAGGGAGATTCATGAAAAATACATGCCATGAACCCCATTCATGTTATAAATTTATGGAAATAAACATCATTAAAACCAATCATATCATGAATCTATAGCAGGCTTAACCTAGGGAACCAAATTTAAAGCATCATTCAAAAGGGGATTCAGTGATTCAATTTTAAAATCTTCTATTTTATTTTTCACACTCAACTGTTTGACATATCTTAACTACCAATTTCATGACTTCACTTGATTTTTGATTTACTCAACTAAACTGGGAGACATAAAAAACATAGGATACATAACATGCCAAGGTTGTTAAAATTATTTTTCAATAAATTTTAATGAGAAAGAAAGTAAAAAGAGTTAGTATTGATAAGAATTTATATTAGGATTTGAAAAAATCATGATTTATGGGATCATTCAATTTTTTATAAATGATATATATTTTTTGATATTTTGAAATGCTTTGAATTTATGATATTTTCATTAATTTATTTTATTATTCATATAAATTTCCATGAGCAGTTTTGCCAACCCATCATTCTCAATCCTATGAAATCTTCTAAGTCTAATATTTCTGATTATTTCTTAAAGTATATTTCTTGTGAGACTCAGGTATATTAACTTCTATAATTATCTATGCATCTTATCAATGCTATTATTGAATAAAATCACTCTCAATATTATTACGACATATTTTGTTTAACCCTTTATCATTGGACCCACCTTGGATTGACCCATTTTAATCCTATATTATCCATGAATATATTTTTTAGATTATGATTTGAGTTACAATCCTATTTTATCCATTTTTACCTTACTATAAATATATTTCATGATGTTTAAAAGAATAAGTATTGTGAAGATACTTTCTATACTGGATAAGGATATAATTTGTTGAGAAAATTATGTTGGGGTTTTTATTGTGATTTGGAGAGAGTCTATGATATTTTTCATTATAATTAACCATCATTGACACCTCTTTTTAAAATAAATATAAAAAAATAATAATAAAAAAATTGTCTTGTGTCTTAAGAGAATAAAAAATCACCATTATAGACTGATGATCTTTTGATCGTATGTGGTTAGGTGGTTGATGTGATATTTTTATTAAAAACAATATTCAATAAAAAAAGAAAAAAGGAATGAGGGAGAATGATTCATTTATTGTGATTACTTTTATCATAATCCCACTTTGAGATATTTGGGTGGAATAGAGAGATGACATCTGTAAAGGGAGATTTTTATTGAACATATCTTCGATATCAAACATTATGCTTTAGAGTCAATCCTCCTTTTGAGATTTAATTTTTTCATCATTTACTTACCTTCCCTACGGCTAAAAGTTATTCGATCCTACATTGTGAATACCCCTTGATTAATTGTGATTTTTATCTTTATGCAGTGGAGATGCTAGATGTATTACAAGACTATGGTAAGTGATAGGTTCTTAAGGTATGTGAATCTCTCTATTCAAATTTTTACCTTAATTATGATCATAAAAATTCATGTAAGGTAAATTTCTAGTGGAATTCATATTAATAATGAATTGAAAAATGAAAATTGATTAATTAAAAGGATTGAATATTTCAAAAGGATAAGAGTAAAATAATTGATTTATTTATTTCATTGAAAAAAGTGGCATTAATGAATTTTCCTGTGTGATGCTTGAATATTTAATTTACCATTTAATGAATTGATTCTACTTATATTGTGTTTAAATAATGGTAAGTTAAGTTTCCTTTTTAGAATATTTGGATTCTATCCTTGAGGAAAAGTCCAAATTCAAGTGTGGTGGATTTGATACATATATTTATTATATAAAGTTTTGTTATTAAAATGTATCTCTTTTTGTAATTTAATGATTAATTATTGTATGTGAATATAATGTTTTGTTTATATTGGAAAGGATACTATAATTTAAGAAAAAAGGATAAAAAAACCAATATTTCAACTTAAAGGTGGCCTCTTCTGATGTTGGATGCATGTTGGATTCTTCTTGGGGATGAAACTAAAGATCAGAGATGAAAAAAAGGTCCTGACATAGAAAAATGAAGATTCATGTTGTGAAAATATTACTAATCATGAAAATATTACAAGATATGAACCAAATATAGTATGTGAAGTGAATAAAATCACAAAAAATAGGGGCCCATACATTTCAAGGTGTGACACAACTTTCATATTGTGAAAGTTACTAAAAAGACCCAATAAAGAATGATTTTATAGGGTTTTCAAGAGAAGTAAATAAAATAAATGGCTTGGAAGACATTAAACACACATGGAAACCTATGAATCATAATGGTATGAAATTATAATGACCCATATGCAACATAAGCCATACAGAATTCTATAAATTGAGAGTTGTGCTACTTATTTCAAGTATGATCTCAGAGACCAAAGTTGGGGTGAGAAGCCACACCACATAGGTTCCTCACCAATATTTCTATCACATTTCATCACGATTTTTTATTATTTCCTTCGTCCTTACTCAATAATCACTAATATGAGGGTTTAATTATTTCTTTATGCTAGGATAATGTAGTATAATGGATAAGGTGCTTTTGGATTTATTTATTTATTTTCATTCATGTATTAGGGTTTATTAAATTTTGAAAAAAACTTATAATCTATCCATTTTAATTTTATAATGACCATTTATATTTTTATTTGAAATAAATTTCCAATTTCAAAAATGATTACCATAATTGAGGCATGATTGTTGTTGAATTTAGGGTAATTAGGTTTATAATTAGTATCAAAACAAACACAATTTTGTGATTCCCTAAATTACCTAACCATGGAAAAAGGGGAGTTGATGCATCAAAGAGGGTACTTCATGACGGTTGAATTTACATCATCTCAACTCCAATACCAATACGAAAAAGTCAATTTAATTTATAAATCCAATTTCACCCAAACCCTAAAATTATAAAACCTTATCACACTTAAAAAACCTGATTTTTCAAACTGATATGCTTTACTTTATATTCTTACTTTCTTCAAAATGTATTAAAAAACAAAAATATAATTTACTATCTCATGAATTTGATCTTTGGAAATGGAACTAGTTTTGATAGGATTATGGGGAATCATTATTTACCTATGGGGTTAATTAAAATAAAAAATCTATAAAATACTGAAACCGTGCTACAAATAAAAAAAATTATTATGAATAAACATTGAGGTCAAAACCATGAGAAAATTCTCTTATATTTTTATGTTTTTTTTAAAATTGTTTCATTTTAATTTATTTATTGAATAGGGGGAAGAAATAGAATTGGTTTTAGAATAGTTTGAAGAATCCCAGAGAGAAAACAAAGCACAATAGATTTGGTTTCGAAAAATAATTGGTTTGAAGGCATGCTAAGTTTTTTTAGTTTTAGGTTTTATGTGAATTTATATTTTTTACAATGAAATTATTATTCATTATTGGTTCAAGTGAATTTATTTTATACATTTTTGATATTAAAATCCATCAATTTTGTTAATTTAATTATTAAATCTTTCTCAGGCTTCTAATGTTTTGTTCATATTGGGTAGGATATTATAATTTATGGAAATAAGAAGCAAAAAAAGACCAATATTTGTACTTAAATATAGCCTCCCATGATTCTGGATTTATATGGGATGCTTTTTAGGGATGAAATTAATTATTTGAGATGAAACAGAGGTTTTAGTGCTAGAAAATCAAGATTCATGTTGTGAAAACATTGCACATCATAAAAAATTTACAATAAATGAACCAAAGACATGACATGAAGTGAATAAAAGTATAGAAAATAGGGGGCATACATTTCATGTCATGACACAACCTTGATGCCATGAAAGTTGATGGGAAGGCCTAGTAAAGAATGATTCTATGGAAATAAGAGTAGAGAAACAAGAATACTGACTATAAATCATGAAAATTTGAGAAAAATGACATGGATGGTCATTGGAGATCACAAAATGGCCTTCAGATTCATCATGATTCAAGAGGGGTAAGTAATGAGTTATGTATCACAGATCTAAAAAAATGAGGGTTTCCCGATCCTGATTTTTTTAAAAGAGTTTATGTATCGGTTTTTACAAAAACTGGCACCGAATAAGTCAAATATTATTTTCAGCATTAATTTTTTTAAAAACCAGTGATGAAAATAATTTTTTTTAAATATATGGTGTCAGTTTTCACAAAAATAGATGCCTAATTTTTTTTTATTTTAATGTATGGAATCTGTTTTTTACAAAAACTGATGCCGAAAGGTCCGAAGGAAACCTTTTTCGTGTCGATTTTTTAAAAAACTGATGCCAAACTTTTTTTGATATGTTGCATCGGTTTTCATAAAAACTGATGCCATAAATTATTCATGAGAGGTTTTTGGCATTGGTTTTTAGTAAAACCGATGCCAAAAAGCATATTTAAAAAACATATGCGTCATTTTTACTAAAAACCAAAACAAAAAATTTCTCATAGATACTATTTGCGTCGGTTAAAAAAAACTAACGTCATTACTTAAACGTTAAAGATGATATTTATACTAGTATTGGGTGAGTATTTTTTGGAATTATAGAACCTATATAATTTTTATATTATATTTTTAAAGTATTTGGGTAGATATTGTTCAAGACAATGTAATAAATTTTTGTGGAGAAGTGATAATATAAGTATTCATTTTATAAGCTAGGGGAGAGACACCCTTGTAAATATTAAGAAAAATAAAATCTAATAAAGTCACTATTATGGGAAAGTGGCTAAAAAAATATTTTTTTGAATATAAAATAATATAAGGTTTAAATCCACTTAAAATCAGATTTATGAAAATTAATGATATTTTAATCCTTATCTTTTATTGTAACAAACTCATTGACCCTTTAAACCCTTACCGTAGTGATAATATTTTTACCATGGTAACTATTTATTATGGATGAAAATTAAGTTGAAATTATTAAATAATATTTATTATGATTATTCCAAATATGGGATGAATTATACATGATTCAATTCCTATATTTGATAGGAATTAATTCTAATATCTATACATAAAACATGTAAAACCCATTTTAAAAAAACACATCTTTAAGAATAAAACTAATTTTATTCTCATTTGATTACTAGTAACAAATATTCAATGAATGTTAATTTATTTAATTGAATATATTATATACACATTTCATTAAAATAATTCATCAACAGTGATTAATTTAATTTATCAACATAGAAACACATTGAATGTATGAAAACTATTTTATGAAAATATCTCTTTTTTACCTTCAAATGATTTTATCTTCCTTTATAACCATTTTATAAAAAATATATGAATGAAAATTCATTTTTATACATTCATAAATAAACTTTCCATAATTTCAATACTCAAAATAAAATAAATCAAGTTTTAAATAAAACATAAATAATAAAAATATTGTTTGTAAACAAAACAGTCATGTTTAGCCAATAATTACAAGACTAACATTAATATTCATTTATAAACTATTTTATGAATATAATTAATTTATTATATCAATTTAATTTAACTATATATTAATTTATTTTATTTTATATTTTTAATATGGCATTATTCTCTCAAGTTTGGTGTTTTTTTCATCATAAGCTGTCAAGCACATTAAATTTATTAAAGTGAAATATATACTAAAATATTAGGGTGGTACATTATACCCCATTATAATAATTTATCCCTTGAAATTACTTTACTATGATGAAATAAATAAGGATACAAATGACTCATTACCTCCTTAGGTTACCATACAACTTACTCAAATTTATGGCTTCACTACAAAAGTTTGACGAGGTGAGTGGTTTTGTTATGATATAATTTATCTCTATTCTCCCACCATTATACCAGTTATTAATCATAAGAAATATCATGCTCTATTGGTATTACCTATAAATTATGTACATGTTAAATATCAACTATGTACTTCCCAAAATGAGATACATGTAACACATCATGATCTTGGGAGAGGTTTGTTGGAAGAACCGAACAATATGATACTTTCCCAATATGATCAAGAGTATCATAGGTATTGATATATATGGGGATTAAATTAAATTTCTTTAAAAATATTTTAAACATATTCCAATTATATATTCATAAGAATACCTTTTCACTGAATTTGAATTCTATATCTCATCGATGATTTTCAGTATAACTTTTCTTTCAACTTTGATCTTCAACGATGTGATATTGAATGAATATAAATTTATATTCAATTTAATCATCTAGATCATGTACTAATAGATTTTTTCTCCATATTAATCCCAACATTTTAGAGTTATTCACTTCTTTCTATAGAGGTCTTCATAAGGATCCATCTTAATTCTTGAGTGCAATCTATTATTTTATGGAAATTCATTCAGTGGAAGGTATTGATCTAAATATCCTTTGAAATCAAAAAAACAAATCTCTAAGAATGTCTTCTTGGGTTTGAATGACCCTATAATACTGATCATCTATCTAATGATGATATAAAGTGAAAGAGTTCAACTATCAATTCAATTATTACTTAAGAGTTATCTTTAAAATTGAGGTAAACCTAAAATATCGATCAGATATGATTGAGAGTGGTACTCCTTGAAACCTTAAATCCTCCTTAATGTATATCTTAGAAATTTTATCAAGTGATGAATCTTCTCTAATAAAAAATAAAATGCACTGACTTTTTAAGGCAAACGACTAAAATACAAATGATGTTATGACCATTAGATATCTTGGGGAGTCCAAGAATGAAATCCATGGTGATGTTTTCCTAGCTTCATACAGATATGGGTAATGGTTGAATTACCCCCTTAGATTTTTTATTTTTTTATTTACTTTATAAAATATTTGTCATTTATATACATACCCATAAATATGCATTTTTATTTTATCCCACCAAAAATTATATTTGATATCTCTAGACATATGGATATAGAATAATGATCTATGTGATTCATTTGATATATCCTTTTTAAATTATGGTATTTAAGTGAAACATATCAAGTTCTTAAGTCTTATCATTCCATCATAGTCATAATTGAATTCTATAACATTCCTCATCTTATTTTGTAGTTACAAATCCTCCTAATGTTCCTCTTTATTCTTCACATGGGTGGATGGTAGAATAATCATTTGATCATAATAAGGTTTATCCATTTCCCACATTATTTCAAGAACCATCCTCTAAAAATATATAAGTAATATATATCTTTTAATCCTCATCATAGAAAAAATAAAATGTTTTTTAACTTAGATCATCAATCACCTTGTTCACCTTCCAGTGGTGGTAATGTATTGAGTATTCATAATTTTTAATCAAATCCTACAATCTCATTTTTTACATATTCAACTCTTTCTATGTGAATATATAATGAATGATTTTATGATTTGTATATATATCACACATTTCACCATAAAGTTAATGCCTTTATATATTCAATGTAAGAATTACTACTACCAACCAAAAATAAAAAGTAAATTAATTTTTCTGATTAACTTTCAATTGGTGTGAGGCATATACTACAACCATGTCATTCAATATGAGAACACATTCTGATACCTTATTTGATGCATTATAATATTTTACAAACCCTTATCCGTTATAATATAATGTAAATAAAGGTAAACTAACTAACATTCTATTCATATACTTGAAATTTTCTTGATATTCATATATCTAAATTACCTTGCATCCCTTCATTTTCATCTTGGTTATAGGATTTGATATCCAGGAGAAATTTCACACAAATTTTCAATAATATTCATCCAATAAAATAAAACTATGGACCCCAGTCACATTTTTTCTACGGTGTTTCTCAATAATTACCATATTTGAAGGATCCAATGATATACCCTCAATTTTAATTACATAATATAAGAATGATAATTTCTTTATCCTGAATCCACACTTTCTAAATTTGGAAAAATTATCCTTTCTAAAGGTCTTCAATGAAATCCTAAAATGATCTTCGTGATCTTTATTTATCAAGTAATATATGATAATATCATCTATAAACACTATTATGAATCGATCAAGGTAATCTATAAATACTCTACTCAGTAGATCTATAAAGATAGAGGGTATATTAGTAATTATAAATGGAATCACTATAAATTCATAATGTACATACCTCATATGGAAGACTATCATGGGAATATCATCCCTTTTTACCCTTAATTGATGATATCTAGATCAAATATCAATCTTGGAAAAGTAGTTAATTCCACGTAGATGATCAAACAATTACTCAAAATTAAGTGGATGATACTTTTTCTTGATAGTGATTATGTTAAGTTCTCAATAATCAATTGAAAGATTCATTGGGCCACCTTTATTATTAACAAAAATAATAGGTTCATCCTATGATGATGCACTAGGGTATATAAATACATTTTCTAGATTAATCTATATTTTTTTATTAATTTCCTACCACTCAATTGGGGCCATTCTATAATGAGTATTTGAAATAGGTGTAGTACCAGGTACAAGTTCTATTGAAAACTCAACTTTGTGATTTGGGGGAAGATTGGAAAACTCTTCAGGAAGTATATCATAATCTTCCCAAATAATAAATATATCTTCAATGTTGATTTTTCCCCAACCATTTTAAATAAATATTCCTTATGAATAGGTAGTAATATTTATATAATGGAAGTAATTTCCATTGGAAGTTCATGTTTATACTTACACTGATAATTGATTACAGCCTACTTTAGAATATTAAATATAACTTTTGAAGAGAAAAATTTAATTATTGATGAATGAATGTTTTATTTCTTGTCATTATGTCATAAACACAATATATGTGGATGAATTATATGAGGATCTGAGGATAATTGAAGTGGTGATTTCTTGAGAATTGTTATGGATGGAGTGGTGATGATGGAGAATTGTTATGGACCCATATTATAGCATTTGATATCATTGTTGGACAATTATTCTTTATATGGTATTGGATGACATGCTTGGACAATTATTATTAGTTTAAATGAGATGACTGTTTGTGATGATATTTAAGGCATAAGACATGTGGTAGAAGGAATTTTTTTTCAACAATGTTTGTAAGTTTAAAGAAGGCTATGCAATATGAATTTCATATTTCCTAAAGTGAATAAGAATCAAAGATGATTTTATAGGTAGTCATGAAAAAACACACTTGCAATTTTCATGAAGAATATAGTTGAAATGAGTAAGAGTTAGGTTTTTCATTTTAATCAAGAAATATTTTTATTTCATTCTAAGTATTATTTATGGAACTTATATAAAAAGAAGGGCCAACCAAGGGATCCACCAAGGATATCCTTCTACCACACATAGGGGGACACAAGGAATCTACCCCCATGGGAAAGCCTTCCATAGGTATCATCACAAGGGGAATAGGTTGGCCATGTATAGTTCTATGCCCGGTCTTTTGTATAGGGCCTAAATAGTGCATACCGAAAGGAATAAATAGATTGGGAAAGAAGACCATAGGTGTTCCTATGGATTGAAATGTGTTATTTACCATGTGGGTATGTGTGAATTGAATCTGGGTTCCACCCTCAGTGTTTACTCAAAGGTGGAGCAGCAGTGCATGAGTAATAAAATGAAACTAAGTTCAGTTTAAGGATCGATGTAGGATAAGCACCTAATGGGTACTGTTCAACTATCCTTTAAAATGATGAAAATAACAATAACAACCTAATATGAAGGCATATTTTAATGAAATTTATATGATATTTTTTAGAGTTCATCTTCAACCTCCTATATATGAACCCTTCATGAATGGACCCGTCACAATTGAGGGTTTGCAGACCGAGCACCTAAAAATGAACTAATCTTCAATGCGATATCTTCCAAGACAATTTGAGAGATTTAAATGTGGATACATATGGTTTTATGAAAATCATATAAATACTTTTCAAAAGATATTTTTGGAGATGAATTCCATGAATAATATGTTTCACAAGCATAGTTATAGGCCAAGGTAACATGTACGATCTATGCAGATTAAAATTCTTTTGTGGATATATAAAGAGTTTTTTTTGGAAATGAAAAAAAGAAATCATTATGTTGAAAATAGAAGTGTGGGGATGAATGCTATGCAGAATATTTTTTCATAGATGAATGCATGCGTGAAATCTATGTAGTACACAAAAATAGTTTTGATAAAGTCAATGTGACAATGGATTTTTGCTAGGAAATGTTGGTTTGGGGACACGAGAAAAGTTGAAAATGATATTTGAACTAAGAGAGTGCTATGTGGGTGTTGCTTCTTCATGGTGAAGATCCTATGCAGACACCATGGTTTGAAGAAGAAGGCATTATACTATTATTATTTCTATATGAGAAACTCCAATATAGATGTGTTATGAGAGTGTGTTATCTGTATACTTTGAAAAGAAGGCTTTATGCGTTACATTTAATATTCAATGAAAAGTTTCATTGGGGATAAAATTATTCTAGGTAGATGAAAAAAATTTAAAATTGATTTCAACAATTAAAAATTTGATCATGTGTTACATGATTTATTAATTAGTTAATTTCTTATAAATATAAGGACAACTCTTTCTAATAAGCGATCAATAATTTTGGTGATGTTTTTTTATCTTGAGTGGAAGATTTTATATTTCTATAGTTGAGTTATGGAAATAAAATTGTGATTTTAGAGAAGAAATAAATTCTATGAATATAAATTCTATTCTAAATTATTTTCATTTGGAATGCTATGATAATTATAATTTTTTGTAATTATATAAAGTGAGTATCAGATACTTAAAAAGAACCAAATTTATGTTTGAAAAATAATTATGGAAAAAATCAAGGAAGTAGTCTAATAGTATGAAACTAATTATATGTACTATTTTATTATCATTTTTTGTGTACAAGTTCAATTTATCACACTGTTTAATGTTCACACAATGGAGAAGCAATGAAAGTTCACATAACATTATTGAGAAGTCCATGCAATAATTATCATTTCATAAAGTATTTGAGTTGAGATTTAGAAGAAGTATTATTATGTGATTTGAAAGTTTAATCTCGCTTAAAATAATTTTTTAATAAATTTTGTTCATCACTTTCCCAAATTAATTATGGTCGGGATGTCAAACAGAAGGAATAATTTTCTGATCATTGTTGCATTCAGAAAACTGACCATATTCATGTGATCAAAATTGATTGATCAGGACCAAATGATTCAAATGATAGATATTGAATGTACTTGAAGAGTAAGTGGGAAATTTTGATCCAAAAAGATTATGGAGGAATATCAATAGATCAACCAATAGTGGATCAATCCTTGAATAAAGGAGGAATTACCTCATATGGATTTGAGAGAAGAAGTCTCTAGTGAGGATTCTAGAACATGCTAGTGGGGATTCTTGTAAATCTATGGGAATCTGTATAAATAACCTCTTATGTGGATTCAGGGGAGATACAATGTTACTTTCTATCAACTATTGAAATAACTAATATAGTATTACTGTGGATAATCGATGTTGGGGGAATAAAAAACATGACAAAGAGAAGGTCTTTGTATCAAACCTTGAAAATACTTCTGTTCTGTACCTTTGTATTTATTTCATTATTCAAGGTAAGGATTATAGTCACAATAATATTAGATTGAGGATTTAACCATACAAATAGGTTTAATAAAAAATAATCAATTCTTTTAAAAGAAAACAGGATCACTGATTCACTCCCTCTTCCTCTCAGTGATCTCACACTAATCTGAGCACTTCAATTGGTATCAGAGAGAAGGTAACCTTTGAAAGATCCAACAAAAATATTAGCATGTAGAATATAAATTCAGTAAACAACAAGTGTATTACAATCATTAAAGGTGATAACTATCATGGATAAAGAAAATAGAAAGATACCATATCTCATATCATTTTTGGTAGAAGTGAGAGATATAGTTAAAGTGAGATATTTATGTTGAGTATACTCCTATTAAATTTGAATATAAGAGTAAAATGGACATGTATGGAAAGGATAAAAATTAAAAATTGATGGATTTATTAATAAAACATACACTAAAGTGAAGGGTCTCCAAACAGCCAAGGAAATTTGGGAGAAACTAAGAAGAAGTCATAAATAAAATCTTAATGTCAAAGAATTTAAGATGAAAATATTGAGAAACAAATTTGAAGTTATTAAAATTAGTGATGATGAAAGTTTTTATGAATAATTTATAAGATTAAATGATATGGGTAGTAGAATTAGATGTTTTTATGAGATTCTGTATGATTAAACCATTTTGAAGAAGCTGATGATAATTTTTTTAGATAGATTTGGTTCAGAAGTTTATGAACTGGAAGACTGGGAAGATCTATCACTAGATGGACTCTATAAATTTCTCATATCATGTGAAATAAGAAAAATACAAGATTTTATGATGAAATAAAAACATGATATGGATTTTAAATTCATGATAAAAGGTAAAACTAGAGTTGAAGAGAAACCAGAGTCAAGTGGTTATAAATATGAGTAAGTAGAAGATGACTAAAATCAAATAAGATCCTTATTTATGAGGATTTATAAAAGATAAATATTATAAAAATAAAAGAATACAATAATGTGATTTAACTACCATGAGTTTCAACATTTTTCATATGAAAGTCCAAATAAGAAAACTAATGTCACCGAGTCTGATGAAAAAGGAAACTTCAATAAAAAGTATAAGAAATGAAAAAAAGGTGACTATGGGAGAAAAAATAAGCACTCATAGAAAAATAGAAGAAATATTATGAGTAATGATGTTGATGAATCTTTATCATCAAGTAGTGGGAGAGAATATGAAAAACCTTATAGAAATTTGATGTGTTTCATGGGAAAAACCGAAGCAGCCAATGAAACCTTCAAAGGTGTATAAGTTGAAGAGATAACTAAGATAGAATGGTATATGAAAGATAATATAGAATCATGTAATGAAAATATAATGAATATAAACATGTATAAAAGAAAAATAATAAAGGAAAATAAATAAGGTGTGAATAAATAAGTGACATATCATAATGAGATAAGAGTATATGTAAATAAGGCAGCTGATCTAGAAAGAAAACTAAAATATTTTGAAGAAAATTTACATGGAAAAATTAATTGAACAATTATTATACTTATTTCATTGATGAAAAAAAAACAAATATTAATGATATATGAAATTGATAATATGGTGAATGATCTTAAAGAAAAACTTGTTGTGAAAGAGGTATAAATATCTAATTTTTTTATTTATTTATGTCTTTTATCTGAAGGTGAGTTGAAGAATATGAAAGAAGATTTTACCAATTCTGTTGAGCTTAAGGGATAATCTTACAAATCTATTGATAAGAATGGTCTATAAAAAAGGGTTTCTTCTAAACCTAATAAATCTCAATGTACATTTATTATTTATGAGAATGAAGGCATGAGAGAAAAGACTTAATCTGGATGGAATAAAAGCAAAAAAAAGAGAAAACATATTCCATAAAGAAAGACTATACTAATTCATATAGAAGGTTTCCTCATAATACTAAACACCCACAATCTATGGAAAGACAATAAAAATATTTAGAGAATAATTATTGTCAGTCTAAAAGATCAAGGTTCATAGGATACTGCTGGTGTTGTGGAGTGTTTGGTCATAAAACTTATTCTTGCTGGCATAACATTTTGATACTATGAATGAGGCATGGATTAAGGGGAAGAAATGATGAAAAAATGAGATCAGATTATTAAAAAAAGGGGCCAGTGCCCAAGAAACTCTAGAAACTATTAATAAATAATTTTTTTTCATTCTTAAAGGAATTCTATGGAATATGTGGTCAAGAATGTCACAAAGTTGAGAACTGAAAATTTATCTCACCAAGTGAAATTTCTCACAATTTAAATATGAAGATAAGATAATTGGTGAAGGAATAAAAAATCACTAGTGTATTATGTGATAAAATCAAAAACTATAAGAACATCAATAAAGAATGATTAGTTATATGAGTTGAACAACTAGCCAAGGATAAACAAATGGATAAATAATAGAAACATGACGATAAAAAGGGAGATAAAGTGGTGACAATTGAATCAGTTAATGTTGAAAAGAATTCATCTATATGTGATGAATTTAGAATCATTAAGTGTGAAAGGTGTGAACAAACTGGATCTGAAATAAGATTTTGTATGAAAATTATACCATCCTAGAAAGAAATAATGAATAAGACGTGGCAAGTAAAAAAATGAATCTGATATTGAAAAGGAAAGTACATCGACATCAAATGTGTCAAACGAAGAAGAAAGACCAATCACATATTCTATGGAATATAAGAAAAATAAGAAGTCTATATTGAGAGTAATCTCTTAGTATGACTATTATATCTGAGAAAAAAGAGGTCCCACCTCATAATTTTATATATATAAATGATTTTTTATTAACATGAAGGTAATTGAAGGAGTTGGATGCATACCTTGAGGGAGAACATTAATGAGATTAATCTATTAAATCTTCACAACATAGTGAATAAGGAAATTCTAAATATCATTATAAAATTATAAGATGAGGTATGCTAATAAAATTTTCATCTATCATTCTTAATTGTATTAATCATATCAATTACGGTGGAGTAATCTATTGATGTCAAGATGAGACAAATGGGGAGATATATATTTTGTAATTGAAATTTCTAATGTGTTTGTTGAATTATGTGAAATATTTATAATTTCATTGATAAATATAATTATTTACAATCCCTTTAGTGAGAATCGATAATTTCTGAGAAAGATTTCATATTCATGGTATTTATGTATTGATTAGAAAACCTTGGTTGCATCTTTATTTTTTTCCAAAATTAGTTGGCTCACATAGACTTAAATTTTATTAACTAAAGGATATTTTCTAAGAGAATCATGTGAGATCATTCCTCTATTAGAAGTGATCTTAAAATTTTCATATAAGAGATATGATCATTATTTTGAGAATAAAGATGAGTTTTGAAGACCCCATTTTAACATTTAATTTATTATTAACAAGGGGAAGAAAATTATTAACCTTATAAATTGAATAATTATAAAAAAATAAAAATGGGGATATTGAAGAGAATAAGTTCATGATTGATGAATGAATTTTGACATTTTTTTCAGTATATCATAAAGTTAATATATGTGGAATAATTATAGTAGGATATGAGTATGGTTGAAGTGGTGATTCATAGATAATTATTATGGATGAAGTGGTGATGTTGGATAATTTTAATGGACCCATCTTATAGAATTGGATGTCATGCTTAGACAATTATTCTTTATAAGAAATTGGATGTCATTCTTGGATGATTCTTCTTTATATGAATATGATGATTATTTGTG
Source organism: Viscum album (assembly GCA_963277665.1). Taxonomy (NCBI): domain Eukaryota; kingdom Viridiplantae; phylum Streptophyta; class Magnoliopsida; order Santalales; family Viscaceae; genus Viscum; species Viscum album. The sequence continues at coordinate 1,152,022,619 of OY728126.1, forward strand.
ATAATCTTCAATATCTATGAAATGTGTCAAAAAAGATTCATTTTTTTCAACAATGTTTTGAAGTTTAAAGAAGTCCATGCAATATGAATTCCATATTGAATGAAGTGAAAAATAATTGAAGATGAGTTAAAAGGTATCCATGAAAAAACAAATTACAATTCTCATAAAGAAGATATTTGAAAAGATTAGAAGTTTTTATTGGAAATTTAATCAAGAAGGATTTGTATTTCATTATAAAAATTTAATTTGGTCCTCATATTAAAAATCAAGGCCAACCAAGGGAGCCAGTACGGTATCCCTCTACAACACATAAGGGGACTCAAGGAGTCAAACCTTATGGGAAGGTCTACCATTGGCATCCCTACAAGAGGAAGAGGGGGGACATGTATAATCCCACACAAGAGTCTATGTATAGGGAATAAATAACACATGATTGAAGGTGTGTATGGATTGGGAAAAAATCCCATAGGGGTGAATGTAGACAAGAGTGTGTCATGTCCCATGTGGGAATGTGTGCATTGAATCTAGGTGCCAACCCCTGTTCTAGATCTAAGGTGCAACGAAAGTTCTTGAGTAATAAAATGAATCTAAGTTTAGTTGAAGGATTGATATTGGTAAGCACTTTTTGGGTACTGTTAAAATGTCCTTTAAAACAATGGAAATAATTTCAGCCATCCGACATATTCTCCCTTTTGAATGAAAGATGTAAGATCATTTTTGGAGTTCTTTAACCTCATGAATTTGAAACACTCAATAAAACACCCCTCTTGGTTGAGGGTTTGTAGACTGGGCACCTAAACATAAACTCTTCTGCCATGTGATATCTTCCAAGACACACCAAGAGACTGAAATTTGGCTAATTATGAATTTCCACCAAGAAAATAAATAATTTTTAAAGGATGTTTGTGGAGATGAATTCCATGTGGAAGATACTTTAAGAACATTGTTTTAGGTCGAGGAACTACGTATAAGGTATGTGGAGGAAAACTTATTTACAGACGTATATAGAGTATTTTTGTATCAAAAACAAGTAGGTAGTATGCATAAAAGAAAAAAAAGTGTTTGGATGAGTGCTACATAAAAAGATATTTTATGGATGACTGCATGTAGAGAAGCCATGTAGTAAGTGAAAATGGTTTTGATAATGAATAAATGGGAATGCATTTTTTCTATGAAAAGTTTTTTTGTAGACATGAGTGAAGTTAAAAATGCTATGAAAACCAAGTGAGTTCTATGTGGGAGTTATTACTTTATAGTGAAGCTGCTTTGTGGATACCATGGTTTATGGAAGAAGATACAATGCGATCATGCATGCTATGTGAGAAGAGCCATTGCAGATGTGCTATACATATGATTTATCTATACTCCATGTGGAGAAGATTGTATGTGGTACATGAAATATGTAGTGATGAAGTAATTTGTGGATAAAATGCATCAGAGTAGATGAATAACTTTAAAACTGATTACCACATTCAACAATTTGATTTTGTGTTAATTTGTTGATTATCCACTCTTAATTTCTTATTAATACAATGCCAAATATTACTAATAATTGATCAAGAATTTTGGAGAATTTTTTCATCATGAGTGGAGGATTTTATATTTCTCTAGTTGAGTTTCACAAAGAACATTGTTCTTTTAGTGAAACATGAAATTCCATGAGAATAAATTCAATGCAAAATGATTTTTAAAAGGAATTTTATTCTAATTGCACTTTTATATAATTGTATAAAGTGAGTACCTCATAGTTAAAAAACATATCTTTCTGTTTGAAACATCAGTACATGAAACATCAAGGAATTTTTCCAATAATATATTACTAATTGCATATTTTTTACTATTATAAATTGATGTGTACAAGATCAATTTAGCATACTGTTTGAAGTTTAGATAGTGGAGAACCAAATTAATTCCCCATAACATTGTTGGGAAGTCCATGAAATACCAATGATTGCATGAATTATTTGATTTGAGATTGAAAATAAGGGTTATCATGATATTTTCAAGTTTAATATTACTTAAAATAATATTAAATTCTTTTTCTGCATCACTTGAAAAAATTAATTGATGTTGGGACTTAATACGTAAAGAAGAATTTCTCAAGAATTGTTGCACCGAAGAGAAATAATCCTGTACATGTGATTAGAACTTATTGAAGAAAACTAAAAGACTCAACCAGTAGCTATTGAAGGTACATGAAGAGTACACTAGAAATTGTGATCCAGAAATCCCATAGAGGAAGATCAATATATCAACCAATATTGGATAAAACATTGAATAAATGATGAAACCTATTGTGTGGATTCATGAGCAGAAGTCTCTAGGGAGGATTCTAGAGTAGTCCAATGTGGATTGTAGTAATATTATGGGATGCAGTATAAAGAACCTCCTATGTGGATTTAGGAGAGATATAGTGTGGCTCTGTATCAACCATTGTAATAACTAAAATATTTTTTTTTTGAGCATCCATGTTGGGGGAATAACCAACAGGAAATGAGTAGGTCTTTGTACCAAACCTTATAAATTCCTATGTTTTGTAACTTTTAATTTACTGTAATATTCTAGGAAATTATGAGAGAAACAATAATAAGATAAAGGCTCGAACCATCCACATATGTTTAATTAAAAATAATCAACTTGTAAAATAAAAAAGGGATCACTGCTTCATACTCCCCTATCAATGATATCACACTAATCAAGTCTCTTCAACTTCCATTCATTAGAAATTGATATGGGATCTATAGAGAGATAGAGATAGAGAGTCAATCTATTCCCAAAATCATATCAAATTGAACTATAGGGAGTAAAACAAGATTTGAAGGTAGAAGATTCCCAAAAAAATCTACTAGAGAGGAGCTATATACTTGAGATGTGATCATCACACCATAATGATAATTCAACATATAACTGTTGATATGGTTATGTGTTACTCTTAAGAAAATTCTTCCAATATAAAAGTGTTGGTATAAACCAAATCAAGTCATAATTTATTTAGTTCTAGAGTGGATGATAAGTGAACTTTTCACCACTTCTTTCTTTTTACCCACTTAGGTGGATGTGATCATATGAACATTCCATTTGAATCTTGTATTAAGAGGATACTGAAGATGATTTTCATTATTAACCCCCATATTTATGCATTGGTTGACATAATTCCTATAATCTTTATAATTGAAGCATTAAAGTATGTGTGGCTCATTTAGGTGAGATTTATTTACATTCATTTATTTGTCTAAACCACTTATACCCCTTTTATATTTATTTTCTTGTTGAATTTATTTTACACACATAGAGAATTTATAAGTCCCATTAAGAAAATTTTCCCTCTAATTCACTGTCCCGAACTCCCAAAATTAGTGTGAATAAACTCATACTTTGAATAATTTATTTGATAACTTCTATAAAGTCCTAGGTATAAACATCCATAATTATAGAATGAGTAAATATTATTTAATCTCTTACATATAATAGATATTTCCAAGTTTATAGCTTTATAAAATAAGGACATATTATAAACTAATGAAGACCATAAAGTATGTTCAACATATTCTATAAATTATCGCACATGTGCTATCCTATTAAAAATTTCACATGTAATAATTTTCATCAAAACCTAGGTAATGGAAACATAAAAAAGGGGTGAAATGAAATCCTCAGTAAGGGAAGTATATAACTGAACCAATCATGGAATAAAAATGGCATAAATATTATGGAATGAATATGTTAAAACATTAAGGCCTAATGAACTTAAAATTGAGATTGTGATATATCCATGATAATAAATGAAAACATGGATATCAATAATACTAATATCTTTCAAATGGGATACATAATTATAGACATCAAAAAGATACTATCAAGGACTTACACTAAAACACTTTACTTGTCGTCAATACCACAATCAATAAATCTCACTAAATAGGGTAGGCATACACCAAATACCCAAACATGTTTGGTCTCATGATACCTGTCGATGCATCAGGGGGTGATATAATTTTGTGACCTACCTTTCACATGTTTAAGTCGAATGCATTCACCGTAAGAGTCACCAAGAAATTTCATTCCATTCCTTAAGGAATATCTTATTAGATAAAATATTTCTATCCATATAATGAGTAATTTGGAATATCAATACATAATCAAACTCTATTAATAGTAAATAATCATAAATAATATCAATAATTTTACCCAAGTTCTTAAAATGGATAAAATGATCATAATACATCCATAAGAAGAAGGTGGATGGATAAATAATACATAGTCAACTTTCTAATAATCGTCCATATTAAAATAACAATATACCTAATGGAAATACTTTTTCCCATGTTAATATAATATCATAATTTCTAACTAAACATCATCTGATATAAGTTATGTAAAATTTTATGTTCACACCATATTTAATAATGAGTACATTATTAAGTCAAAACTAGAGTAACATGATGATAATCCATCTAGAGAAATAAAGTGCATGGTTTCAAAAGAATATATTCCAATAAGTGAGAAATTTTTGTTAGAGGGGTTATATGGTAGGAATGTATATTCCTAAAAAATGAGAGAATACCACATGATATAATAAAATGAAAAAATGAACCCAAATTATATGGAATAAGTTCTTGGAATGATCATAACTCAATGAATGAAAATTGAGTTACAAAAAAAATCCTCAATACCATGGCTATAAAATAATCATTTTCCACTTGAATATGAGAATATGATTTGGATAATAACTATTATGAAATTCCAGGAGTTAGATAAAAATACATCTATGGGTAGTAAACACACTAATCAAAGAAAAAATGGTTCAAAAATGTGTTATTCCATAAATAATTATAAATGAGACTAAGAAAACCATTATGACTTTAGAAAATTTCAAATCATAACCCCTTGAAGGATAGAGATTGAAATTGAACTTAAAAAAACATTATTAAAATGAAATTATCTATATTATATCTCAAATAGTAAGTATTTACACCTTATAAATAAAATTAGGTTCATAATACCAAACATGTCTTAAAGAGATGAATTTGAGATAAAAAACCCTTAAATTGTATTGACTATTCCAAACTTGAAAAATACATCCAGAATAATTAAAATATGATAATTAAATATATACCCAAGAACCTTATTCTTAAATATAACCATTTATACTCATAATTTATAATAATTATATATATATATTAGATTTCTTTTACATATTTTCAACACCGAGTGTAAGTAATCTTTTATAGGTTCGTACAAGTTTCTCAAAGGTCATGTTTATTTGAATTATTTTTCCGGATTCCATCACTATTAGACCAAATAAGATACTAGAATAGATGTTAAAATATATATAAAAGGTATAATTTCATTCTATGTAAGTTTTGGTAATAAAACATGAAGATAAAATCAATAATGATCATAATTCAGTGATTTTTAATAAAGAAATATGGTTTCTTAAATAATGAGTTAAATGTTGATATAATATAACCGAAAAAAACATTTTTTACATATTTATTTCATATTATACTAATAAATAAGTTCTAATTTCCACTCATAATATAAATTCATAGTATTGTTCAAATATGTGGTTAAACCAACCCAAATATGGATACACTTTAACTTAATGGGTAAGTTTAGTAGAGGTGGTTCTTATTTTGAAAAAAATGTCATACTAAAATAATAATAATGATATTATTTTTATTTTTTATGATGGTGAGCCAGATTTTAATATTCCTAGATTAATAATTTAAAACTATAATAAAAAAAATTCTTTATTGGGGTAGTATTCCACACACAGACATGACTAATGTTCTTATATTTTTCTAAGTGGATGGAAATAAATAAATAAGAGTTTTAAAATTAATATAAAAACATACTGGTATAATAATTATATAGAATTCATCATATCATTATGGTCATAATGTATTTAGAAGAGTAAGACTAAGAAAAAAAAGAAGGAGATAATACTTACATTAGAGACTTGAATTTTCCTTGGATGTTTACTTGAATTTGAAGGGTGTAGGATAAATATGTGTGACCATGAGATTATTTTAATTGGATAGAGATATAGGGAGATTAAAATAGAATATTTTAAATGATTATTTCAAATTACAGGTGTGTCTTGAAGTGAAGAAGATGTTACCCTTTTATAAGTGAAATGAAGGGCAGTTTTGGGAGTAACCCATACATTTTCAACAATAAAAGGTTACCATTAAAGTATAAAAGGATATAAAATTGAAAAAAGAGAATAGGAAAATGAGTGCAGGTTGAAAATCACCTAAAAAATACTTTTTAGTCAACTTTAAGTTCTTTAGTGTTTTTAGAACTTTTTTTTTCTTTTACCATAATTCACTTTTACCTTGAAAATTAAATTTTAATCTTAGTAATTTATTTTAATGAAAAAGATAATATTTAATTTTTTACCTAATTTGATACGTGTAATTTCAAATTTTATAATAATTTTATACATTAAAATTTCAAAATTTGTGAAAATTTAATATTAAAATAAATGAAATTAATGACGTAAAAATGGTTTTTAGAGACATAACTATTTTAATCATTAAAGTTATATATTAGGAAAAATTATATTGGATACTAATTTTAATGTAATAAATTTATTTTTTATAAAAAATAAAGTATATAAAGATTCCATGGAAAGATAAAATTGAATCTCCCTTTAAAAATACTTTATTTAAAGAAAAGACTAATTTTTTTTTACATTAAAGTAACATTTTAATTAGTAATAAAAATGTTCTCCATAGGTTTTATAAGTTTAAATAACATTTTAAATTGAATTATTTTATTCCTATAATTCTTATTTTATTACTTAAAAGTTTTTATAATTTTTAGGTCATTTTAATATAACAGTGAAGTCATTAAAATTACAAGTTTCATGAAAACCATATTTTTTTTACTAAAAACCGACCTTTTCTTACAAACATCAAAAATTCATATTAAGTTAATTTTGATATAATGAATTCATAAATTAAGTTAATTTTTATAAATTTGAAATTAAAAAAAATTATAACATTAGTTTTTGAAAAAAATAATAAAATATAATTAAAAAATAATTTTAATTGGAAAATGAAATTTTCAAATAATAATTGTTATTATTATTATTTTATATCATTTACCAAAAAAATTTATATTAACCAATTATTTATATGAAAAATAATTTATCATTAATCATATTTTTCTTAAAATAGAACTGTGTATCACATAGAAGATAATTTTTAGAAAAATTATTTTGAAAACAATAAACAATCTAATGAGTCATTTTAGGTAAACTAATTGAATTTAATTAATATTAAAAGTATTTTTTTTCTATACACATATAATTAATAAATTGGTTACTATTATTCATTTCCACTAGTTCAATGACTTGGTTTTTAGTAGTTATACTAAATTTTTTATATTTTATCTAATTATATCATGTTTTTTTATGTTTAGTGTTGCACTTGGAGAAAGCTATAAAACAAATAGACTTATTTAATGTTAATAAAATATTATAATTTTAGGGTGTTACACTCACCCATACTTAAATAAATTGAATCCTTGTTATTTTTACAATTATATTACATTAATTTCTATAGGGAACTCATAATTAACCACACACTGCTAGATGATAATGAGTTTATTTTGGATGAAAAATGAGTTTTATCTATATGAAAAATAATTATATGAATTTTATAAAGTGAGATAACCTATTCATAATTTCATATATAATTATAATAAGGGATTTTTATCTATATCTTTAAGGAATAACTTCCCACAAACCCTAAAAAATATTTATATAAAAATCACTCCACTAGGTGTTTTTATTTATAACTCAACATCTAATAGTTGTTGAAACCATAAATGACATAAGACACTAGAAAATATTGATTGAAAACTCACTATTATATTAATTAACATTAGTTTCATTGGATTTTTCTTGTTCACGTGGTTATTGGTGATTATCTCCCTTATTGGCCCCTAGATTGGGACATTGAGCCATATAATTCTTATCTCTCTTGAAGTTGAAGAAACAATTTTTTGTATCTTATCTTTTTCCCTTACACTTGTGAGTCTGATGACCCTCATCACTTGATATTTCATGTTATTCCTTTATCTTCATTGTCTTTTTTGGATTGTGACTATGTTCACAATATTAATCATATTTTTTGATAGCTAGATTGGAATAATCACAAGATTTCTCACTCTAGATCCCATTATGTTTGGTTTTTCACTAAGGAAATATATGCATTGTACCTCTCACCCATGTTTACTTGTAGTTTGAACCATTAATAAAATTAAATGTCATGACATGAGTGGTGAAACAATATCATTATAGGGTAATTATCATAATCAATAACAAAAAAGCTATTTAACCTTAAAACCTTTTACCTTTAGAATCACATTAGCCTATAATTACTTTAGTTCAACATACATAAATCTTATTTTTACCAATATCATTCTTGGTTTGAACTAAGTTACTTTTAATTGGGTTATCTCATACTTATTAATGCAATCCTTAAAATAGAGATCCCAAATTACTATGAACTTTCTTAAAATATTCTAAACCCAATAGTAATTGAAATATATAATTTCAAAATACAACACATCCTTATGAAAATGACATTAAAAATTACTATAATATTATACCCAAGAAAGTAAATTCCCTGATTATATACTCTAAATAATATACCTTTCCCAAAACTGATTTGAATCTCCATGACATTAAACCATAATGGGAATATATATTCCTTAAAAAATCAACTCTATCTTTAGCCAATAATTTATAAAGTCACACACTATTCTATTCATATCATAATAAAAAAAATTAGATAATGATTACTAAAAAAATAACGAATTATCATCAATCCCTAGGATATTAATACAACATAACTTACATTTTCAAATTCACCCAACACTTTATTTTCTCAACATCAAAGATATTCCAAACCTAAAACTTATACATCCCTCAAACATGTGCTCTTCAATAGTTATCTTTCAAAATTTAACTTTTTCATAAAATCATTTACTATAGTTATTGAAACCATTTAATATATGATCTATAAATATTAATGAAAAAAAACCGAAGATCAATCCTTAGATATTTCATATAGTCATCATAAATTTTAGAATATACTCAAATATCATTAACAAATATCACTTACTAATGAGAAAAGATAAGAGTTTCAAGATTATTAAAATATAAATATCAACACATTAAGTAAGACTAGAAATATATCTATTTGATACTTAATCAATCCACTATATCAGTTTTAAAATAAAAATTAATTTTCTTGCATTTTTGAATATCTTTTCAGGTTTAGAGATTTTAAGAATTATGGTATATATCTTACATAATAAAATCTTACATTACAAATTAGAAACTTCCTCTTAGTATTAATTTTCCTAAAATACAATTCTTTTAAAATATAATACATTTTTTTCAAGGGAAATAATTAATATTTTCAACTTGACTTCTTATTTGATTATACTCATCCTTAAAACCTATGAAAAACATTTGAAAATGTGGGATGAGAAAAAAAATATCAGAAAGGGACATAAAAAAGAATAAATAAACCCATTAGACTATTTTTAAAAAATGAAATTATAAAATAAAGTTTCACTTTAACTTAATAAACTTTAAGCTCAAGTAATCATTTACTTACTAATGAAATCAGTTTTACTACACAAAGTTTTTCATAAAATAGTTTATTAGAAAAAATAAAGTAAAAAATAATAATCATGGGTTTTTTTGAAAACAATGAGTACCCATGAAAATTGTTTTCTAAAAAACATAAATTTTTAACCAAAAAGAAATAATTGTTTAATTAAAACAAAATTTTCATTTAATTATCTTTTTAGATCAGATAGTTTATATAAAAACTCATTATTAAGTATAGAAAATTCATGTAGGTCCTTGGAAAATAATTTTCATATAACCCTTATAGCAACCCTTAAAATTGGAATAAATATAATGGTTAACATCTAAAATAATTCTTTAGAGTACTTAATAATTTCCCAATGCATTGAAGAGCTATATTGGGCTCACCTATCATCATGGGCTATATTGGGCTCACTTATCATCATGAGATATATCAGAATCACCCATTATTATGAACTATATTGGGATTTTGCATCATAATAAAGAATGTAAAAGGAAAATAACATGAATTAATTAACTAAAATCTCGAATTTACATTATCAAATTGATAAAAATATACTTTTTTACCCATAAGAAAAACATTTTCGGATATTAATATATCTATTTCCTTTAAAACCCAATTTTGGAAACTAAAATTTCCAGAAAAATGGGACGTAGGATTATTATTTGAATAAAACATGAAAGATTATAAAGTAAGTAAAAAATAAATAAAATAATTGTTTTGTTAGTGGTAAAATCCATTGACCCTATATACATTAAAATAGTGCATTCCTTTTGCCTTTTATAAATAAATCCAAACCATTCCGTAAAAAAATTCATTTTAAAAACCTTTAAATGAAATTAAAAAGAGACACAAAATTTTATTTTTAATTCATCCATTTCCATATTAATACATCCATAAAATAATTTTAATAGTATGTATGTGGAATAAAAATATCTTTAAAATAAATCCTTATAACATTTAAAATGAGGTTTTTAAGGTAAAGTTTCCGTTACCTAAATTTTGAATCATCACATATGTTATTTATATCCCTAAATAATAAACCTATTTTAATTATTTAATTTTTTAAGAAAATTTTTATAGTTTATTATTCAATTTATTTTATTTGTTATCATTTTATATTTAAGTACTTAATCAATAAAGTTCATGTTAGGAGTTTTTATGATATTCGACTCATATGTCCAAAATGACATAGGTAGGTTGACTATGGTCAAAGAAATCATTATTCCATAATATTCAGAATACTAATAATTAAATAATTATATTTTTTATACCTCAATTATACTTTTGAAACCAACTATGAAATTAGGTTATTAAAAACAAAATATGTTACAATCATGGAGATGGTAGGATGTACGTACGCATGAGTAAAGTTTCCATTTTTCATTAACATGATGGAAAAAAGTTAGTATTATTTTACCATACCAAAATTATTATATCACAAATATCATATTATTTCTTTAAAAACACTTATATATAGTATCAATGTGATGAGGTTATTAAAAATGAATCACATTACTTTGTAGAGGTGGAAATCCACACGTACGTATGAACACTGTTATCATTTTTCAATCAATGGAAAGGTAATAAAATATATGATATTTTATCACTAAATAAGGATAATTATGTCATGAATATCATATATATATATATATAAATTAAATCTATCATTATAACCATCAATGAGAGCCAGTGATGTAAAATGAATTATACCAGTTTGTGAGGTGATAGTATACCGTACACACGAATGATGGTTTCTTTTCCCATTTGATGGAAGAGGAGATGTATATAGGTTGTTAAATTAACATAAAAAATTAAATTTATATTTTATATACTGGTGTTTTTATTTTATCATGTTTATGAATATTTTAGGGAGGCATAAGAAGAAACAAGATAAAAATATTTGGTTAAAAACTATACCTCTTCTTTAGAGAACCTCATTTGATTTAAAAATTAAGTCCTCAAAGGATGGTATTATTCCCCAAATAAGACCTATATATTTTGGGTAGTTATGTTATAATGGTATCTAGATAGGTCTTGTATGATCTAGAGAGCTCAAATGGTGCGAGTAAGTGATGAGATGCGATGTCCCTTTATAAGCGAGGGGAGGTACAGTCGTTGATTATCTTAAAGTATTAAATTACTATAAATTAATTTTCATGTTAAAGAGGTAAAAAATTAAAATAATTATTATATAGGATGACTATGGGTCTATATAATCTCATCCAATAAAATTTATACAAGTTTATATTATTTTTTACTGTTATCTATTTATTTGACCCCCTGTAAACCCTTTTGACAATTGCGGTGAAATTATTATTTTTTACACTTTATGGGTCAATAAAGTTACTATAAAAGGAAAAATGACCAAAAAATGGACCATTATTTACATTTTAAATGATATAACATTAAATTGGAAAAATATAGGATTTCTATGAAATTTAAATAATTTAATAAACTATTTCTTATTATAAAATATCATTAATATCATTTTTAAAACTATTAAATTAATTTGGATTTGAAAACAACATGAAAAAAGGAATTAGAATATAATCATTTAAAATATCCACTATATGTTATATTTAACTATAAAATCCATGAGATACAATAAATTACTCAGAAATATTACTTTTAGTGATTTTAAAATTATTTAAATGATTTTTATATTTCGACACAAGCACTTTATTAGTGTTGCATATGAATTTAAGGTAATTATATCATAATTAAAAATTAAATATAAATTTACATGTTAAAAATAATAATTTATATTTAAAATTACTATTTATAACTAAAAATAATTTTTTTATCCCTATCAAAAAAATTATAGATATTAAAAGTAAGAGAGTGACATATTTTAATTTATCCTTTACATAAATATTATAAAGATAAAAATAAAAAATAAATAGAATAAGGTAATATTTTTGAATATTAGATAATTATGTATGAAATAGACTGATACAATGAAATAAATTAATGTTTTTAAAATAATTTGAAGCCTTATAAAATTAGTTTTAACCCAAATTAACTCATTTTACCTTGTTCACAGCAACAAAAATTTATTATGATATCAATTCATAAAAAATAAAAATAAAAGGGTACTATTTACAAAATATAAAAATCTTAATTTCAAATGTGGAACACATTTTTCACTATACATTGACAAATCAAAATTTTTATAAAATTATCAAAAAATATTCATAAACTAATTTTGAAAAGACGAATTAAAAATTTAATATAATATTTTCAAATTTAAATTATATCATTGTTAAATCATTCATTTATAAAAAACTATATAATGAATGAATACCCAATTTGGTTAGAATTAAGGCCTTTTCCATTTGACTAAAAAATTACATATTATTATTATAATAAATATAAATCTATAAAATCTAATCAATGAATATTATTAAACATAAAAATGATTTATTATAACATTATGTGGGTTATTACATTATTCCCCATTTTAGAAATTTTATTCTCACAATTTTATTCATTACTAAAACAAGTGGGATATTTTTCCCTAATATAATTTTTAGATTACCGTGTTTCTTCTTCAATCATATGGGTTTTCTATAAAACTATAACTATAGAATCAACTCATTCCATAAAAAGTTATCTATTCAGTTAATAATATGAACATCAAATTCCTTAAAAGAAAGATTATATTCCAAATGAACTAATTTTGGGCTCAAAACATGAGATACATCTCACACATATTTTATTAATAATTAAACATAAAATATATCATGTACCACAGATTAACTCAAAGCCAAGGGCACTTAATAAGAAATTTATCTAACCTTCTCCATAATTTTATACAGTCCAGTAAACCACAAACATAACTTTCCCTTTTTTCCAAAAAACATAACATTTTTACTTATAGATACTTTAAAAAACATGATCACCTATGTTTAAAGAAAGTATTTTCATTAGGTTATCCACATAAATATTTTTCATGCTTTGAGCCATCCTTATATACTGATAAATCATATTCTCTTTCTCAACCATATATTCTTCCAAAAATATTCCCAAAATTTCTTATACCTAATTAATCTCAATAAGATATAGTCTAATGTATCTTTCAATATAATAACTCAAAATTTTTCATATGTATATTGGAATGAAAGATTTTATTATAAGAAAATTCAATTAATGTAAGATGTTAATCCAAAATATCCTGGTAATATGTTGATACATTTCAAAGAATGTCTTCCAATGTTTGAATTATTATCTCTAATTTTACATCATATTGAGGATGAAAATATGTACTAAAATTTAATTCAGTACCCAATGAATTATAATTGGTTTTTTAAAAATTATAGGTAAACCTAAAATCATAGTCAGATATAATGAAGAGGGGAACTCCATGTAATATGATTATCACATTGATATATAGTCGAGAAATGTTATCTAAAGAAATAGTATCTCAAATGGGAAGGAAATGTAAATACTTTTTTAATCTATCAAAAATAACCCAAATAACATTAATAAATTGAGATATATTTGTCAATCCCACAATTAAATCCATAGTTATATTTTTCCATTTCCACCCCGACACTAGAAAATGCTGAAAGATCCCATTCAATAATTGTCGTTTTGCATTAAACTAATTAAAATAAAAATATTTCATAAGAAATTAATAAATAAATATTTTCATTATATCTCACCTATAATACTCCCAAAGGACTCTATAAAACTTATTATTGTTTGGGTGAAAAAAATAAAAAACAATAAGATTCACTCAACAACTCTCTCTTCAATTGGGAATCCCAAGGGATATAAAATCTCTTTCCAAATATAATAAAAAATTATTTTTAACACATATAATGTATAAAATAATCACATTGAATTATATAGTGTAATGATGCACAACACCATGATTAAATAATCCCCAAAATATATTTCTTTAAATTTAATCTCTTCGATAGATTGTGTAATATGCAAGCTTGAGTCTAAATGAACCGTAATATAGTATACCATTATAAACCAATCGTTAAATTGTATGGTATGAATAATACTAACCAAATTATAAAAATTATGTTCATTTATTGATTATAAATAAAATAATAATCATTTAAAATAAAAATAAATGTTTTCTAAAATATTGGATTTTTTTTTCTAAAAGGAAGTTTAGTCATGCTTTGTGTACATAATTTAAAATTACTTTTAACCAATTTTAGAAAATTTATTTGAAAAAATAATTTTATTTTTTAAGTTATAATATAAAAATTATATTAGGGTTAATTTATGATATTTTTCTGAATAGTTTAATTTTTTCGATGATTAGTGAAAAATACTGAATTTTAATTTAAAAGATACATTTTCATTTAAATCATTTATAAAGTAAAATTATATTTCTAATTGGTTTTAAAGTGAAACTAGTTAAATTATATATCTATTAATCTAATTTATTTCATTTTAATCATCTTCATATTTAATTCCGATATAAAAACATTGTAAACTTTTGAACATTTTTTCTTTAAAAACCAGATTTGTTATCAC
This sequence comes from Viscum album, assembly GCA_963277665.1. Lineage (NCBI taxonomy): Eukaryota > Viridiplantae > Streptophyta > Magnoliopsida > Santalales > Viscaceae > Viscum > Viscum album. The sequence goes on from OY728126.1 coordinate 1,152,037,759, forward strand.
GTCTGTGAGATTAATTTTAAATTAATAATTTTCAATTTCTAGAATGGAATTTGGTAAAATAGATTAAATATTTGAAATAATAATAATTTATATCATATAATAATGTAAAATTAATTTTTGGCCAAAATTTAAATTGAAAATAATAAAACTTATTTACTGTGATTAAGGTAAAAAATGAGATTACCAGAGGGTTAAACTAAAAAGATAAGGGTTAAAAATGACCTAAAAACTTGTAAAAATATTATTATATAAACATATTTTAATATTATCCTAATCAAGTTAAAATATATGTCCACTATGAATCATTTATCGTGTGAATGACTATCATTTTTGGATTCTTTTGGGTTTCCAAGTAATTTCCAAGAAGGTTCCCTTTCCCAACATATAAAAGGGCACTCACTACCTTCACTTACTCACACCTACCAAGCCCTTTTTATCAACCAAGACCAGGAATTGTTTCTCCCAAACATTCTCAATCACATTATATATCTCCTATTCCTCTCAAAATTCCATCCATAGGGTCCTTTAGAGGAGATTCAGAAGAAGTTTCTCTTAGAGAAGGTAGTTATCTTAACAAATATCTTTTTTTATATTTCTTCTTTTTCTACATGAAAATATATATTAACACTTAAAATATAATAAAAACACTATATACCATATAATGAGAAGTTATTATGTTTTTGTGATAATAATTATCCATCTATACTACCATCAAATGGGAAACAAAATCATCGGTCGTGTGTACGCCGAACTGGTGCCTCACGAACTGATGTGGTTAATTTTCCATAAACACATTTCAAGGATGGATATAATTATGGGTTTAACACATGTATATGATATTTATTTTATTATTATAATTATTTTATTTTAATATAACATATACCTTTTTACGTTCAATTTTTTTTTTCAAATACTGTAACGTCGCTCGTGTGTACGGAGGACTTCTCCCACATGAAGTGATGTGATTATTTTTTCACTTACACTCTACATAGAATAAAATATGGATGAGATTAATGAATATATGTGATATATATAATATTATATTGATTATATAAAATTAATATATCACCAACTTACTTACCCTTTCACCCATCAAGGGAATGATATTGTCACTTGTGCATACGTATGACCTATCGTCTCCACGAAGCATTTCCATCCAGCTTCAATTACCAAACTTCAAGAATTATTATAAAAAATATATATAATGAATAAATATGATATTTATAACATTAAGATAATTATTTATATGATTTTCTATATCATATACCCAATTACTAGAACTTTTATGATTAGGATCGAATTAGAACACAAAGAAATTAAAACCCAAAACAGTAAAATAATGAAATATTATAAATAAATAGATGATAAGGTGTTATAAAAGTACCATATATTATATTATAAAAATTATTATGGTTTATTTATAAGATAATAAATTTTTTTAAACCATTATAAATGAGTTTAAATAATGTTCAACCTAAATGAATAATGAGGTAATGGATTTCATAACTCAATTACCATTCATTGGGTTAAAATTACACTTCATTGATTATTTCATGCTAAGATTATTTGTGTAATGAACTTTGATTATTTTATATTTTATTTAAACTTTTTTTTATGTGTATTTAAATTGGATAAACATAATAAATTCCTTTAATAACCCACACTTCAATGATATGATCATTGTAAGGGAATTCATCTTAATTTTTATTAATTATGTCATATTGTAATGTTATAAACCTAACTTATTTTATATGTAGGATGTAATTAACTTTTTTACATGTAAAATTATGAATAATTAATAATTCATGGTATTTTGAGTTTAAATTTTATTTATTTCATCCAAGGGTATTTGGAATGTAAAATACCACGTGGTAATGAATTTCATAACAAAATTTATTTTTACTGGGTTATGTTAGTTCTTTATTGGCTTTGATATTTTATGATTATGTGTGTAATTAATTTTTATTATCATATTTTTTATTTACAATTGTTTTATGTGGATTTAAATTTGAAACACATTATTGAGCCATTTATTAATTCTCAGTTCATCTGTATGATCATTGTCGGTGTTTGTTTCGCAATATAATTCTAATAGAGTTTATTTATTCTTTAATTTAAGTTGATGGAAATTATTTTGTTATTTTTTAATAAACCCATTTAATTTAATTTTATTCTTGTTATTCATGATATTTTCAAGTAATATTCACATTTCTCCTACTATTTGGTACTTAAAATTTTTGAGAAAATGTTTTTAATAAAAGAAGGCTTCATTTTTATCTTCGATCAAAAATATAATTTATTAAATAATAATATTTTATAATTTTTTTAAAAATATTTTTAACCTTTTAAAAATGATTTATTAAATAAAAATTTATCCTTTTTAATTTTTACAGAATCTATTTAATGGAATATTCATGTTGTTTTCATAATAATTCTTGTTTGTATTTTATAGAAAAAGTGAAAGGAATATTTGTTTTAACATACTCATAATGTATGGAATTTTCTACCATCATAACCACTCCATGTTTGAAAAATTCATTTATAAGTTTCAATGGTTATTTTAAAGAAAATGTTTTTTCAATTTTTTTAAACTTTTATTTTTAATATATTACTTTTGAAATGAAAAGGATATTTTTTCAAGAATGTTTTTTGAGATATCTTTATGGTATTTATATCCACAAATAAATAAAAAACTTTATTCTAAATATAATTCTATGGGGATATGTTGTATTTATACCATCCTTATTCTTTATTTGGATTGTTTATAATCATTTTTACCAGGGAAAGTATTAACATTTAGTTTCTTGGTTCATTTTTTTGTAGTCTATAACTTTCCCTTGAAATATTTACTTTCCTATGATCATTGGATGTTAAATTTCCCCTAAATATCTGTATTATTTATCATAGATATGATTATTTATTAAATAATATCTCATTTTTAAAAAATGAACATTACTTTGAAAGTTATTTGACTAATTAGGGAAATATTTATAATCCATATTCTTTATTTAATACATATATTTATTGTTAAGTAATAATTTTCATGAATTTAATTTATTATTTGATATATAAGGGATTCTTTGGACATGAGGGTATGAGTGGGGCCTGATTATAGATATCCCCTAGATGCATCAGTAGTATCATGAGTGAAATTAGTTGGATAGACTTTGTTGAATGGGTTTCAGTTATATACCCACCAATCAGTTCTAAACTATCTTGAGGATATATATTTATAGTAGAGGTATCATGATGCATGAGATCATGAAGTTTAATGATTAATAATTTCCTTCATTTAGAATTCAGTTATTCTTATCAATGATATTTTTGTAATGATATTATATATGCATGAATTTCATTCTTATTTTATTGATTAAATGGTATGTGTGTTTAGTTATTTACATTTCCATATCGATTATGCCTTATCTAGTTATGATTGAAAGGTTATTGATTAAATGAAATGTGTTTTAAATTATTTACATTTCCATATTGATTATGTATTATGTAATCATGATAGTAAAATTATTTAAATGGAATGTGTGATAAGTTATTTACTTTTACATTTGAATTATTCTTATGGAATCATGATATATTTGGTTGTACTTAACCCGTACTGAGAATTTGAACTCACCCTTATTTTTTTTTCCTTTACTAGGAATCCAGGAAGTGTAATATGAATGATATTCAAGTATATTCTAGAGAGAATAATGATATTCTCAAAAAATAAATATGTTTTAATTTGAGTATTCAAAATTAATATGGAAATTGTATATGTATCTAGTTTACCAAGACTACTAAACTATTCAGTAATTTTGGATGTGATTCCTTGTATCTTATGCCAACGTAATAAAGTAGACACTAACTCTTGGATACTTGGGTCATGGTCACTATAGTTGACTTTATAGGAAGTTTAATAAAAAACTTAAGAATTATATTTAGGAAAAAATATATTAGGTATAATAACCCTGTGATAGAATTTGAGGATATATATAGAAGAAAATTATAATGTCTTGGTAAGGAAGTTATTAATTATCTTTTCCTATAAATATATACATGTCTGGATACTATAAGTGGATGTGGTTCTGGCATAGAGCTTTTGAGGGGTCATATCTCTAAAAGGGGTGCATTGGTCTTAACTCGATCATCACCTAGTGCACAAAAATGATATGAATAATATTTTATCCTATTAAATTCATATTTGATGAATAATATGGTATTTTAAATAATCACATATTTATGGGTTTGAGGCTAGTAACATACCATTGATTATTCACTTTCTTATGATCAGTGAACTCTATCACTCTCTATAATTATTTATGATTTTCTGTCATGTCCATATCTTAACCTTCCACCAATTTTCTCATAATTATAAACATAGTTACATGTTATTATATATGACCTTTGTACTTCCCTTTCTCTCTTAATAAGAGGATGTTTTATTGACTCTTGTTATGATATGGGTCTTCAACAAAATAGTTTTCAATTATCAAAACCTTGATTACTAAGATCATGTTTAAATAATGAGGATGAAATTTATTTATAGTGGGGAGAATGAAACACCCCAAGATTAAAAAATAATAACATTTAATTCTATAGAATTTTATACACACAACATATAGCTTAAACAACCCATGGAATATATTTCTTTTAAATTTAATCACTTCGATAGCTTGCGGAAGATGAAACCCAGAGTCGAAATGAACCGTAATAAAGTATACATAGCCATTAAATTAAAATTTATGAATAGTAATAATTAAATTATTAAAATTAAAATTATATATTTATTAAAAATAAAATAATAACCATTTAAAATAAAAATAAATGTTTTCTAAAAAATTATATATTTTTTTTCAAAAATAAGGTTTAGTCGTGCATTGTGCACATAATTTAAAATTATTTTTGAAAAATTTTAGATTTTTTTTGGAAAAAGAAAATTAATTTTTGAACTCATAATATCAAAATTATATTAGGGTTAATTTTTTGGATTTTTCTGAAAAGTTTCATTTTTTCGATGAATAGTGAAAAAATTGAATTTTAATTGAAAACTTCCATTTCATTTAAATTATTTATAAAGTTAAATTATATTTTGAATATGTTTTAAAGTAAAATTATATATATATATATATATATTAATCCAATCTAGTTCATTTTAAAAATTTTCATATTGATTTTTTATATGAAAACTTTATAAAGATTTGAACATTTTTCATTGGAAACCTGCTTTCTCATCCCATCCGTAGGATTAATTTTATATTAATTTTTTTTAATATTGTGAATGTAATTTGGAAAAATGGATTAAATATTTGTAATCATCATAATTTATATTATCTAATAAGGTTTAATAAATTTTTTACCAAAATGAATTGTGAAAACAATAAAAATTATTTACTGCTGTTAAGGTAAAAATGAGTATATCAGGGGGTAAACTATGAAGATAAGGGTTAAATATGAACTAAAAAGTTTTCAAAATATCTTTTTATAAGAATATTTACTACTTATTATCCCCATTTTTTAATTTATGTCTATTTGGAAGAATTGTTTTTATTGTGAATCACAGTCATTTTAGATTCTTTTTAGACATTTCCAAGTAATTTCCTAAAGGTATCCCATTCCACAATTATAAAAGGATACTCAGTCCCTTAAATTATTCACACATACCAAGCCATTTTTAGTAAGAAAACATGTAAAATTATGTCCCCAAAATTCTTAGTCACATTCTATAGCTTTTGGTTCACCAAAAACAACATCCAAAGGGTCCTTAAAAGGAGATCCAAAGGTGGTTTCTCTTAGAGAATATAATTATCTTAACAAAGATCTTTCATTTTATTTATTCAATTTCAACATTAAATTATATATTAGCACTTAAAATATAATAACACTAGTTTCTTACATATAATGATATGTTATTGTGTTTATGGAATAATAATTATCCATCTCCACTTCCATGAAGTGGTAAAGAAAATCATTGATTGTGTGTACGAAAAAACTACCTCCTCGCGAACCAATGTAGTTAATTTTCCACAAAAACATTTAAAGGATATAAATAATGATTAATTTTACAAATTTATATGAAATTCATGATATTATTATACTTATTTAATTTTAATATCTCATATTCCTTTTTATGTTCCATTCCATTTCAAATATGATAACATCACTTTCATGTACGACAAACTATTGCCTAGTGAGGTTATGTTATTTGTTTTTCACTTACGATCTACATGGAATCTAATAAGGATAAAATTAATGAACATATGTGATATATATGGGATGATATTGATGTTTTAAAATTAATATATCACCCAATTTCTAATCCTTTCACCCACTAAGGGAATGATATCGTCTCTCATGCGTATGTATGGCTTATCATATCAAAGAAGCGATATGATTCATTTTCCATGACCAAAATTCATGAATGATTAAAAAAATGAATCTAATAAATAAATAATAATTTTATAACACTAACATTATTTTATAGATGATGTATTTGTATAATATCCTCAAGAACCATAACCTCCATGACAAAGAATGAATGAGAAAACCAGGCAATTAACACTTGAAACAATAAAAATAAATTTTTTTTATTAATGAACGAGCTATAAAATTTTATAAAAGGATAATATTATTATAAAATTATTACATTAAAAACAATCTATGAATCATTTTGAATTTGAATATCATAAATACCCTTATTTTTTTACTAATAAAATCACTTTAAGTATTTTTTAGGAATATATTTCTTGAGAAATTTATCGTATTTATAGGTTAAAGTATTTGATTAAAGTATTTTTAGTGTGTTTGAAAGTAATATGGAAGAACTATTAATACCATACATTTATAGTGGAAATTATGGTTTGAGAAAATTATGTTTGTAATAATACTTATATATCATGAACTCTATAATTTTAGAAAAGTAGGTATTGATAACCATACGTTTTGAGGAAACCCTATGTTTAAAGGAAAAATTTATAGTTTATTAAACCTACTTTTTTAATCAACCATACATTGTCAATAGTACTTTTAGATTTTATCTCCACATAAGGAAACCCTATGTTAGACTCGATTAATGATGGATTTTTAAATTCAAGATATTTTCTATGTTTTCTGTAACGGTCTTTCCGAAAGTATATATCCATTTAAAGTTGTTTTACGATCGATTATAAGGTTTGTATTCAATGGATTAAATTGTTACTATATATAATGGAAGTTATGAATATATTTTGAATGTTTAAAATTCAAATGATCATGATTATTTAGGAAATATTCTTGGATATGTTCAATGAAAATAAATTAAAGCTCCTCTTGTTAAATACTATGAGTTGTTTTGTTTTATGTGTGTGTGATATCATTTTGAATACATAATAGATTCTAAAATAAAAATATTAAAAGTATATATTATTATTATGGTGGTACACTTTAGATACATACATGTTTCAATATTTTGTTGTGTAAAATGTTGATTAACTTTTATTGTTATTATTTTTCTATTGTTATTTTTATTGAAGATCATTTAAAATCCAGATCTCTCTAAAGAGTTTTATATTTGAATGAGAAGATACAATTTCTATTAGTTTCAGTTGAAACTATGAAAAATAATACACGTTCTCAAAAAAATCAATATCTAATGATTTATTAAAGTATCAGTTGTTTGGACTCAATTGGGGTGGAGTATCAGCTTCTTAGACTAAGATGTAGATATTTTCAGTTCCCTATAAAAGAACCAGAAGTCTCTGTAAAAGAAGTACTATATAGGTGTCCATTACATATGCTTAGTTGTTAAGGTATTTTGATAAGAGTAACTATCTAGATAAAATCATCAAGATCAATGAAAGTGTGTTGGTGGAGTATACTTGGGGATATTTGTGCCCTAAACCACTATAAAGATTATTGTGTTCTTATTATATATTTTTCTAATGCTCAATTTACTTAAAGAAGAAAATGTTGCTTATATGAATAAATAAATAAGAGGGATAAAATATTGAATCTTTATAGATTAATATAAATAATAAATTGACACCATTATAATGATTGTATTATTATGACCTAATAGTTTGTATCAAAGGAATGTTTTTGGAGAATATAGATAAACTCTAACAAGCTCAAGTAAAAGATATATACAAAGGTATATTTCAATGAAAGTACTAAAGGAAGGTATTCCAATGATCTGTTATCCTTAATTTAATGGTGGTAATTATGGATGCTTTAAATCTCACATGATTATCTATTTTAAAAATCTTGCATTCAAAGTATTCATGAATATTATCACTCCATCTGAAATCCATGAAAAAACAGAAACATGGGATTCCACAAAAGAAGTTTAGTATGTTATCAATTTAAGATAAATTAATTCTATTAAATTTGGACATGAAATAAATGAATTAAATAGAGTATATCAATGATATACTACCTATGAGATATGGAAATCTATAGCTTCTACCTATCATGGAACTGAAAATATGAGACAATTAAGTAACACTATTGAAAATTCAAAATTTGATAATTTCAGAATGTATGATGGTGAAAACACCACCTAGATGAATGAAATATTGAATAAAATACTCAATAGTATTTTTGCCTTATAAATCTCAATTTTACAATTAGATTAGGCATTAAAATTACTAAGATTATTACCCTTTATGTGGAATGGAATATATAATGCTATATGAAAATCAACACCATTTAAAAATTTGACAATTAAAGAATTGACCAGAACACTAATTTTGTAGGTAGAGGAAATGAAATATGAATCTAAAGATCATGAAATTATAAAAATGGAAAATACCCCCTTACAATTATTACTCATAAGAATGAAAAGAAACCAATAGAAGATTCTATATTCTCAAATGATTCAGAGTGTTCAGATTTTGAAATGGAACTAGATCAACTAGCCAAAAGATTCCGAAAATTTTATAAGAAGAATAATTATATAATAATATAAATAAGTTTAATACTATAAATGTAAGAATAAGGTTTATATCAAACAAAATTTCCCATAGTTTAAGTAATAATATAGAAATATGTATAAGAAAGAAAAGAACAATCAGATGAAGAATGATTATGAGTGAAAAGGAAAAAAAGATATGGAGACTACTTGGATTATATCTGATGACTCAAAAATTTATTATAAATATGACTATGAAAAAGAGCCAATAAATTTAAAAGAAAATATTTTTTTTATGGCTAAGGAAGAAAATAAGGTACAATACTATTATTCTTCTACTTCTAATTCTAAAGGCTTCTCTAACAGAAAATTAGCTACTTACTGCTCCCTTCTTTAAGAAAATTATGAATCTTTAGTAAAATAAATAAATCTTTAAATAATATTCATAATTGTTTTTCATTTTAGAATATGTTATGTTAAAAAAACCTCAATAATTAAAAGATAAATTTAACAAATCCTCTTCAAACTATTCTGATCATGAAAATAGAAAAAAATAATTTCAAGCTGAAGTAGATTCATTCAAAATTTTTTCAAGCATATTAACTAAAGTATAATATTATTTAAATTATATTATTAGAAAAAATGTTTTCAAAAAATAAAAAATATGTAGTAGTAAGAAATGATTAAAAATAAAAATTATATATAAATTATTTGGTACTTATTTTTAAAAATATCAACACATCACGAGTCATGTTATGTAAATTTTGGAAAAATAATTAAAATCTGGTTACCTAGATCTTTGGTTGCTGACACGACTAGAACCAAGAAAATATGGGTTAAAAAACATTTTTTAAATGGTTTGTAGAAAAAATGGTCACATGAAAAAAAATTTTGTATGGTATATAGATAATGGGTGATTAAGTCACATGAGTGGGGACTCTTCCAAATTTCATAAATTATCAAAATTATATGGAGGGTTGGATAACTTTAGAGATAATTCTAAAGGGAAAATAGTTGGAGTTGGATTAGTTAGAGACCCGGAATCAATTTCAATCAATAAAGTTCTATATGTTCAAGGGTTAAAGAAAAACATGATGATTACCTATCTACTCTATGCTGATGGATTTTATATTTATTTCTTTAATAATTTCTTATCTATTTTAAAGATAAACTGCTTAAATTTAGATAATCCAAAAGTGAAAATGTTTATACCATGGATCTTAATTCCATGTGTAATTAAAAATTGAATTGTTTAACTATTGGAAAAAATGAATCATGGATTTGAAAAAGGAGTATTAGAAACTATAATCTATTTACTTTATATAAATTATCTAAGAAACAATTAGTTTATAATTTTCTAAGTCCTAAATTTTATAAATATAAATTCTATGATGCAAACAAAATTAGAAATAAACACATGTCATCCTTCAACTCTATGAAAAAAAGATTTTATATCCAAACCACTAGAACTTATCCACATGGATTTGTTTGGACCATCCATAGTAGAAATCATGACTGGAAGATCATATGTTTATGTTATAGTTGATGAATTTTCAATATTTACATGGGTTTATTTTCTAAATATTAAAAGTGATCTTTTAATTGTTTTTGAAAGATTTTAAAAAATTGTTCAAAATGAAAAGGATTTCAAGATACTTTCATTAAGAAGTGATCATGGTTGTAAATGTGAGAATGAATAGTTTAATTTGTTTTTCTTAGACTTGGGTATTAAAACCACCTTCTTTTCACCAAGAACACCACAACAAAATGGAATTATAGAAAGAAGAAATAAAACTATTCAAGAAATGGAAAGATCCATGTTAAATGAATACAATATTATAACCTAATTTTGTGAAAGAATATGTAAACATAGATTTTCATGTCATGAATAGAGAATTAATAATAACCCTTTTCAGAAAGACACCCTTTGAACAATTGAATAATAGAAAAACAAATGTTAGATACATTAAAGTGTTTACTGTTGGGCATGTACTGTCTCAACAATAACCAATTATTTATGATGGTTTTGATTCTCACAAATACCCTTGTCTATTTTCTGATGAAGTTTTCTTGAGTTAGTTTTCTGGAATTTATATCTGGATTAAAGAAATTTAACGTTACGTGAATTACACTGGAAACACTGTTTCAAACCCTATGTTCATAAAATGAGCATATCGTTCATAATCTATACATTATTCAAGAAAGTTAACTCTTGTGTATGGTATCAACCTTAAATTATGATAAATAGTTTTCATTTGGATCAACATCCTTACGTTTGGAGAATCAACAACAGTATGGATCAACAACCCTATGTTGAAAGTTGGTATTACAATTCATCAAAAGTACATTCAGAAATTTTAATGTATAGTTAATCAATGCTATGTTCAGGATATTATGATATAAAGGTGAACATATGGATCATCATCATTATGAAAATTTTAGTCCCTACATTATTCAAAGATGAAAGAATAGTTAAAGAACCATAAATTGGTAGGAACCCTACTATACGTTAAGGAACCCTACGCTATGTAGTTCAACCCTATGTTGTATTTATAATGACAGTGTTTTTAAGTCACATTTTCAATCTGATAATAGTACAATGATTGAGTCAGAATTAAAGCCCAATTCAAGGATCATTATGATTGTTTCAAAGAATCATATTCATTAGATAAAGAAACTTCTATTCCTAAAAGAAGTTACGACTACCCTTGTCAATTGGAATTTGAATTTCCGTGATCAATCAAGATATTCTTTTGGATTTGGAGTATCAAAGAAAGCTATCTATTCTATATTTTCCTTCATAGAATCTATACAAAAATATATGTTTGATAAGTGATTCACATATTCGACTACATTGTTGAAATTATATTTTATAGTTCTATTGCAAAAAATGATCAAATATCTATTATTTTCAAAAGAGGATACACTTTGAAAGTTATACATATTTCAACTTCAAGTTACTACTAATATTTAGTTTCTACCATATTGAAGATAATTTTGAAATAAGGATCACTTTAGACAGTTTCATTCCCGAAGATATTATTTTTCAAATAAGAACATCCATTAATTGTTAGTTGGTTACTGCTCTAACTATGGAGATCATCTTGAACCTTTGAAATAAATATTTTTATTTAATAGAGTTTCAAATATTCGTACTCAATTGTGGTGGAGTATCAGATTCTCAATCAAATTTGTGGATATCTAGTTCTCTGTTATAGAACCATAAGGATTTATTATTAGTCTTTTTTTAAAGGTTTCAACAGTCTATAATCAGTTGTGATTTCATGGTCTTCTGATAAGAGGACCATTATAGTGAAATTTACCAAGCTCACAAAGAGAGTGATTGGTAGAGTATACTAGGTGATCTTTGTGACCAAAAGCACAATAAAAAACGTGTTCTTTATTATTTTTTATCCACTATATATTATTTTAACAAAAGTAAACACTTCATATCCATATAAATAATAGTGTGTGTTAAAATACAAAATATTAGAAGATTTTTGTAAAGAAACAATTCACACACTCTTGTATAACATTTTATATTCTGACATAACAATTGGTTTCAGAGGTATGCTTTTAGATAAAAATATAGAAAGATAAAAGTATAAGGTCTATACAAATATAAAAATGGATGATCCTAGAGAAGGAATGTCAATGGTATGTGCTCCGTAATTTAATGGTGAAAATTATGGATGCTAGAAATCATAAATGTTTATATATATGAAGAATCTTGGATTCAGAGTCTACTGAAATATCATTAATCCATATGAAATTACTAAGAAACAAGAAACATGGGATTCTATGATAGAAGAAAAATATGATACCAATTCTATAGATATGAATGTAGTTATCTACAGTCTTATACTAGATGATTTTAATCATGTATCATAATGTCCAACTGCCTATGTGATGTGGCTAACCATCGCAATTTCCTATGAAGGAACATACAATATAAGATAGATGGGGTATTATATAGCTAAGATAAATCTATAAACATTTAGAATGTTTTATGGTGAAATAACCACAAAGATGAATGAAAGGATTATATAAACTTTCAATAATATTACTACCCTGAGAGAATCCATCAAACAATATGATCAAGTTTTGAAATTACTCAGAGTACTTCTTCAAAATGGAATGGAATATCTGTGATAATTCACCAATCATAACCTATAAAATATCTAATAATGAAAGAACTAATTGGAACACTGATAATGTATGAATCAAAAAATGCAGTCTGAAGCTAAAGATCATGTGATTATAGTAAATAAAAAAAATACTTCTCTAAAAGTGACATATTATAAGAATAACATAAAAACAAATCCAGAAGAAAAATTATAGAAGAATTTAGATTCCTCAAATTCTAAAATGAAATTGGATTAGTTATCCAAAAAGTTCATCAAATTTTAGAAAAAGAAAAGAGGATTTAGAAATGCCTTTAGGAAGGATGACAAAGAACCAAGAGAAGTTTGATGCTATTAATGTGAGAAATTGGGTCATATTAGTACTAATTTTCCTAAAATGAAAGGTGAAAGAAAAAGGAAAGAAAAAATATATCAGAAAAATGCTGACTATGAGAACAAAAGAAAAAGAGAAATGAAATCTATATGGAGTGCTTCTAAATATTCTGACATCCCTTCAAAGTTTTATTCATAGAAATAGAAATAAAATCTCAAATCCATTATATTATTTATAGATGAAGAAGAAAAGGAAAAAACTTGTTACTCTTCTGATTCTAAGACTAGTGGTTTATTTAATAATAAACTAGCTGCCTATTGTTATATACTTGAATAAAAATATGATTCTTTATTTAGGAAACATAAATATTTGAAAACAATTCATAATTCTGTTTTAGGTGAAAGATATACTATGCTAAAAAAACATCTGGAGCTACTTGAAAAAAATAAATTCCTATACATTAGATAGTATAAATCATGAAAAGAAAAGTAATTAACTATAGGATGAAGTGGAATCTTATAATACCGATTATACTGTTTGTACTAAAGGAGAAAATATTTTTAATGAAATTATTGGAAATAATTTCATTAAAAGTGAAATATTTGGAATAATAAGTAAGGGAAAGAAATCAAAATTATAAAAAAAATTATTTTGTACCAAACTCAAAAAATGATACTTGTTATTTTTGTGGAATAAAAGGTCATGTCACCAGTAAGTGTTATTTAAAAACTTATCAAATTAGTGGAATTAAAAAATATTTTGTTTCAATTTTTTTCTGAATATAGTGATATAAATTATACAAAAATAAAGTATATTTGGATTCCTAGATCATTTATCACTAACACTTATGAAACTAAGAAGATATGGGTACCAAAAAACCTTTGTTTAATTACTTTTACAGGAAACATGTCACTGAACATGAAAATCCACATGGTATATAGATAGTGGATGTTCTCGGAATATGAATGGTGATTCAAAAAAATTTCATACACTGACTCAAATATATAGAAGACTAGTCAATTTTGGTGATAATGAGAATGAAAAAATATTTGGAGTTTGAACTTTTGGATATCCAGACTATCTTAGTCAAAAAAATACTGTATGTGCAAGAGTTAAAGCACAATCTAATAAATATCTCTCAAATATGTGATGTGGGATTTTATATTGATTTTTTTAATAATTCTTTCTTTCTTTTTAAAGATAATTTTCTTAAATTTAGAGCACATAGAACTGATAATGTTTATACTTTGGACTTAAATTCATTTTCTAAACAAAAAGTGAATTGTTTAATTGGTAAGAAAAATGAATCATGGATTTGGAATAGAATACTTTGACACTATAATATATATGATTTTAATAAATTATATAAGAACCAATTAGTTTATGATTTTCCAAGTCTTAAGTTTTATAATGACAGATTATGTGATGCATGCCAAATTGGAAAGCCCCAAAAGTATTCATTCAAATCTATTAACAAAATTGATAAATCTAAACCTTTAGAAATTATCCATATGGATTTATTTGGATCATAAAGAGTAGAAAGTTTGGCTGGTAAATTATATGTCTATGTTTTAATAAATTATTATTCTAGATTTACTTGGGATTATTTTCTAAAACTTAAAATTGAAGTATTCAATGATTTTGAAAGTTTTTGTAAAATTTTTCAAATTGAAAAATGTTTTAAAATAATTTCATTGATAAGCGATCATGGTGAAGAATTTGAGAATCAATATTTCAATTATTTTTTTCTCAAATATAAGTATTAAACACACTTTCTCTACACCAAGAACACCTCAACAAAATGGAATTATGAAATGAGAAATATAATTATTCAAGAAATAGAACTATTCAAGAAATAGAAAGAACTATACTGAATGAATAGAGTCTTCCTATCTATTTTTGTGTATATGTTGTAAGAAAACCCTGCTATATCATTAATAGAGTTCTAATAATTCATATTTTCAAAAATAATTCTCCATGAACTTTGAAATAATATAAAACCTAAAGTAAATCACTTTAAGGGTTTCTGATGCAACATTTCTATCTTGAATACTAAGAAAAACATTGGTAAGTTCAATCCAAAAGCTGATGAATGAATATTTTTGGGATATTATTTTACCTCAATTTCTTATAGAGTGTTTAATAAAATGTCAAGTATTGTTGAAGAATCATTTCATGACAAGTTTGGTGAAACTGACCCTTTTATTAAAGAGAAAGATCAAGCAGATGAAGTCACTGACTCTTTTGAAAACATTACACTTGAAACCCCTAAAAAATATTTTGAAAATAATGTTATTTAAATTTAGTCTAGTTTATAAAAACATGATACTTAAGATCCTGAAGGTGTCTTACTGAGATAGTCTATAAATTTAAAGAACCATCCTCTAGAAACAGTTATAGGAGACCACGAAAAAGGAAATAGAACTAGAAGAAGTATAGAAAACCTACCTAAATTCTATTACTTTCTATCTTAGATAGAACCTAATTTTATAGAGGAAGACTTAGAAGATGAGATTTGGATGTTACTAATGTAAGAATATCTTAACTAGTTCAAAAGGAATATTTTTTGGGAACTAGTAGATAGACCATCCAATTATTAAATTATAGGAACTAAGTGGGTCCTTAGAAATAAACAGGATGATCAAGAGATCATAACCAGAAATAAATATAGATTAGTAGCTAAAGGATATAATCAGGAATAAGTTATATATAACAATGAGACCTTTTCCCCTATAGATATACTATAATCTATAATAATCCTTTTAGAATATGCAAATTATATGAATTTTAAATTATATTAGATGGATTTAAAGTCCACCTTTTTAAATGGTTATTTAAGGGTGGAAGTTTATGTTGAACAACCCTTAGTTTTGGAAGTCCTCAAAAACCAAATTCTTTTTTCAAACATACTAAAGCTATCTATGGCCTTAAACAAGAACCTAGAGCTTGGTATGAAATATTAAGTTCTTCTCTTTTAAAAAATGGATTTACTGTTAGATTGGAAGGTCCAACACTTTTTAAGAAAACTATTTTCTTTAACATTTTATTAGTTCAAATTTATGTTGATGGTGTTATTTTTTTTTTCAACTAATAAAAATATTTGTAATGTTTTTTCAAAATTAATGCAAAATGAATTTGAAATGAGTATGATGGGAGAACTAAATTTCTTCTTGAGATTTCAAAATTTTCAAAAATATTATGGAAATTTTTTAAATCAAGGTAAATATATTATTTATTTATTTAATTTTTTTTGACATAAGAACATGAAGACATATAAAACTCCTATATGTACCAATATAAAACATGATTTGCATGAATCTATAAAAATAGTAGACAACAAGTTATATATAGGCATGATTGGAAATTTGTTATATCATACTAATAGAAGAAAATACATTATATTTTTCAAATGTATTTGTGCTATATTTAAATAATATCTAAAAGAGTCCCATATTTCTACCGTTAAAAATAATTTTTAGATATTTAAAAGAAACTATTTTTCAATATCTTATTTTACCCAAGAATTCTGATTTTAATGTAATTTTATATTCATATGTTGACTTTGGAGGTTTTATATTAGATAGAAAAATCACTTCCGGAACTTGTCATTTTTTAAGAAAATCTTTAGTTTCATGGTCTAGTAAGAAACAACACTCAGTTTCCCAGTCAACCACTGAGGCAGAATATGCCTCCTCTGGTAATTGTTGTGCATAAGTATTGTGTATGAGAAACACCCTACTAGACTTTGGACTAAATTTTTAACAATATACCTATTTTATGTGATAATACTAGTTCTATAAATATTTCAAAAAATTCTCTAAGTAATTCTATGACTAATAAAATTAATATAAAACATCATTTTCTAAGAGATAATGTCCTTAAAAAAGATATATCATTGGAATTTGTTAATACCGAACATCAATTAGCAAACATTTTCAATAAACCACTTCCTAGTACAAGTTTTTTATTTTATTAATAGGGATTTAGGAATATTTAATTTTAAGTAAATGTTTATTAATTTATTTCAAGTCTCTCTATTTTTATTTTAGTAAACTTTACTCAATATGTTTAAATTTTTTTATTACTTTTATTAAACTATGTTTTAATGTTTTTAAAAATAATATAATTTCAATTTATTTTTATTTGTCTTTTTGGAAATTAAAAATTAATGAGTACATTATCAATCGGCGCAATAAAATCGTTTGCCTTCTCTCTCTATATTTCTCTTCTACTATGCATCATTTTAGTTTACTGATCTTTTTTCAATTCCGGTATGTTGGAACCCTAAACCTTCAATCCCTTCAATATAAAAACCTTCATAGATGTAAGCCTATTAATGTTTTGAAGATGTTGAGATAGACACCTCTTTTTACACAATAGGGAAATTTTTTAAATTGATCCATGGAATGGTAATCGATTTCAATTATTTATATTCTATAAATATTTTACCATTTTGTATACAACTACTTAATCAAATAAGTTTAAGTCGGTTGTTTTTACCAAATTCACTTTATGTGTTAAAAATGACTTTGGTTGGTCGACTATGGTCATAGGGGTAATTATATAAAAAATTATATAATAATAATCATGAAATAATTATCATATTTTTAAATTAATTACACTTAAACCAATCATTAATTATGGTTGTGAAAAATGAATCAACTCTACAATTTTGGAGATGGTAGATCATATGTACACACGAATAACGTTCCAATTTCTCAATGATCGTTATGGAAAGAAGCTAAGTAACATTAATATTTAAATAATTATAATTATATAAAAAATACTATATTATTTAATAAAATATAATTATATATATAATTCTTGTGATTTAAAAGGAATCACATTGTGTCAAGGAGGCGGCAGTCCACACGTCCACAAATGAAATTATCACTTTTTAACATGTGAAAGGGTAATAAAGAAAATGGTATATATTATATTTATAGAAATTTAGTTTTTTAATTAATATCATATAGATGTTTTTATGTAACATATGTTTAATTAAAACATTCCTTTATAAATTTCATGTATCGTGTGAACGAATCACATCGTTTTGAGGGTGTGGTAGTCCAAACTTACTCAAACAAAATTATCATATTTACACCAAATAGAACATATAAAGACATGTGTGGTAAAAGGATTAAATAATCTTAAAGACGTATTAAATATCATATATATTATATATAAATAGATTTTACCTCATAATTATTTCCATGAGTGGTGGTAAAGGAAGAACGATCAATCATCATTTTGTGAGGCGGTTGTTCGTCACACACATAAACGGTATATTTTTTACCCATTATACGAAGGTGTGTGTAAGTGTAAGTCTAAAAGTTATCATACAAACATCTAATTATATTTATTATTTTGTTTTTTTATAATAATTTACTAATATGACTTGAGGTGGTGGAGAAAGAATATAATATAAAGGAGTTTGAGGGAGGGTGTTACCTCTTAATCGGGTGAATCCATTTGGTTTACACCAAAGGGATTCATGGGAAGAAATTATCCTAAAAGGTTGGATTAAAGGATTAATAGAGGATTTTTTGAGTAAATTTTATCCGATATCTTCCGATCCTACATGGTGTTATATGTTTAAATAAGTGGAGGAGAGGATGCCTTTTTATAGTGAAGGAGGAGTGACACTCTTCTAAATATTTGGAAAAGGAATTCCACCCACATTTTCCCCAGTAAAGTGGCTCCAATAATAGACCAAAGTTGATTAAAGGGAATATAAGGTTGATATTTTTCAAGAAAATGTATTTTGGACAAGTTTTTAAGTTTTTTTGGGTCTTAAATTTAAGTTTTATTCCTCAGTTAAGCTTAATTTTACCTTAATCGATGTAATTAATTGTAATTACTTTCACTATTTTTTTCAGTAAAAAAATTTGTTGAACTTATTATAAATTATAAATTTTACTTATTTCAATTATGGAATCCTTTTTTCAAAATTACAATAACATAAGTGGCATATAGTAATTTAAAATTAATTCTAGAGTCGTGTCGACAATGTGTTTTTTTATAGTAAAAAACATTCAAAAGTTTTTCTATGTTTTTATACCCAATTTCAAAGTAAAATTGATCTCAATGACCTAATTTTTTTTATAGATAAAAATATTATATAATTAAAATTTTAAATAAATTTAAAATTTAATTTAACCTTATAAATAAATTAGATTAAAATCTATTTGAACTAAAATTCAGTATTTTTTCACTGTTCATTAAAAAATAAAACATCATAGAAAATTACAAAAAATTTAACCTAACCAAATTTTTATGGTATGATTTAAAATATGAAGTTTATTTTGACATATAAAATCTATAAATGTTCCAAAAATTTGATTTAATATAGGTTCTCCATTAAAAGGGGGTAAAAATTCTATAATTAAAATATTGTGTTTAAACCACAAAGTTGAGTTTGTTCTTTTCTTAGGTATGTAGAATCTACTGGATGAATATAAAAATTATTTTATTGAATATATAACATATATATTACATTAATATCACTTAATAATTTAAATTAATTAAATTTATTATGATAAAACAACTTTGTGACCATAAAAATAATATTATTTTCCTTTATATTCAATCGGTTTTCATATTCATTTCTTATTTTTTGGTTACCTATAAATTAATATTATATTTTTTTAAACCATATATTTTCATAAATTAGTTAATAATATCCATAAAATCTAATTTTACATCTATTTTATATCTTATTATATTAATTAATAATGGGTTAATAATATATTATTGTTTGGTAAACCTCAGTCATGCGTGTTACATAAGCTAGTAAGGAAAGTCATTATTGCATATAACAAAAGCTAACCTCAGTGGTTTAGGTACAACAAGATAAAAATTATGTTATTTAGTGTGTTATTAACTAGGTGTTACATATAATGTAATCCAAACATATTTATTTAATATAAAATAAATGATTTTAAGTGTTGCGTGAAATAAAAAAAATAAAAAAGACTAAATTAATTTGAAAAAAATAATTCACCAAATCAAGGGGTGTTAAACTTATAGCCAGTGTCAACTGAGAAATCATAGTAAAACCTGGTCAATTTTAATTATAACTATTCTAGGTTATTTCTTTATAATTATATTTTCTAATTGGTTCCTTCATAAGTTAGATTCCTTGTTTCCTCTATGGGAAACCATTCAGAACATACATAGGTTAGATGGATGAATATGGTAATATTTATATTATATATCATTATAACCATAAATTATAATCTTTTTAGGGTATTTATTTACATTATCATAACCTCTAAAATTATCTAAACATTTTCTTTGATACCCACTAGAAATACCAGATCATTATTCAATCCATAATTTCAATTTTAAAATAGGAATCCATTTTATTTCATTCCTAAAGATCTTTTATGGTTTAGAGTTTTAATGAATTTGGTCATAAATATTATAAAAAACCAATATGATATAAATTATATACATCCTATAAATATATATTTTTCCGAGAATAAAATAATTTTAAAATAAAACATGTTTCCTTTTCATGAAAAATATTTAAGATTTTCACATGAACTTCTTCTTTGTTCATACTAATCCTTAAAACTTGTGATTTTTTTAATATTTTGGATGAGAAAATAAATCTCAGTGAGGGAAATGAAAAATAAAATAAAAAACCCATTAATCCATTTTAAAACCATTAGGTCATAAAATATATTTTTTCTTTAACTTAATAAAATTTTATTGTATGTAATTATTCACTTACTCATGAAATTAGTTTTACCACCCAATGTTTTTCATAAAAACATTATTATAAAAATTAAAGGTAAAATCAAAATCAATAGGGTTTCTATGAAAAAAAGAGTACCCATGAATTTTTTTTTCTTAAAATAATTCCTATTTAACCAAAAAGGAATAACCCCTACTTTAAAAAAGTTAAATAACTTAACATTTGAAATCAAATGATTTCCATAAAGACTAATTAGAAAGCATAGAAAAGTCATGTATGAACCATGGGAAATAATCTTCATAAAACCCTTAAAATAACCCATAAAAGAATAATTAAAATCAAAATAACCATTATAAACAACTTATAGTATAATTTACTAAAGAATATATTCATTACTAAATGTGTTGGAGTGCTATATCGGGCTCACCCATCACCACAAGCTATATCAGGCTCACCTATCATTCTGAGCTATATCTTACTCACCCATCATCCAGAGATATATCAAGCTCAACAATCACCATTAATAATGTACAATGAATTTAAAATTCATGAAATACAGAAAATATAGTATTTAAATCATAAAATTCATAAAAATATACTTTTAAACCCATAAGAAAAACATTTTCGAATTTTGATATATACTTTTCCTTTAACACCCAATTTTCAAAAATAGAATTCCGAGAACAAATGGAAGGAGGATTTTTATTTGAAAAAAACATGGAAAATTATAAATAAATTAAAAACATAATTTAATGGTTTTGGTGTATTTAAAAACTATTGATTCCAAAAATGTTAAAATAGAACATTCCTTTTGTCTTTTGTAAAAAAATTCAAAACATTCTGTAAAGATATTCATTTTAAAAAACATTGAAATAAAGTAAAATAAGACAAAAGATTTCAATTTTAATTAATTTTTTCAATATAAATACATAAATAAAATAATTTTAAGAGTATGGACATGAAATGACAAGATTTGAAAAATAATTCTTTAAAACATTTAAAATGAGGTTTTTATGATAAAGTGTCTGTTACCTTGAGTTCAACTCATCATGTATGTTATTTATCTTTGTAAATAATAAAATTATATTAATTATTTAATTAATAAATTTTTTGAAGTTTATTATTCCTTTTATTTTATCTATTACCATATTATATTTATTTACTTGATCAGTTAAGTTCACAATGGACATTTTTGACGATATTTGGCTCATCCGCCCAAAATGACTTTGGTTGGTTGGCTATGGTAACAATGGTCATTATTCCATAATATAAAGAATATTAATAATTATATAATTATATTTTTTTATATATAAATTATAATTTCCAAACCAAACATGAAATAAGGTTATAAAAAATTAACTACATTACAATCATGGAGATGGTACGTCGCATGTACGTACGAGTAATGTTTCAATTTTTCAATGAACATTATGGAAAAAATAAATATTTTTTTATTATAATAGAATAATGATTTTATCATTAATATTATATTACTTATTTAAATACACTTATATATAGTATTTATGTGATGTGGTCATGAAAAATGATTCACATTGCTTTGTGGAGGTGGTAATCCATACGTACGTATGAACAATGTTATCTTTTTTCAATGGATGAAAAGGTAAGTAAATATGTGAAATATTATATTTCAAAAATAATAATTATGCCATGAATATATATATATATATATATATATATATTAAATTAATCATTATGACATTCCATGAGAGGCGATGCTAGAAAACGAATTACATCAGTTTGTGAGGTGGTAGTACACTATACACACAAACGATGGTATCATTTTCCATTTTTTGGAAGAGGATATGGATATAGGTTATCCCATTATGATAATAAAATAATAGTATATGGGAGATAATATTTTTATTACTTAATCATGTTTTAATTACATTTTAAGTATGTATAACAAGTAATAAATCTAAAAATTTCGGCTAAAAAATATACCTCATCTTCAGACAAACTAATTTTATTTACACATTATGTCCTCTACGGTTTGTTTTATAACTAGAATAAGACCTCTATGATGTTTATATGTATGTTTGGAATGTATTTGGAAATATATTGGTTGAGATATAGTGTTAAAATGGTGTGAAAAATATAAGAGAGGGGGAACCCTTTTATAAGTGAGGGGAAGGAAATTCTTGGAATTTCTAAAAATATTAAATTAATATAAATAAACTTTTATGTTAAATTGGACCCAAAATTAGATAAATAGAATATAGGATTACTATGGGTATAAATACTCTCATAAAATAAAATTTTCACAAATTTATATTATGTTTTAACCCTCATATCTTTATTTTAACCCCCGTTAACCCTTTTTATAATTACGATGATATCAATATTTTTTACTCTTTAGGGGTCAAGAAAATTACTATAAAAGGGTTAATGACAAATTAATAGATTATGGTTGATATTTTAAACCATATACCATTAATTTGGTTGATGATATAATTTTTATTAATTTTTAATCATTTAGGAAAATATTTCTTATTATTAAATATCATTAATGTCATTTTTGGAACTATTTAATTAATTTGACTTTGAAAAAAATGTGATTATAAATAAATATAAATATAAAGATTTATAATATACTAAATATGTTATATTTATCTATAAAATTATTGGTATAGTATAAATCATCCAAAAACATTACTTTTAGTGTTTTTAAAATAATTTACTTGATTTCTCTACTATTTTCACTAACACTGAGATGACATTGCCTAATCATTTAAGGTAATTATTTTTATCACTAAAAAATGATAAAAAAAATAAATTATATTCTAAATAAATATTTATAACTGAAAAAAGTTATTTTTATCCATTTTAGAAAATACTATAGATATTAAAATCAAGAGAGTGACATTTTTTACTTTATCCTTTACTAAAATATTATAATGGTAAAAATAAAAAATTAAATGGAAAGGTCATATTTTAAAAGTTTGGAGGATTATAGAAAAAATATACTCAGAAAAAAAAAACAAATTAATGTTTTTAATTAATTTTAATCCTTGTCACATTAGTTTTAACCCTAATTAACTCCTTTTACGTTTACCATGGTCACAAAAATTTACTATGGATTCTATTCATAATAAATAAAAAATAAAAGGGAAATATTTACCAATTTATTCCATCCTCATTCCAAATATAGAATCCATCTTTCAATATTAAATTTTTTTTAGTCCCATAATTTAATTGAAAATTAAACCACTAAATGCGATGAAAAATCATTTTATATAAAAATGTTTTTTTAAGTATTAAAATATTAATATACCAAATTAAAGTAAAAAATTAATTAAAAATATCATTATTTGTTTTTTAAATCAAAATTAACTAATTAAATTTCCAAACTAATCTAAAATAAAATTTTATTATGTAAATACTTGAAAATAAAATGTTTTTTCTAATAAAAATTAGCATTTTCACTATTCATTGATTAATCAACCTTTTTAGAAAATTATAAAAAATTCATCATAAACTAATTATGACTTGATGAATTAAAAAATCAAGATAATTTTTTTTAAATTAAAATTCAATATTTTTGAATTAAATATTAAAAATGAAACTATATAATGGATGAAAATCCAATTTGGTTAGAATAAGGCCTTTTTCCTTTTGACCAAAAAATATCCTAATAATATTTTAATCAATATAAATATATAAAATATAATCCATGAATATTAATAAAAATGAAAACGAGTTATTCTAAAATGATCTGTTTTTTTACAAGGAAAGTTATATTTTCCATCATAACAATAAAATAATAAGGTTCTCAACCATTTAATCATGTTCCCTTATTTAGTTATAATACATATTCTAGGAAAATACATTTCTTAGCTTCATTTTTATGATCATATTTTAAACAAATACTAACACAAAAATTGTAACACCACAAAAGTCTAATATATTACTTCTATTAAATATGTCAAAGTGTTCTATAGCTAGCTCTACAGACAATATTGAACTAATCATAATGAATAGGAGTAACCACTTTATGAATTAGAACATAAAGGATACTTTTAATATTAATTAAATTCAATTAGTTTACCTAAAATGGAAAATGAGGTCATTTATTGTTTAGAAAATTAATTTTTGAAAAAAATGCCTTTTATTTGACACATAATTATATTTTAAGAAATATATAATTAATTATAAATTATATTCTATATTAATAATTTTTAGCAAAAAAAATAGTTGGAAAATGATATGAAACAAATAATAAAAATAATTATCATATGGAAATTTCATTTTCCTATAAAAATAGGTTTTCATTATATTTAATTACATTATTCAAAAAACTAATTTATAAATTTTGTAATTTTAATTTAATAAAAATCAAATTCATTTTTTAGTTCCTAAAATTAATGTCACGACCCTCCTTTCTCAAGACGAGGGAGGGGAGAAAAAGTTCCACACCCTTCATTCTTCAAGATGAAGAAGAGATAATGACCCTTGAGTCTCGCCTTTGATAGGCCCTGGAGTGGTGATTAGAATTAAGGGTATATAATCTCACAGAAAATGAAAGACATTACCCTTTTTAATGAAAACATGATCAGGAGATAAGATGGTAAAAATTCCAAAACAACACCAAACATTGATATAAATGAAAATAAAGTCCAACCCTAGCATGATTTAAAAGTAAACTGTGAAAAATGTACAACCAAATCACCAAAGAAAGTACCATAGGAAAGAGACTAAGCATTACCCTAACAACTACCTCGACGCTCGAGATAGTAATGTCCAACATAATCCTTAAAGTCCTCTTGGAAACGTGAAAATAGTTTTACAAATGTAGGATGAGTATACATGTATAACAAGTAGGAAAACTAAATCCACCCATGCACAAGGTGGGGAAACATACTAATGCCAATGTGAGAGAATAATATAACCTAAAAGAACCTACTAAGGAGTAATAACCAACCAAACCTCACCAAGGAACAATCACCAAATAACTCAAGTTAAGTAATGTAGTAGTATAAGTAAATCAAAATTTGGGTACCCAACACCACTTTCCCACTGGTTATCTGCTCATTACTAAAGGCTAACGACTTTCCACTACCACTCTTCCAAAGTGCAGTTCCACTGCCACAACCCACCCGCACACACCTGGGCCTCAAGCCACTCACACATCCTGCCTGAAGATACCTACACCACAACCACACCACACATCCCACCCGTAGACACCATGGCCACAACAACCTTGAATCTTACCCAAAACACCGGGACCTCATCCTGAAGAATCCTGAGAAATAGACATGGCCCAAAAACACCTAGGTCTTTCACCCACACCACGACCTACCTGAAGGATCTTGGGCTATAGTAAACCTCAAGCCATTACAGCCTGCCCAGATATGCTTGAGAGGTAAGAACCGAAATAGGATGAAAGGAAGAAAGTCAGTAACCAGAAATCCATCCTCCCACTAGGATGTTGGGAAAGACACCCTCCCACTTGAAATGGGGTTGTTCAGCACATGGTTCTCAAATAGGGTGGGGTGAATATAGAAATTATAAGGAACTAAAATTTATACATATAGGTAAGTAAACCCTCAACCGAACCTATTGGTTTCAAACAAAAAACCAGACCACTAACAAGAACAACATTTGAAACCGTTTTCAAAAGGATAAAGGCCACTAAAAACTGCTAAGTCAACAAGGAAGTAGGGAAAATGTTAGGAAATTCATTTTAACATCCATTCATAAAAAAATAGATAACAACCAACCTATAGTCCCACAACACCCCCTTATTCATAGAAACCTGTTAAACCACTACCAACTATCATTATTCAATGTTATCCCACTCAAACATTCAATCGAAACCAATCCCATTATCCCCACTACAAAAAAAACACCATACCCAACACACCTATAAAAAAATGTCACATGAAAACCCAGTCCTATAGACCCACTTCCCAACCACTACCTAGAAGTATTACCACTAAAAAACAAGTTCTACAACCACAATATAAACCAAAGGTAGTCCCACTTCTTAAAGGTTTATCCATTCCAAAATCAATCAATCTATTAACCTGAGATTCCATTACACAACTTGTACCACCCCATGCAAAAATCCCACAACAAATCACCACCAAACAACAACCCCATTTCAAAAACATACCCTTCCCCATTAACAAGAACAACCCCTATGTCCACCCCTATACTCATAAATATGCTCCAAAAAATAGTACCACACAACCCACACAAAGTCACAAAACCCAAAAAAACACAGAACATAGATACACCTATCAAACATGATGTATTCATATTTGGCAAAAACTATTCTTTAAATTCACTTTAATAAATAGGGGTGATCACATAAGGGTTTTCATCATGGGGAATCCATTTCATTTAACTAGGTATATGTTATTAATAAGATTAATATTTACACCAATTATTCATAAGGAAACCAAAACAGTTATAAAGCATCACCCATTCATAGACAATGACCACCAATGAACATGATTTTTAGAAGCTATACGACCACCACATATCACATCATCAACAAGGATAAAAAATAAAAAATCATATGTAACATCATCACTTCCCTACTATTATTTCATTGACCCCTTTTATCTTTTGACAATCAAATCACCTTCCCTGTATTTATTAATTGTTATGGAAAAGTATTCAACCGTTCTTCATGAAGAAACATTACTATACCCACACCGCATGATACAAAAATAAATAGAGGAAGAATAATCCCTATATCGAACAACAGGAGACCAAAAATAAACTTTTCACCAAAATAAGGGATTGTGTGAGCACCAGGAAACTCCAAGAAAACTGAACATAAAGGGAATTTGTATAGGAACATGACTAGTCTGGAGAGGAAGGATATAGGCGCACCAAGATAAAAGAGAAGAGAGGACCTCTGCTTTTAGAAAAATCCAGATCCTATATCAACATAAGGAAACAGTTCCAAAGGCCGTTAACATAAGATCATGTTCAAGATAATTTGGTTTTAATATATCAAATTCCCCAGAGCATTAAGGTATTAAATATATATTTAATATCTATTGAAACACCCTTTTGAACACCCGAAAAAGGCTTTATACTCGGTTTACACCAAATTAAACATAAGAGGGGTGAAATTGGAAAAAACGTGAGAAACTGAAAGTTAGAAAAGGGTGAGACACCATTTTTGTGTTCCACCATCATGGTGCCACTATTACAGTGTCAACCTTTTGGTGTTCCATCATTTCAGTGCCACTGTTAAGGTGTCACTGTTTCAGTGTGCCACTATTTCGGCATAATACCATTTCAGTTCCACCGTTATGATGAAACTGTTTTATTGTGCCACCATTTTGGTGTGCCACCATTTTGGTGAAACTATTCGGTGAAACTGGATTTTTGAAAAACTTCCAAAAGCAACCACTGTGACCCCCAATAACTCCATAAGCACTAGATTTTCACAAAGTAATGGACCACATAAATTTGGTTCATTACATTATATACCTCTCAAACAATTTTGTCCCTAAGAATTTAAAACCAAACTCAGAAAAATAGGGGTCCAAACAACCACCCATAAGATACCTCTCAGACATAATCCACCCTATGTTGTTTGAAAACTAGAGTGAAAACCCTAACATCAAATAATAACTCCTTGAAATATATCTCCTAAAAAACTATACAGACACTAAGGCCCCACTACCTGAATATATGGATTATGGAATCCATTCCTCCATGTCAAGATACTATCTACTTTGGGTGGCACTGACTCAGCCACACAAGTTCAATATCATTAGAATTAATGCATCTTGATTAGGTATTAGGTCCTCCCCTCACCATAGTTAGGTCTTTTCACACACATTTATGGAATATAGAAACAACTCATCTCACAAAAAAAAGTTCAATCATTATATCATAAGAAAAGAATAAAGAAAAACATAAGAGAAAAACTCATAACAACTCCAGGTATTGGGAACGAGCTTGCACCTCTTGCTCCCAAGTACTCTCCTCGAGGTTACCATGCCTCCATAACACAAGAACCAAAGGAATGGTCCATACATGAAGTACCTTATCCTCATGATTCTCAATTATTACATGTCACTCCATGAACATCGCATTATCCTCAATATCCAACTCTCCATAGTCAATTATGTGGGATTCATTGTGTAGACACCGACAAAGCTGAGGGAAATGGAAGACATCATGAATCCTCTCTAACAACAGTGGAAATTCTAGATGATATGACACCTCACTAACTTATCCCAACACCTCAAATGGTTCAATGAACCTGAGATAAATCTTTCTACCTCTTCTAAAACTCTGCTTCCAACATCGAAGGGAAACCTTTAATAATATATGGTACCCAACCTCAAACTCTGAAGGCCTCCTCCTATGATCGACATACAACTTCTATTAGTCTTTTGCTGCCTTCATCCTCTCACAAACAAATTGAACCTTCTCTATCGTACTATACACCACGTCCAAGCCAAGGATAGATGCCTCCCTAACTTCCATCCAGTGCAAGGATGAATGAAATGACCTACCTTATAGATCTTCGAATGGATCCATACCAATGTAATAGTTATATCTATTATTGTAAGAAATATCTTCCAAGGGAAAATGTTGCACACAAGACCCACTAAAGTCCATTGGACATGCCCATAATATTTACTCCATCATCTAGATGGTCCTCTCTATCTGTCCATCCGTCTGAGAGTGGAAAGAATTGCTGAGGCATAACTGAGTTCCATAGGCATGCTGCAGACTCACGACATAAAACATGTATCCCATCCCGAGACAGGGGATCTTGTAACTCAATGTAGCTGCACTACCTCATCCAAATACCTATGTGCTGAGTAATCCACTACACTCGACTCCTTGATCGCTAATAAGTGAGATGATTTTATCAACTGGTCCACTAATACCCTTAGAGAATCACATCCTCCCTAAATCATAGGTATTCATGTGATTGAATCCATCGAGATTTAATCCAACTTCCACTCAAGAATGTCTAAGGGCTACAATAGACCACCAAGAACATGGTCCTTAGCCTTCACCTACTAACAAACTAGGCACATTTCTATAAACTCCGCCACTACCTACTTTACCCTGGACCACCAAAAATGTTCCCTCAAGCCTCAATACATTTTAGAAACTCATGGATTCACCACCAAGGGTGATATATGAAACTTATCAAGAACTCCCACACAGATTTCCCTAGAGAATAATAGCTTCTCACAAAACAACATCCAATTCTAACTATACTCCAACCATCCCTCTAGGGAATCACCCTAGACAACTTGATCATGAATCAATTCAGTCTCTAAGTCTCCCCACTAAGACTTATCCACCAGCCACACCAAGGAAGAATGCACTATCATCTAAAATAGATATCCTCTACTGCCATCTACTCTCGTATCTTGATTAAATGCCTCCAAATCCTCCATTACCTTATAAGAATCCATGGATTCTTGAATTACCTCCTTCTACAACATCCCGATTAAGGTATTATCCACCAAATTCTCCTTTCCTGAGGTGTAAGATATATCGAAGTTGTAGTCCTGGAGAAACTCCATCCACCTTCACTGTTGTAAGTTCAGGTCATTTTGGGAGAATATATACCTCAAGATCTTATGATCCATGATGACCACAAATCATTCCTCGATGAGGTAATTTCACCAAAACCTCAGTGCGAACATTACTGATAAAATATACAGATCATGGGTGGCATAGTTACGTTCATGTGAATGTAACTACCTAGACCAAAAAGAGATCACTCCCCACTGATTCATCAAATCACATCCCAAGCCTAGATTGGAAGTGTCACATAACACCTCGAATGTCACTCCTTACTCTAGGAACCCATGCACTGGAGAACTGACTAGATTCCACTTCAGGGAGATGAATGCTTCCTGACACTGATTACTCCACATGAAGGCCATGTATTTTATTGTCAGAGCTATCAACAAATCTAGAAATTGAGAGAAGTTGGGTAAGAACCTCCAGTAATAGATCTATAGACCTAGGAAGCTACGAACCTCTTCCATGTTCTTGGGTACTAGACAAGAAATTGTTGGGACCACTTTGTGTATAAGATTGTATTTGTTGTCAACATTTGTAAATAAAGAGAAAAATAAAGGAGACAAAGAAGAACTCTAAAGTTATTGAAAGTGATAAATTCCTATGATTTTTGAACTAATTTTAAGTTCAAAATACATGTAACAAAGGTGATACATTGTATAAATTAATGAAATCATCTCAGAGAGTGTTGAAGGGATTCAATTTATAAAATGATCATGCAACATCTCACTATCCAAAGAGACCATGAAAGAGCCTACTTGTAGAGACATTCATCATTGCATGGGGAATCATGTGGATATTTTAATATTTAAGAATGATCATACAATACTGAGAAGATGATGCCAGTCATATTCAGTGTTGACTGTAAAGACTGATGTTGCTGGAAGATAGAGAAGTTATAGTACTTTATCAAAAAAAATCTCATGATGCTAAAGGTGATTGATCAAAGAATATATATCATGACAGATAAGGTTCATGATTAAATAATATGATTGTTAAAGGAAATATATTATAGTAATCTACCATGCAAGTTCTTGTCGAAGCAGATATTTAAGGTGGTTTTATTTTCCAATGTTTTCCAAATTATTGGACCTCAAAATCGGTTTTTTGTTTTTGGAAAATAGAAATATTTTTTTATAGGAGTGAATGAGATGCAGAATAACAAAGGAAATCAACAAAGGAAGAAAAACTCATACCTCAGAGCATGGGCCTCGTACCATGTTTGGGAACGGTTCACAACTGTGTACCTTGTAACGGGAAAGGTATGTGGTACGGTTTGTGGAATGGGTCGGGGTACTGAGAATGGTTCACCGTAGAAGGAGTTGTAGTATGAATAATGGCTCATCGTTGGAGGAAGAGATACAATACATGGACCGACCAACACACAGTACATGGTGAAGGTTCGCAGTTCGCAGGAAGGTCGCAGTACGCGGTGGAGGCTCATAGGACGTGAAAGAAGCATAATCTGTGGGGATGATTGTCCCACACTGAAAATATGGGTAAATTGGATTAACAAAATTTGTGGAGTTATTTGCTTATATAAGGTGTTCTAATACCATAATTAAGGGAGAGTGAATTTAATAATAAAATATCATCATTGTGGAAGAACTCGTCTAGGTACGAAAGTGGTACACGAGAGAGATTCTATATAGGACGAAGCAGTACTTAAATGAAGAAACAATTCGAAAACTTGGAAGAAGATGTCTTCAGAAGATATTTTGTATAGGTGAAAGTGGTACATGAGAGATGAAATAATTCATAGAATTTGAAGAAGAAGTCCGCAGAAGGAAGACACAGTTTTCAAAATAGGAAGGAACAGTCCACAGAAGAAGGATTTCTATATAAGTAGAATTCATAAGAAGAAATGGTATGCGAAGGAGGTACGCAGAGGCAATACATAGGTGTGGTACATGAAGCACGTACGTTATGTGTTGAAAGAGCGATATGAGGAGCAGGAACGATACATGGAGAATGCTTGGTACGCGAAGCAGGAGTGGTATGCGGAGAAGGATCAGTACACAGAGTTTTCACGGTATGCAGAGATGACATGGTACACAGAGAATGTGAAATATGTGGAGCAGGCATGATGCAAATATCATAGATATTCCGCAGAATTAGGAATAGTTCACAGAAGCTGAAACATCATAAATAGAGCTTGCTATTATAATGAAAAGAAGAGGAAGTTTTAGTTCATTCCATAATTTCACTAAAGGAGAAAACTGAATATAAAATAGAATCGATTCGGGACTTTGATGCAAGAAGTGTGTCAAGCTGAACAGAGACAAATACATTCATGCCAATCTGTTGAAGATACCTTCAAGTCGATAAACTGAGTGAGACTTCTCCAAAGGTAGTGATCTAGGGCGAGTCAATGGAAGTGGTCCAAGGGAAGTAGTGAGCTATCCATGAACCTTTGTAAGGGCAGTGTGCCTGGGACATAATGACACTTCTAGAACCATTGTAATCCACAACTAGTGAAGATTAGTGGAATTAGGTATGATTGGAAGCCTATCGGCGTATGCTTCTTATATTTAGCCCTTATTGGTGATCCAAGTAAAAGTGATGTTCTATCCTTATGCATGTGAATGTTTAAATTACTCCACATATCTATCATACAGGTTTAAAAATGTTCCTACCAATGTGGGACCACGATTTGGTAAAGAAGAGAAAAATTTGACACCTTGATTCACCCCCTCTTAGGGTGGTATAGGATCATTAAATTGGTATCAGATGGAAAATTTACAAATGTTGGATACTCTAAAATAAATCAATTCAGAATAGGATTTGAGTTTTCTTTCCTATGTCAACAATGAAATGTAGTCTAGATGAATATTTAGTCATTTATGAGAAGAAGTCAACGTCCAACAAGAACTTTAAAAATAGGAAAACGAAAGAGAAGAAGTAGTTGAATAAGTATCTCATGTCCCATGAAGATAGAGTTTCTAGTTCTCCATGACCTTCCAATTTTGAAGAAATATCAAGCTTGGAAAGTAAAGATTAGGTGGCTCTGGTTTCTACCAGATGAAAGGAATACACTTCTATCTCATTTTCAAGTGATCAAGAGAAATTAAGTACCTATCTGTATGATATTCCTAACGAAAGAGTTACTGATGTATGTATAATGTTTCAATATATGCCGGTTGATATCACCCGATTGGGAAGAGAATTTGATAATATAGAGGAAGGCTTGTTAAATAAAATCTCATAATGTTATAAGATCTCTAGATAGATTTAATCCTTTAAAGAAGAAAAGAGGAAACATGAAATAAATACATCAAAATGGATCAAAGAAGTTGAAGAGTAATAAGGAGTCAATAAGACTCTGGAAGAAAGGATCCATGCACTTAAAGATGAGCTGAAGAAGAGCAATGAAGACAAAGGTTTATATTTTAAAGATACTTCCAAGAAGATCAAGGAACATTAATATTCTTTGCAAAAAAAAAAGATAATATGAATGAAGATGAGGATGAAAGATTGAATAAGATATTTTAAGAGAAGATGATCATGATTCATGATCAAAAGATCATCCTCAATATGGAAAGTCTGAAATTGGAAGCTCAATTGACTAATCTTGAGAAGAAAAATATTGCGCCTTTACAAAACAAGGAAAAAGTTTCCACTAGTACTTAGTGTCCACTAGAGGATTCTAAAGATGAAAGACCTTCCATATGTGACAAAAATATCATGACTTCTGTTGATGATCTATCTCAAGAAACTGTGTCTATTGCTACTCAATGCTCATTGGAGGAAAATAAAATTGAAAGACCTCCAACATGTGATAAGAATATCTTGACATATTTTGGTGATATAACACAAGAATATGAGAGGAATAAGGTACTATCCAAACCATCTTGTACTCATGTTTCTAAATATATTTCCACAAGCAGTGCATATTGGAAGAGAAATTCAAAAAAAGTATGGATGTGGAAAGGTGATGAGTTACCTACCACCATAGATATGGTGGATTGGAAGAAAAAAAAAATTAAAATATGGTTCCCCACATAGAGCAAAAAAAATCAAGGAGAATACCCAATAACCTTATCTAGAAGATATTAAGAATCCAAGATTTGTGGGTCAATGTTGGTGCTGCAATAGTCTTGGGAATTATGAATTATATTGTTGGTACAATCCACAAAATTAAAAATCACAATAGAATATCATCACAAGGGGGAGCAAGCTAGAAAGAAAGAATCCACATCCACTGATTCAGAAGCATATTTATACTAAAAATAGATTTTGAATGCTTGAAAACATCTGTAATGTATGCAATGGAAGTGGTCACAAGGTTGGTATGTGCTCATCCCAAAGTGAATCAAAATATGATAAGAAGACAAGACCATAGAATCCAACTAAGAATGAAAAATCCACCTTGGGTAGAAATAAGAAGAATATTTTGAACACAAATTTACCCAATAAGATATAAAGTAGGGATGCTGAGAAGACCCTAGTTTTTAGATCCATGAAACTGAAGGGAAATTCATCCAAAAGAGCCACTAATAGAGATGCCACTTAGATAATCCCATGTAAAAGAGACAGACCTGCTGCAATAGTTCCAAATGTCATATTGGTCATCTGGGTAGAATATTTGGAAATAATGAGGAAACTTGAAGATAAAATGGACAAGGCTGGTGATAAAGAAAAAGAAAATATTTCACGTGATGAAGATAAATTGCAGGAGAGAGTGAAAGCCAAAGGAAACACATGTGTTAAAGAAGTTCCATGTGAGAGATGTATGAAATCAAGTCACATTGAAAAAAGTTATCTAACCTTAATACAAGAGAAATAAGTAGTCTTTAGAAGGAGTAAGAATGTATCATCCATGATGGATGTTAAGAAGAACAACTCTCCACACAAAGCAGAATATAATTTGAAGAGATTCATGTCACATTAATAGGGATCAGAAAAGATGTTCATATGTGAGAGCATGAATACTGGAGAAAATGGATCATCATGGTTAACAAAGCCATCTCAACATTTCTTAACACATTGAAGAATAAAGGAGGGACCACCTTATTAACTTAATCATTTGTGTATTGTGTTTATGATGATAGTATAGGGAATTGAAGGTGGAGTATGCTCTTAGGGGGAGAACCTGAGAAGTAGTGAATATTTTCCACTCTTGATAGCTAAGATGATGAAGGTTCCATCCTTGAAATATTATTCAATTTATATTCAAATATTAAAATGATGAAGGATCACCCTTGATCAGGATGATAATGAGTTTTTCCCTTAAGTGGGAGACAAATGAAGAATCTGTTAGAATTATTATTTCAATTGGTATGAACTTTAGTTGGTATTAAATTAAATTAATCTATAAATTTCATTGAGAACATTTCATTGGAAAAGAAATGTCATTTATCAATATATCATACTTGTTTACTCAGAATGAATATCATTTTTCAAAGGGGGAGTAACTGAATTAATCAGTGACATAAGAGTAATAGAAGTTCGTTAAGGCCACTTATCCTTCAAATTGATCTTGAATATTTTTGATCTGTTTATTGAAGTTAGTGCAAGAGATTCAGGTTGATTATTACCTATCACATTCAATTTTTTTCATCCTGGAATTGAAGTGGAAAAACCTTAAAGAAAAATTACATGAATTCTCATATCATGTGGTATCATGATCAGTGAATAATAGAAAACCTTTTTGTCTAAATAAAATCCTCTTGTTTTCTACACTGATCACTTCTCAGGTAGAATAAGAGTGAAATGATTGATAAAACATTTCTTCAGAAAGGACAAATACCCATTTCCCATTAAACTTGTAGTTCTTGTCAATAAGGGGGAGAGAAAGTGAACTGAATGTTTGAAAGGTGGAGATATAGAAAAAGAAAAAGGGTATATATAAGATTCTCATTTTGATATTGACTCATTCATTTGAGGAGAAATTTAAGGTATTGACAGCAAAATACAAAGGGGTATATTTTTGGGACCACTTTGTGTATAAGGTTGTATTTGTTGTCAACAATTGTCATTAAAGATAAAAATGAACAAAAATATGTATAAGAACTCTAATTATATTGAAAGCGATAAGTTCATACGATTGTTGAACTGATCTTAAGTTCAAAATACATGTATCAAAGGTGATACATTGTATACAACAATGAAACTATCTCCAAGAGTGTTGAAGGGGTTTAAGTTATAATGTGATCATGCATCATCTCACTATTCAAAGAGACCATGAAAGAGACTACCGAAAGAGGCATGCACCATTGCATGAGGGATCATGTAGATATTTGAAGATTCAAGAATGATCATAGAAATATGAGAAGATGATTCCAGTCATATTCAGGGTTGAATGTAAAGACTGATGTTGCTAGAAGATAGAAAAGTTTTAGTACTTTCCCTAGAAAAATCTGATGATGATAAAGGTGATCGATCAAACACTATATATCATGATAGATAAGGTTCGTGATGTAAGAAGATGATTGTTTTAGAAGAAAGATGACAGTGAATTAGCATGGGTGTTCTTTCCAAAGTTGATATTTAAGGTGGTTTTGTTTCCCAGTGTTTGCCAAATGTTTGGACCTCAAAATCAGGTTTTTGTTTTAGGTAATGGAAGGATTTATGAATAGGAGTGAACAAGATGTGGAACAAAAAAGGAAATTGGAAAAGGAAGAAAACCACATACCTTAGAGCATGGACTGTGTACCATGTCTAGGAATGGTTCTCGACCGCGTACCATGTTGCTGGAAAGGTACAAGGAATGGTTTACAAAATAGTTCGTGGTACAGAAAATTGTTCATCGTGGAAGGAGTTTCAGTATGCAGAATGACTCGTCGTCAGTGGAATAGATACAATATGTAGACCGGAAGACACATGATATGCAGTGAATACTTTCAGTTTGTAGGAGGGTCATAGTACATGGTGGAGGCTCATAGTATGAGGAATTATCATAGTCTGTAGTGAATATTGTCCCACATTGAAAATTTGGGTAAATCAGATTAGAGAAATTTACTGAGTTATTTTCTTATGTAAGTAGTGATAATACCATCCTTAATAGAGTGACAATTTAATAAGAAAATTTCATCATTGAGGAAGAACTTAGATAGTTCTGAAAGTGGTACATGGGAGAGATTCTATGTAGGATGAAGTAGCATGTGAAGGAAGAAATGGTTCACAAAATTGGAAGGAGTAGTCTGCAGAAGAGATCTTACATAGGAAAAAGGGATACATGGGAGAAGAAATAATTCACAGTATTTGAAGAAGAAGTCTACTGAATGAAGAAACAATTTTCAAAATAGGAAGAAAAATTCCATAGAATAAGTATTTCCATAAAAGTAGAAGATATATGTAGAAATAGTATGTGGAGGCAGTACACAGAGGAAGTACGCATAGGCGATACACAAGAGCGATACACGGACCAAGTGCGGTACGCGGAGCAGGAGCGGTACCTGGAGTATGTTCATTATACAGAGCATGTGCGGTATGTGGATAAATCATGATACATAGAGAAGGAGTGGTATGTAGAGCTGGCACAATATGTAGATCTAGTGTAGTACGCGGAGTAGGCATGATGCTCAGATCAGAGGTAGTTCACAGAACCAAGGACAATTCACAAAAGCTGAAACATCATAAAGGGAGCTCATGATTCTAGTGAAAAGAAGTAGAAGTTTTATAGCATTCCAGAATTGCACTAAAGGAGAAAAGTGAATATAAAATAGAATCAATCAGGTACATAGATGAAAGTAGTGTCTCGTGCTGAACAGAGACAAAGAATTTTATGCCAATCTATTGAAGAGACCATTCATGTTGATTAAACTGAGTGAGACTTCTCCCAAGGCAGTGAGCTAGGGGAGTCAATGGAAGTGGTTTGAG
Source organism: Viscum album (assembly GCA_963277665.1). NCBI lineage: Eukaryota > Viridiplantae > Streptophyta > Magnoliopsida > Santalales > Viscaceae > Viscum > Viscum album. The sequence goes on from OY728126.1 coordinate 1,152,076,161, forward strand.
GGAAGTAGTGATCTATCCCAAAACCATTGTAAGGGAATTATTCTTGGGACATAGTGATTGTTCTTGGGCATTTCTAATCCACAACTAGTGAAGATTAGTGGAATTAGGTACGACCGGAAACCAGTCAGCGTATGCTCCTTGGACGCAACCCTTAGTGGTGATCCATGTAAAAGTGTTATGCTGTCTTTTTGTATGTGAATGTTTTAATTATTGCACATATCCATCATATAGGTTTAAAAAAGTTCTTACCAGCGTGGGAAAAAAATCCAGTAAAGAAGATAAAAAGTTGACACCCTGATTCACCCCCCTCTCAGGGTGGTATAGGGTCCTTTAGAAACAACCACCTTGACTTTTTATGGGTCAACTGCTATCCCTTGTTGAGATACCACATGTCCAAGGAAGTGCACCACTCGCATACAGAACTTTCACTAGGACGATTTCCCATAGAGTTGGTGGTTCCATAAGACCTCCAAGACTGTCCTGAGGTTCTTAATATGACCATCCTCTAACTTTTAGTAGATTATAATATTTTTGATTAACATGATGAAAAAACGGTTCAGGAACATGCAGAAGATAGAGTTCATGATCCCCATGAACACAACTGGTGCATTCATAATGTCAAAGGGCATGACCATGAACTCGATGTTCCCATACCTGCACCTAAAAGTATTCTTCAGAATGTTACCCTCCTTCACCCTCAACTGGTGATATCTAGACTGTAGATCAATCTTGGAGAACCAACCTGCTCCCCTTTACTAGTCGAAAACGTCATCTATTCTCAGAAGAGGGTAACAGTTCTTAACCATCACCTGATTCAGTCTCTGGTAGTCTATGCATATCCTTAGGCCACCATCTTCTTTCTTTGGGAACATGACTGGATCACCCCATGGTGAAACACTCATCCAGATAAATCCCTTCTTCATCAGGTTGTTAACCTCAATTCACAACTCCTGCAACTTATAAGGCTCTATCCGATAGGGATCCATCAAAATTGGATAGGCACCAGGATGTAAGTCTATCCCGATCTCAACATCACATAGAGGGAGTAGAGTCAAAACCTCTTTGGGGAAATTATCGAGGAACTCCACCATAAATCCTAGAACCTCCAACACATCTGTGTCAACTGATCCCACTGACATCTCAACCGACAAGGAGAGAAGAGGCTCCACACACCAACTACCCTTTGGGTGACTGTGCTCTCCAACAAAATCAACACGTTGGCCATCCATATCTCAGAACACGACTCTCCTACATAAGCAGTCGATAGTGGAATGCATAGAGAAAAACCAATAAATGGAAGGGATGACATCATATGACTTCATCTGTAGTAGTAGAAGATCCCCACTAGAATGATGTGGCCCTAACATCAGTGTAAATCCCCAAAAAACATCAAAAAGACTAGTCTGACCTACAACTGGAATTTTCAACACTAGGGGTGTGGAATGTATCTCTACATCTATTCCTAAAGAATATGTTAGAATGGGTGAAACAAAGTAGTGAGAATCTCCTAAATCAAACAAGTCATATGCAAGATTACGAAATAGACTAATCGTACTATGCACAAACTATGACCTTGATGGAACTACTGCCTCAGTAATGTGAAACTACCCATGAACAGATCCTGTACCCCTATGCTGTTGAAAAAATCCCCAACCATGCCCTGGTAGAGGTCCCTGAGGAGCACGCAAAGGTCAGCCTCCTCTAGCACCATCTACCCTCGATGGAGTGGGGGCCCACTTCCCCTAATGTTAGAAATGTCTGATGAAAAAATACTGATGCTGGGGTGGATGATGAACCTTACCACCCCCACCATACTGAGATCAAACTAGGCACTAGCTCTGAATATGTCCAAAACCTCATTAGACAATGAAACTCAATCCTAGGCCCATGGAAAAAGGGTGACGACCAAGAGATCAAAAATTGAACTACTGAGGCCTACATCCCACTGACCAAAACCTGGATGACCCTGATGCCACAAACTTTTTTCTAACTGCCTTCCCCTTCAATAAACTCAGCTGGCTCCCCTATTGTGGTACAACTCCCTATAAGTGCATCCTCTATACTACTTTTACCTTCTTCTAAAATTTTAATTATGTCAGTGGGGTAAAGGGAGTGACGTAATACTAAAGAGAAGTTCAGAGTGCCTCTTCTATAATTCTTTCCCGCGAGTGATCATATAGAAAAATATCTTGAGAAAATTGTAGGAGATTCTTGAACTAGATCCCTAGTAACTTCTTCGACATACTCCCCTGCTGAGGGGAGAACAACTCCTACCTATTCTCAGCCTTCAACATTGAGGAAAGAAACTCTGCCTGAAACTCCATCTCAAAGTCATCTTATGAGACATCAGTCTCTTTCCTCTCCCCAAGGTAAAGACTCCACCACTAACATGACACTCCTTACATCTGGGTTACTACTAGAAGAACCCAGTACTCCCTGAGAGCACAGATCAAGGTGAATGTGATTGTCGGCTCCTCAAGATAACCCTCCATCTCTAAGTATGAAATGCTAGCTTTATACATCCCCAGGGGCTACCATTGGAAATAAAGAAGGGCATTTTTACACAATTCATATTCCTCACCTTGATTTTAACTCCAATGATCAACTAAATCAACCTACTAGGCCTCAACTACTCGTACCACACGTGGGTGACATTCGGGCACCATAACTGAAATGGAAAACAAGAAAATCCTATGCCCAGGTAATATGAAATTTTATTTTAATATTTTTTAACTCTTTATTTAAAATAATATCCAAAAAATCCCCGGAAACATAAGAACCCATGTCATTACGATGCATTTAGATTTCCTAGGGTCTATAACCTAAAATTAGTATATCCCCACTTGGTCATTCAATAGGTCCAGATTCCTTGCATCAGATCACGGGGGGCCCTAAAATCCGGTGTCCTAGCTAGTCTTCACTAGCCTATTTCACACAACAAGATTGCCTAAAACTATTTCCCTACCACCCCATGGAATCTTAAATATTTCTAACTCTGAACTAAATCTTATCCCTCACCAATCATCCTCTAATACCATTCTGTTAGGACCCGCCTTCCTCAAGATGAGGGAAGGAACAACAAGTGCCACACCCTTTCTTCTTTTAGATGAAGGAGAGATAATTACCCCAAGTACCAACTTCAATATGAACTGTAGTGGAGACTAGAACCAAGGGTATAGAATCTCACACCAAATGGAAGGAATTACTCTTTTTAATGAAAACAATATTGGGAGATAAGACAGTAAAAATCCAAAAACAACACCAAAAATTTACAAAAGGAAACTAAAATCAAACCCATGCATGATTTAAATGTAAACTGTGAAAAAAGTTCAACCAAAGAACCAAATCAAGTACCAAAGGAATGAGACTAAACAAAAACACAAAAAATACCCCAACACCTGAGCTTGTAAAGTTCAAAACCGTCCTCAAAGTCCTCATGGAAACCTAAAAATATTTTTACAAACATAGGGTGAGTATACAAGTATAACCTATAAGAAACCTAAAGCCACCCATGAACAAGTGGGGGACACATACTAATGAATTTGTGAGAGAATATTAGAACCTCAAAGAACCAACCAAGGAGTACTAACCAACCTAGCCTTATCACGGAACACTCACCAAATAACAAAAGTCACGTAAAGTAGTAGTATAAGAACATCGACATTTGGTTACCATATACCACTAGTTATTTTCTAAATCCTAAAAGCTAATGTGTTGATTCTACCAATATTCCAAATTATAGTCCCACTGCCACAACCTGCCTGCACACAATTGGGCCTCAAAATACACACACAACCTACCCAAAGACACCTAGTCCACAACCACACCACACATCCCACTTGCAGAAACCTGGTCCACAACAACCACACCTCTTGCCCAAAAACACCTGTCCCTCATCCCAAAAACACCTAGGCCTCATCCCGAAGACACATGTGAAACAAAATTGTCCTGAAAACACCTAGGCTTATCACCCACACCAGGACCTACCTGAAGGATCTAGGGATATAGTAAACCTCAAGCCATTATAGCCTACCCAGATACACTCAAGAGGTAAGAACTAAAAGAGGGTATGGGGAAGAAAGTTAGTAACCATCCATCCTTCCTCCCACCAGGATGTTGGGAAATACACCCTACCCCGTGAAATGACGGTGTTCAGAACATGGTTCTCAAAAAGGGTGGAGTGCATATACAAATCAAAAGGAACTAAAATTTATACATATCGGTATGTAAACACTCAGATCAACCTATAGATTTCAAATAAAGAACCATCCCACATAGAACCACATTTGATGCTACCCCTATATGAACAACCACACAAACATACACAAATGAAGAAGAAGCCTAACCCCGTTTTTTGACCACATTCCATTAGTTAATTAAGGAGTTCACTTTAATTTATTCCAATAATACCCAGGGAAACTAAAAAGCACAACATGTGTAACTGGTTTTAGAAGAATAAAGGCCACTAAACACTACCATGGAAACCAAGAAGTAGGGAACAAGGTGAGGAAATCCATTTTAACACCCATTTATAAAAACAATAGAGAACAACTAACCTGAAGTCCAACTGCACACCCTATTCTTCCAAGACACCCTTTCAACCACTGTCAACCATCATCCTTCAATGTTATCCCACTCAAAAATTCCCTCACAACCAAACCCGGATGCCCCCTGCACAACAACACCATACCTAACACACCAATAAACATGAAGTCACAACACAACCCAGTCCCATAACTCCATTTCCCAACCACTTCCCAGAAGTAGTCCCACTGGACAATAAGTTCTATAGGAACAACTAAACTAAAGGCTATCCCACTACCTACATGTTTATCCATTATAAAATCAATAAATATCCAAACCTTAGATTTCGTCACACCTCATATACCACCCCATGTAGAAAGACCACAGAAAAAACCACCAAACAGTAGCCCCGATGCCCAAACATACCATTCCCCATTCATAATACCAACCCTACTATCCACCCCTTTACTCATAAATGTGCTCCCAAAAGTATCACTACATAACCCACACAAAGTCACAAAACCCAACATGACACAACACACAATCACACCTATCAAAAGAGATGTATTAAGATTTTTTGAAAACTATTCTTTAAATCCACTTTCATAAAAAGGGGTGATCACATAAGGGATTTCACCCAAGGGAATCCATTTCATTTAATCAGGTATATGTGATTAATCATATTGATATTTACACTAATTATTCATAAGGAAACAACAAAAGTTATAGAGAGTCACCCATAGAAATACTAATACCACCAACAACCATGTTTTTTAGAATCTATATGGACACATTATATCACGTCATCAACAAAGATACCAAATAAAATAGGATACATAACATTATCACTTCCCTACTATTATTTCATTGACGACTATTATTTTTTGTTCATAATATCCCATTCCCATTATTTATTACATGTTATGGAAAATGATTAAGTCGTTATTCATGAAGAAACATTACTAAAAACACCCTATACGATAAAAAAATAGAGGTTGAAGAATCCCTACCTTGAACAACAGGGGACCAAAACACTTCTTTGTGCCAAAATAGATGATCACATGGGTAGTAGGAAACTCCATGAAAATTGAGCAGGAAGGGATCTAGCATAGGATAATGACCCTTATAGAGAGAAAGTATCTAGGCGCACCAAGAGAAAATATATGAGAGGACCTCATCTTAAAAAAAAAATCCCGATCCTATATCAACAGAAGGAAACAGTTCAAAAATCCATTAACGTGGGATCATGGTCACAATTATGCAGTTTGAATATCTCAAAGCACCTAGAGCATTAGTATTATAAATATATACTTAATATCCGTATAAAATTCCTAAAAAACACCCAAAAAAGGATTTAAATTTGGTTTAAATCAAATAAAATGTAAGATGGGTGAAACTAGAAAAACATTAGAAACAAGAAGTTTGGAAAAGATTCAGACACCATTTTAGTGTGCCACCATCATAGTGCCACCATGATGGTTCCACTATTACAACACCACCATTATGGTTCCAAATTTATAGTTCCACCATTTTAGTGTCCCACTATTTGGGTGCCAATGTTATAGTTCCACTGTTTCAGTGTGCGACCATTTTGGTGTGTCACCGTTATGGTGCCATCATTTCGGTGAAACTGTTTGGTGAAACTGGATTTTTGGAAAAATCCCAAAAAAATTGTTGTGACCCAAAATAATACCACAAGCACTAGATTTTAAAAAAGGAATATCTTGAGGAAATCTAGGTCATTAAAATTAAAATTAACATAGTATTATTTTTTGAGCTTTATTCTGAAGAGGTCCGGTTTTTTCAAAAAGTACGGTTTTTGTGAAACTTATCTTTTATATGACATTACCATTATATAAGAATGACCTATGAACTTAAAAAAACTATTAACTAACAAAATATGAATTTTATTAAAATGATTTATCATTTTAAAATATTCTTCAAACTTAAAAAACCTATGGAAAACATTTTTATAACTTATTAAAATGTTACTTTAATATAAAAATAATTTTCAGTATTTTCATTGAATAAAGGTGTTTTCGAGGTATATTTAGTATTATATTTTCTTATAGGGATCATATACTTTATTTTTTTAATAATAAACAAATTTTTGTCATTAAAATCAGTATCCAAGATAATTTTACCTTATATATAAATTTAAATCTTAAAATTTTCATTTCTATAACAATACGTTTTACCTAATTAAGTGTATTTATTTTAAAATTAACTTTTCAAATCTTTAGAAATATTTTTCAATAATTTTTTTTAATTTTTAATTTATAATTATAAAATTAGTTAAAAAATTCAATAATAAAATTTACCATTAAAATAAATTAACAAGATTATAAAATAATCACCAAGGTAAAAGTAAATTAGGGTAAAAGACAAAAAGTTAAATAAAAAAACCTAAAATAGTCAAAGATGACTAAAAAAGGAGTGTTAGAGGTGATTTTATACCCAAAATATTTTTAATCTCCTATTTTTTCCATTTTTGGATTTTGAAACTTGAATATCAACATTACTTGTTGGAAATGTAAGGGTTACCGACAAAACCATCCTTCCTTCCACTTATGAAAGGGTAATATTTATCCAATTATACACATAGATTTTTTAAAATTTAATCTTTTAATTATACCAATTTTCTTCTCCTAGAACCCTTTACATTTTTAAAAATCTTATGGTCACCATTATTTAGCATAAGGTTGTCAATTCCAAGGAGACTTCCAAGTAAAATACAAGCCCCCAACGTGACTATTTTCAACTACTCAGTTTTTCATCTTAATTATATTCATTAAAATTTATTCTAACCACAATAATATAATTATATTATTATCATTTATATAGATTCATTTTACTATATTAAGGATATTAACTTTTTAAATTCATATATCCCATCCATTAAAAAAACCACCATTCATGCGTTGTGTAGACTAATGCCTCCACAACATAACATGTTTCATTTTCCATCACCTCCTTACAAGGATAGATATAAGGACAATATTAACAGATAAATATTATTTTTATTATACCATTAAGGTTTTGGTATGAGTAATTATATAACCTATAATGATATGATCGAAAAACAATTATTGTTAATTCAATAGTTTAAAATGAGATAACTTAGAGAGAGATGATCTCTTTTTATAAGTAATGTATTTATATAAAATATAATTTTTTTTCTAATTATGTAAAACTATGATATATAAACATAATAAATAATAAATATGAATTTTTTTTTCTATTATAATTATATTACAACTAAACCATCTCATAATAATCCATTAATCATAGTGGGTTTATGCTTGGGTTGGTTTAATCATCCACTTGAAAAATATTATACATTATTGTCATGTATAGATATGGGAAATTATTTACTTGGATAATATGATAAAAATATGCAATTAATGTTTTTATTTTCTTCTATAAGGCGATACCAACATTTAACTCATTAAATAATAAAACACCATCAGTTTGTTTCAAATCACTAAAACACGATCATCATCGATTTTATCTTCATTGTTTGTAAAAAAAATTGACATTAAATTAAATTATTGATTCATAAATTATCTTAGAAAATATATTATAGCATCATATATGATCTAGTAGGAATTTATTTTTTAAAAATAGTAGATACCAACACCACTTTTATTAAACTCGCTCAAAGCAATAAAGATTACTTACACTTAGTGTTGAAAATAGGTAAATTTAAACTAATATTTATCCATATAGAGTGATTTTAAATGAGGAATATAGATGGATATAGTAATAAATAATATTATTAAGTATGTATTTAATGAAATTTATTATTTATTCATTATTTTTGGTGTAATTTCAAAATTGGTTAGGACTAAGTAAGGGTTTTCTTCTCAAATTCTAATCTTTGAGAATTGTTTGGTATTATGAATATAATTTAATTTATGTGGTGTATATAATTTCTATTTTATGTATCATATCATATATTATAGTTTAATAATATTATTTTATGTTCAAATACATTACCTATAATTGAAGGGGTTTTGATTCAAATATTTCTAAATTCGCAAGGGTTTTGTTGGTCTCAATTCTAATTATTTGAGTCATAATACATTTTGTGCACCTTATTTTATTTTAATAGTGTATTAAATAAACATAGATATATTTTTATCGAACAACTTTTATTTCATGGGATTCAATATCCAAATAATATTCAATTATTTAATAGGATATTTACTTAGTTGTTTTCCCAACAATGTGGATTTTTGGTAACTCATTTTTCATTATTGAATTATGGTCAATATTTGAAATTATTTCAAATATGATGGTTACATAATTATATTTGATTGTATTATATGATATTATATCATTTTTATCTAGGGATATACATTCTTACCACATAAACCCATTGAAAATATTTTCTCACTTCTTGGGATATGTTAAAACCATATATTATCTTTCTCCAAATGGATTATGATCATGTTATTCCAGTATTGTCTTAGATTCATACCCACTGATCTATATGATATGGACAGAACATTTTAAATTCATTATATTGTATTATATTCTCATATAAATTATTTTATTCTATTTTAATGTGGAAAAGTATTGCAATTAAAATATGGATTATTATTGGAAAGTTGACTATGTAATGTTTTACAATACAAATTCTTTCTCTGGATAGGTTATGATCACATAATCCCTTTTAATGACTTAGGGAAAATTATTAGCATTCAAATATGGATGATTATTAGAATGTTGACTATGTATTGTTTTACTATCAACCATTTTTATACGGATGAGTTATGATCATGTTATCTCTTTTAATGATATAGGTAAAAGTATTGACATTATGTATTTTTAATTATACGGATAACCATGTTTTTATTCAGAAAGAGGTTTCTAAGGGAATGGTATGAAAGATCATGATAATTATTATGGTGAATGCATTATAATTTAGAAAGTGATTGGTGGGGATTTAATTTATATATCCCCTTAATGCATCAAAAAGTTTCATGAGACAAAATAGGTTTGGGTATTTGGTGTATGCTTATCTAATTCAGAAATATGTCTTGATTACGGCCTCGACAACAAGTAAAGTGCCATAGAACAAGGCCTTGGTAGTAGGGTTTTTGATTTTTGATATTATGTATTCCATTAGTATGAGATTAGTATTATTATTATCCTTGTTTTCATTTATTATCATGGATATAACATGAATTTATTTTTAAGTTTATTTTGGATTCATTTTTCATACTTATTCCTTCCACAATATCTACTCTATTTTATTCCATGATTTCTTCCGATCCCTTATTGAGAGACTGATCTCAACATTTATTAAATTTATATTCTCCAGGATATGAATACAAGTAGTTCATGTGACATGTTTAGAATGATAAAAGGTATAGAAGAATTTATAGGAGATGTTGAAGAATTATCATGAATTAAGTAGTTTCTTATATATAAAAGAAAGAATTCTTTCTTGTTATAAATAACATATGATTTATTATTTTATGATGTGTCATAATTATCTAACTCTCTAAATTAGAAATGATCCTTATAATGTATGATATTAAATAATAATTTATATTTTTTATTCAAGGATGGTTATATGTAGGATCATACAGTTGGTATCAATGAAATAATATAATATACGCTTTCATGAGCACTAGATCTAGGAGCATGAGTCTGGGGTGTCATAGTTGGCATCAAAGTAAATTTGTAGTTAAAATTTTAAATTATGTTTATTTTTGATGATAATTCAAGGGTTGATAAGTTAAGGTTTATTATAATAGATAATCTATTAGGATAAGTTAATGATATACTGTTAACACATCAATGAACACTTTATTCGGGAATCACGATAAGAAAACATCAGTGAAAATTGTAATAACATGTCTAAGTATAGTATAAATTCCGAATGCTTTGGTGATGTATAGATTATGTGCTTTATTATAGTAATATATCCTTTTATATATACTGTAAAGTTGACGCGGTTGTGGTACAAATGCACATAGGGGTAATCACCATGAAAAGGGTAGGTTGATTATAGAATCAATCATCACTTTGATGCCTGATGGGTGAGCCTAAGATTTCACACATGATGAGAAACTCTCAAGGGTTATGATTTTGTCAACCAAATCCCTTTTATTTTTTTTAAATATTTAATAATGATTTTAACTAATTTGGTTAGAGAACATAATAGAAAAATGACCATGGATAACCAAGGATTGTACAAATAGAATCATATATTGATCCAAAAGTGTCATATATCTAAAATAAAAGTTTTATAATGGAAAAAATAATTACATTAAGGTTTTAATATACATTTTTTGTAAATTATAATATATATATATTTTATTTTAGAATTTGGTTAAAATAGGATCACGAAAATGAAGTTGAGAAAGGTATATTCCTAAAAATCACAATGTATTGTAACAAAACAAGGATGAATACTTAAATGGTTGAGAATGTTATTATTTTACTATTATTATGGGACTATATAAGTTTCCTAATATTTCCTAAGTTTGCGAGACTAGTATTTTAATAATTATAAAACTCTTATCTATTCTCATCAGTGAGTGATATTTATCAATGAAATTATGGTAATTCCTTAAAGTTATGAGTATTATGTGAAACATAAATTGATTTTTATTCATTAGTTAACTTTAATGGTTTGAAAACATATTATAAGGCCTCGAACTTAAAACTTACTTAATATTGAAATAGATGAATAATTCCCATTGAGGATCTTTTTAGTTTTAGAGTTTTAAAGAACTAGATCATAACTATTACATCTCAAAAGATTACAAAGTAGACACTTAAGTTTCCATAAAATAAAAACTCTTAAAAAGAAACATGTCTAGTTCTAGGTTTTAGATAGCATGACTATACCTTGATCCCATCCTTGACCCTATTCCACATTAATTCCTATGAAAAACATTTCAAAAAAACTTGGGGTGAGCATAAAAAGCTCAGTAAGGGATACACAAAGAATGAAAACTGTTAGTTTTTCAAACAACAAGTAAACCACGTATACTTTATCAAAGTAATACCTTCACCTTTATGAAGTAGTAAAAACTCTTCACTGAATAAAAGATCATTACTTACCCTTTTGTAACCAAAAGATTACCATAAAACCCATATAAAGAACACATAACATATAAAGGTAACTTGGGACATAAACATACTTAAGTGGAATAACCATACGGTCGACTTCCACACATATCACTTAATGGAATAGCCATATGGCCGACTTCCATAACCAATGCATTGGAGGTTATAATGTAACCACCCGTCCTAGTATTCACGGCACCACCCGTCATATGGTTTATCACATAACCACCCGTCAAATGTCCAAGTACCATATAAAATCATAAGACATAAAACAAATATAATGGAAAGAAAACATTTCCACACATTGATCAAAATATATCACTTAAATATATTGACATAACAAATCCATTATAAAAACCATTTTCAATACCAAAATACATAAAAGAGTATATGATATTTATTTCATTTTAAAAACATTACGGCTTGTTGAGGAAGCCAAAGACCAAATAATACTCGCGGCGGCGAAAAAGGTTGTTGTCACTGCGTACGTTAAAAGAAACATTTTTTTTGTCATTTAGTAAAATGCTTTGTAGAAAAAGATTCCTTTTTTATAAAATTAAAAGTAAAAGGGGTTTATACACCCTATAAAAGAAAGTTGTGTATAAAACGAAACATGCCTTAATGAAAAGAGATTGAGGCGAAGTCCCTTACCTCAGGTCCGACTTGACTCGATCGTTCTTTAACATCATGAATAATAAACTTGAGTTAATTTCAACTTGATTAAGAACTTTTTTCAAGTTCATTATTCCTTTTATATCACTTATTTCCATGTTATAAACATTATGTAATCATTTAAGTTAATAATGTTTGTTTTGTTGATATTTGGTTCTTAAGTCGAAAGTGGACTTCTTACAATTACATGTTGTTCGTGTGGTCAAAGGTTCATTATATACATAATGATATTCATGATTTGGATATCATATATATCATATATATCATATATATCCATCATATACATGTATTTATAATATTACATAATCATTTAGAGGTAAGAAATGAAATGCACCGTTCATGGAGACAGTAAGCCGTACGTACGCATGAACGCTACTTTCATTTCTATGTCATATTAATGGAATTAAAACTAAATGAGAGATATGTATATTTTAATTCCAGAATTATATTAATCATTTAGATGTAACATACACCATATATATCCATTATATATATGTACTTATAATAGTACATTACATTTGGGGATAAGAAATGAAATGCACCGTTCATGGAGACGGTAAGCCGTACGTACGCATGAACACTACTTTCATTTCTATCTCATACTTTAATGGAAAGAAATAATAATGATATAAAGGTATATTATAATTCCAGTACTAGAACATATATAATAACTTTAAATCCATCCTTTATACGTCCCACATATTGCATTAACGAATCAAATCACTTTGAGGGGGCGATAGTCCGCACTTCCTAAAATGAAGATATCACGTATACCCATAATGGAAGCCATAAAGGTATGCCATAAATGAAAAATAAAGAAGCTTAAGGAAAACATAAACATATTATATATCATATATAAATATAGTGACATCTTAATGGTCACATTTGAAAGTGTTAGAAGAATATTGAACAATCATTGTTTCGTGAGGCAGAAATTCGCCATCCACAGAAACAATATGTTCTTTAACCATTAGATGTATGTTTGTGTAAGTGTATCTCGAATTATTCTTATAACAAAATCCTAGTATATTGAAGATACTGGATTTGTTACAAAAGAAATGAATAAAAAGAGTTTAGGGGGTTGGAGAAGCAAAATAAAACAAAAGAACACAATTGAAGACATTACCTTAAAATCAGGTAACTCTCTTAGATTTGAGCTCAAAGGGTTCCTTGGGAAGACTTCTGACCAAAGTGAGGCTTCTAGGAGTAAGATAGGGATGTGTAGAGACAAAAAGAGCAGAGATTGTCCAAAACAAAGGCTTGAGAGGTGTGGGTAAGGAGGTAGAGGTGTGGGCCTTTTATAAGAGGAGAGGAGGGGCACTCTTGGAAAGTTAAGAAAATATACTTTATTATAAAATGATTTTCGGATAAAAAGGGTCCCAAAATTATATATTTCTATGATAAGTTGATAAGGGTTAGAAATAAACCCATAAAATAGGTTTTTGACACGTTTAGGTCTTATATTTTATATTATCATTTCATTTTATTTAAATCGTTAAATAATGAGGTAATCGCTGCATCATCATGGTGTCATAAATAATTTAATTTATTTAATGTCTAAAAATTATAAAAAAATATCATGATATAGGAAATCTTTTTATATTTCTAATTAATATTTATAGTAAAAAATATGACTTTTATAACCCGATGTAAAAATTGTTTTAGCAAAACAACTCATGTTTGTGACATTTTTATTTTAACTTTAAATAAAAAGTTATTAATGTCATTTTCCAACCAAAGTGACTACATGGTGTCCCCAAGTTGACCCATGGATTTTCTTGGTCGGAAATGACACATCCAATAAGGATAGGACATGTTTCTAGGTCATTTCATATTATTAAAACATTATTTTTACCTTAAACTACACTAATTACCTCTAATCGCGATTAATAAACATAAAAGTTACTATTCACTAAAAAATTATTTTAATCCCATTGAACCACATTTTACTTCTTAATAAAAAACATGTATGTCGGATTTTTGAAATTCAAAACACAGAAGTGGTAAAGTTTAATTTAAACGAAAAATCAGTTTTTTAAGTACCACTTAGTGGTTTCACTATTCATCAAAAATTGAAGTTTTTCAGAAAAATACCAAAACTTTACCCTAATCTATACTTGATATTCCGAATTAAAAAATGATGTCTATTTTAAAAAATTCAAAACATATATGTTGCATTAATTAATTTAATAATTAATTCCCACTGTGAAAACAAATAGCATGTTTTTATGAAACAAAAAGTATCAAAAGATTGACACCAGTTTAAGTCCGATTTCAAAGTGAAATTAATTCCAACGACCACAATTGGATTAAATGGTAAAAATATATTATAATTTAACTTTAAAACAAATTAAAAAGATAATCTAATAATATAAATAAATTAGATTAAAAAGAGGTTTTGAATTAAAATACAACATTTTTTACTATTCATTAAAAAATGATCTTTATTGGAAAAATACCAAAAATTTACACAAAGTAAATTTTGATGTACCGATTCTAAAGAATAGTTTTATTTGGTCCAATATAAAGTATAAGAGTGAAAAAAACTATATTTAAAGAAGGTTCGCCAGGAAAAGGCGATAAGTTGACCTTTAGTGAAAATTAGAGTATATATGCCTAAAATTGAATTCTTTTCGTATTTTAAGCCTTTATCCTTTATTGGATAAATGTAAAAACATTTAACAAACATATATAATCATATTTTAGTTATTCATATTCATTCCCGCCAATACAACGACTACATGTTAACTACCATTTAAAATAATATTATTATATTACTAGTGTGCAACGTAAGTTTTCAAAGAAACTCATTGTTGCGTATCGAGTACGCTATCGAAGATAGAAACCCTTTTAATGTAAAATTAATATTTAATTCAAAAATATTAATAAATATGAAAATGCTTTATTCTTTATTTACCTGGGATGTTACATCCTTCCCCCCTTTTGTGAATTGCGTCCTCACAATTTTATTCACTTATCAAAATAAGTGGGGATATTTATCCCTCATAGCATTTTTAGATTCCCATGTTGCCTCTTCAAACATATGGTTTTTCCACAAAACCTTTACCTGGTGAATCACCTTATTTCGTAACACTTTCTCTCTTCGGTCAAGAATATGGAATGATTGTTCTTCATAAGAGAGATTCTCTTCCAACTGAACTACCTCTGGGCTCAAAACATGAGATGGATCTGGAATATACTTTCTCAACATCGAAACATGAAAAACATTGTGTACCTGAGATAAACTCGGAAGTAATTCCACTCTGTATGCAACTGATCCAACTCTCTCCAAAATTTCATATGGTACAATGAACCTTGGACTCAGCTTTCCTTTCTTACCAAATCACATCACACTTTTCCATGGTGAAACTTTGAGAAAAACATGATCACCTACCTCGAAAGATAGGTCATTCCTCCGGTTATCCGCATAACTCTTCTGCCTGCTCTGAGCTATTTTCATGTGTTTTTGAATCAATTGAACTTTTTCTGCCATCTCTTCTACCAATTCTGGTCCCATCAGCTTCCTTTCACCCACTTCATCCCAAAAATCTGGAGTTCGACACCGCTTCCCATATAATTCCTCAAATGGTGCCATCTCTATACTGGAATGAAAACTGTTAATATATGAAAACTCAACCAAAGAAAGATGTTGGTCCCAACTTCCCTGATAATCCATAGAGCAAGCACGTAGAATATCCTCCAAGGTCTGAATTGTTCGTTCTGACTGCCCATCTGATTACGGATGAAAAGCTGTACTAAAATTTAATTAAGTACCCAATGACTTCTGAAGGCCTTTCCAAAAGTTAGAAGTAAAACTGGGATCACGATCAGATACGATGGAGAGGGGAACTTCATGCAACCTGACTATATCTTTAAGATACAATCGAGAAAGTTGATCTTGAGAGAATGTATCTCGAATAGAAAGGAAATGAGCAGATTTAGTCAATCGACCAACAATAACCCAGATTGCATTACTACCTCGAGTTGTCCTTGGTAATCCCACAACAAAGTCCATGGATACATTTTCCCATTTCCACTCTTGCACCAGTAAAGGCTGAAGCATCCCTTTTGGTAACTGCCACTCTGCTTTAACCTGCTGACAAGTCAAACACTTCACAGTAAAATCTGCAATATCCCTTTTCATTCCGTCCCACCAGTAATACTCCCGCAGATCTCTGCACATATTAGTACTTCCAGGATGAATTGAAAATGGGGAACTATGGGACTCACATAACAACTCATTATTCAACTGTTAATCACTAGGCACACATAATCTCTTCCCAAACCTCAAAACACAATCATTATCGATGTTGAATTCAGGAAACTTACCCTTCTGAACCAGCTCTACCTTTTTCTGCATTTCACTTTCTTGCTTCTGTGCTTTCTTGATTCTGTCTGATAGAGAAGATTTCACTGATACCTGAAACAAAACAGAATAAATTCCTACACAAACAACTTCCATTCCAAAGTTCATCAAATCAAAAACCAAAGGATCTCATTCCAAATGTAGCATGGTTAATGAAGCATTACTTTTTCAACTCAAAGCATCAGCCACTTTATTTTCTTTTCCCGGATGGTAATGAATTGTAAAATCATAATCCTTGATTAATTCCAGCCATCTCCTCTGTCTCATGTTCAATTTTCTCTGTGTGAATATATTCTTTAAGGTTTTGTGATCAGTATATATTTCACACTTTACTCCATACAAATGATGCCTCCAAATTTTTTAAGCAAAAACAATATCAGCTAATTCCAAATCATGTGTAGGGTAATTTACCTCATGAGTTTCAATTGACGTGAAGCATATGCAATTACCTGATCATTCTACATAAGGACACAACCAAGTACCTTCAACGAAGCATAAATGTATATAACAAACTCACCATTCCTGGAAGGAAGTGCCAAAACTGGAGCATTCACCAATCTTCTTTTCAAATCCTGAAAATAATCATCACATTATTTTTTCCAGATAAACTTAACACCCTTCCGAGTTAGCTTAGTCGTTGGACTAGATAACCATGAAATATTTCTAAAAAATCATCGGTAATATCCTGCCAAACCAAGGAAGCTACGAATCTCAGTTACATTTGTGTTTCTTGGCCATTCTTCAACAACTTTTTCTTTAGCAGGATCAACAGTTATGGAATCTTTAGAAACAACGTGACCAAGGAAAGAAATTTGTTCCAACCAAAACTCACACTTGCTAAATTTACCATACAGTTTCTTTTCTATTAAGGTTTGCAAGATAACACTTAAATGAATTTCATGCTCCTCTTTACTTTTAGAAAACACCAAAATATCATCAATAACACAACCATCATTTATCACGTGATTCAACTGAGCCATCACTGCAGTAAACTGATCAATTCTGATTCTGACCATCTTAGTATGGTGATTTGGAAGGTCATTTCCCTTAGCATGCCTTCCCAAAAAAGCTTCTCTGTTTCCTCTAAGAAAAACCATTATTAACACTGAAATACCTTAGGTGAATCAACATGGTAATCTGTAAATGCTGTTTCATTTCAATCATACCATAGATTAATTTATAATTTAACAATTTTCTAACTCCTAAAGTTGTCTAAACCGACCTCTGATACCAACTATAAGGCTCCGACCTTAAAACATACTTAATATTGAATTAAATTAATAATTCCCATTGAGGATATTTTTAGGTTTAGAGTCTTAGAGAATTAGATCATACCTATTACATCTCAAAAGATTACAAAGTAGACACTTCTACTAAGTTTCCATAAAATAAAAACTCTTAAAAAGAAACATGTCTAGTTCCATGTTTTAGATAGCATGAATTTCCCTTGATCCCATCCTTGAACCTATTCCAAATTAATTCCTATGATAAACATTTCAAAAAAACATGGGGTGAGCATAAAAAGCTCAGTAAGGGATACACAAAGAATGAAAACTGTTAGTTTTTCAAACAACAAGTAAACAATGTATACTTTATCAAAGTAATAACTTCACCTTTATGAAGTAGTAAAAAATCTTCACTAAATAAAAGATCACTACTTACCCTTTTGTAACCAAAATATTACCATAAAACCCATATAAAGAACACATAACATATAAAGGTAACTTGGGACATAAACATACTTAAGTAGAATAACCATACGGTCGACTTCCACACATATCACTTAATGGAATAGACATACGACCGAATTCCATACCCATTGCATTGGAGGTTATAATGTAACCACCCATCCTGGTATTCACGGAACCACCCGTTATATGGTTTATCACGTAACCACTCGTCAAATTTCCAAGTACCATTATAAAATCATAAGACATAAAACAAATATAATGGAAAGAAAAAATTTCCACACTTTGATCAAAATATATCACTTAAATATATTGGCATAAAAAATCCATTATAAAAACAATTTTCAATAGCAAAATACATAAAAGAGTATATGGTATTTATTTCATTTTAAAAACATTACGGCTTGTTGAGGAAGCCAAAGACCAAATAATACTCGCAGCAGCGGAAAAGGGCGTTGTCACCGCATACGTTAAAAGAAACATTCCTTTTTTGTCGTTTAGTAAAACGCTTCATAGAAAAATATTCCTTTTGTATAAAATTAAAAGTCAAAGGGGTTTATACACTGTATAAAAGAAAGTTGTGTATAAAACGAAACATTCCTTAATGAAAAGAGATTGAGACGAAGTCCCTTACCTCGGGTCCGACTTGACTCAATTGTTCTTTAACGTCCTGAATAATAAACTTGAGTTAATTTATACTTACTTAAGAACCTTTTTCAAGTTAATTATTCCTTTTATATCACTTATTTCCATGTTATAAACATTATTTAATCATTTAAGTTAATAATTTTTGTTTTGTCGATATTTGGTTCTTAAGTCGAAAGTGGACTTCTTACAATTACATATTATTCGTGTGGTCAAAGGTTCATTATATCCAGAATGATATTCATGATTTGGATATCATATATATCATATATATCCAGAATATACATGTATTTATAATATTACATAATCATTTAGAGGTAAGAAATGAAATTCACCGTTCATGGAGACGGTAAGTCGTACGTACGCATGAACGCTACTTTCATTTCTATGTCATATTAATGGAATTAAAACTAAATGAGAGATATGTATATTTTAATTCCAGAATTATATTAATCATTTAGATGTAACATACATCATATATATCCATTATATATATGTACTTATAATAGTACATTACATTTGGGGATAAGAAATGAAATGCACCGTTCATGGAGACGGTAAGCCGTACGTACGCATGAACGCTACTTTCATTTCTATATCATACTTTAATGTAAAGAAATAATAATGATATAAAGGTATATTATAATTCCAGTATAACATCATATATAATAACTTTAAATCCATCCTTTATACATCCCACATATGGCATTAACGAATCAAATCACTTTGAGGGGGCGGTAGTCCGCACTTCCTAAAATGAAGATATCGCGTATACCCATAATGGAAGCCATAAAGGTATGCCATAAATGAAAAATACAGAAGCTTAAAAAAAAATAAACCTATTATATATCATATATAAATATAGTGACATATTAATGGCCACCTTTTAAGGTGTTAGAAGAATATTGAACAATCATCGTTTCGTGAGGCAGAAATTTGCCATCCACAGAAATGTATGTTATTTAACCATTAGATGTATGTGTGTGTAAGTGTAGCTCGAATTATTCTTATAAAAACATCCTAGTATATTTTATATACTGCAGTTGTTACAAAATAAATTAATAAAAAGAGTTTAGGGGGTTGGAGAAGAAAAATAAAACAAAAGAACACAAGTGAAGACATTACCTTAAAATCGGGCAACTCTCTTAGATTTGAGCTCGAAGGCTTCCTTGAGAATAATTCTTCCCAAATTTAGGCTTCTAGAAGTAAGAGAGAGATGTGGAGAGACAAAAAAAGCAGATTTTGGCCGAACTAAAGGATTCATAGGTGTGGGTAAGGAGGTAGAGGTGGGGGCCTTTTATAAGAGGAGAGGAGGGACACTCTTGGAAAGTTAAGAAAAGATACTTTATTATAAAATGATTTTCGGATAACAAGGGTCCCACAATTATATATTTAGAGGATAAGGTGATAAGGGTTCTAAATACACCCATAAAATAGGTTTT
Organism: Viscum album; assembly: GCA_963277665.1. NCBI lineage: Eukaryota > Viridiplantae > Streptophyta > Magnoliopsida > Santalales > Viscaceae > Viscum > Viscum album. Next base: position 1,152,096,587 of record OY728126.1, read on the forward strand.
TGACATGTGTAGGTCTTAGATTTTACATTATCTTTTCATTTTATTTAAATCGTTAAATAATGAGGTAATCGCTGCATCAACATGGTGTCATAAATAATTTAATTTATTTATGTCTAAAAATTATAAAAAAAATATCATGATGTAGGAAATAGTTTTATATATCTATTGATTATTTATAGTAAAAAATATGACTTGTATAACCCCATGTAAAAATTGTTTTAGCAAAACAACTCATGTTTTGTGACATTTTTATTTTAACTTTAAATAAAAAGTTATTAGTGTCATTTTCCAACCAAAGTGGCTCCATGGGGTCCCCAAGTTGACCCATGGATTTTCGTGGTCGGCCATGACACATAAAATAAGGGTAGGACATGTTTCTAGGTCATTTCATATTATTAAAACATTATTTTTACCTTAAACTACACTAATTACCTCTAATCGCGATTAATAAACATAAACGTTACTATTCACCAAAAAATTATTTTAATCCCATTGAACCACATTTTACTTCTTAATGAAAACCATGTATGTCAGATTTTTGAAATTAAAAACACATAAGTGGTAAAGTTTCATTTAAACGAAAAATCAATTTTTTAAGTACCACTTAGTGGTTTCACTATTCATCAAAAATTGAAGTTTTTCAAAAAAATACCAAAACTTCACCCTAAGATATATTTGATATTATGAATTCAAAAATGATTTATATTTTACAAAATTAAAAACATATAAGTTGCATTAATTAATTTAATAATTAATTCCTACTGTCAAAACAAATAGCGTGTTTTTATGAAACAAAAAGTATCAAAAGATTGACACTAGTTTAAGTCCGATTTCAAAGTGAAATTAATTCCAACGACCACAATTGGATTAAATGGTAAAAATATATTCTAATTTCACTTTAAAAAAAATTCAAATGATAATCTAATCATATAAAAAAATTATATTAAAAAGAGGTTTTGAATTAAAATACAACATTTTTCACTATTCATTAAAAATGATCTTTATCGGAAAAATACAAAAAATTTACAAAAAGTAAATTTTGATTTCCCGATTCTAAAGAATAGTTTTATTTGGTCCAATAGAAAGTATAAGAGTGAAAAAACTATATTTAAAGAAGGTTCTCCATGAAAAGGTGATAAGTCGACCTTTAGTGAAAATTAGAGTATATATGCCTAAAATTGAATTTTTTTCGCATTTTAAGACTTTATCCTTTATTGGATAAATGTAAAAACATTTAACAAACATATATAATCATATTTTAGTTATTCCTATTCATTCCTGCCAATACAACGACTACGTGTTAACTACAATTTAAAATAATATTATTATATTACTAGTGTGCAACGTAAGTTTTCAAAGAAACTCATTGTTGTGTATCGAGTACACTATCGAACATAGAAACCCTTTTAATGTAAAATTTATATTTAATTCGAAAATATTAATAAATATGAAAATGATTTATTCTTTATTTACCTGGGATGTTACACATATGATAAGTGGTATGAATAACCTTGACAAGTTATTTATGAAATAGTTATATTTTTGGGAATAAATATTGTATATCAAATGATTAAGATATGGATAACTCTTAAGTTGAATATAAAAATGATGATGATATAATAAAGGGTTGTTTGAATGTGAATAAGTAAATTAGATTGTAACTATAAACATTGTAATTTATAATTTATTCATGATATTTTTGAATAATTTCATCTCATTTTGTAATTGTGATATATGGTGACTAGTGTAAGAACTTGTGGCTAATACTATTTTAGGGTTAAATATAGAGTTACTTTTTAGAGGAATATAAAATCTCATTGTGGTTTAATGTCTTGGAGATTAAAATTGGTTTTGGGAAAGGTATTTTATCAATATTATATGATTAGGTTATATATATACTTGGGTATATTATTATAGGAATGAAAAATGTTTTTTGAGAAAGGATAATTTGGATTTTGAGAATATATATTTCAACGATTACTGGGTTTAGAATTTGTTAAAAAAGTTCATGGTAAATTGGGATCTGTATTTAGAAGATTAGTTTAATAATTATGAGAAAACCTAAATAAATTTAACCTAGGTTGAATCAGGAATGATATATATTAAAATGATATATAGGGTAAATGTTATAAGTTTGGAGATGAAGGCTATCATACTCACAAGTATAAGGAAAATATTGAAACTACAAAAATATGTTACTTAAATTGAAAAAAAAGTTAGACATTATGTGACTCAATGTACTAATCCAAGGTAAATAAGCGAAATAGTTACCTGAAATCATAAAAATAAGTAAAATCCAGTGCAACTACTACTAATGAATCCAAATTGAGTTTTCACTATAAATTTTTAGTATCTTATGAAATGTATATTTCCACAAACTACTGGATATGAAGTTATAAATAAAAACCATAGAGGTATAATTATCATATAAATAATTTTTAAATATTGTGGGAAGTTATTCCTTATGTATCTATATATAAATCACTTAATATAATATAATGTGAAATTAGGAATGGGTTAACACTATTTATAAAGTGAATATAACAATTTTACATATAGATAAATTACATTCAACATTATAAATAAACTCATCATCATCATAGTTGTGTATGGTTAATTATGAGTTCCCTATAGAAATTACATTGATATTATGAGTCAAATTGTGAGTATTAAATTTATTTAGGTGGTGGGGGGATGAAATACCCCAATATTCAAATATATGATGAACATTAAATAAGTTGATATTTTCGATATCATTCTCAATTCACATTGAACAATAAAATATAACCATGCTATATTATGTATGAACAATAAAAATAATCCATTTAATTAGAAGAAAGGAATAATATCATCCAATTTTTGAATTATATGTATATATAAAATAAAGGAAACTTTTAATATGAATTAAATTCTATTATTTTACCTATAATTACTAATAAAAATATTAATTGTTTAGAATCTGTTTTATAATTTTCCCCTTTTATGAGATACAAAATTCTATTTCAATAAAAATATGATTAATGATAGATTATGTTAGATATTAATAACATGTTAACATTAATTTGGTTAGTAAATTTTATGAAATAAATAATAATAATAGTTAATATTTGAAAATGTAATTTTCCAATAAAAACAGGTTTTCGTTATACTTTATGATTTTATTCAACTAAATTTAAAAATTTTGAATTTTAAATTAATAAAAATTTACTTCATTTTTTAATTCCTCATATCACAATTTATTTAGAATGATTTTTGAGCTTTTTATGAAATGGGAAGGTTTTAGCCAAAAAATATGATTTTAATGAAACTTGTCATTTTTATGAATCTACCAATATATAAGAATGACCTAATTATTTTTAAAAAAATTAAGTGATAAAATATGAATGTTAGGAATAAAATTATTCATTTTAAAATATTTTTTAAACATAGAAAACATATGGAAAACATTTTTATAACTAATAAAATTTTTACTTTAATATAAAAAATATTTTAGTTATTTTGTTTGAATTATGTATTTTTCAAGAGAGATTCAATTTTGGATTGCCTTGAAATCCTTATATCTTTTATTTTTTTAATAATAAATAAATTTAGGTCATTAAAATAAGTATCAAAGATAATTTTTCCTTACATATAAATTTAAATCATAAAAACAACATTTCTCTAAGAACTATTTTTACGTGATTAATTGTATTTTTTCAAAATTAAATGTTCACACCTTTAGACATTTTATTTCATAAAATGGTTTTAAAATTTTTAGTCATAAGTATCAAATTAGTTAAAACTTTTAATATTTTTATTTACCATTAAGATAAATTACCAATATTGGAACTTGATTACCATGTTAAAAGTAAATGATGTTAAAATAAAAAAAATAAATAATAATCCCCAAAACACTCAAATTTGTCTAAAAAAGTGTCCAAGGTTAGTTTCTACCCAAAATAATTGTCCTATTTTTTTGTCCATTTTTTGGCCTTTGACACTAAAATAGTAACATTACATTTTTAAAAATGTAGGGGTTACTCCCAAAACTAACCTTACCTTAATTTATAAAATTGTAACATATTCTCTACTTCAAGAATCACATTTTCTTACAATTCCCACATGAAATTATGAAAATTTTATCTTCCTATAAACTACCCTTCCCAAAGTTACTTTTTATCATGATCAATGATTAATTTGATATTTTCATAATGATAAATGTCAAGGTAAATAGAATTGAATAAAATAATATATACAATCGATAAAATCCATAAACAGAGAACAAAATCATAATATATTATTTATCATTAATTTAATAAATTTAATAATTAACCTATGATAAATTCTTTTTTCATTGATGGATCCACCAATGTATCTACATTTTTCTATCATTGTGTTATTTTAATAAAGAGTATATTCCCTCCAGTTATGATCTTCACGTGTTCCATGAACCTCCTAACATTTTCATAGGAATCTATGGGTGCTAGCATGACGGATCCTACTGATTGTGTCGTTCTTCTTTGATCACCCTGAGAATCACTTCAAGGAATATTTCTCTTTGATCTATCTAGACATAAGAATAGTGGTAGAGGAAGATAGATCTCTATTCTAGTGAGAATTATTAAAGAGGGAGATATCTGGGACTTTGAGAGGATTCTATCTAGATATCATTTTGTACAACATAAAGTGAATTGGATCACATAAGAAAATAATATACTTAAGTTTATACACTGTTAGGGTTAAAAAATAATAATTGCACATATAACCTTTATTATTTCTATAATCCCTACTGAAACCCATGTCTATAATAATAATATAATTATTTTTTGACTTGCACTAAACTAAAAAATTAAATTAAATATTATTTATTTAAATGATATTAAATATATATTATTTATCAAAGGGCCTTTAAACTTAGTCCACTATTCCCCCATAATATTTATCAGACCTTGAATAATGACTATGTATTTAATAAATAAATATCACTGCATTATTCACCAATAAATACATAAATAATATAGTCACTAAATAATAAATAAATATTTATTAAATATTTTGATCACATAATATTATCTTGAATAACTGGTGACCAAATATACGTGGTCAATAAAACATGAATAATTATTAAACCATGTATAAAAATAGTACTTATTAAACCTATTTAATAATAAAAAATATTATGTTGTTTAACATAGATTCTAAATACACTCAGTGTGTGACCCTCTAGGCCTCTTTCTCTGCGACATTAGGAGAAGCAACCAAAATTCTAAAGTTAGCATTTTGAAAAATTACAAGAAACCCATACTAAAATAATTTAATTTCATAAATGATATAATACCTCATATTGAAAATTAACATGTAATATAATCCCTTTATCACAATATCTATAATCAAAATATTTCATGTTGGTGCCATCAACCTATGTGCTTGATGTCCCTTTCATTGGATTTTGGTAAATAGAACTTTCCTATAGACCACCATGTCCATGGATTTATTTATGATATTTAATTTCCATAAAAGGTCCTAAGGTATAAATTTCTATTAAATAATAGAAGGGAAAAATTATTTCTCAGATTATTCATTAATGAAATAATACTCATGACGCAACCAATGTATCCAACCTCTCTATAGACATATGTTATCATGGTTTTCATCAATATATCAAAGTATGTGACTTATAATAATTAATAATAATAATCTTAATGTATAAGGATCAATAAACATGTCTATTGATAGGAACATCAAATGACACATTTAAATATGGATTTCTTATTGTTAGGTCTCATTCTCATAATATTCTAAATTGGATATTACTAAGGGAAGAGGCCCTGAGAAGGTGACTTAACATCCTATAAGTCTCCACCACTGATAGCCTATATAATTCGTGTCTCTTAAATGATTTCATCTAGCTATATAAAATATATTTCACAATACTATCATGGAACTTACGAGTTCTCACCATAGCGGGGAACTCCTATAACCTTTTAGTGAAAACATTACTCTTAGGACATTATCACGTACAATGTTACATCTAAGAACAATAATGATGTGCTAAGAAGTTTATTAATATTAATAAAATGAATAAAATTTATCATAAAGTTTATAGAATTTGGTTCTAGGGAACCAACTCCAATAGAATCCCACTTTCACTAAATATAACTTCTAATAACCTTTAGTCCTCTAGCTCTAACATGATACTCATGATTATACCGAGATATGACTCTAGTCAAGTGATCCACCCTGGTTTCTTATTTGGGTACTCTTTTTTCATCAAATTCACCCATTGAAGAAAAATATCTCTTGAGGTGATACTTCTAGAGTATGTTCTTTTTTCCATTGGTGTGACCTTAGACCTTTTTCAAGAGTCAAATATATAGTATTATCGAAATAGAATGTGATAGGGTATCTAATGTTAGGTAACTCATCATGATCCCAAGAAAATTTTCATATCCAAAGGGATTACATGGATGCATCAGAAGCAGAAACATACTAGGAATCCACTATTGAATAAGAAAAAAATTTATACTTTGAAGTCTTCCAGCTCAAAAACCCTCCAATTAAACAAAAAATATATCCTAAACACAAATTCAGATAATTATGATCTATTTGGAAACTATAATTTTTATAACCCCTGATTACTAGCTCCTCATATCCTCCATACACTAGGAACATATCATTAGTTATTCTTAGATACTTAAGGATAACCTTAATATCATACCAATGATATTCTCCAGGATTATATTGATATCTTCCTACCATTATCAATGCATATGCAATATCAATTCTAGTACATAACATGGAATACAAGTTTGATCATATCACCGAAGCATACATGATCGTACTCATTCTCCCTTTCTCCAATTGTGTACGAGGACACAATTTCATAGAACGATTTATACCATGTGAAAATGGAACTAATGCCCTATTCTATTTTTCCATACTAATTATCTTTAGTTTTTGGTCAATGTATATACTTTGACTTAGTCCAAGAATCCTCTTAGATCTATGAGGAATGATCATGATCGCTAGAATAGAGGTCAACTCACCTATGTCCTTGATGGTGAAACACTTGATTAACTAGTCCGTAAAAAACTACAAGAGTGTTATTTCATTTCCAATAAATAATATTTAATTAATATATACTAATAAGATAATGATTACATTACCAATAAACCTCTGGTAAACACATTGTCCACATTCATTTTTAATGAAACCAAATTCTTTTACAGCTTCATTGAATCAAATGTTCCATGAACCAACTTCTTTATTAAATCCAAAAATGGTTCTCTATAACATTCATATCTTTTTTCATCACCTGGAGTTAGAAACCCTTCTGGTTGTGTCATGTAGAAATCTTCCTAAAATTTCCCATTAAGGAATTCAGTTTTGGCATCCATCTATCAAATTTCATAGTCATGGTATGCTGCTCTATCAAGTCGAATTTTGATGGATTTAAACATGTAAACTGGTGAAAGGGTTTCATTTTATTAAATTACTTTATAATTTTTAAACCCTTTACCCACTAACCTTGATTTATAAGATTTACATTAACTTCCATGTCTAGTTTTTCTTTTAATACACACTTATCCTATGGGATTCACATCAACTAAAACATCACCTGGAACCCAATATCGGTTCTAAAACATGGAATCCATTTCAAAATTCATGGATTCTTGTTATCTTATAAATTCTAAGATCTTTACTACCTATTTTTAGGAGATATGTTCATCATTGTCAACCAATAATTATTCATCTTCTTTGGTGTCTAGAAAACCATATCTATATGGTTCTCCTTCTTACCAAGTGATCCTATGCAGTACTTGTGTTTCAAGAACTATTTTTCCATGGGGACCAATGGAATCTATTATAGTACCAACTCTTTTATATCATTAGCATAAAATTTTTTCAAAGTCATTCTCTTTTCCACTATACTTTTTAGGATTTTATCCCTCATATGAAATATGGATTTTCTGGAAACATTTACTTTATTTTTTGAGTGTTTTTATATAAAGTAACCCTTTTTTCCTTAGGATACCTTATAATGATACCTTTTTTTGACTGGGGTGCTAGTTTATTTCCTAATAAGACCTTAAAAAACACCTCAAAACTCCATACATGTGTATGAAACAAAAAAAGTTTTATTCCACTTCGTAACTCAAAGGGAATTCCATTTTTTGTTTTAGTTGGTACTCAGTTTAGTGTGTATTCCCTAGTTTTTAATGTATATCCCGAAAGTATAATGGATTATATACATAACTCATCATATAAATTACCTTGTATAAAATAGTATGGTTCCACCTCTCACTAGAAACTTTACACTATGGTGTGTAAGGTGGAGTGAGTTGAGATAGAATACCAAACTCCCATACAAAGTCGATAAACTCTTGACTAAGATATTCACTAACTTGAGAAGGTCGAATATTCTTTATATTGTTTCCATGTTTATTCTATACTTAATTATATAATTATTTGAGTTTATCAATGGACTCATACTTATACCTCATCAAGTAGAAAGATCCAAATCCACTCAAGTCATCAGCAAAAGTTTTGGAGTAAGGATAACCACCTCTAGATTTTAATAGAAATGGTCTGAACACATCAATTTGTACCAATCCTAGAATCTCTATGCACCTTTAAATACATCCACTGAATAGTGGTTTGGGCATTTTTCCTTACAAAAAAATATATCTTTCAAGTAGATTCATCTTAAAAGAGTTTAAATATACATCTTAATATAGATTTATGAAATGATTCTCATTTACATGACTAAGATGATGATTCCATAATAGGGTGTTATATGATTCATGTGAACATTATTCTCTATCTCTTTCCAATACTTATTTTTCATAATTTAATACATAACGACCATTATTTAAACATATCATACCATAACATATATTGTCTTCATAATAAAAACAAATTTTGTTTACAAATTCGAAAATAAAACCATCTCCATTCTGGAATGATACATTAATTATTTTCTTGTTAAGAGTTCATATATAATATCCCTTAAAACCAATATCATTCTAATTGAAAATGAGAGGTGGTATTCACCAATTACTATCCAGCCTCACACATTTAGAAACTCACAAATATATATCTCCTTTAGCAATCTTTCAAAATATAGTTGGATCATGCATTTGGATATAGATGTGAGAACCAAAAGATATATATAATACCCAATCTGTAGATATTTAAAGATTACAGTCAATAATTAACATACCTTTTGATTCTCCTTGCTTCTGGGTGCAGTTCCTCTTCTAGTTTCCTTTATTACCACATGAAGAGAATACCGATTCTTTTTCCTTGCCCAAACTATGGACCTTTATATTCTTGGAATGATGGTGCCTGATAGATTTAGACTTTTTATGATTCTTGGGACCCTTAACATTTTTTTAATTTTCTTATTTACCATAAGGACTATGGGTGTGTCATGCCCCATGTTCTTATCCACTTGGAGAATTACAGTAAGAAGTTCTAAAAGTATCTTATCAACATTTATCATGTTATAATTAAAAATAAATCTAGATAAGAACTTGGTTAGTAAGAAAAGTATGAGATACAGGTGAAAATAATCTGAGAATTTAATCCCTAATATGTCTAAGTGTTCAATGTATCTAATAATATTTACAACATGTGGCCCATCTAGCACTGACTCTCCAAGATTAGTTGTAAATTGAGAATTGGAGATCTAATATCTATATTGTCACTCATTATAATGATAGAGATATTTACTGTGAGACATCATGCTATATACATCCACATATTCAAGTTTATTTAAAATAACATTGGTCATAGATGATATCATGAAACACTAAACATCTTCAACATCATTAAAATTTTTCTCATAGGGAGGAAACTATTCATCACTAGCCTTTTTACCAGGAACATCAGGAATAGGTTCTTCCATCACATAAAATTTTATTTCATGGATTAGGATAACATGTAAGTGACTTTGAAATACTTGAAAATTTATACGAATGATAACTTTATCCTTCTCAAGTATGGATCAAATTTATATGTTTGAAGTCATTTTTATTGATGTTTCTCCAAATAAGATGATCAATTTTTTTAGTAATTTATCTATTGAAATTTAAAAAACTAAATAAATAATATATTTATTAACATACCACTATTTTGTTGAAACCCAATATCCCTCAGAATTGGACTCATAATATCATGTTTTTTTGGAGATTCTAGTGGAAATTATCTATATTTTTCTTCTCATCACCATAACTCAAGCCGATCAATTATTTAAAGGGTTTTAGGTAGGTATTCCAAATTTCTACTACATTAGTTCACATTTCCTTGATCTTTTGAGTGGAATCCCTTATCTAAAAATACTTATATTGGATTTCTTCAACATTTGACTCTTATTTTTACTATGTTATTCTTTGGAATTCGACCCTTGATGTGAACTAAGTTAAGAAAACCGAAAAGTTCGAGTTAGAATTCCTTGATAATTGAATGAACCCCAAATTTTTCTTGCCAAGAACTTTGAACTGGGGTTCAATTTTAACCAAATTAGTCGAAGGATATATCTTTTTAATATATACAATTGAGGGATTTTATCATTGTTAAAAAATTTATAAATATTATATTAATTATATAAATATTAATATTAAGTGGATTTAACTAAGTGATTATAATGTATTAGATTATGTTTACTCATAAGTCAGTATATTTTACTTCTATCTTATATGATTTTTATTTCACTAATTCATGTGATTGTGAAAATACATCCACAATGGAATAATCATGTAACTCTATAGAAATAAAATTATAAAGTTTTATGATCACGAGCTTTTAAAAATGGTTAGTTTTGGATAAACTAACCATCGACCTAGGAAAAGAACACATTCAACCATCTATAATTCATGTTGTATCTTTCACACTATTCACCTATGCATCTCTCATGGATTAGGTTTTCCTTGGATCCAAAATCAAACTTTCTACACATTTTTTGGATCTCCATTCATTATATATTATTTTAATCATAAACATGCAAGGGGAACCAAAGGATTATTTTAGGGTTTTACATAAAAGAAACCTTGGGCACACAAACCCTACCCTAATAAGTGGAGGGATAACATGAAAACCAGTAATTTAATTTATTAATAAATTAATATAAACCAATCATATAAAATGATATGGTCTAGGATCATGATCATTGAAATTATTGAAATTAATTATGCATTTTATAAATTTAGCATTCAATTATATCCATTCTTATTTAAGATAAATCATGATTGAATTAAATAATTATTTTCCTTAATAAATCAATTATTTTTTCTTAACTATCATAAAAATTTTATTGACATTGTCATCCTTCATAATTTTAAACAAATTAAATTAATTTATTTAAAATTAACTATGTAGAAAAAGATGTACCTTGGAGAAAAAACGGTGAGTACCCATCCGAACTACCCAATGTGTATTATACTTGTATACTATTTTCTATCAAGACATATAGTATACAAAATTTATCATATAATTTCATAGAATGTACTATAAATGTAATGACCACATGGAACACATGATATTTACAAATCATGTTACAATACAATGCGTATATAGTAATAAATATAATATGACTTATACCCGATATGAAGTTCAAAACATTACGTAGAAATTAGTTTGACACACACACACAAACACACACACACACAACTCATCACATGGTGTGTCCTATTAAATTAATAAAAAATAGGAAACATGGTGTTAAGGTTTGAATAATACATGAAATTCATTTTTAATAATGTGTAATTTGGTAAATGTACACAATGTGTACATTGCAGTTTACACGCCATGTATTTTTATCACCTTCTATCCCTGGATCACACCTAGGGACTAGGAATGTAATTATTCCAAGTAAAATATTGGAGTACACAGAGTGTACATGGGATATACAATGTGTGGACTTCGAGTTACATGGTCCCCAGTCTTGTAGGTTGTGTAAAAGGATACACAGACCGTTTGTGACTAATGAACTACAAGTTATATATGGAAGTTACACAGTGTGTACTCCATATGACCATGGGATAAGATGGCCCAGTCAACGTATAGTGTATAAATAAATTCCCAAAATGTAATGAATTCACATGGCTTGAATAAATTCCTAATTAATTAAGGTTAAATTATATACAAGTACATGGCATGTAACTACGGGTTTCATGGAATGTACTCTTGAGTTATCTGGCCATATTTCTCTCTACATTTAGATGAGATCTTAGAATTAATTCATTCATAAAATTAATCAATTTGGTTATATTTGTGAAAAAAATAAAGAAAATAGATCTAATAATTTTGGATTATTGAATGTTTAAAATGGAATTTAAAACTAACAATAAATCCATAAATCAATCAATGATCATTAAATAATAATAAATAATTATGAGACCCCTATAATACCATATATAGGTTTCAGTCACAATGGAATAATTTGAAGGCACACTCCAGAAATTACCTTTTTTTTCTTGATCAATGATTAATATGGGATTATATGATGATAAATTCCATGATCAAGGAAATTTAATTACAGAATATATTAAATGGATAAATATTGGAACTAAAGCCCCTGATCCTATCATATTATTTATAATTAATTTAAGAAATTGAAGAATTATTTTTTGAGAAATTATTTCTTCATTGATAGATTTTCAAATTACTCTACATCATAATACCATTGTATTTTAGGAATCAATAATTGATTCCCTCTAGTGGTGACCCACATGTGTTCCTTAAACCTTTGAACATCGAAATTGGAATCTATATGTTCTATCATCGTATATCCTCATGCTTGTGTTGTTTATCTTTAATCGCCTTGAGAATCACTCCAAGTAAGGGTTATCTTTTATCTCTCAATAATTAATAATGGTGGTGGCGGAGGATCCCTCTGTATTCTTGAGAGAGTTCCTAGAGATGGATATCTCTCGGTATTTTAGAGGTTTTTCTCTATATCTCATTGTACACAACAAAATATGAATTGGATCAATTAATAAAATAATATAATTGGGTTTATATAATTATAGGGTTAGAAAATAATAATTTCACATATGCCCATTATTATTTATCCATTCAATACAAAACCTGATGACTATAATAATAATAATAATTATCATTAAAATATTTCTTTACATATTCTAAACTTCTGAATTGTATGAAATAACATTTATTAAAATAATATTCAATATATATTATTTCTCACTAGACCATTAAAATTGGTTTTCCATTCCTCCACAATATTTATCAGGCCTTGAAGAATGTCTATTTATTTAGTAAATAAATATCACTCTATTATTTTATAATAAATAAATAAATATTTTATTCACTAAATAGAAAATAAAACTTTATTAAATATTATTCTCACATAATATTCTCTCAAATAACTAGTAGAATAATATAAAAGATAAAGAAAACATGAATAATTATTTAACCACATGAAAGAATAATACTTATTCAACTTTTTAAATAATAAATAATAATATATTATTTAATTGATATTCTAGATATACTTAGTGTGTGACCCTCTAGGACTTTTTCTTAGTAGTATTAGGTGAAGCAACCTAAAGTCCAAGGTTAGCATCTAGAAATATTCAAAGGTACCAATAGATTAAGTAGGTATTGCTGAAAGGATATAATAATTCATATAAACCCTTATTATGTAATATAATCCCTATATTTTTATATCTCTAATCAAGTAAGTTCTATGCTGGTTCCATTAACCTATATCCTTGATGTATCTTTCTTTGAATCTCTAAAAATCAAACATTCCTATAAAAATCCATGGACATGTAAATATTTAGGCAATATAATTTCTATAAAAGGAACAAAGATATCAACTTCCATTATATAATAAAAGGGTAAAATCCTTTCTCACATTATTCATTAATGAAATATTACTCATAATGCACCTAATGTATCCTATATAACTACGAACATTGGTCATCATAGTTTTCTTAAATTCATCAAATTAAAAGACGTATAATAATCATTAATAATAATATTGAAATTTAATGATCGATACAAATGTACCCATATAGTAAAATACAATGAAACATATAAATTCATATTTCATACTAGTGGGCCTCGTTGTCATAATACCCTACATTGGATATTACCAAGGGCATACACCATAAAAAGGTGCCTCAAAATTCTATGAGCCTCCACCCCTAATAGCTAATATGATTTCCCCCTAAAATGATTTCATCCAACTATAGAACATATATTTAAGAGTACTATCATGTCTTTTGTTGCGACACGACCCTACCCGGGCTCGAGCCGCAACTACCCCAAGCCCGCCTCCATAGGCTAGGGGCTGGCGACCATCACCGAAGGCTAAATAACTCGGGGAGGCCTTTGCCTGAGTACCTGTACACACACACACGAAACCCACTCAATGCAAAAGTGTAGATTAAAATAAAAGACAAGTAAAGTAAAGCGCAACTGCCATATATAATCCACAAAAGTGCATCGACCTCTAAATAGTACAAAGTAGAATCTGAAGGTAAACTGAAAAGAAAAAGGGGAAAAACACGCGCCCAACCAGAAAAGTGCCACAACCTGGAAACAGGTAAACAAAAGAAAACAGCGGAGAGGGTCCCACACTTGGATCTCGACTACGACCACCGCACGCGGTCCAAGCTCCCGAACTCTTAAGCTCCACTGAAGTCACGACCAACCTGTCCGTCATCTGCAAGGGCACATCAAGTGCAGGCAAAACCCAAGCAGGGGTGAGTATAAAAATACTCAGTAGGATACCTCAAAGGCTCTAGAGAGAAACAAAGGAGGTACTGAAGGGTGGGAAGTAGATCGAACAGGGACAAGTAAATGAGTACAACCGAGAGTGCAGTAAAGAGTACGACAAGGAGTGTAGTAGAGTAACAGTAGAGAGTCCAACTCAAACAAACAAGAGAAAGGAGGTAGAATCATCCAGACACAAGGAGCTGGAAACGGTGAGGAGATGAACTTCTCATCGAGTCTTAGATACCTATAGCAGGAGAGTATACTCATCCAACCACAAGAAGCTAGACACGGAAAGCACGTGGAATACCCTGCGTGTCTTCGCCTCTCCTGGAGGGAGAGTAACCAAGCCCAAGAACTGGGTACTGGAACAAGGTATATACATATATATATGCTTGATAAAGAAACACGAACAAGATCGTAAGGGGATCTCCGCCTCGTAGCTTAGCCCAAGAAAGAGAGTCACCAATAGTCCTAGAAGTAAACACCATCGATGCCCACCATCCCGCACATCTGCCCCGAACTACAAGTCATGGGGCTCAAATCACCACACCTTGACACTATCCGCTTTGGGCGGCACTGACTTGCCCACATGGTTTTAGGTCACGTCACAAGGATGCGTCTCAGTGGGGAAAGTTCCCCTCATACTTGAGAGTTCTAGGGTAACATCAAACCACACCTCGTCACTGCCCCGCGGTCGAGAGGTCTCCTCAAAGTGGACAGGCGACCCCCTTCCCAGCCCCACTGGAGGGTAATCCCTGGAAGTCGACGGGTTCCCATTGGAGGGAGACCCGGTAAGAGTCGATGGGTTCCACACTGCCCAATCCCATAAAAGGGAAATCCACTAGAGGGAGACCCGGCTAAATTCGTCGACGAGTCCGAATTACCAGTCCCGTAAAAGGGTACTCCACTGGAGGGAGGCTCGGAACCGTTATCGGGGACCACTTCCCAGCCCAGATGGAGGTAAAACTGGCATCCGGGACCACTTCCCAGCCCAGCTGGAGGTAAACGCGGCATCAGGGACCACTACCCAGCCCCACTGGAGGTAAACCCAGAACCTTTTTGGCCATCCTTGCTAGATGGTACTGCTCGGTGAACACCCCTATACTGGCCATCCCTGCTGGATGGTAACCCACTAGCCATCCCTGCTAGATGGTACCTCATCGGCCATCCCTACTAGAAACAACCTCCTAGCCAGCCCTACTAGAAACAACCTCCTGAGTAGAGGATTGGTGCCTGCATAATGTGTTGGTCACACCGAATCCACAAGAACTCTACCAGGGAACACGAAGCAACTCTGCCGGCCAGACCATCGAGAACAGAAGAAGGGGAAAACCACTCACCCTGCTGGTCAAAACCATCGTGAATAGGACTAGGGGAAACCCACTCATCCCTATTGGTCAACAAACGAGAACAGAACTAGGGGGAAAATCAACTATGCTGGTCAACAAACGAGAACAGAACCAGGGGATACTCGAACCTGTTGGTCAAACAAACGGGAAGAGAACCAGGGGATACTCGACCCTGCTGGTCAAAGAAATGAGAACAGAACCAGGGGAAAACTCAACCCTGCTGGAAAACCGTCGAGAACAGAGGGACCCTCTATGTCGCGAGAGTTCAAAGGTATGTAAAGCAGAACACGACATGCACATGGAGGCCACACGACGTGTGGCCCCAACTCAACCCCAACCGAGCGCACAAACATTCTCAGGTAAAAAAAACCACATGTACCTCCAAGTGTTCCCATATACATTCAGAGTATACCATGTTCCCAGCCAAAAGGCTACCGTGCACACGACACCTAACATCAATGAAAATGGCTTAAACGTAACAACTCCAAATTTCCACCTCATCAGAATAGGAAAAGACAACTACATCTCTTCAAGCATTACTTCACTCACATGAGAGTGCACGCGATCACACGCCAAGGGTTCGCTTCTGAACACGACAAGAAGAAAAGTGACCAGAGCACCCTTCATATTTCCACATTTAATAAGATTGCGTAAGAGGCTCCGCTCACCTGAACAAATTACACCGTTGTAGTCCTCACAAAAAAACACGTGAGATAGACTATTTGTTCACCTCCAACAGATATCCGACAGAAAAGTTTCCAACACCGATTTATGCCCGAACAACATCCCGTGATCCCGAGCCTCGGTCCCAAAAATAGTCGGGAGCATCGAACCATTGCGATCCCCTCAGGAAAACACATCAAAAGGACTGCTCACTTGAGTGGAATGGATATCCGGAGAAAAATATGCATTTCACCGTAACGCACACGAGCGGTTCTACATGGGACCCGCACCCCAGTCCCAAAGCACAACGAATGGATCACACTATTGTGATCCTCTCGAAAAAGTACACAAGATGGACTATTCACTTGTCCAAAACGGACACCCAATGATAAAGATGGAAATCGCCGACAACTCCCAAAAAGGCCCTCGCGGGGCCCGCACCAGCATGTATAATTAAAGCGTTCAGATTGTGCCAAAGCAATGCCCTCATAAAAACACCCAAAATCGACTGCTAGTACGCCCCGAACAGACGCCCGATTAAAAAGTTACAAAATGCTGCTCGCAACTCAATAGACGTGCCGTGGGGCCCATGCCTCAACTCCAGCTTCAACGCCCGAAACCACACTGATAATATCCGCCTCAACGGCAGGGTCGCAACACCACTGAAGGTTCTCAAAACGGACGTTGGATGCGTCCGCGCCTCTCGAAACACGAACCCCCGAAAAAACGTCAAATTACTTAAAGGCGTGTCGCACCTCCGAGGCCCTTCGTTTCGGAAATTAAAATTTCCCGAGACCGTCTTAAAATGCTCGTCTCGACGCCAGGAAGGCACTGCCGTAGACGACACACAAAACGAACACTTGTAATGAAAATAACGGGAATTTGAAGAGGGGACGAATCCCCTTGGGCTGGACCGGGCTGGACCGGCCTGGGCTGGCCCGCACCGGCCGACCCGACTCGCAGCGCCGGCCCGTGGCTCAGCCGCACGGCCCAACAATGAACCGCGGTCCACCATATAATATCCATGAGGGCCGGTCGTTCTTCCGCATGAAGACCCGCGGGACGCGGGTCTTTGTCCCCCGCCGCGACCCCGCTGTTGCGCGCCCTAGCGGCTCGACCTCGCTGCCTGTAGCCGCCGCCTCGGCCGGCCAACACTGCCTCACACCGGCACCCTCGACACCTGCAGCCGCTCCACCTCAGCCAGCTGCTAACTGAGGTCGACTGCAGCGCCGCGCCACCGCCTGGAAGATCCACGCCGCCGCTGTCTGCTCGCCAGAGCTCCGCCCAGCCGCCGGAAAAACTCCAAAAACACTCCGGAATTCGCCAGATGATTGCAATTGCCTCGCATCTCCAAATTTAAATCTGAGATATTCATCAGAAAGCACAAAAAAAGTACTACGCAACCATGGGATTTGATCAGAAATTAACCAGAAATTAGATTCCAAAATTGAACTTGAAAGAGAGGTTCCAAAATTAAAATGAAAAACATAAACTCTTACCTGTTGGGGCGTAGCCCGACGCTTCGTCATCGATCCATCGGAGCCGTAACCTTGGAGAGGAGGAGGAGAAGAGGAATTGGTGTGGAGATCTCCTTGGTTGAGAGCTCTTCCGCCAGGGGGATGTAAAATGGGAGGGGGTGAGCTTGATTAGACTTAAGTAGGGAATTGAATGAATTTTTTTAATTCATTTTAAACCTCTAATGGTAGGCTCGTTCCCGAAACCTTAGTGAGGTTGAGATTAAACCTCCCCTAGGATAAACACCACCTCCCGAGCACAATTGAGGTCTCAGAATTTTAGTCCAAGGCCCTGTTCAGAAGTTATAAAACTTAACACCCGAGGCTGCCAAATTACAAAAACACCCTCGGTGGCATTTTTCGCAGAAGGCCCGCGTCCGCGAAAGTTACACCCCTCCTAGGGTAAACAACATTCTCCGAACTCAACGGTTCCCTCGAAATTCCTACCCGAGACACCGTTTTAAGAGATACATTTGTTTTAGCCATTAAACGAATAAATTAATTAATTTAATTATCCATTTAACATTCTGTTAATGGGAGAGGGGTCCAAACGTCCCACGACAACATGCTTTATGTCGTTCCTAGGGTAAACACCCCATTCTGGACCCATACGTACACTCATATTTTGGATCTGAAGCACCTTTTAGATGTTATACCATTTATTCAGCATGCCCAGTGTGAACACACTGAAAATTTAATTCCAGCCACACCGGGGCTCGTAATCACACGCCGTCTGTAGGCACTGCTCAAGAATAACATCAAGAATATTCCAATGTCTTTCGTAGAAAAATCCGGGTTCTTAAATCATTCACTCCTTCAAGATTTTCTTCCTCAAAAATCCAAAACTGGGGAACAACTCACGATACTAAAACCACACCTCACTTCTCCATACCCAGAAGAAATCTTCCATAGTCTTGCACCTCCACACACAGACCAAAGGATTGATCCGTTTCACGTGAGGTCTTCCCTTTCCGATGACGTTCATAGGGGAACACACACTTTTTCCTCAGGTAATCCATGTGGGAGACGTCATGAACCCACTCCAGACTTTGGGGTTAGGGCAAGGCAGTAGGGAACCTCGCCATCCCGTCACACAGTCTCAATCGGCCTGAAGTACCTTGGTGGTAACTCACCTCCCCGACCGAACCCCTACGTCGCACGCCGTGACTGGAATCACCGCCCGCACCTGGAACAAGGCTCGGTGATTCCCTCCTTCAGAATATCCATATGGTGAAACACCCAAGGATATCTAGTCACACGTGGTTTCACAGTCGATGTCCCACAACCAAGACCCTCTTACATGCTCGGAAGTGAAGGAGTGAACACCATTGACTAAAGAAAAGGTCCTACGCCTTTTTACCATACCAACACAGAGCCATGCTGATGCCCCGCACCACCCTGGTAACAAATCAAACAAGGAGTAGGGAGAAAATCATTTTATATATAGAGTCTAAAAATTCTACTGCAAGAAGTAGAAGAGCTGTAGAGCGTACCTCTTGTCACCTCATGATCTGTAGGATCATAGATATCCAAAGCTCACGGCTATCCACGGTCCCAACTGTCAGCTCCCAGAGCCTGACGTGGTCCACCTAGTGGTGATGGGAAGACCTCGTAAAGTCATTCCCCACTACCAGCCCCTCCCGCTCCTCTTCTAGCACTACCTATCTGGGCGCTACTCCGATCACTGCGCTGCCTCTGCCGCGGTGGTGCACCTGCTGCCTGACCGATTTTCTCAGCGCGCCTGGTCGAGTAGTCTCGTGCCACGCGACCTTTCCCATCGCAAGCATAACACCGAATCTCTCCGCGATTCACTGGTGCCCTACAGCTCCACTGTGGTGTATGAACACACCCTTGAGTCCGATTATAGGAAAGCTACCTGCGTCGAGGTTCTGTCAGTCGACGCCCGCTAGCTGTGGTAGACGTCTCGGCTCTATCGAGCCTGCTGCCACCACCAAATGTAGAACGCGACATGAAGCTCTCTGTCACCAGCGCCTTCTCTAGCACCCCAGCATAAGTGAGAATGACCAAGGGTACTATGATAGAACAAATCTCTTGGCGGAGACCCTGCTCAATGTTCCGTGCTCAGAAGTTTCCATCATGGACCGAGTCCGGGTAAAAGCGTATACAGTCTGCGAAACTAGCTACGTACTCGGCCATCATCATCCCACCCTGCTGAAACTGCAGGAGCTCCTGAATTCGAATGGAGCTTAAGAAAGAGGGGAAAAACTCCTCATGAAACAAAAATTAAAAGTCTCCCCATGAAAGAGATGACTCATCAAGAAACTGAGTCACCCGACTCCACCGATGCCAAGATTCTCCACAGAAAAGGTTGGCGCCCAAAGCCACCATAAGATCTGCCAGCGTCTGCACAAGCCTGAAAAGGTGAACCACTGTCTCGAGCCAAATCTCTGCTGCCTGAGGGTCTAGCTCACCACTGAACCTCAACGGTCTTTGTTGCTGGAACTCACGGAGCGCGATCAACCTGTGCTCAAGCCTTGTCTGCTCTACTAGAGCTTTCTACTGCTCAATAGGTGGGGGTGCTACTACCGGACCACCCGGAGAAAGGGGATCGCATGATTGGTCCTGGATTGAGGCCTTGTAGCTCACAGGGTCGTCTTCACAAACCAAAGTTGGTATCCTAGCTGACTATCTTCGCGGAAACCTCTTGAATATTATCAAGGAGTGCCGTGATCAGATGAGAATATATGTATATAACAGTAAAAAAAAGGGGGAGATGACTCTAGAAGGATAGTCAAAGACTCAATTCTATGTGATGCACAAACCAATTTTCCCTACAATGAGTGTCTCAGCATGCCGAGTCGACAAGCGGGTTATCAGGGTCCTGGGGAATGGATAAGTTGGCCGCCGCACCATCACTGGACTCCCTGGCCTGGGAGCTGCTCTCAAGACACGTTAACACTATTTCCCTAAATCCCAACCAATTCCTTTTTAGGGACATCCGAACAACGTCCCAAGGAATGAACCACATCTAATACCACCTTTTCACGACCCGACCCTACCCGGGCTTGATCCGCAACTACCCCAAGCCCGCCTTCATAGGCCAGAGGCTGGTGACCAGCGCCGAAGGCTAAACAACTTGGGGAGGCCTTTTCCAGAGTACCTATACACACACACACACACACACACACATCCCACTCAATGAAAAAGTGTAGAGTAAAAGAAAAGACAAGTAAAGTAAATTGCAACTACTATATATAATCCACAAAAGTGCACCAACCTCTAAACAGTACAAAGTAGAAGATGAAGGTAAACTGAAAAGAAAAAGGGGCTAAAAATGCGCCCAACCAGAAAAATGCCACAACTAGACAATAGGTAAACAAAAGAAAACAGATGGGAGGGTCCCACACCTGGAACCCGACTATGACCACCGCACGCGGCCCACGATCCCGAACTCCTAAGCTCCGCTGAAGTCACGACCAACCTGTCTGTTGTTTGCAAGGGAACACCAAGTGCGGGTAAAGCCCAAGCAAGGGTGAGTATAAAAATACTCAGTAGGATACCCCGAAGGCTCGAGGGAGAAACAAAAGAGGTACCGAAGGGTGAGTATTAGTTCGAACTGGGAAAATTAAAGGAGTACAATCGAGAGTGTAGTAAAGAGTACAACAAGGTGTGCAGTAGAGTAACAGTAGAGAGTCCAGCTCATCCCAACAAGAGAAAGGAGGTAGAATCATCCAGACACAAGGAGCTGGAAATGGTGAGAAGTTGAACTTCTCGTCGAGTCATTTCTACCTATAGCAGGAGAGTAGACTCATCCAACCACGAGATGCTAGACATGGAAAGCACATGGCATACCCCGCGCATCTTCGCCTCTCCTGGAGGGAGAGTAACCAAGCCCAAGAAATGGGTACTGGAACAAGGTATATACATATATATATACTCTGTTAAGAAACCTGAAGAAGATCATAAGGGGATCTCCATCCCATAGCTCAACCCAAGAAAGTGAGTCTCCAACAGTCCCATAAGTAAACACCATCGAGGCTTAGCATCCCTCACTTCTGCCCCGAACTGCAAGTCAAGGGGCTCAAATCACCACACCTTGACATTATCTGCTTTGTGCGGCACTGACTCGCTCACACGGTATTAGATCAAGTCATAAGGACACTTCTCAGTGGGGAAAGCAACCCTCATACTTGAGAGTTCTGGGGGAACGTAAAACCACACCTCGTCACTTCCCCACAGTCGAGTGGTCTCCTCAAAGTCGACAGGCGACCCCCTTCCTAGACCCGCTGGAGGGTAATCCCTGGAAGTCAACAGGTTCCCACAGGAGGGAGACCTGACAAGAGTCGACGGGGGCCACACTGCCCAGTCCCGTAAAATGGTAATCCACTGGAGGGAAACCCGGATAAAGTCGTCAATGAGTCCCAATGCCCAGTCCCATAAAAGTTTACTCTAATGGACGGAGGCTCGATACCATAATCGGGGACCACTTCCCAGCCCCACTGGAGGCGAACTTGGAACCGCCCTGGACATCCCTGGTGGATGGTACTAATCAGTGAACACCACTGTATTGGCCATCCCTGCTGGATGGTAACCCACTGGCCATCTATACTAGATGGTACCTCACCGGCCAGCCCTACTGGAAACAACCTTCTGGCCAGCCCTGTAGGAAACAACCTCCTGGGTAGAGTATCAGTGCTCGCGTAATGTGTTGGTCACACCGAATCCACAAAAACTCTACCAGGGAACATGAAGCAGCTCTTCTGGCGAAACCATAGAGAATAAAACCAGGGAAAAACCACTCACCCTTCTGGTCGAAACCATTGTGAACAGGACCAGGGGGAAAGCCACTCAACCCTGCTAGTAAACAAACGAGAACAAAACCAGGGGAAAACTCTGCCCTACTGGTCAACAAACGAGAAAAGAACCAGGGGATACTCGATCCTGCTGGTCAAACAAACGAGAACAGATCTAGGGGATACTCCACCCTGCTGGTCAAACAAATGAGAACAGAACCAGGGAAAAACTCAACCCTGCTGGAAAACAGTTGAGAACAGAGGGGCCCTCTATGTCGCGAGAGGTCAAAGGTATGTAAAGCAGAACACAACATGCACATGGGGACCACACGACGTGTGACCCCAACTCAACCCCAACCGAGCACACAAAAGTTCTCAGGTACAAACAACCACATGTACCTATAAGCGTTCTTGTATACTCCCAGAGTATAACACATTCCCAGCCCAAAGCCTTCCATGCACACGGAGCCTAAAATCAATGCAAAGGGCGTAAACATAACAAATCTAACTTGCCACTTCATCAGCCCAGACATGGCCAACGAAATCTCTTCAATAATTACTTCACTCAGATGAGAGTGCACGCGATCACCCTCCAAAGGTTTTCTTCCGAACACGGTAAGAAGAACCACCACCAGAGAACCCTTCATATTTATACATTTAATAAGACCTCGTAAGAGGCTCTGCTATCCTGAATAGATTACACCGTTTTAGTCCTCGTGTAAAAACATGCGAGACAGACTATTTACTCGCCTCCAAAAAATATCCGACAGAAAAGTCGACAACACCGCTTTACGCCCGAACGACGGCCCGTGATCCCGAGCCTCGGTCCCAAAAACAGTCAGCTGCATCGCACCATTGAAATCCCCTTGGGAAAACACGTGAAAAGGATTGTTCACTTGAGTGGAACATATATCTGGAGAAAAAAATGCATTTCTCCGTACCGCACACGAGCAGTTCTACATAGGACCCGCACCCCAGTCCTAAAGCACAATGAACAGATCACACCGTTGCGATCCTCTTGAAAAAGTACACAAGTTCGACTATTCACTTGTCCAAAACGGACACCTAACGATAAAGCTGGAAATCACTACCAACTCCCAAAACGCCCTCATGGGGCCCGCACCAGTATACAGATATAAAGAGGGAAGATTGAATTAATGCAATGCCCTCAGAAAAACACCCAAAATTGACTGCTCGAATGCCCCAAACGGACGCCCGATGAAACAGTTACAAAAAGCTGCTCATAGCTCAACAGACGGGCCGTGGGGCCCATGCCTCAACTCTAGATTCAACAACTGAAACCACACTGGTAATATCCACCTCAACGCCAGGGTTTCAACTCCACTGACAGCACTCAAAACGGACCTCGGATGCGTCCGCGCCACTCAAAACACGAACCCCCGAAAAAACGTCAAACTACTTAAAGGCGTGTCGCACTTCCGAGGCCCCTTGTTTCGGGAATTAAAAATTCTCGAGACCATCTCAAAATGGTCTTCTCGACGCCAGGAAGGCACTGCCATAGACGACACAAAAAAAGGACACCCGTAATGAAAATTACGTGCGTCCGAAGTGGTGACGAATCCCCTTGGGCTGGACCGGCCTGGACTGGCCGGTCCGCCCGGCATGGACCATCCTGGACCGACCAGTCCACCCGACATGGACTGTCCTGGACCGGCCGGTCCGCCCAGCCTGGGCTGGTCCGTGCTGGCCGACCCGACTCACAGCGCTGGCCGGCAGCTCAGCCGCGCGACCCGGCGCTGACCCGCGGTCCACCATAGACCGACCACGAGGGCCGGTCGTTCTGCCGTGTGAAGACCCGCGGGACGCAGGTCTTTTCCCCCACCGTGACCCCGTGGTCGCGCACCCCAACGGCTTAGCCTCGCCGCCTGGAGCCGCCGCCTTGGCCGGCCAGCACCGCCTCGTGTCGGTGCCCTCGACACCTGCAGCCGCTCTGCCTCATCCAGCCGCCAACTGAGCTCGCCCACAGTGCCCTGCCACCTCCTGGAAGACCCACGCCACCGCCGTCCGCTCGCCGGAGCTCCGCCCTACCGCCGAAAAAACTCCAAAAACACACTGGACTTTTCCAGAAGATTGCAATTGACTCGGGTCTCCAAATTTAAATACAAGATATGCATTGGTAAGCTCAGAAAAATTAATACGCAACCGTGGGATTTTCTCGGAAATTAACCATCATTTCGACGCTAAAATTGAACTTGAAAGAGAGGTTCTGAAATTAAAACGCAAAATGTAAACTCCTACCTGTTGAGGCGTAGCCCAACGCTTCATCGTCAATACGCCTGAGCCGCAACCTTGGAGAGAAAGAGGATAAGAGGACTTGGTGTGTATATCTCCTTGGTTGAGAGCTCTTCTACTAGGGGGATGTAAAATGGGAGAGGGTGAGCTTGATTAGACTTATGTAGGGAATTAAATGTAAAATTTTAATTCATTTTAATCCTCTAACGGTAGGCCCATTCCTGAACCCTCGACGGGGTCAAGATTAAACGTCCCCTAGGATAAAAACCACCTCTCGAGCACAACGACAGTCTCGTAATTTTTTTCTGAGGCCCCGTTCAAAAGTTATTAAACTCAATACCCGAGGCCGCCAAATTACGAAAACACCCTCGGGGGCATTTTTCATATAAGGCCCGCGCCCACAAAAGTTACACCCCTCCTAGGGTAAATAGCATGCTCCGGACTCAACGGTTCCATCAGTTTTCCTATCCAAGCAACCATTTATGAGATACTTGAGTTTATACATTAAAAGAATAAATTAATTAATTTAATTACCCGTTTAACGTTCCGTTAACGGGCGAGGGGTCCAAACGTCTCGCGCCGACATTCTTTATGTCATTACTAGGGTAAACACCCCATTCCAGACCCATAAGTACACTCAGATTTAGGATCTACATCACCGTTTAGAAGTTATCCCATTTATTCTGCGTGCCCAGTGTGAACACACTAAAAATTTAATTCTGGCCACACCGGGGATCAGAATCGCATGTCGTCTGTAGGCGCTGCTCTGGAATAACATCAAGAATATTCCAAAGTCTTTCGCAGAAAAAACCGGGTTCTTACATCCCTTATGGGATCTAATCATAACAGTGAACTATTATGACCTTTCAGTGTGACAACTACTCTTAGGATATTATCACATACTATATTGCACAGAAGAACAATCATGATGTGATAAGAGTTTATTAATATTTAAAACAATGAATGCAGGTTATCATAAATTACATGGATGTTTATTATAGTTAACCAAATCCAAAATTATCATTGTTTATTCTTATACTAAATCCATTAAGAAAAACAAAACCTCTATCCGTGTGTTGTGGAGACTACAACCTCCACGACGTAACATGTTTTTTTCCATCACCACCTTACAAGGATGGATATAATTATGGAATTAAAATATTAATATTATTTTTATCATATCATTAATTTTATATTATTAAAACTCATAGAACCTATTAATTATATTATCAACAAATGATTATTATTAATTTAATTATTTAAAACAAGAAAGCATAGAGAAAAATGATCTCTTTTTCTAAATAATGACTTTATATAAATTATCTTATATTCCAAAATATTTAATTTTCTCATATACCATAATAATAAACACTAAATAATATCATTATTCTATAGATATAATGATTTTATAACTAAACCATATCATAATCATCAATTAATCATGACAGGTACTTATTTTGGACGACCACCTACTTGAACAATAATATAAATTAATGTCAAAGATGATTATGATAACTTTTTTATTAGTTAAATATGATATAAATATTAAAATTAGGTTTTTATTTATTTTAAGGTGATATAAACATTTAAAACATAAATTAAGAAAGCACCTTTTGGTTGTTAAGTATCTCAGAAACATGATCATCACCAATTTCATCTTCATGATTCGTAATAAAAAATAACATGAAATGAAATTATATATTTAGAAAATATCATGCAACAAATATTATAGTAGAATAAATTATCTAATAGTGATATAATTTTGAATAATAATTGATACCGACACCACTTTTATGAAACCAGTTCAAAGTGATAAAGATTAATTACAGTTGGTGTTGAAAATAGGTAAAGACTAACTAATTTTTATTTATCATTATTGATTTTAAATTAGAAGTATAGATGGGTATAATTATGAATAATTTTATTATATATGTATTTAATGAACTTAATTTAAATATTAAAGATGTTTGGTGCAAGTGAAGAATGAATCTGGACAAGGTATGGGGTTTCAACTCAAATTCATCTCTTTGTGACATGTTTGGTATTATGAAATTAATTTAATTTATACAGTGTAAATAATAACTATTTGAGATATAATATCATGAATTATATTTTATTAATTTTATTTTAAGTTAAATTATAATCCTTATATTTCTAGTAGCTTTTATTTTAATGTTTCTAAACTAATAAGGGTTTTCTTAGTCTTAATTTGCATTCGTTATAAAATAATAACTTTTGTAAACCATATTTTCTTTTAATGGGGTATTAACTAGCCACTGATATATTTTTAATGTAAATATTAAATTTCATGTGTTTTACTATCCAAATAATTTTCCATTATTCAAGTTCCTATTGATTCATTTGATCCCCTAACAGGGAGGATTTTTTGTAACTAAAGTTTTATTCATTGAGTTATGATCATTTTTTGAGATTATTGGATATAATTTGGGTACATTATGACCTTTTATTATATTATGTGATAATATATTTTTGGATATTTATTCCTAATATATGATCCCTTTGAAAAGTATTTATAACTTAATGGGATATGATAAAACCAACCACTTTCTTTCTCTAAATGACCAATTATTATGGTTTTACTATATTGTCTTAGATGTATAACGATTGTTATATATGGTGTGAACATGAAATGTCACCTAAATATGATTGGTTAATGTTCTCCTAGAACATATTCTGTGATATTTCAATGGGTAAATGTTTTTTTGTTACAATACATATGATTATTGGTAAGTTGACTACGTATTGTTTAACTATCCAACTTCTTCCTCCAGATGTGTTATAATCATGTAATCCCTTTTATTGACATTGGGAAAATTTATATAATTAAAATATAAAGTATTATTGGATATTTGAATATGTTTTATTTGACACAGTATTATTGTAAATATAGTATAATCATGTTATCCCTTTTATTGATATATGGAAAAGTATTGACAATATATATTTCTTATTAAATAGATAACCATGTTTTTATTCAATAAGAGGTTCCCTAGGGAATGGTATTAAAGGTATTGATGATTCTTATAATGATTTAATTGGGCTTAAACAAGTGAAGGGTGTGGACCGATAATATATAACACCTTGATGCATCGATGGGTCTTCTGAGAAAGAACAAGTTTGGGTGTTTGGTGTATTCCTACCCAATTCAGTAAGATACCTTAACTATGGTCTAAATGAAAAGTAAAATGTATTATCCTAATGACTTAATAATAGGTTTTTGATGTCCAAAATTATTCATTCCGTAAATATGAGATATGTTTTATTGATATAAAAGTTTCCATTTATTATCATGGATATAAAGTGATCTTAGTTTCAAGTTGATTCTGGATTCATGTTGTTTACCTATTCGTTTAGCAATATCTATGCCATTCTTATGCCATGATTGCTTCAGTTTCATGTTTTCCATTAATAAGAATTTGATATCACCCCTTATAATGTTTCTATTCACTAGGTTATGAATAAAAGTAGTATACATGACTTTTTTAGAAGGATAGAACATGTGGAATAATTAGTGATAAATATTTAAGTCTTATCAGGAATTAAGATGTTTCATGTATATATAATGAAAAAATATACACATGTAACAAAGAAAATGGGATTTGGTAGATTATGAAGTGTCAGAATTATCTGAAGCTCTAAAATTGAAATGACCCTTTATATTTAAAAGATTATTTTTTTATATTTTAATTAAATATAGTCATATCTAGGATTTTATAATTGGTATCAAAACAAGTATGTAGAGTATGTGTTCATGAGGTCCGAATCTAGGATTTTGGGTTGAGGTTTCAAAAAAATGGTTATGATAATATCCAAAATATGAATCAGAAAACATCAATCCAAATATTAATTCCCATATAAAAACATTGTATTTAATATATAATACGTTCAGATCAACTAATGACTCCATTTGTTCAATCTTTGGTTATTTACGGTAATATTTATTAGGTTCTCTAACCAAATCCATTTCAATTTTACTTAAATTATTCACAATGTTTTGTAAAGATAATCTAATTAACTAAATCATATCCATTGGGAGTGTCTCTATAAGTGTATTGTCTTAGGACCACTTATAGTGCATTAGAGTGATGATAGAGTCAATGCTTAACCAACCCATTTTGTAGTGAGTACCCCTAAGTGCATCTATGACACTGGTGTATCCACTTTCTTGTATACAGGCAGGTATTTATTGCTTGAAAAACCATATAATCTACACTTTACCAAAGCATCCAGATGTTATCCTATACTTAGACTTATTCATAGGGTTTTCACTAAAATTTTCATATCCTAATCCCAAATGAAATATGTATTATTTACATAACATTAAATTATATAATTATAAAAAAGGTTATTGATAAATTTGAAACTATGATCAAAATTATCTTATCAACCATTAAACTATCCTTAACAAACATCCTAATCTCTAATGTTATCTAAATCATTCCTTTGATTCCAACTATGATGTCTCAGACCCACACTTCTAGATCTTGTTAAAATAAACACATAATTAACATTATTTATTTGATACTAGATATAAATTCCTAGATATAACCATCTATAATTACAAAATTAATAAAAATTAGTGAATCTATGGAATCAAAAGCGTATTTTCATGTTTAGATCTTTAGAGAAGTAGGAGACATCATAAACTAATTAATCCCATAATGAGTCTTCAACATTTACAATAAATTAAATCACATTTTATATCATTATAAATATGTAATGTATACTAATTTGCTTTAAAACATATGGAATGAAAAGAAAATAAATAGACAAGATCAAATGATCAGTAATGGATTCATATATCTAAAAAAATCATGGTATTAATATGAAAAAAATATTATGGCAGGAATAGGTAATCAATAAGAAGCTATAATCAACTTGAAACCAATATCATTATATATCCACATAAATAAATAAAAACATGATAATAAATAATAATTATCTCATTATAATGGAATAAATAATTCTAGACATCAAAAATTTGTTTTCAAGCCCATGTGTCAAGACACTTTACTTGTTGTCGAGACCGCATTCAAGACATCTTACTGAATCGAGAATGTATACAAAAAATATGAAAAATTGTTTTGTATCACAAGTTCTATAAATTAATCAAGGGGATATATAATTCTATTCCCCACCATTAACTTGTTTAAGTCCAATAAATTCACCATAAGAGTCAATAATACATTTCATACCATTCCTTAAAGAATATATTATTATATAAAACATGGTTATTCAATATAATGATAAATAAAGATTATCAATACATGGTGAACCTATGTTAAATGTAAATAATAATAAATATTGTTAATAATTTACCCATATTAATAAAAGAGATATCATGATCATAACCAATCCATAAAAATAATATGGATGGATAAATAATACATAGTCAACTTGCCAATAATCTTCTATATTGGAAAAAAACACACAGAATACTAATAATTTTCCCTAAGTAAATAGAATATCATAATTTCTAGGTGAAAAAAATTTATTCTGAGGTAATTAAAATGTGATGTTCATACCATATATAACAATGAGTATACAACTAATTCAATAATAGAATAACATGATCACAATCCATCTAAAGAAAGAAAGTGGATGGTTTAAAAATAATATATCTCAATAAGTGAGAAATATTTGTCAAAGATTTTATGTGGTAGGAATTTATATCCATATATATAATTTTTAAATACCACATAATATAATAAAAATTAAAAATATACCCAAATTATATGCAATAATTTCAAATAACGATCATAAATCAATGAATGAAAATTGAGTTACAAAAAAACCTCACTACTGGGGAAACAATTGAATCAACAACCACTTGAATAAGGGAATATAATTTTTCTATTAACTACCATGAAATAAAATTATTATAGTGAAAATACATCCATGGGTAGTAAATTCACCATATAATGTAAATACGGTTCACAAAATGTTTGTGTCTCAAATAATAATAATTGAGACCAAGAAAACTCTTACGACTTTAGAAACATTAAAATCAAGACACCTTGAAGGAGAGGGATTGAAATTTAATATAAAATACAATTATTTAAAGGAAATTAATTATATGATATATAAAATAATAATTACATACACCATATAAATCAAATTATCCACATCATAACAAAAATGTCTCAAATAGTTAAATTTGAGATGAAAACCCCTTACCTTGTCCTAATCCATTATTCAATTGCACCAAAAATTTTGAATAATTAAATAATTTAATTAAATACATACCCACGAACCTTATTCAAAACTATAAACAATTATAATTCCCATTTATAATCATTATATATATATTATCCTATTTTTACTTATTTTCAATATCGGGTGTAAGTAATCTTTTATTGCTTTAAACTAGTTTCTCAAAAGTAATGTAGGAATTAATTTTTTTAAAAATTATGTCAATATTATACCATATAAGTTACTAGAAAAGATTTTACAAGATATATATAAAGTAATAATTTAATTTCATGGATGTTTTGTTAATAGACCATGAAGAAGAAATTAACAATGATCATGTTTAAATAATTCTTAACGAATGAAAGATGGTTTCTTAATTAATGAGTTAAATGTTGATAAAACCTTACTAAAAAATTATTTATTTATTTATACCATATTCAAATATTAACCATGTTCTTATTACCATTCATAATATAAATTCATAGTATTGTTCAAGTAGGTCGCTAAACAGACCCAAACTTGGACATGATTTAACTCAATGGGTGAGTATGGTTAAGGAGATGTTTCTTTGGACATAATATAATTTTTAGAGATCCGTAAGGATATTATTTCTATTTTATTATGATGGTTAAACATATATTAATATTATTGGATAAAAAATTAAAAGCTATAAGAAAAACAATAAAAATGATTCTTCATTGAGGAAGTAGTCCACATACATACACTATTTACATTCCATTATTTTTCAATGTTCAAGGAAATGAATAAATAAGGGTTATTCCATTAATAAAAAAATAATTACAATAATTATAACTAATTAATCATATCATTTTTTTGATAAGATATTTGGAAGATTATTATTAAGAAGAAAACAAAAGAGGGAGATAATTATTACATTAGGAACATGATTTTTCCTTTGTAGTATCCTTGTATTTGAAGGTATTAGGAAAAATATGAGTGAATAACAAATTATTTTCATGGGAGAGGGTTATAGGGAGACAAAAATTTCATATTTTTAGTGAATAATTTTAATTATAGCGGTTTATTTAGTGGAAAATATGTAACCCTTTTATAAATTAAGGGAAGGGTAGTTTTGGGAGTCACACTTATATTTTTAATAATATAAGGTTACTAATCAGGTGTCAAAATCCAAAAAATGGAAAAAATAAGATATAAAAATGATTTTGGCTCAAATATTACCTCAACCACTCATTTTTGAGATATTTTTTATTATTTTAGTGCTTTTTGTTTTAACTTTTTTCTTTTATCCTAATTTACTTTTTTCCTTAGTAAATAATTTCTATCATTAGTAATTGATTTTAATGAAAAATATTAAGATTCAAAATTTTACACAATTTGATAGTTATGATTTAAAATGCAAAAAATATTTTATCAATAAAAATTTCTAAATGCTTCAAAAGTTAAATAAAAAATAAATACACTTAATCACAGAAAAGTAGTTTTTAGAGAAATAATTATTTTATACGTTAAATTTATATATAAGTTTAAAATATATTGGATAATAATTTTAATGAAATAAATTGAATAATTATAAATAATAAATGATATTAGTTTTAAAATTAATAAATAACCGAATATCGCTTGAAAAATAATTGATTGAAAGAAAATATTAAAAGTTATTTTTATATTAAAGTAATATTTTAATTAGTTCTAAAAATGTTTTCCATAGGTTTTATAAGATCAGAAAATATTTTAAAATGAATAATTTTATTGCTAAAATTTTTATTTTATTACTTAAAATGTTTTAAAAATTTGTGAGTTATACTTTTATAAGGGTAAAGTCATTCAAATTACAATTTTCTTGGAAACTGTATTTTACGACTAAAAAAAACTTTTCAAAAAAGATAAAAAAGTGATAATTAGTCAATTTTGATATGATTAATTAAAAATTTAATTTAATTTTTATTAATTTAAAATTTATAAATTTATAAATTCTTTTTTAATAAAATAATTAAATTAGATTGAAAAACTACATTAATAAAAAAATGAAAATTTCAAATATTAAAATTATTATTATTCAATATCATTTAGCAACTCTAGTTATGCTAACAAATTATTAATATAGAATATAATTTATCATTAACAATATGTTTCTTGAAATATTAATGTGTGTAAGATAAAATATAATTTTCAGAAAAATAATTTTGCAAATAATAAATGATCTTATTAGTAATTTTTGGATAAAAAATTTAATTTCATTCATATTATATATAAAACTTATTTTATATATAAATAAAATTCATAAATAGGTTGTTTTTTTCCACTATTTAAAAGGATATATTTTTAATATTTATACTTAAATATTTATATTTTATCTAAATATGTCATGGTTTCGTTTAAGTTTGGTGCTGTGTGCGAAGAAAGCTGTTTAAAAAATGAATTACTTAAAGGTAATAATATATTATAATTTTGGGGTGTTACAATCCCCATTATTATTTCCAAAAGTTTGACATGAAGGATGATTAATTTTCTTTCATTAAATTTTTATTATTATTAAAATTTCATCCAAATTCTTTCTTTCTCTTCTTTTCCCTAAAACTATAAGAATAATTAGAGTCTCTAGTATCTATTTATACATTACAATCACATCAAATGATTTATTCATACATACTAATGTACCTTATCGATAATTAATTTGTGATACTTGGTTTAATCCACTAAAGAATTAATAATTTTTTCTTTCAGTGTCTATGATAAAACTAGAAGGATACCTCATAAGTATTAAAAAAATTTCCTCACATATACCAATGGATTAATTATAAATATTTATTATCAAAAGTAATTTCAATTCCATTTTTATGTGAAGTTCAATGGGAAAGTAATTATTGTAAAATTATTTCATGAAATATTTCAATGTCATAGAGTCAATCTCTTCCTATTTACTCTTATTTTTGATAAGAGTTCACCATTGATCACTTTCACCTTCCAAATGATACGTAACCAAAACAAACTTATCATGGATCTAGAATTTGGGAATGTAGAATATTTTTTAAATAGCATTGATCAATTACTAAGTAATAAGTGTATTAGAGGACATACTAAATGAATGTGTATGTTTTAACCTAAATTAATTAATGGGGAGTTTTAAATTCCTTTGTACAATTAGAAGTTTAACATGATTCATGTTAAAATTAATACTTAAGAGATTTAGTGGATAATATCAGTAAAAAATTTCATCCCAACTCCCATTACATTTTTTTTCTCATGAGGGAAGTCATTGAATTGGACATAAAATTCATCATTGACATGATTCGACCAGGTTTTATCCATTAACTAAAAAATAATAATAGTGTAAGTATCAGTAATCATTAATCAGATTAAGAAATAATATAATCAGGAAAATCATTCCAATAATGTCATAAATTATAAACCCTTCTTAGAAACCTTTGAATATTTAGGTTAATACTATATCACATTGGTTTATCATAGATTTTTAGGTTCAATATTCTCAATTATCATAACCTAATCTCTGAAAATATTAAACTCTACTTTGATACCAACTGAGGTAACTCAAGCATCATTTATATAGATTTAATATGATTTAGATGAATATGAAATACATATCACAATAATACCTTACTTATAACCATAAAGGTTTAGTATATTTATATAATAGATACAAAATAATATTATTTAATGAAATATCGTCTACATCTCCCTATAGGTTCTTCTAACATTTAAACCTTAATAGAAATTTCCTTCTTAAAACAATGGTTCATTACCTATGGAAATTAAAACATAAGAAAGGGTAAGATAAGATGATCTGTAAGGGTTAACATGGGATATAATGATCAATTTTTATGATTGTGCATAAGATAATATTAATAGTATGAGAAGATGATTATAACTTATGTTATCATACCCAACAAGTCATAGTTCGTAAAACACAAGTCTTGAAATAAGGTTTTTTCATAACAAAATACATGAGTCAAAAGTGTAGAATCACTAATAGTCAGTAATGATACTTGGGATCATATCATAAACATAATACACAATTGTTTTCATACACATAATCATATAAAAAAATTCCTTTGTAATTTTTCACTTCAACAAATATTGTAGTGAATAGAGGCCTATAGTGGATTGGGTTCACTCCCTCTTCCCATAAACCAAATAATCTTATGTCAAGGTTACTCACCATGAAATTAATCACATAATATGCTTGAAAAAACTACCTATTTACCTTATTAGTATTGGGTTAACTATAAATACCCCAACCCTAGTAACATAGAAATAATGGTTAGTTTATTTCAATTATACTAAATGTAATAAATCACATCCCAAAGGACAAAAAAGTTTAGTATACTTAGTAATCAAGATACATCCTTGAATCCCACATTACATTTGAAAATATAAATTAAAACACAATATTTTATTTGGGATCATATGTATTCCCTATATAATATCCCTCTATATTAGTCATAAAACATTTCCTGGCATCATAGGGAAATGAAACATAAGAAATGGGTGAGCTCAGATTCTCAATTAGCGACTGCATATAATGGAAGCTAAATAAGGTATAAAAAATGTGATTGGAATAAATTATGATCAAGTAAGGACACATAAATAATCCCACAAGTTTGAAACTTATTGAAGAAAGTAAAAACTATCCAAATAAATTCATCGGCATTAATTACATATTTAATAATGATGTAATGCATAATACTAGACATCAAAACTTACCATCAAGGCCTTTTTCCAAGAGATCTAAATTACCATCAAGACCACATGTAAAGACATCTACATAAAGGGGTAAGGCCTCATCCAAATTAATAATCTAGTTCTTCTCATGAGATATACTAATTAATCATAGTCTATTTAATTTTTATCCCCACCCATCAATTAATAATCTCAACCCATTCATCATAAGAATAAACAACATAACTTAACCAATATTCATAAAAAATCATTAAGTTTATATATTGAAATAACTAGAAAACAAAATATCCATAATTTTCCAAGCCAATATGATCATAATTAATCCAAAAAAATATGGTTTATGGTATCATAATATTATAACCTAAAAAATCATAATATTTAACAAATTATATAGACATAAGAGAAAATATTTTCAAAAGACCCCTGCAATCTTTCTTGAAAAAATTACGTGTTTTCACTATGAAAAATGTTACTTAAAATATAATTTTTTTTAAAAAATATTATGAAAACAAATTGTTCACAAATAACCTTGTAAACCTATAGAAGAATATTCAATGTAATGATCGATCATGATAGTTGAAAATTATTCTCATACCATATAAGTTAAGAAAACATCCCTTTTACACCTCTGTACAAATTTTAAAAAGTACCTCATTTGGAAAACAATAAGAAGAATTATTTAAAAAAAATTGAAAAGAAAAACATGGTTAAAAATTTCTATAAATAATCATCTGATAGTATAAAAATATTTCTTTTAAATATTTTAAAGAAAATATGGATAGGGAAGAGAAATATTTCTAACCTAATAGAAAGACAATTTCAGTTTTCCTAAAAAACATTAGTTTGGTATATTGAGTCCTTAATAATATTTAAATGAAAGGAAAACTTTTAATTTATATAAATAATATGGGAGAATAAAATATATTGGGGTTAAGATAGAAATATTAAATAATTTACCCAATATAGACATAAACATAAACAATCCTAAAAAATAATGAAATTTTGAAATAAACTTGTACCTCATGTTCATATTCCTTCATATGTATTTGAACCTCTTTCATAATAAATATAGATTTATTATAAATATATTCCATAATTATAAAAATATATATCATACCATATATAATTTACTTATGATATATTATCACCTATTTATTAAAAATTATTTGTTAAAATCATAGTCCCTAGTGATAAATTCTTCATTCTTCATGTATGTTTGGGTTCAATAGTTATGGTCCTTATAAATTTATTATGGTTCAATAATCTCTATAATTTTAATCCTGATATATATATAACACTCCAACCCCTGAATCCCAGAGATGGTGCATTATTTTAATAAATTGGTATGATTATAAGGAATCAAATCCTGATGGACTAATTAGTTTAACAATTTTGGAAAATATATTACATATATGAACTTTACATTAAAATTTCAAACATAAAATACAACATATAAAATCCTTTT
This sequence comes from Viscum album, assembly GCA_963277665.1. Taxonomy (NCBI): domain Eukaryota; kingdom Viridiplantae; phylum Streptophyta; class Magnoliopsida; order Santalales; family Viscaceae; genus Viscum; species Viscum album. The sequence continues at coordinate 1,152,134,202 of OY728126.1, forward strand.
GTAACTACATTATTATCCTAGATTAAACCTTCATATAAATTGTAAAACACTTCTTGGTATCTTGGGAACATAAATCATAAGAAAGGGGTGAGAACACAAGATTAGTAAGGTCAAACAATATAGTAGAAGATTTCATAAATAATCATAAACTTTTAAGTAAAGTATAAAACAAAAAACCCAATCCTTATAAACCTAAACATAAACATAATATGTCACTAATAAATAAAATAATTCCATTTAAACATTAACATGGACATTCTACTTGTCGAATAATTACATGTAATATCAATAACTAATCTCATAACGAGGAAATTCATAATACTGGACAAAAACACTATACCATCAAGGCCTTGTTCTAAGAACATACATAACCAAACTGACAAGGCCTTGTGTTGAGACACTAGTTTTTATCATGAGACCTACTGATGCATCGAGGGGATAAAGAATCACACAACCATCACTTACTAATTCCAATGAATTCCTCTTATGAAAGGGGTAAAACATAACATAAAAATTAGTATTAAAACTGGAATATGAATTGTTAATACTTGAACCATAAGCTATGAATGGTATCCAAATAGCACATCCACAATCAAACATTTCATAAATCCTTCAATAATATTTGGAACATTGTATTACAATAAACCAACCTACATTAATTATAAAATTCAACCAAGGATGTTGTCATAGATGAAAATAAACTAATGAAATCATTAAAACGCTTTGAGATAAATATCTATTTTTTACATTTAAAATGTCACACAATTATAAAAGAAAACATTTATTTTAAAAAATAAACTTATAAGTTTATAGGGGAAGCTTAAAAATGATAAGGCATCATGACATTGGAAATAGAACCTCACTTCATATAACTTAAAAAAAATCTTTTCTTAATTTGGGGAAAATTTGATAAAGTACCTCGTTTGTAAAATGAAAGAAATATTCCTTTCAAAATATTTATATAGTCAAACATTGGTAAAAATGACATTAAATTATTGTCGATAATATTATGATTTTTTTAAGAAATAAGGATATAGATTATAAATATTCCCCAATAGATACTTACATATAAACAAACTTGGATAATAATGAGATTTTTTAATTAACCCTTACCTGGTACTTTCATTTAGTCGAGGGTGCATTAACCTCCTCTTATTTGAGTGTCTCCTATTGATTTGTGAAAAAAGACTCTATAGGCTGGATTTCTTCCCAAAGTATTACCTCTAGGATGAAGTGAAAGAAGTTGGGAGGAGAAGTGGGTAGGGGTTGGCTAACACAAATGGGTTTAGAGGTGTGAATTAAAGAGAAGGAAAGTGCGATTTTATAAGGGAGGTGAGGGGAACTTTTGGAAGATATTAAAATATTAATTTATTATTAATTCATTTTTTGATTCAAATAGATAAAAAGTGATTTATTTCAATAATAATATGACTATGGGTCTTAATACCATCATACAATGAATTTTGGACATGTTTAGGTCATAAAATTAATTTTATCTTTTGGATTTAAACCTCAGTTAAACACTTTAACTCTTACCATGTCTTCTGGTATTTGTACACTATAGAATTAATATATTTACTATAAAATACCCAAAAAACCACAATTGGAAAATTTATGATATTTTTTATATTATAAAAATTATTCTACTGAACCTTATATTTTTATGAATTTTATATCATTTAATAAAATAGTATTTATTTTAATATATCATTTATGTCAATTTTAATACTATTCAATATTTTTATTTTTAAAAATATAAAACCAACATGATAAATTGAATCCAGTACTTCCAATATGTCACCAAAATTTATAAGTTATATATAAAATTATTGTATGTAATTAATTAAGTCAAATTATATTTATTTTAATATTTTTAATATCATATATTTGATATTTCTATTAATAAAATAATTTCTTCATCACTATTTTGTCATCATTTATGGTAATTATTTATTATGTAAAAATTAAAAATAAATTTATACTATTTAGGTAATTAATTTATCCTTTTATAGAATATTTATAATTGATTTTACCTCTTAGGGATCTCTATTTTAAAATTATTACACTTATAAGATATGAGAGTGTGACATTTTGTCACATTCATTAATTTTAATAATATTCATGTCATATTCATGGAAAAGGGTCATTTAAATGATTTAATTTCTAAAAATAGGTTATAAGTGTATAATTTATTCATCCAAAAGAAGTTTTCCCTATGTTAGGTTAATTTTATAATAATATTTTTACCATTAATTACCCGATTTATCCTTAACTTCCGGAATAAAAAAGTACTCAAGTTACTATTACTAATACCCAAAATAAAAAAAACTTATTTAAATAATTTGGACTCATTTATTCCAAATATGTAATCTATTTTTTAAAATTCAAAACACTGATGAAGTAATAATTAGTTTCAAACTATCCCATTGTTGGAATTAAAAATGGGGTTTTAAAAGTTAAAACATTACAAAAGATTGAAATGTTTTTACATCAAAATTAATGGTAAAATTAATGAAAATTACCAAAATTATATTAAATATAAAAAATATATTCTATTTTTTTACTTTAGAACTATACATTATTATAATTTATCTACATAATTTTTTTAGGAAGTATCTTTTTTAAATTAAAATTTACTATATTTTTACTATTCATTAAAACTGAAAACTTTTGAGAAAAATATCAGAAAGTCATCCGAAGTAAATTTTTGTATCCTAATTTCAAATAAAAATTTAATTTATTAAATATAATATATAAAAGTTTCAAAAAATAGATTTAAAATGTGTGCTCCATTAAAAAGAGGAAAAATTTCATTTTTTTGAAAAATACCCTTTTTATATAGTGTCTAGAAAATACATAAGATGAATGTTATAATTATATAAAATATATAATATTTAAAATGTGGTTAATACTATTAATGACTTATAATTTAATGTTTAGTTTATATATTATATTAAATAATAATATTTTATTAGTATGTTGTTGTTCGGTGAAATAGGGCCTTGCGTGTAACACAAGCCAACTCATTGCTCTATGCTGATAAGCTTAACATGGTGTTGCGTAAAAAGAAAGAAAATATAAAATTTATTTATAAATGAAAATATTATAATGTATCAGGGTGTTACATTCTCCCTCCCTTCAATAAATTGCATTCTCACAATTTAAACTCCAGATAAAAAACTAGGGGTTTCACATTTCAAATAATATTTGCTGAAATCCCACATTGGAAAAAGGATTAATGAGATACCAACTTCAAAATTAATAAAGGAAGTATGAATGTCAGTAGAGATAACACATACCAGGGTTCCATAATGGAAAATATGGACATAAAAGAAAAATCTAACCGTTATGTTCTGAGGGAAAGTGATAGAGAAAATGATGAGGAAAAAGTTAACAATCACAAAGCTCTAAATATGCAACGATCTAAGCGATAATTTGATTCATCGAAAAATTACTAGGATAGAAATTTTGGTTCCAATATTGTTTCCCTAGGAATAATTTTTTTGAAAGAATTTAATTGATTTTTTTCTTTGTGATAAGAATAATCTCAGCCTTTGGTTATGCTTTAATCTATTTTAACTTCATCTCTTACACATGGAAATGAATGTTAAAAATGATTTTTTTACACATGAATCACTTTTGATAAATTATAAATCTTGAAAGTATTTCCTCAATCCTATAAATATTTACTGAAACCAAAAAGGTTATACCAAAGTATCCCATTAATCATAATTTAACCTCAAACAATAATATCCAATGTTCATCTTACTCCATTCATACCTTAAGATTTTCCTAAATATCTATATCTAAATTAATAGTCTAAAAAGGTCTCTAAATTTTTAAAATCAATCGTAATATCAGATTCCACAAACATTGTAATATAGCTCTTATTGAGACATACCACATATTTTATCACTTGAAACACCTTAATGAAAACATTCATTCCTATAAACCCTTAAATAAGAAGTATTGGAATACAATCCTTAGATATCACATTATACTTAATACGAGAATATGATAACATAATTTTGGAACACAAATACATGAATTATTCCACTTAGACTGTAGTAACATCAAAATATTAACCTTGGTCTATTTTCTTTTTTTGATCTATATTTCCTTGACTCTTTAGAAAATAATTTTCATTATGTCCTAACTATTTATAATTATGACATTGCACATTTATAACTTCTTTATTTCCATTACAATCATGAGCCTGTTAAACTTTTTCTGTACACTCGTAACAAACTCCAATTCCTTCTAGACAAGTACCATGATGATTTTTCCCACAATTATCACATATGGTAAAATACTTCTTCCCATTTTTCCATTTATCTGTATCTTTCTCCACCATTCTCTTCTTCTCTTTCTTTAATTTAAATTCATAAGACTTAGAGAATTCCTTTTTTGTCTTGATGGAATATAGAACTATATATTCAAATGATTGGAAATATTATGAGACCAGTTACCATGGAAGGAATGGGTTTAAACCATAAAATAATTGATCAATATTACTTCTTGGGTTATGTATATAGTGTGCGGCATGCCTTGTTAACCTCATACTTTACAACATTCTGATCCTCCTTTTTCCTCAAACTCATAAATTTTCTTTCCATATATGTTCACTGTTCTAGAAGATAGTATTTTTCCAGTAAAATTTCTTTAAAATCCCCCCGTTCCATATTTTCTACATCTTCATCTTCCTTTGTGTTTTTTATTAAATACCACTATTGAACTACATCTATTGATATACAATAAAATTCCATGAAAACTTTTTCCCCTTCATTACTTCCCAAACAATGAAATATCTTTTCTAAGGAACTTTTCCATTATTTATATATAAATTTATTTGTAGTCAAATTAAATTTTTGAGGTTGTTGTCTCATGACGTGGTCTAACATTGTTCCTCCATATTTTGGATCAGGCCACTCCATATAGGTAAGGTTATTGATTATAACCTGAGTTAGTTGTCCCAATATGGTTATAAGTTGTTCAGAACCAGTTGTATCTTCTACTACAACATTATTATCTTTCATAGGAGGGAAATATCTACATGGATTAGATTCATTTATGGGATTTCCATATTTTACACTATGATAAATTTATAAAAAATGACATACATATTAGATCAAGACACAATTTATAATCACAGAACTGGTGAATCACATAACCTAAATTGAGAATTTAGGTATAACTTATCTCCAAATCATAAACATGGTTTCTTTGGGGATATATTTACTTTTAAATATTTTTTAATGGTTAGTAAATAAAATATGAATTATCCTATGTATATCCCTAGGGAGTGTCAAACCAGGTGCATAGTAAGGCCAGTTGTCGTGTACCAGGTTACCCCGAGTTAGGCTCGGAACACCTTGTTGGAGTTGTCACACCTAGGTACATATGTTCCCAAACCTTGTCCACTTATAGTATCCAGAAAGGGATGTATTTTTTTTAGAAAATACACATAATTTCTATTTAACCAAAATTCCAGGATGTTCTTCTATATTTATTCTTAAGTCTACCTTAGGGTTATGATCCCTAATATAAGACTTCAAAATGTAATTTCCATGTTTTCTGCTAAAATTCCAATGATACCAACTGTAATGCCCTGAACCCAAAAGCATGGAGCCGATGTATTATATTAATACATTAGAATTATTATAAGGAATCATATCCTGAAGGACTGATCAATTTAGTAGTCTTGGAAAATTGATTACATATATCAACTTTACATTACAATTATAGACATAAAATAAAATATATATTATCATTTGAGAACCCCACTATTCTCTTAGATTAACCCCATATATCAATCATAAAACACTTCTTAGTATCTTAGGAAAATAAAATCTAAGAAAGGTGTGATATCAAATTCTTAGTAATGTTAAACAATATAGTAGAAGATTTCATTAATAATTATAAACTTTTAAGGAAAGTATAAATATTAAATCTAAGAATTATAAACATAAACATGAACATAATATGGTAAGAATAAATCAAATAATGCCATTTAAACATTAAAATGAATATTATAATTGTTGAAAAATCACATGTAATATCAATAACTAATCTCATGATGGGAGAATGATTAATGTTGAACATCATAACCATACCATCAATGCCTCATGCCAAGACCATACATACCATATTTTCAATGACTTGTGCCAAGACATTAGTTTATATCATGAGATATACCAATGCATTGAAGGGATATAGAGGGCCCCACCCGTCACATACTAAGTCCAATGCATTCTTCTTATAAAACGGGTAAAATATAACATAAACATTGGTATTAAGCTAGCATATGAAATGTTTATAATTTAATAACAAACCTTGAATGGTACCAAAATAGCACATCCACAATCAAACATATCATAAAACATTCAATACAATATGGAAGATTGTATAATAATAAATCAACCTCTATTATGCATAAAATCCAATAAAGGATGTTGAAATTGATGAAAATGAACTAAGGAAATGATTAAAACACTTTGAGAGAAATATCCCCTTTTTTACATTAAAAAGACACAAAATTATAAAAGAAAAAAATTATTTTAAAAAATAACCTTTTAAGCTTATAGGAGAAGATTCAAAATGTTAAGGTGTTATGACAATGCAAATAGCTACTTACACCGTATAAGTAAAAAACATTTTTTCCTTATTTTTTTGAAAAGTTCATCAAGTACCTTGTTTGGAAAATTATAGAAAGATTCCATATGAAACATTTATAAAGAGTTAAACATGGGTAAAAAATTACATTAAATAATTGTAAATATTTTTTGGAAAAACATTTTGAGAAACAATTATAAATATGATAAAGATTCCCCAGTAGATAATTAATTATAAAATAACTCACATAATAATGATATTTTGAAATTAACCTTTACCTTGTATTTTCTTTTAGTCAAGGGTGAATTAACATCCTCCTCTTCAAGTGTCTCCTCTTGATTTCTGCAAAATAATTCCTTAGGTCAGGTTTTAGCCCAAATTGTTTCCTCTATGATGATGTTAGGGAAGTTTGGAGGAGAAGTGGGAAGAGGTTGGATGACAAAAATGGCTTTATAGTTGTGAATTGAAGAGAATAATAAGTACCCTTTTATAAGAAAGGTGAGGGGAACTTTTAGAAGATATTAAAATATTATTTTATTATAAATTTATTTTAAATTCCAAATAGATCCAAAGTGATTTATTTTGAGGATAAGATTATTATGGGTCAAAATCCACTCAACTAAATAATATTATACATGTTTAGGTCATAAAATTAACCTTATATTTTGGATTTAACCCATGGTTAAATAGTTCATCTCTACCATGTCTTCTTATAATTTTACATTATAGGGTTAATAAAGTTACCATTAATTGAAAAAATAACCCCAATTGTATAATTTATGATATTTTTAAAATTTTACAAGTTATTTTTTAAACCATAGATTTTTATTACTTTTATATCATTTAATAAAATAGTTTTTATTTAAAACTATTATTTTTGTCCTTTTTAATACTATTCACTATTTTCATTTTAAAAAATATAAAACCAACATGATAACATTGATCCAATATTTCCAATATGACACTAACATGTCTATGTTTTCTATAAATTTAGCGTATGTTATAAATTTAGTCAAATTATATTTATTTTAATATTTTTAATATCATTTTTTTGATATTTCTATTAATAAAATAAATTTTTCAACACTATTGTGTCATTATTAATGGTTATTACTTAATCTATAAAAACTATAAATAAATTTATATGATGTAGGAAATTATTTTATATTTCTATAGACTATTTATAAACATTTTTATCTCCTAGAAATCTATATATTTAAAATATTTTACTTATAAGAAATGAGAGTGTCATTTTTGTTAAATTCATTAATTTTAATAATATTGCTATCATATTCATAAAAAAGGGTTCATTAAAAGATATAATTTCAAAAAATAGGTTTAAGGGTCGAATTTAGTTGTCCAATAGATTTTTTACTTATGTTTCAGTGATTTTATAAAATTATTTTTACCTTTAATTACTTGACTTACCCTTAACCACAGTAATAATAAAATTACTAATGTTACTATTCATAGTACCCAAAAATAAAAGAAACCTATTTAAATGATATGGCACCATATATTCCAAATATGGAATCCATTTTTAAAAATTCAAAACACTGAAGTTTTGATAATTAATTTAAAAATAATCCCATTTTCGTAATGAAGAACATGTTTTTAAAAGTTAAAACATTGCAAGAGATTGAAATTTTTTTACATTAAAATTCATGATAAAATAAATACCAATGAACAACATAATATATAATTGTAAAAATATATTCTATTTTTTTCTTTAAAAACATTAAATAATATAATTTATCCACATAAATTATTATGATGAAAAAAGTTGTTTTCAATTAAAATTTAGTATATTTTTACTATTCATCAAAACTTAAAACTTATCAGCAAAATATCAAAAATTCATCTGAAGTGAATTTTTATATCCTTCTTCTAAAGAATATGTTTTCTGTTAAATATAATATAGAAAGTCTAAAAAAATATCTAACACCCTGACCCTAATTACCAGAGTCAGTGTATTATTACATAACATTGTCATGATCATAAGGGATCAAATCCTTAAAGACCGATCAATTTAGTATACTTGGAAGTACTACATGAATAAATAAGTTTTAAATTACATTATAAAATGAAAAACAACAACAACATTGTCTCCTTTGAACACATTCATATCCCTTAGACTATCCCTGTAGGTCAGTCATAATATACTTCTTCGCATCTTGGGAAAAATAAAACATAGAAAGGGGTGAGCTCAGGTTCTCATTAAGGATAACAATATAGAGGAAACGTTCATAAATAAGAATAAAAATTTAAGACAATTTATAATACTAAAACACAAGACTTTTAAACAAAAAATTAATCACAATATGGAAAATATAAATCAAATAGTTCCATTTACTTATTCAGATGGATATTCTACTAGTCGAATAATCACAATGAATATCAATAGACAATTTCATAATGATGGAATGAATAATGCCAGACATCATAACCACATAGTCAAGGCCTTGTGCTAAGACTAAAAATTGGATTTTGTCAAGGCCCTGTTCCAAAACACTAGTTTGTCTCATGAGACCTACTGATGCATCGAGGAGTTATAGCGGGCTCCACATGTCACTTACTAAGTCCAATACATTCCTCACATGAAATGGTTGAAACATAACATAAACATTCATATCAAAACTAGAAAATGAAATGTTAATACATTTGCCATAAAACATGAATGGTATAAAAATAAAAGATCCATTTTAAAACATATCTCAAAACCTTCAATATAATATGGAATATTTTATCTTAATAAATCAACTATAAATAAGTGAATAAATCTATCAAAGGATGATGGCATAGATGAAATCAAAACTATTTGAGAGAAATATATCTTTCTATTTTAAAAATTTTTAAAAGTAAAATAATTATAAAATAAATAATTTATATTGAAAATATTCTTATAAGGTTTTAAGGGAAGATTTGATGATGTTATAATGGTGGAAAATATCCAGCCTCACCGTATAAGTTAAAAAAAATTCTTTCCTTAATTTTGTCAAAAATTTCATAAAGGGCCTTATTTGGAAAACAAAGGAAAGATTCCTTTGTAAAAATTTTATAAAAAGTAAAACAATTGTATAAATGGATTTAATCCATAGTCTAGAAAATATTAAATATGTTTTGAAATAGATTTTTATGAAACATGGATGTGGATGGTAAAGAGGTCTCAGTAGATACTCATGTATAAACAACCTCAGATAATGAAGAGATTGTAGAATTAAAACATACCTTGAACTTTTAGTGGATTGAGGGTATGTTAACCTCCTTTATAATATTTAAATAATTTTTACTAAATTATACAAGAACCACATATATAAATATGATATCATATATGATCTTCTAATATTACTTTGTTAATAATATTTCAGTAGTATCATTTGTTCGGGTGTTAACTGAAACGTTTTCCATTATATGTTTTGTTATGTAAGTTATGTTTATCATGGATAGAATGTATTTGATTCATATCCAGAATGATATTAAGTTATTAAACATTATTTTTAATCCTAAAATAAAAATTATTCTTGAATGATTATGATGGGGAGTGAATCTCATCGCATTCAGGGAGACGGTAATTCGTACGTACGCATGAGCGACAATATCATTATATTCATAGTAAAATAATTTTTAATTGGATGGTATAACATATATAAAAAATAATTAACATGTTATATTTATTATTTACATCAGTTATACTCATTATTATACCAATCCAAATAATGAAGTGTTTGAATGACAAACTACACCACGACGTGGAGACGAGAAGCCATATGTATGCATGTATGGTGACATGCCATTCATAGGATGGATAGATTAATGAATATGGTTCTATAATATTTATAATAACATAAAATTATGTTTAAGGTACTGAATTTATTATTTCGGTATGAAAATAATAATTAAATAGGAAGTGGAAGAAGAAAAGAACTTTGAAAAAGGGGGTGAAATTATTACCTCTTCTCCGGGTGTTTCCTTTTGATTTGATCAAAAGGGCTCCTTAAGTTGAATTATGATCTAAGTAATTCCTCTAGGTTGAAGGGAGGGTTGTTGGGAGAATATTTGAATAGGGGTTGTCCTAGACAAATATATTTGGATGTGTTATTTTGAGAGAATATGAAGTACCCTTTTATAAGAGAGATGAGGGTCACTTTAGGAAAAGCTTGAAATATTATTTTATTATACAATCATATTCGGTTTATAATGGTTCCAAAATGATTTATTTTGATTCTATGGTGGGTATGGGTCTAAAAACTCTCATCTGATAGGTTTTAGATAGGTTTATGTCACCTTATTAACCTTGTCATTTAGATTTAACTCTTAGCTAAATAGTTTAACTTTTACCACGTATTCTTGTATTATTATAATAAATTTTTAATAAAATTACAATAAAAATCCAAGATAAAACCTAGTGGTTAATTATTGATATATATAACCATGTATAAATCTTTTTTCTGAAACTTATACATTTATGGATATTATAATAATTAATAATATAGTATTTGTTTTAAACACTCATTTATGTCATTTTTGACACTATTTGGTATTTCATTTTTGTGAAAGTCATAACAACTTTATCACATCAAAAAAATTTATTTATTAGGCTCTAACATGTCATATTAAACTATAAAATTAGTGGAATTTATTATAAGTCTAAATTTACAATTATTTGGATATTTATAATATCAATTATTTTAATCATTCATTAATAAGGTAATTACTACATCACCATTGTGTCATAAATAAATTTAATTATTTAATGTATAAAAATTAAAAATAAAATACAATTATGTAGGAAATATTTTTTTAATTCTAATTAATATTTATATTCGAATTTATGTTATATATAACCCTATACTAAAAATGGTTTATTTGTTAAACTTTGAATTTAACACTTTTAACTCTTCTTTAAATAAAATAATAATAAATGTCCTAATCTAATAAAAGTGTACCAAAAGGATCATATTTTATTTCTAAGGTTCATTTTGGTTGAAATAAATTTATCCAATAGAATTAAGAAATGTGTTAGGGTAATTAAAATATCATTTTTTAACTTTAATTACCCTATTTACTTTTACCCATGGTTAATAAAAGTCAAAAGTTACGATTCACCAAAAAATATTTTCATCTTATTGAACCAAATTTTACTTATGTAAATTGTGTCTCTTTTATTTTTGAAATTCAATTCCCATAAGCAGTAAAATTACATTTTATGCAAATTTGCAAATGCGCCTAGAAGGTGGGTAAAAGACGGTAAAAAGTTCAATAAAATTAATATGTCTAATATTATTATAAAATGACTTCAATGAATTATATGGAACATATATAGGTATTATGCTTCTATTTTTACCTAAAATAAATTTAAATAAAAAACATAATTTTTTAAATAAAAAGTTGATTTTAAACAATAATTCTGTGTTTTTCACTATTCAACAAAAATTGAACGTTTTCAAAAAAATACCAAAAATTCATTGTAAGCTAATTTTGAAATTCAAAATCCAAAAATGAAGTTAATTTTTAGAAATAAAATTTAATTTTTTTAAACGTGGGTATTACTATTCATAGCAACGAGTTTGATTGGTCGTGGTGTGCTAGAACTCGAAGTTGCGTATAATGCAAGTTATTGTATTATTGAAAGAGAAATGTACTATGGAAGCTTGAGGTGTTACATTCCTCCCTCATTAAAATAATTTTTTCCTCAATATTTATAGAATACTACTGCATAAAAAGATTCATGTGGTTCGTCATCATAAGTTCCTTGGGTTCCCATGTTGCCTCTTCCATCTTATGGTTTCTGCATAGATATTTCACCAGACGAGTCATTCGGTTTCTCAGCACTTGTTCTCTGGTATCAATAATCTTGAAATGCTCTTCACAATAAGACAAATTGGGTTCCAGTTCTATTTCTTCTTAGGTGAGTACATGAATTGGTTTAGGCATGTATTTTATTAATAGTGATACGTGGATCACATCATGAACTTTGGAGAGACTTGGCAGAATTTCCAAACAATAAGCTACAACTCCAATAAATTCTAGAATTTCGAAAGGTCCAATATACCTAGGACATAATTTTCCCTTCTTACCAAATCGCATATCACCCTTCCATGGAGATACCTTCAAGAAAACATGATCTCTTATTTTAAATTTCAAATCTTTCATTCGGTTATCAACATAGCTCTTTTTTCTACTTTGAGATGCTTTGATGTTGGTTTGGATAACCTTCAACTTTTCCACTATTTCCTCAACAAGTTATGTGCCTATGAGATTTCTTTCACCAACATCATCCCAACAAGTTGGTATATGATATCTATTTCCATATAACGCTTCATATGGTGGCATCTGAATACTTGGATATAATCTATTAATATAAGAAAATTCTACCAGAGGTAAATATTGATCCCACAAACCTTGAAAGTCAAGTGAGAAATATCTCAACATGTCTTATAAGGTTTGAATAATTTGTTCTAATTTTCTATCAGTTTGAGTATGGTAGGCAGTGCGCAAATGAAGTTCAGTATCCATGGCCTTCTGAATAATTTTCCAGAACATTGATGTAAAACTGGAATCACAATCAGAAAAAACAGATAGGGGTACTCTATGAAGTCTTACAACTTCATTAATATATATTATTTCTAAAATTTCTAGTGGTAAATAATATCTTATAGTAAGAAAATGTGTTGTCATGGTAAGACGATGAAAAATAACCCATATTTCATCATTCCTTCTAGAAGTATTTGGTAGCCCCATGAAAAATTCCTTCGTAATATCATCGCATTTCCACTCAGGTATGGGAAGAGGTTGCATGAATCCTCTAGGATGTTGTCTTCTAGCCTTAACCTGTTGAAAAACCATACATATTGACACATAATCAACAATATCCTTCTTCACGTTGTCCCACCAAAAATGATCCTTAAATTCTATATACATCTTAGTGCTACTAGAGTGTATAGAGAAATTGAAGCTATGATCATCATCCAAAAATTCCATTTTTTGATCAGGTATATCAGGAACACAATGTGTATTCCCAAATTTCAATATTCCATCTTCATATATGAAGTCAATCAATCTCCCATCATTCACAGCTTTAATTTCTTTTGAAGCTCCTCATCATCAGTCTAAAAACATTTTATTTTTCTAATAAAGTTAGATTTGTAACCATTTGAAAAATTATTGATGTTTTACATTCCATGATTTTTCTCATACCCACCTTTACAAGATCTATGAACATATGATCCCTTTCAACTCTCCTCTTATTCAAAACTCCCATATCCTTTCATCTCAAATCATCTTCCGCCTTATTTCCCTTCCCCGGGTGGTAGTGTATAGTGAAATCATAATCTTTGAGTAGTCCAAGCCATCATATTTGCCTCATATTGAGCACTTTTTGTGAGAAAATATACTTCAAACTATTATGATCATTATATATCTCACATTTTCACCATAGAGATATCGTCTCTCTATCTTCAAAGAAATGATTACAGCTACTAACTCAAGATCATGAGTGGGATTGTTTTTTCATTATTTTTTAGCTACTGTGATATATAGGCAATAACCCTATCATTCTGCATAAGGACACAACCAAGTCCTTTCTTTGACGCATCGCTATAAATAATGAACCCATCATTCCCCGATGGAAGAGTCAAGATAGTATAATTGAATAATATTCTCTTTAGTTCTTCAAAACATTCTTCACACTCTTTTTTCCAAACAAATTTAACCCCATTACATGTGAGCTTGGTTAACGGGTTTTCCAATCGGAGAAAATTCTAGATGAAATGATGATAATAACCTGCTAAACCAATAAAACTGTGTACCTTAGTTATACTGATTGGGGTTGGCCATTCTTGTATTTCTCTTTTCTTAGAAGGATAAATAGAGATTATATCCTTAGAGACAATATGGATAAGAAAAGAAATTTACAGAATCCAGAATTCACCCTTGCTAAACATCCCATATAATTTATTTCTTATGAGGGTTTTCAGAATAGTATGCAAGTGATTTTCATGATCTTCATAGATTTTTGAGTATACCAAGATATCACCAATAAATACTACTACAAAGTCATCAAGATATTATTTGATAACTATATTCGTTAGATCTATGAAAACAAATGGTGAATTAGTCAGTCCAAAAGGCATTATTGTAAAATCATAATGCCCATACATGGTACAAAATGATTTCTTTAGAATGTATTCCTTCTTCACACAAAACTGATGAAATCCAGATTGGAGGTCAATATATGAAAATTATTGAGCTCCATGAAGTTTATGAAATAAACCATCAATGTGAGGTAGGGGATAATTGTTCATTATTGTTATAGAATTAATATCCTTGTAGTCAAAGGGAAACCACATAGATCCATATTTCTTCTTCACAAAAAGAATAGGGGATCCCAATAGAGAAATAATAGGGAGAAAAATCATTTATTACTCAATTACTCTAGTTATATCTTTAGTTCCACTAATTCCAAAGTAGATATTCTATAAGGGGTCTTTGATATAGTCCTTGAACCAGGAATTAAATCAATGGAAATATCATTTTATCATTCTGGAGGATGTCCAGCTAAATCCTTTAGAAACAAATTAACATATTCTTATACAATAGGTACTTACTCTATTCAAACATTCTTTTCCTCACCCATAGTCATTTCATTATCCTCCAACCCAATAATTGAATTTAGTAGAGCTACTAGGGTTGGATATAAATAAGAATGATATGGTGACATTTCTACTCTAATGATAAGGTACTCCTTATCATCATAAAAAATTATAACCTCCTTCTTCTAAAAATAAATTTTCTCCTCATAGTATGAAAGATAATCCATACTGAAGAAAAATATCGAATTCAATCATGGGTATGATGATGAGATCAATAGATAAAGAACATTTATATTCCCTAATGGGAAATGATTAACAAAACATGGTTTCAATTATAATTCCCTTAGTAGTTTTGACTTACATCTCCCTTGTTAAATCAAATTAGAAATATCTAATTTTCTTAGAAAACTGGGAAGATATGAAACAATGTGATGATCCACAATGAAATAAAAAATTGGCTAAACTTGAGGAAACCATTCAATTATCTGCCACCACATCTTTCGGAGATTCAACCTCAACAGTAGTGATCACAAAAGCTTGGGATTTCTCCCTTGTAATTTTCTAAGGGAAGTTTCTTTGGATCTTAGGAAATTAATTTTTATAATAACCCATTTCTCTATAATTTTAGCATTCAACATTGACAACCTCTTCTTTTCCCTTACAATTATGAGCATAGTAGACTTTTTGACCACACGTGTAACAAACTACAATTCCCTTTCAGGCATGTACCGTGGTGTTTCTTCCCACATTTACCACATAATGCCAATTTAACTTTTCCCTTATTCCCCCTATTTCCATTTCCAGAGTGTTCAACAGATCTCTTCTTCTCTTGCTTTGATTTTAAGTCGCAAGACATAGAGAATTTATTTTCTGTCTTGATAGCACATGCGATAATATCTTCAAACCATGAGAAGGATTGTGAGAATAATGCTCTATAGAGAAATGGTTTTAACCCATCAAATAATCAATCAATATTACTTCTTGTGTTATGAATATAATCTTATGCATGCCTTGGTAGACTTGTAAAGTTAACTTCATTCTTTTCAATATTCTCATCGTCCTTTTGCCTCAGGCTCAGAAATTTTCTTTCTATACCTTCTCGATGGTCATGAGGAAAACATTTTTCTAAGAAAATTTATTTAAACTCATTCCTTTCCATATTTTTTACTTATTTATCTTTATTTTTGTTTTTAATTAAGGACCTCCATTGATCTGTATCTCTCATGAGGTGATAAACTCCCATAACTACTTTTTCTCTATTCCTACTTCCAAAAGTATGAAATATTTTATCTAAGGAACTTATACATTGCTAAGCTACAAATGGATTTTTATTCCCATTGAATAATGGTGGTGTTGTCTCATGAAGCGGTCTAACATTGATCCTTCACATTGTGGATCAGGGTGCTCCATTCGGGTAAGGTTACTATTCACAACCTAAGTGTGTTGTCCTAGTATGGTGATAAGATAATCATCAAAATTTGCATCACTAGCTCCACTATAATTATCTTTAGTAGGAGGGAAATACCTACATGTATTACATGCATTTATATGGTTTACATTCTTTCCACTAGGTACCATTTCTAAAAAATGGCATACACTAGATTAATTTATGAATCGAAATACATAATTCCAAACTTGTAAAACACTTAACATAAATTGAACAGTTTATGTATATAATATATAATCATAAAAATTTTTTCTTTGAGAAGGTATAAACTCATAAATCCTAAATAATGGTTTGTAAATAAAATGTGAATTACCCTAAGAAAATCCCCCGATAGTGTCATAACCAAGAGTGAAACAAGACCCATTGTCATGTACCAAGATACCTCGGGTCAAGCCCAAAACTCTTTATTAGAGTTTTTACTCCTAGGTACATCTGTGCTAGAGCTGCCTCTACCTGCTCATATCCAAACAGGGATGTATTTTTTGGAAAAATCACAAAATCTATACGTTACCAAAATTCAAGGATGTTCTTATATACTAATCCTCAAAGTCTATCTTAGGGTAATGTTCTCTAATCAATGTTTTTCTAAATATAGATTATAATTTTTTCACTAAACTTCCTATGATACCAACTATAACACCCTGACCCCAATTACCTAGAGTTGGTGCATTATTACATTACATTGGCATGATCACAAGGGATCAAATCCTGAAAAACCGATCAGTTTAGTATCCTTGGAAGTACTAGATACATACCTAAGTTTTTACATTACACTATGAAATGAAAAAACAACAACAAAATTATCCACTTTTAAAAAATTCATATCCCTTAGACCATCCCTGTAGGTCAGTCATAATATACATCTTCGTATCCTTGGAAAAATAAAACATAAAATGGGGTGAGCTCAGGTGTAGAGTAAGGATAACAATATAGAAAAAACATTCATAAATATGTATAAACATTTAAAAAAATGTATAAGACTAAAACACAAGCCTTTTAAACATAAACTTCATAATAATATGTAAAATATAAATCAAATAATTCCATTTACTTGTACACATGGATATTCTACTATTCGAATTATCACATGTAATATCGACATCCAATTCCATAATGATGGAATGCATAATGCTGGATATCATAACTACATAGTCAAGGACTCGTGCCAAGACTAAAAATAATATTTTTTCAAGGCCTTGTGCCAAAACACTAGTTTGTCTCATGAGAACTACTGATGCATCGAGGAGCTATAGTAGGCTCCACTCTTCACTTACTATGCCTAATACATTCCTCATATGAAAAGGTTGAAACAAAACATAAAAATTCATATTAAAACTAGAATACAAAATGTTAATATTTTATCCATAAACCATGAATGGTATAAAAATAACACATCCACAATCAAACATATCCCAAAACCTTCAATATAATATGGATGATTTTATCATAATAAATCAACTTCAAACAAGTGTAAAAATCCATCAATGGATGTTGACATAGATGAAATAAAAACTATTTGAGAGAAATATCTCTTTATATTTTGAAATAATTTAAAAGTCACATAATTATAAAATAAATCATTTATTTTGGAAATATTATTATATGATTTTAAGTTAATATTTGAATATTTTATAATGGCGGAAAATATCTGCACTCGCCGTATAAGTTAAAAATACATTTTTTTCTTAATTTTTTCAAAAAGGTTATAAATGACCTTGTTTGGAAAAGGACGTAAATATTACCTTATAAATATTTTATAAAAAATTAAACCAAGGGTTTAAATTAATTTTACCCATAGTCTAGGAAATATTAAAAATGTTTTGAAATAAATTTCTATAAAACACAGATGTGGATGATAAAGAGGTCCTAGTAGATACTCACGTATAAAAAACCTCAGATAATGAAGAGATTGTAGAATTAACCCTTACCTTTCAATTTTCGTTGATCGAGGGTACGTTAACCTCATGTATAATATTTAAATCATTGTTATTAAATTATAAAATAACCACAAAAATAAATATGATTTCATATATGATATTCTAATATTTCTTTGTTAATAATATTTCAGTAGTATCATTGTTTCGGGTGTTAATTGATTCATTTTATTTTATATGTTTTGTCATGTAAGTCATGTTTTTTATGAATAGGATGTATTTGATTCATATCCATAATGATATTAAGTTCTGAAAAATTAATTTTAATTATAAATTGAAAATTATTCTTGAATGATTATGATGAAGAATGAATCTCATCGCTTTCATGGAGATGGTAATCCGTACGTACGCATGAGCGACAATATCATTATATTGATAATTAAATGGTATGTAATTGGATGGTATATCATATATAAAGAATAATTAACATGATATATTTATTATTTATATAATTTATACTTATTTTTATACCCATCGAAATAATGAAGTGTTTGAATAACAAACTACACCACGACGTGGAGACGGTAAGCCGTACGTACGCACGTATGGTGAAATTTAATTCATAGGATGGATAGAATAATGAATATGGTTGTACCATATTTATAATAAAATTATATTATATTTAAGGTATTGGATTTATTATTTTGGTATGGAAACAACAAGGAAAGAGGAAGTGGAAGAAGAAAAAAACTTTGAAAAAGGTACTGAAATTATTACCTCTTCTTCAGGTGTTTCCTTTTGATTTGACCAAAAGGGATCCTTATGTAAGATTATGATCAAGGTAATTATTGTAGGTTGATGGTAGGGTATTTGGGAGGGTATTTGAGGAGGGGTTTTCTGGGCCAAATAGCTTTGGAGGTATGATTTTGAGAGAAGGGGAAGTACCCTTTTATAAGAGAGGTGAGGGTCACTTTTGGAAAAGCTTGAAATATTACACTACAACATAAATATCATTTATCAGTAGTTTTTTAGTGGTGGTTTACATAACCACCACTAAACCTTTCATTAAAATGGTTTTGCGGCGGTTTATTAAAAACTGTTGTGAAACCTTTTAATTTTTTTTCAGTGGTGACGCTCCCCCCCCACCTGAGCCGACCCTCTTCCCCGAAACCCACAACCCTTCTCCCTCGACGACCCCAACCCTAGCTCCGCTCCACTCCCATGCCACCAGTGACATCTCCTATCTTCGCTGCTGACCCCCCTTCTCCCCCTGACACCCGCGACGCTGCCTTCTCCCCCGACCCCGTCGAGTTCCTACCCTAGGTTGGCTCCCCTCCTTTGCCGCCGGTGGTTTGCATAGTCATAGGTATTGTTTTTCATATTTTTTGAAGCTTTCAGCACATAGGGTTATATAAATATGCAACCATTTTGTGTGTATAAACATGTCTTGTAAGAGGTTAGTGTTCATTCATGATTCATATATATTCACCTTTGTTGGTTTGGATTTGGATACCAATTTTGTTTAATTAGTAACATAGATTGTACCACCAAGTGATGACTTGGGTCAAGGGGATGGGTTTCTAATCATGATTTTGGGTTATTAATTTGGTCCTACTTAGATTCGGGATACATTAGGTCAGTTAAATAGCTACCTGAGGGGAAGTTTTAGTGTATTTTATGGGTGTGTGATTTCATGATCTAGATGTGTGCTATAGTGTGGTTTTTTTAACTGGTTATATATATCCGATTCATTGGTTTTTAGCTCCAATTTTATTTTATATAAAATGTGATATAACTTATTTTTATTATAGTATCATGTGTAGGAAGTCTTTGGTTGACTATCTACTAGGTGTACATACTCACACACCGCATATGCATCTTGGTGCATATGAAGTTTGACATGGTATAGGTAAAGGGAAGACCTCTTAATTCTATAGAGGAGCACCCTGATATTGTGGTTATTGGTGATGGAGGTTGGATATTAGAGATAGTAGTGGTTTTTAGCTTGGTGTAGTTTCGTGTTTGGCTCCCCATTCTACCTTTATAAGTCTTTTGTCTTATAGATTAATTTGATGATATTTTTGTTAATTGTATCTCTGATTATTATTATTATTTTATATTATTATATTTTGGTTTTCCTTTCTCATGCATCATATTTATATTTTACCATTAGAGTTATTCCACTGATGGTTTTGTATTTTAAGGGTAAATCATCTCCCAGTAATATTCTTAACCCTAGGTGTTTATTTCCAACCTTTAGTGTTTGTGGGATGGACCCAAGGTTAGTGGCATTCCAATATTATCTAAGGTGATCAGTTGGGGTTGTGATATTACAAATGATATCAGTCTGGTATGATCTATTAGTTAGAAAGTTAGGTATTGTTATAGGATGTATTAGGACTTTAAATATATGGTATAAAAAGGTATATATAACCTCTTTATACTAATATTCAAGTTACCTAGGTGGTCTAACTATTTAAAGTGTTTTAAAACACTTCTAGGAGTATTTTATTCTCATCATCATGGGTTTAGCCAATGAGAGTTGTGTATCAACATTATTAAAGAGACTTACCACCATAAATTTATCATTCACATGATATTTCATGGGTTTTTCCTTTGAAAATTTTCCACTTTGATATTTCTTGTGTATTATTGAACACTGCAAAACCTTTAACTAAAGTGTTGGGTGGTGACTAAGTAATGATTTTAATAACATTGACTATAGTTATAGAAAAAAATTTCCACTGGTTAGAAGACCTATAAATTAGAAGGAGTGTGATACTAGGAATGTGGTTCCACCTAAAACATAAGTAAATTAGTAACTATTAATAAGAATAATTCGTTTATTTGGGTAGTGGAAAAGAAAAAATTGGAATGAGGAACCAAATTATATTGATCAATCATTAGAATTTCAAAGGAAAATCCTGCCAATATTATAGGGTTACTTGGGACCTGAAGATTCATAGTCATGTCTAGGTTGGATAAATAAGATCTTATATTTTCTTGGAACTATATATGGGACTAAATTAAATATAGTAGTGTGCATACTCAAAGGACTATCATAAAAATGGTGAGACTGAGTCATCTATGTTAAGGTTGATCAATAACTTACCTCAGATGAATTTGAGGAATTTTTTAACAAAACATTCTACCTACATACCTCTCAAGTATTCATAAAAAAATATATTTTTATATTAATCATAGAGATATCTCAGGTATGTAATATATAGCTTAATTTACTTAACTTCCTCACTTTTTACTAGAAGTGGAATCTAGTTAATCTCTCAAATCATGTGTGTTTGAGTTGGTTTTGTGACTTAAGAATCACTCTATGGTTTTCATGTTTTTTATTAATAATTTCATTGATATTGAGAATAACTTGATGGTAGAAAAGGTGTAAATTATAGGGAATATTAGTGGAGGGAACACCTTTATCCACATGATCATAGGTGGAAACTCTGGCAGTGGAAATAATTATAGAAGGAAAAATTATCCCTAGGGTAGAAAAGCACCAAATAACCAAGCCACAAGGTCGGTTTACTTTTATCCAATTCAAAATAATTTGTTGCGTTAATTCCAAAATGTCTATTTGGATCACTTAAAAAGGGAATGTATGATAGTCCTTTGAGAATTTCACAACTATGGATAAATATGATATCTCAAATGTTTCTATTCTTATCCTATGAATTAAAAATGAGGCAATGGCTCAATCCTCTCATAATCAACTAGGATGATATCATCAAATTATTTTTCATCCAAAAAATTGATTTATTTATTTTGATTCCAAGAACAACCTCAATATCCCAGTAAGCCCAATCCCAGCATGGGTGTAGGAATTATCAAGGAGGGGTTGAATGATAAATATTTAGGGATAATAAAGCTTTATAAAATTAATAATGGCTTCCCTTAATAGTGCGAGGTACTATTAGTATTGATTTAACCATAATGCTTTTATTTCTTGACGATCTATACCAACAATCTAATTCACAATAAATGAATTTGTCACAACACCAACATTGATCCACAACCCATGATAATCTTATTTCATTTGAATAATGACATTAGGTCTTGTTTATAACTTGTTTAGATTTTTAAGGGCAACTAACTTCCTTAATTTTGTTATCCACCTTAGCTAAGGTGGAATTTTCCATCAAAAACTTCAAAATCCATACTTGTACATAATTTTTCTCCTACCCACTCCCTTCATAAAAAAAGATTTCTAAACATTATTACATGATGGTATGGATGGTACCTCTCCCTTATTTGTGGTCTACTTATACTAAATTCAGTACTTGATATCCCTTGTTATCAACCAGATTCAATATGAAATCATTAATTCTCTTAGTTAAGGCTTGGAAACCTCTTTTTATTCTAGAATAATACATTTTTATGCAATTATATATTCAACAAGTGAATTTACTTCAGCATGAAACTTCTAGATCCAGTTTTGAAGAAAAAAATGTGGTTTCTTAACACCACTTGCTGAGTCATGATCAGCCATGACACGTTTTGATCATATTTTATATCAAATGAGATTTGAAATAATTATTACATCACTTATTTCATGCATTTTTTGGATTTAATCAGATCTTTTTAGATGAATAACATGTACTTTATTAGCACGTCCACCCCATGGATCATATCTCCCCCTAAATATTGCTTCACTTCAAACAATGTTTAGAATTATTTAATTTAATGGGAGAAGGGAACCTCCAACTTTCGTAAGTAGAGTAATGTGGTTGGACATTGTTCACTCCCCCTAATCTCTCAATTTAACTCCAATCCTTTGTGGTGGTACTAATTTAGATGACACCACTAGTGTGTGATTTACCATATGTATTGATATAGGAAAACCTTATGTAACATATTTATATATTTTTTCAACTATTTTATATGAATCTCTTTCCCTTTTTAGTAATAGTTCTATGTTTTAATTTTTTTTAATATTGTGTAGGCACATTGTGATATACATGGATAAAAGCCAGATCACATTACCAAGGAACACACCTCAGTATATTAAGGGTTTGAATGAGTTTTTAGTTTTTTCAATTTCCAATTGATCCATTTAAGGGAGAATAATATTTCCATGTCCTAAATGTAACTTTTGAAGATGGTTGAAGATAGATGAAGTTTATGAACATTTAATAGTGAAGAAATTCCCTGATAAATATTTCCATTGGATTTGGCATGAAGAATAGAATGTTAAAGAAAGTTTGATCACTAATTTCAATCCATAGAATGACCTACCAACTTCGTCGACAATGGAAAATGAAATTCAAAACCTTATAAATGATGCATTCGGCACTACAAGAGACCACCATCAACATCAAAACATATCAAAACAACCAAATGAGGGTGCTGCAAATAGCAACGAGACAAGTGATGTTTTTGAGACTGTAACACAACCAGATCAAGATTGTAACATATAATTGGATCCTCCTATTGATTCTATGGATCCAAATGTAAGAGAAAACTTCAATGAGGAAAATGTGTTTCATGATTTAGTTGACGATGAAAATCAAGAGTTGTATAGTGGGTGTTTAAAATATTCAAATCTTTGATTTCTGATGAAGTTATACCATATCAAATGTATATGTGGAATTACAAAAAAGGGAATGTATATGATATTGGAATTGATTCATGATGCATTTCTAGAAGCAATAATCCCAGAGTCTTTTTATGATATGAAAAAAGTTGTTAACAGGGTTGGTCTGAATTATACAAAAATACATGCGTGTCCCAATGATTGTAAGATTTATTGGGGAGAGGATTCATGTATACAGAATTAATTTTTTTTTCTTTTTCTAGATGGAAGTCAAAGGGTGATGTTGGAAGTCTTAATCAACATAGTTTCATAGAGAAGAAGAAAATGAACACACCTACAACGTTTTTCATTACTTTCCTTTGAAGCCTCGATTGCAAAGATTATTCATGTCATCGAAAACCGCCAAACACATGAAGTGGCATTCAATATATAATAACAATGATGGGTTAATGATACATCTATGAGATTCAAAATCGTGGAAGACATTTGATTCATTACATACAGATTTCTCAGCTGATCCTATGAATGTTCGATTGGGATTGGCTGCCAATGGATTCAACCCATTTGGAACTTTGAGTACCGGTTATATCATTTGGCCAGTTGTTTTGATCCCTTACAATCTGCCTTCATGGATGTGTATGCAACAAACATATTTTATCATTTCGATGATTATTCCTAGAAAAAAATTCATGGAAATGATATTGATTTATTCTTGTAGCCTTTGATTGATGAATTGCAGGATTTATGGAGCAACGATGTTGAAAAATTTGAAACTTCTTCTTAAAAAATGATCAAAAATCATGCTTCTTTAATGTGGACCATTAGTGAATTCCCTAGGATTGTTAATTTATCTGGTTGGAACACTTACATGTGTTTGGATTGTCCCATTTGTAACTTTTATTTTGAGCCCAAATGGATACCTCATAGTAGAAAATGGTGCTACTTGTTCCATCGAAGATTTCATGATGCATCTCATAGATTTCGGCTGAACAAATCAAAATTTAATGGTTTCATTGATCGTAGACCACCTCCAAGGCTGTTAACTGGTTCTAAAATATTAAAACAACTTGAAAATGTTGAAACATAATTTGGGAAGGTTTATTATTTTAATGATAGCGGGAAACAGGTCCGAAGTGCATCGTCATGTGAAATCAGAACACAAAAAATGCAAGAAAAAAATTATATTCTTCAAACATCCATATTGGGAATTTAATTTGTTGCGGAATAATCTTGATGTGATGCATATTGAGAAGAATGTCCGTGACAATTTGATTTTCAGATTATTTATTGAGCATGTAAAGTCGAAGGATCATCTCACTGCTTGCAAAGACTTACAAGTAATGAACATAAAACATGATCTCTGACCAGATGAGAATGAAAAGTATTCTCTGGCAATTTTTGCAATGAAAAATAGGGATAAAGATACATTACTTCAAATTTTAAAGAATGTGAATGTATCTGATGGGTATTATAGTAACATATCGAGGTGTTTTCACTTGAAGAATCATAAGTTCCCTGGATTTAAAAGTCATGATTCACATATTTTGTTATAATAGTTACTACCATTAGCATTGCGTACATTATTACCTGAAAAAGTTACTCCTATTGTAGTCCAATTCTGCACATTTTTTAGGCTATTATATGAGAAATATCTATATCCATTTCATCTTGATAACCTCAAAGAGAGGTTCGTATTGACCCTTTGTGCAATGGAGATGATCTTTCCTCCATCATTTTTACTGTCATGATGCATTTAACTGTGCATTTGGTTGAGGATGCTAAATTAAGAGGCCCCGTTCATTATCTATGGATGTATCCAATTGAGAGGTATTTTATTTATATGTTTTTTAGTTATGAAAACAATTTTTGGAATTTAAATATATGCATAATTATGATTATTTTATTTCACAGATATCTTGGGAATTTGAAAGCATATGTGAGAAATAAATCTTAACCAGAAGGCTCTATCGCTGAAGGATATTTGGCTGTGAAGTGTCTTAAATTTTGTTCTAGATACTTGGATGATATTTAGAGAAGATTTAATCAAGTTGTACATGTTGACGACACATTGAATAAATCTCAAATACATCATAAATCAATAATATTTTCTACTATTGGCCGATCAGTTGGGAGGACCTCAAATGTGACATTGACAGAATTGGAATTATTACAGGCACATAGATATGTGCTGCTGAATAGTAAAATTGTAGATCCATTTATTGAAGGGTTGAGGATACAAACAAATAGATGAATGAGAGGCCAAACATGAAATGAGAAAGATGTAATGAAAGCTGTGAATAAAGATCTTGTTGAATGGTTTGCACGACGTGTAAGTTCATAAATATTGCAATAAATACAAATATAAGTTTGACACATACATTTTGTAAATCTAATAAATTATATTTTACTTTTCATATCATGAATACCTTCATATCATGAATACCGATACTTGAGAAAATTTGTCAGAATATTTGAAGTTTCTTGCTAGAGGTCCTATGAAACAAGTTAGAAAGTTCGACGCTTACAATGTGAATGGCTTTAGATTTCGTACAGTCGATCGATAAGTGGGTTTGAAAGCACAGAATAGTGGTATATTTACATTTGATGAAGTAGGATAATATAGAATGCATCTTGATAATATTTAATTAAACTACTACGATCATTTTCCTGTTGTTTTATTCAAATTCAATTGGGTTGATATTATCAGGGGTTTTAAAAGAGATTTCTTGCAATTTACTTCTGTGAACTTCTCTTGCCTGATGGATGTTGGTGATCGCGAACTGCATGATCCATATATTTTATCATTACAAGAAAAAATTGTATATTATGTGAATGATGTTGTGGATGAAGGTTTGAGTGTAGTTGCTCTTGTAATACAAAGATATTTGTATGATTTGGGTGATGAATTGGAAGATTTGACCTCTGAAATTGAATCTCATCAACAACAAGAAGCAGAATTATTTTTCCATAATGATATTGAAAATATTAGTCTAGCAAGGATGAATTAAGTGGATGATGTAATGGAGTAGTAAACATACATGATTGAAGGGGAAATGATTTTTTTATAGTTATTTATTCATTCAGCAACCACTTATTTCATTTGTAAAGTCATTCATTATCATTGTAATATATATTTTGTTTGTTAGTACTGGGAATCTATTATCATTTTTAATTTTTTTTCTACATAATTTTTTTGAAATTTATATTCTGAACTTAGTTTTATTTGATTAAATGACATGAATTCCAAGGTGGAAGCAGTACACTATTTCATCTACTACTGCGACATATGACGACCCATCTGCCTCCTTCCCCACGACATTTGAGCCACCAGCTGCTTGCACCACTGCACCATATCCCCCTGAACCATCTATCACACCCTCTGTGGGTGTCCCATTAGAGGATGAGTAGCCGACTCTCCCTTCAGGAGCCACAGCAGTGGGGTAGAAGCACGCCTCTTCCAATTCGTCATGGGCATATTAGAGGGTCACTATCATAGGTACAAATTTTAATATAAATAAATTTATTTCATTTTTTATACTAATTGTTTTCTCATTGAAGATGAAAAAATGAAACCATGGAGAAAAACATAAAAATTTAAGATGTTTGGATTATGAATGGTGAGAAGCGAGTTATGCCATTTGATTCATTTAGGGTCCCTACAAATGACGCCACAGGGTTACTTGGACAGATTCTAAGCCAACTGGTAGTGAATCCCATTTCCCTACCTATTTCTTATGATGACTGGAGACATATGCCTTCATGTTGAAAAAATGAAGTTTTTTATTCCAAAATAATGGTAATTTTAATACATTATTGTTTAATTGAATTTCATGTTACTAATATGTTCAAAATAAATTTCTCTATACAGATGTTCTTCCACTTTACAGTTGATGGTGTGATAGTATGAAAGTGGACATTGAAAAATCTTGGTATGAAATGGAAAGACTTAAAATGAAAATTGTGGTGTGATGTCAACGATACTTCATTGATCGTGCAACAAATGTATGAGAAGCTACCAAGTGGGGTACCGAAAGAACAGTGGAAAGTTTTTGTTGACAGACATCGTGATGAGAAGAAGATGGTATTGAAATATATATTATTATATTATCCTAATTTTACATTAATACATGTATATGAAGAGATGGCATTGAATACATTACTGTTAAATTTCATTTTATTTATTTCAGGATCTCTCAAGACAGAATGCATCCAACCATGCTAAGCAAGTCATCCCTCGCACTACGGGGTCAAAAAGATTTTCTAGAAGTCGAACGACTCTGGTAATTGTTTCATTAGTTTAAATATTTATAAGACAATATTATCATTTTAATATATTAAATTGATGATTTATATTTTCTTAATGAAGTCAAAGTGTTTATGGAACAAAGCATCCCGAACTAAAGTGTGGTTGAATGTTCACAAAAAATCAGATAAAAGTTTTGTTAATGAGCTTGAAAAAGAAGTTCGGGTATGAAGTCAATTTTTTATTATAATGACATATTATCATTTTTTACTGTGTTATTATATATTGATATTTGATTTAAAGGTAAAAATTAAATAACTATAGGATGCCAATCCTGGGAAGTCCTACTCTGTATCCCAGGATGACCCGGTTGCTAAAGTCCTTGGGAAGGAGCATCCTGGTAGAGTGCGCGGGATGGGTTTCAGACTCGTACCATATGAGGAATTTGGAATGCCACCAGGGATTCTACCTACATCTACTCCTAGTTATAGTCAGTCCATACTAGAAGATGCTCAGAGGGAGATAACTTCTCTACGAACCACAGTTCAAGACCAGGGGGCTCAGATATCTGCTTTGCAAAAAGCGATGAATGCTATACATTAGCAGATGAGCAGATATGCCCCCGGTGGTAGTGCATCGACTGGTGGTAAGCAGGTAAATCACAAAAAATAAAAAAAAAATTAGTTTTCAAACTTTTATTGGTTTTATGTTTTAATATAAATAAGAAACAACATTTAATTTTCAATATAATGTTCTTATAGGTGACAACAGAAAGTGGAGATGGAGGTGGAGAGGGTGACGATACTTGTTCATCATCGGACCGTGAGTAGTTTTATTGTTGAGGTGTTGGAAAAATATGGGAACATTTGGTTTATATTTGTATGGTTATATGTTTTTTATGGATTGTGTGACTCACATTACGAGTTTTTAGGTTTTTTGCATATTTGTCTTATGGATGATCCATCTAGTGTGATATGATTCACGATTGGGAACAATCATGTTGTTTGATCAAAGGTGAATGTGTTTTGGTTGTCCACCATATCAAAAATAAATCAGGTTCTTATTACAAAACATAACTCGAGGTAAGGTTTGGGAACAAAACAGGGATATATGGGGAGACTGTGTGATAGTAATCAAGTTGAGCGTCGATATTTCAGTATGATGAGCCATCTATAGGATTTTTGTAGATCTTTTCCTATAGTATACAGTGAATGAGTGTCTGCAATGAATTTATTATTACCTCCAATCACATTGAATATTTAGACTTATAAACCACATGGGTGTCGTTATATGATGTTTATGAATAAGAACATTCACATACTAATAATGCATTTCTAGCGGTCTTTCCCAGATAATCCAATTTACAATAAAACCCACTTTAAGGGGAATATTTTTATATAAATAAATATTATTTTAATTCCATTCAAATGTATATTTTACATTATTGTTCCATTATTAAAATTTAAGAAAAAAATAATGGAGTTAGCCCTGGATGACTTTAAGGAATAGTCTAAACAAATAGTATACGAAAAAGAAGATGACCCATTCTTTATCCCCTCCCACCATCAAATATGTATATAATTTCTAAAGGAATGGACCTTTAGTACTATATCCATGGATTCCTCTACAAATAGTTTGATCTAAAGAGAGTTTAAGTGAATATGTTTTGGTAGTGCATGAATAAGAAACCACACAAGCCTTTAGATTTAGGAAAAAATTGTGAAACTATCCAAGTTTGGACAATATAAAATACATCATCCCCTTAGGGGTTAATCTAAGTTCTATATTCTTTCTGCTCTCCCATATTCTATTTATTTTTTATTTTTATTTTGATAAATTTATTATTTTTTGTTCTTTATTTCTTCTGGGCATGCCTTGTAGTATCTAGGTAGAAACAGAATATGATTCGTAATAAAGAACAAAATAATGAGGGTAGTATATAATTTAATGAACTATTAAATGTGAATGGAAAAATTCTAAATGAAATAAAAGGGTAAAAACTTGATTAAAAGTGGTTAATGTATAAATAATTTGTTTTCATTAAATATGAAATCAAATGGAATTATAAATGTATGATTAATGGAAAATGATAAATCTAGAAAGGGTTAATTGTTCTGAAAAATGATAATTTGGGAATGATTTTTGTGGCTATTTTTTGCAGAAAGTGGTGATGGTTTATAATAAAAGAATAGGAAAAAATGGTATCATGTGTAAGTGATGATTTAGTACTTGTGATGGGTGTATTAGTACTATTTTTTTGTGGACCCTTTAGGATGGTATTGTGTGTGGATTTATTATATTTTAATTTTCTTATGATTTAGTAGGCACCCCACTCTAGTGGGAAAATCTTACCAACACCCAAATGTTTTGGGTTCATTGTGTTTTATGAAACGTCTCGGTTGATGAGTGAATGGATGGATGACTACTCACTTTTCTTAAATATCCCTTATACATGTTGCACTAGTATGATGAATCAATGTATTTATAAGAATATGGTATATAATGGATTTAATTATAGTATGTGACGTTTTGGTTTACTTGAATATGTGGTTGAGATGATAATTTATTGTTAGGGTCGTGTATAGTTGGAGGAGGGTACGCGATTTATTTCCTTCTTGTTCATGATACCCTAATATAATGAATATATTGACATGTTGATGGAGATGGAGGTCTGTTTTTTATAATGATGATGTGGTTGTTATATGTGGTCTGGTTGTGATATGAGATATGATGTGTTGTGATATGACCGAAGAAGGGATTGAAATCCCCATGATGTTTTTTTATTGGGGTGTGAGAGCGACAAACTATTGGAGAATTGGTTGTGGGTTTCCTTTTGATATATTATATTGTTTTTATGTTATTATACCTAGATGAAATATTGGTTGAGTGAGACATACTGAGGTTGGTTTATAGTTTACCAAGTACATTCTTGTAGGTTATTTTTTTTATTCATTGAAGTATTAGTATACTTATACAAAATTTTCATGAGAGGTCTTAATGAGGATCCCAAAAATTGTGTATGTATGATCACCCCTATATATATATATAAATTTTTTGTAGGTTTCTAGGATGGATTTGGAGATCAATATGAATATTTCTACCTCATGGATGGCAATTGTGATTATAGTTATTAACTGAGAATGGTTTTTTTTAGGGAACTAGTGCAGGGGATGCAGAGCTACTATTTTTTTCCCAAATCAGGTTTTAGTGGCAGTTTTAATCGCCGCTAAATGAAACTGGTAAAAATTTCAGCAGTGGTTTTAACCGCCACTAAATATAGGATTTTTTCTCATAGTGGTGGTTTAAACCACCGCTACAGTTTCCCACCATCCATGTGTATTCTTTGGTGGTTTTGATTATTTTAGAGGTATTTTGTTTTGGCGGGGGGGGGGGGGGGTGTTTTTTATTCGTGGTGGTTATAACCGCTGAAAATAAAAGAGATCCACCGGTTGTAAAACTACCGCTAAAAAAACCAAAATCGCCGCGAAATGAGGAAACTGCGACGAGTAATTTAAACCACTATGAAATAGATATAAACACCACTAATAGTTTCCCGACGTGTAATTTAGTGGTAGTTTTCTAGAACTGCCTTCAAATCATATAGCAGCGGTTTTAACCACCGCTAAATTAAAAAAACAACCGCTACACCGCTGATTTGTTGTAGTGTTATTTTATTATATAAAGATATTCGGTTTATAATGGATAAAATATGATTTATTTATAGGATAAGATTGGGATGGGCCGAAAACCTCTCAACCAATATGTTTTATATAGGTTTAGTTCAACTTATTGAACTTATCTTTTAGATTTAGCTCTTAGTATAATAGTTTAACTTTTACCATGTAATCTTGTATTATTATAATAAATGGTTAATAAACATACTATAAACATACAAGGGAACCCCATGTAGTTCATTATTGATATATATAAACTTATATATGTCCTTTGGATGAACCTTATATTTTTAAAAATGATACATCAATTAATAATATTGTATTTGTTTGAAAAACTCATTTATGTCAATTTTGACACTACTTTGTATTTTGTTTTTGTGAAAGTCATAAAAACTTTATCAATTTGA
The DNA here is from genome assembly GCA_963277665.1 of Viscum album. Taxonomy (NCBI): domain Eukaryota; kingdom Viridiplantae; phylum Streptophyta; class Magnoliopsida; order Santalales; family Viscaceae; genus Viscum; species Viscum album. The sequence continues at coordinate 1,152,166,595 of OY728126.1, forward strand.
AAAAATATATTTAATAAACCATAACATGTCATATTAACCTAAAAAATTATTATAATTAATCATAATTCTCAATTTACATTTATTTGGATATTTATAATATCAATTATTGTAATCTTTCGTTAATAAGGTAATTACTACATCATCATTGTGTTATAGAAAATTTAATTATTTAATATCTAAAAATTAAAAATAAAATACCATTATTCAGGAAATCATTTTATAATTCTAATTAATATTTATATTAGAATTTATATTATGTATAACCTTATATTAAAAACGGTTTAGTTATTAAACTTTGAATTTAACACTTTTAACTCTTCTTTAAAAAAAAAAATGTCCAAATCTAATCCAAGTGGACCAAAAGAATGATATTTTATTTTCAAGGTTTATTATGTTCGAAATACACTTATCCAATATAATTAGTACATGTGTTAGAGTAATTATAATATCATTTTTACCTTTGATTACCCTATTTACTTTTAACCATGGTAAATAAAAGTCAAAAGTTATTATTCACCACAGATTATTTCCAACTTATTGAACTGAATTTTACTTACTGATGTCATCTGTGTCTCTCAGATTTTAGAAATTCAATTCAGAGGATCGGTAAAATTCTATTTTATGCAAATTTGCTAATGCTCCTAGAAGGTGGGTAAAAAGATTGTAAAAAGTTCAATAAAATTATATATATATATATATAAAACATAATATTATTATAAAATGACTCCTATGAAATATATTGGACATATATAGGTATTATTTCTATATCATTACCTAATATAAATTAAATAAAATAACTAATTATTTAAATAAAAATTCAGTTTTAAACAATAACGCAATGTTTTTCATTATTCATAAAAATCGAAAGTTTTCAGAAAAATACCAAAAATTCACCCTAATCTAATTTTGATATTATGAATCAAAAAATTAAGTCCATTTTGAAAAATAAAATTTATAAAATTTTAAAAAGTTGGTATTACTAATCCTAACGACTAGTTTGATTGGTTGTGGTGTGCTAGAACTCGAAGTTGCGTACAATGCAAGTTACTATATTATTCAATGAGAAACATACCATGGACGCTTGGGGTGTTAAAATCTATATTTAAAATGGGTGCACTATAAAAATTTATAAAAACTTCTTTTTTTAAAAAAAATACTTCTTTTATCTGAAAAATATAATCTTTTCTTATATAATGTCACGAAAATACATAAGATGACTTTTAAAAATATTTGGAATATATAAAATTTATAAATGTGTTTAATACTATTTATAATTGCTAATTTATCATCTTGGTTATATATTATATTAAATAATAATATTTTATTAATATATTGATCAGAAAAACTGGGCCTTACGTGCAACGCAAACCAACTCATTATTTTATGTACCTTAAGCATAACATGGTGTTGCGTAAAAAGCAAGAAAGAAATAAAGTTAAATTTATTTATAAATTAAAATATTATAAAGTATCAGGGTGTTACAATATATATCAAATATAATGTTTATTATATTTATTTATAGTAATTCTTAAAAGATAGATATAGAAAAATGAATTACACCATTCTTGGAGACTATAGAACGTACTTACGTATGAAAAATATTTTCACTTTTCAATGGAAGGAACAAAATAAAGGTAAATATAATTCACCTTTCCTAAATTATATATATTTCACACACACACACACACACACACACATATATATAATATTTTTTACCATCCATTTAAAGATGAAATGAAAAAATAATCACATCTCTTCATGGAGGAGGTAGTCCACACGTACGCACGAGCGACAATATAATTTTCCAAAAGAATATATGGTAAGAAGAAAAATATGATATTATTATTAATGAATAATAATTATTTCATAAATATCATATGTAAATATATAACTCATCATAATACCTATATATAAAATACGGTGATTAGAAATGAATTGTATGACTATGTGGAGACGATAAGTGGTACGTATACATGCACAATACTTTCACTTCTTATTTGATATAAAAAATGGAGGATAAGGGTGGTTTTAAAATTATAATAATAATAATAATAATAATTTAGTATTTTTTTTTGAATACTTATGTTATTAGTTTATGATAAATACCACATATTTATGTGAGGTGTAAAAAGAAATAAATAGAAAAAGGTTGGGTAAGACAATTACCTCTTCTTTGGGAGACCTCCTTTAGATCATTTCATAAGAAACCCATGGATGGTATTTTTTTAAGATAAGAACATCTAGAACATGAGAAAATATGTTGATAAAATTAATGGGTAGTCATTGGTTGATCGAGGTTTCTCAATGTGGAGTAAAGAAGTGAAGTAATGTGTGTCCTTTTATAAGGAAGGGAAAGGACACACTTGGAATTATAAAAAGGATTAAAATATAACTGTATCATTATCCTAAAAAATGATTCCAAAGGGACATATATTATAATAAAAGGTAATATATTGTTGAAATATCATCAAAAAGTAAATATTTTATAGGTATATGTGATATTTTAAACCTTATATTTTGGTTTAACAACTTAGGTAACCAATTTTAATCTTAACCGCGGTGACATATTTTTCATTCTTAAGGGGTTATAATTTTACATATAAGGTGAAAATTGGAAAATAAATGAAAAATTTATTACATTTTAAAACTTATATTCCCCCATTGTCCTCTTTGAAGAATTTAAATATTTTTAAATAATTTAATGATATATTATTTTGATAAAAGAAAATTAATTTCAATTTCGACACTATTCTTTTAATTCGAATCAAAAGAAATAAATAAATAATTAAAATTCTAGTATAATCCTTTAAAATATAACTAATATGTCATAATAATCTAGGAAATTCTTTTAAAACTAGATATGATTCAAATTATATCACTTTTAATATTTCTAAAATTATTTATATTAATTTTATATTAATTAAAGAAATAACATGTTGGAGTTTGATAATCATTTAAGGTGATAATATATTTAATAAAAATTGTAAATAAATTTACAACATTAAATAATTTAATTATTATCATAATAGTGATTTATATTTATCTGTAACATACATTTTTTTCTATGTAGACACATAATATATATTTAAAATTAAGAAAGTGACATTTTTTTATTTTCATTAAATATTATATGGGCCATTTTCAGAGGTTATTATCCCTTAAAAAATTAAATTTGGATATTAAGGTGATAAGGGTTAAATTAAATTCATCAAATAATAATTAATATGGAAAATGGTGATTGTAAGAGTTAGTTTTAACCAATATTAACCCGATTTTCCATTTATCGTGGTGATAAATTTTCCATGATTATTATTCACAATGCCTAAAATTTAAAGGAACATATTTACATAATTATAAACTCATAATTATAAATATGGATTCAATTTTATAAAATTCAATTCCTATAATTGTATGAATTTAATTTTTAAATGATTTCAAAAAATACAACAAAAATCACTTTTATAAAAATATTGTTTTAAGCATAAAAATAGATTGATTATTTATAATACATAATAAATAATATTATATAAATATTAAAATATTAAATTTAATATATAATATAAATAAATTTCATTAAAATAATTCCCCAATTGTTATTAATTTAATTTATTAAGATAAAAAAATGTTATGCGTATAAATTATTTTTTTAGAAAAACCACACTTTTATTTTGAAATGATTTCTATTTCCATTTATAATCAATTGATAATGAAAGAATTTCTTTTATACATAAATTTTCTTTAATATAGTCATTACTATTCATATTGATCAATTTAATGACTTGGTTGTAGTGGTATATAATATTATGATTCATTTAGACTCAGGGTTATGTGTACCACATGCTATCAATTTTTTTGAAGAGAAATATTTCTAAAAATATCAAGGCATTACATTATAAACAACTTAAAAAAAATTCAATTGAAATTATGTAACTCTGATAAAAAAGTTAAGGATACTAATACCTCATCACATTTTCATATTTCCACCTAGTTTCCTCAAATTTTTTGTTTTTCTAAAAAACATTACTTCGCAAGTGGTCTTTTTTCATATCAATTTCTCTCTACAATCCATAATCTAAAAAAGTTAATCTATATATGAGAGATATTTTCCAAGTGGTATGAACTCTGAGTTTATTTCATGTGAAGGATAAATAATGTACTTTCTTAGGAGATATACATGGTAAACATCATGAACTTGAGAGATATTAGGTGAAAGTTCCAAATAATAATCTACCATCCCGATACGAAAAAGGATTTTGAAGGGACCAATATTTATAGTGATAAAATTTAATTTGTTTAAAAAACTCAGATTCTAATTCTAATTATATACTCTTAGGAATACCATTTCACCAAAATTGAACTCTATATCCTACTGATGATTTTCAGTATTATTTTATATTGACTTTTTGCAACCCTTATTCTTACTAAATGGATCTAAAATTCTCTACTATTTATTTAGAAATCTTTAGTCCCAATAGATTTATTTCTACAACTTTATCCCAGAAAATTTTAATTATAAACTTCCTAAAATATAGGGATTCATAAGGATCCGTCTGAGTTTTCATGTGAAATCTATTATTGTAATAAAATTCCACAAAAGGAAGGTGTTGATCCCAACCAAATTTGAATCATATAAATTAATATATCAATATAGATTCTAGGGTTTAAATGGTCATTTTAGACTGTCCATCTATTTAAGGATGATATACAGTACTGAAACTCCACTATGCTTCCAAAGCATTCTCAAGGCTTCTCCAAAACATAGAGGTAAACCTTAGATCTTTATAAGATACAATAAAATGTGTTACTCCATGTAGTATCAAAATTTCCTTAATATATATCCCAGATTACGATAAAGATATAAATCTTCACTAATGGTAATAAAGTGTGATGAATTTCTAAGGTGATCGACTACAAATGGTATGATGACGCTTTATCATTTTAGAGAGTTTGATGAGAAACTCCAAGGAGATGTTTTTCTATCTCCATTATTTTATGGGTAATGGTTATAAAATCCCCTTGGATTTTAGTCTTTCAGCCTTAACTTTATGACATACTAGGTAACAAGATATATACTCCTCAATATATCTCTTCACCTTATCCCACCATAAATACTCATTTAGATATCTATACCTCTGTATACATTTAGAATGAATAGAGAATTATGAAATATGTGCCTCATCCAAGATATCATTATTCAAGTCTGGAATTGATTTGAAAAATTCTCAGTTCCCGAACCTTATCATTCTAGCATGCCCATGATTAAACTAGGGAACATTCCTCACCTTATTTTGTAATTCCACATCTTCCTTCAGTTCCTTCTTAATCGTATCATGGATTTATGGTTGAAAATTCATCTAATAAGGATAATATCTTTTACATTTACTCACTATTTCAAGATCTATATTTTGAAAATCGATAAATATTGGGTATCTTTCAATCCTCATCATGGAAAACATTTCATGGTGTTTCTGACTCAATGCATTATCCACCTATTTTTCCTTCACAAGGCAGTAATGTATTAAGAAACCATAATATTTGGTTAAATCAAACCTTATTATATAGAGAATATTCAACTATATCTATTTAAATATATATACCTGAAGCTTTATTATAAGTGTATATATACTAAAACTTTCAAAATATAGATAATTCCTCCATATCCTCAATGAAAAATGTACTGCTGCTAACTTCAAATCAAAAGTTGAGTATTTTTTCTCATGATATTTCAATTTTAATTTCAAATAGAATATAACCATATCATTATTCATGAGTAAGAATCCAAATACTCTCTTTGATGTATCACTATAGATCAGAAACCCTTATCTACTATAGTGTAGTGTAAGCATAGGCATACCAACTGACACTCTATTTAGTTCTTTGAAACTCTCTCCAAATTCATAAATCCGTTAGATCTTAACCCCCTTATGAGTCAATTTGGTGAGTGGATTCAATTGTTGTGGGAAATATCTCAAATTTCATTAGTAGTATCCCAAAAACACAATAAAAATCTGTATTTTGGTTCTTATGGTTGGTCAAGGCCATTGCTCAATAACTTATGTCTTTGAAGGATCTACTTATGTACCCTCATATAATATTATATGATCCAAGAATGAAACTCTATGATTCCAAAATTCACACTTGGTGAAACTAGCATAAAAATTTTCATTCCTCAGGGTGTCCAACATTATTCTAAAATTTTCTTTATAATCTCCATTTCTCATTGAATACACAAGAATATTTTCTACAATTACTACCACAAAATGATCAAGGTATTATATAAATACTTTATTAATTAAATCCATTAATATGGCAAGATAATTTGTAATACCAAATAGAATTAATATAAATTCATAATCTTAATACCTTATACGAATGGCTATCTTGGGTATATCCTCCTTCCTGATAATTTGTTGATGATATCCAGATCAAAGATCAACCTTGTAAAAATAAATATAGCCTCATAATTGATGAAACATATCAATAATATGGGATATATGACACTTATTGTTAATATTAACTTTGGTATGTTCTTGATAATCAATAAAAATATACATTTATCCATCTTTATTATTAACAAAATGAATATATGAACCCCATAAATAAGAAAATGGATGAATTAGTCCACAATCTAGAGTATCATAGAGTTTCTTCTTCAATTCCTATAAACCAATTGAGTCTATTATAAATGGAGTCTTTGAAATAGGTTTAGCACTAAGTATGAGTTCTACTAAATGATCATCTTTATGAAACAATGGAAGGCTAGGAATGTACTAAAGAAACACATCAACATATTCTGGAAAAATAGGAATATTTCCAATGTTGAGTTTTTCCTCAAATATTTATATTAATATTCCTCATGAAAAGAAAGAAAATTACATATAATACAAGTAATTTCCATTTGGTGTTCAGCTTCCACCTCTCAATAATAGATGCCAAAAGGTTGGTTTGAAATATCAAATATAACTTACCTTCCTCAAAAATTGACATGGGATCTATATTGGGAGAGGCAATCCATACCCCAAATTACATAAAATTCAACTAGAGGAAGCACAACAAGATTTACAGGAAGGACATTCCCAAAACCATCTATCAGAGTGGATTTATAAACTTGATATGCATTCATGGAACTATTAGTAGTTTTCACCACCAACTCAATATCTAATCATTGAGGTAATGATACAACACCCTTAGAAAATTATTCAGTTATTAAAGAGTGGGTTGAACTAGAATCAAGTAAAACATTTTCAATTATGAAGTGAATGAATTGTATACCTTTCATAACATCACTAGTAACTTTTATGCCAACTATAGTAATGGAATAAGATTTATCTTCTCCCCTTGGATTATTTTGTGGCAATTTCCCTTGACATTTGGATAATTGGTTGGAGTAGTTCCCCATATAATTATGGTTAAAGAACTATAATTTCATGGATTATCCCTTACCCATGAATTCATGTTCATGATGGATATTTTCTCAGAACATTAAACAAAATCATTTTACTTTTTGGATTTTACAAAGGTTTTCCTTTCACGGGTTTCACATGTTGGAAAATTCTACTTTCTCTTATTTCCTTTGTCCATTTTTTAATTTTATGTCATATTCTTATCTTTATTTCCTTCAAATCCATAAGACTTGGAGAATAACTTCTCTATCATAACAAAACATGATACCATATCATCATATGATGAGAATATTTTGGAGACTGGTTCCATTCAAAGGATTATTTTTAAATAATAAAATAAAAATTCATTCATAATATTTAGATGATATACATAGTCTATAGTATGTTTTTCTAAACATGTAAGTTAGATATATACATATAAAAATTTACCTATTCATTTTAATTTATAATCAAGAATTTTATATCCATATACTCTCATTTTTTCACAAAGAAAATATTAATTTCTATGAAAATTTCATTAAATTCCATCCATTCCATTAACTTCAATTATTTTCCATCTTTATTATTTTGAATCAATGACCTTTATTGATCCACATCCCTTATGAGATGATAAACTTCTATGAAAATATTCTCTATTTCATTACATCCCAAAGAGATAAATATCTTATCAAAGGAACTTATACATTTTTCATCTATAAATGAATCTGATGTCCAATTGAATAAAGGAGGTTGCTTAAGTATAAAGCAGTCTAACATTGTTACACCATGTTTTATATCTGGAGGCTGCTTCATACTTGAAAGCTAATTTTACATAACCTAAGTCAGCTTCACTAATATAGTTATAATTTGTTTAGATCAAACTATATCTCAAGATCTTACTTCATTATCTTTCCAAGGAGGGAAGTCCTTATATGGATTACCTGTATGACATAATTCCCATTCCTATAACAAGGTACCATTTATAAACAAAGGAACACACTATATTAGATCATAATACTATGATACATAATTTATAATTTTTAAACTAGTGAAACACGTAACATAAATTGAAAATTTATAAATAAATATTCCCAAAATTTTGAGATTGGGTTCTTTGTGAATATTCTCAAGGTTCATCATTGGGTTAATTTTCCTAATCTATGTTTTCTCAAATCTATTTCCCAATGTTTCTACTAAAAATTATTTAATTCAAACCATAAAGACCCCAAAACTAGTAGACCAGATCTAATGCTCACATTATTACATTGGTACTAAATACAAGCAATCACAACCCAAAGGACCGAAGAGTTTAGTGGTCCTGCTAAACTAGATACATACTTTGATCGAGAATTACATTTGAATACATAAAATACAAAATATCATTTTATTTGGGACCATATTCATTTCCCATATAATATCCCTACAAATCATTCAGAAAATATTTCCTGGAATCCTAGGGAAAAGAAACATAATAATGGGGTGATGTTAGATGCTCAGTAATGAAATTCATATAATGGAAGCTAAAAAAGGCATGAGAAATATGACATGAACAAATTATTATCAAATGATACCACATAAATAGTCACATGTTCTTGAATCATATCCAACGCTATAAAAAAATTGAAATAATATAATTTGAATGAATAAATGATTCCATAATGATGGAATACGTAATTTATAATAACTGAACTTAATGTTAAGGCCATATGCTAAGACATCTAAAAATATAGTCAGTGCCTCATGTGAAGATTTAACGTCTTGACTTTTAATGGGGTTATAGATCATTTAATTTTTAGTTATAACACTTATATTACTCTAATAAATGTGCCTAAATGGATAAGGAATGATTCTTGAGAATATAGGGCTTGTTCAGATTCCCAAGCTATGGTTTTTAGAGACACCAGTAGAGGTACACGGTAATAACATGGTTAATAGTAATTGTGCATCTCAATTGTGTTTCCCTATAAATAAAAGAAAAATTTGACATACAATATGAGGTGGGCCACATGGACATGTGAAACTGTATATGTATTTTTCATAGGTGAAACATATGTTTAGAACATGTTTTTTTAACCATTCAACTCACTATATGAGGGGTAATGTTTTATGAATAGTGAACACATGTAGTTGGTATATAATTTTTCCAATCATACAACCAAATTGTGAGAAATTATGAAATGGGTGAAATTAAATTTCCCCTACTTCTATTAAACATACCCACTCATTTAATTTTTTCATTCCCACACAAATAAGCTTCCATGTTTTTAAGGGCTCACCTCTACTCTAAGATTGGATTTGAACCCCCTCCATCCATGGAAGTCCAATACAAGTGTTGTTTATCACATTGGATCCATCTTACTAATAAATTATATCATCTTGATTTCTTACTTAATTTAACTTTATGTATTGAATTATAAATCCATGTGAAAAAATATTCCCAATTTATAGGCTATTCATCTATTTCTTCAATTTTCCCCCATCCTAGCCTGAATTAGAGGCGAATACTAGATGAGGAGTAATCTATTACCATAATGTATGTGGCGTAAGACTTTTCCTTAAAATTTTGGATGTTTATATCATGCACCATCATGAAATTCACCAGGTTTTACATATTATGCCCTTAAAATTTAAATTAAATTATAAACTGTTGAAATATTATTATGTTTTCCTTGGACCCTAACTTAGAATGCCATAGGTTGTCTACCTCAACATGTTCCACACCAAAGGGCGTGTCAGTTTAAATTCTTATGAATGTTATTTTTTAAAAAAAAGTTAAAACACTTGTTGTGTTTTGTTGACTTGGAATTTTAAAATGAAATGGTTTAATGGAATTAAGTGAAGTGAAATGATACCTTGTTAGGCCTCATAATTCTAATCATTGTAATTGGAAAAATTTACAAAGTTAGTTTTATTCCTTATGAAAATGAAATGGATAATTGATATAAATGAAAAGTGAAGGGAATTATTATATAACCTAATCTGTATTTAATTATAAAATAAAAATATTGATATAATTATTATTGTAGATATTGTATAGGTTATTAAATCATTCTTTGTTATGATCATATACCTTGAATTATTTTAAAGATGAGGAATGCCTAGATCGATACTCAGACTCCCTATATAGTTTTACATAGATAGAATCATTGGATTCCACTGATTCATTGATGTATATTCTAAGTGAACAACGACACTTGGAATCATTCTTTGTCTTATAGATTCAAATTAAAAAAATTGGAACTAAGGGTTAACCTACATTCCTATAAATTAAATAAATTGAATTCTTGGATTATTATACTTCTACACGACTTGATATTGTGGACCAACATGATTACTACCTTTGGATTATTTCAATTATTTCACTGAGGCTACCTAGGACCATATCCTAGGGCTCGGGTAGTACTTTCCCCTTATAGTGAACAACTAAGGGTACACCCATATGAACTTCCCTAGTTTATGATATTTAATGTCTATGGTAATTATAAAACATACCATGCTATTACTTCTCATGGATTTCTGGGTTTTATACCATGAGTCCTGACCTTATAAACATAAACCTAAAATATAAGTTCTTAGAGACATTCCGGATTTGTATGAAGAAGGAATTATTGGATGAGTGCCCTTTGAGGAACCCATAATTACATGGTTTATTCATTTACTTATTTAATTAGATTATTAACTACACACTGTTCATTGTATATTCAATGATTTTTATTTATAGACATAATTGGTGGTGGCCTACTGAGATTTACTATTAACCAATTTGGGCCACCATTTTGTACCCTAAAAGACCTCATGGATACAAGTAGGTATAAAGGAAAGAACCATGTTTTGGATTCTTTATTATTCGTCAGCATAAGATATTTGTAGCATATGATGGGGTTGGTGATCGAGATGCTCAAGGGATAGTATTATGGTATTTTTTTCCTTCTACTTCACATGTATTGTACTATAATCCAACTACCATGTACGCCATATTTTTTTTTCTAGATCATTATGAAATCATTATTATATATATAAAACTAGGTATTATTTATATTATTTTACTTTTATTTAGGTTTTTTATTCAACTATTTGTAATTCCTTGACTCTAGTTACCTAGAGTTAGTGAATTACTACATAACATTGGCATGATCACAAGAGATGAAGTCTCAAAAGTCAGATTAGTTTAGGAGCCTTCAAAGTACTAGATACATATGTAAGTTTTACATTACGTCATGAAATAAAAAAACAACATTATGTCCCCTTTGATCACACTCATATTCATTGGCCTATCCCTATAGGTTAATCATAATATACTTCTTCACATCATGGAAAAAATAAAACATATAAAGGGGTGAGAAAAGATGATCAGTAAGGATAACAACATAGCATAAACTTTCATAAATAGGCATAAACATTTAAGGCAATGTATAAGACTATAACCCAAGCCTTTTAAACTTAAACATTAGAATAACATGGAAAATATAAATAAAATAATTCCATTTACTTATTCAAATGGATATTCTACTTGTTGAATAACACAAGTAATATCAATAGCTAATTTCATAATGATGGAATGCATAATGCCAGACATCATAACCACAATGTCAAGGACTCATGCCAAGATAACAAATAATATTTCTTCAAGGCCTTATTTCAAGACACTAGTTTGTCTCATGAGATATACCGATGCATCGCGGAGTTATAGAGGGCTCCACCCATCACTTACTATTTCCAATGCATTACTCATACGAAAAGGTTGAAACATAATCTAATCATTCATATTAAAACAAGATAGCCAAATGTCAATATTTTAACTACAGACTATGAATGGTATAAAAATAACACATCCATAGTCAAACATAACTCATTCAATAAAATATAGAATATTTTATAAATCAACCTAAATCAAGAATAATTAAGGATATTGATATAGATGAAAATAATCAGTAAGATTATTTGAGATAAATATCCCCTTTTTCTTGAAAACATTTAAAAGTATCACTATTTATCAAGAAGTTGATTAAAATTGATTTTTGAATCAAAGTGTACCATACCAATTTGAAACTTTTAAAATGAATTTTAATTTTAAATCATTCATGTCCATATAAATAAATCATTAAAACCATTTTCAAAATATGGACATTAATGAGAATGAGTTAGAAGAATAAATATTTAAAATATTTAAAATGATATTTTAGTTAGAGTTCTTAACCAAATGAGAGACGTTTGAATACAAATAATTTAGGTAATAAAAACTTTATAATATCATGAGAATAAAAGGATTCATGATATACTATGTAAAAGTATAGTATATACACCATATAAAAGTTAATTAGTGCATAACAAAAAACAAGTCTTAATAGATTATAAATTGAGATGAAATCCCTTAAAAAGGATGTATTCTTAGGTTAAGGACAAATCAATGACATAATTATGTGTAAAAAATATAAATACACTAAATATGATTGGATATTCAATGTAAATAAATTATAGGACATTCACACAAATTCTTATAGCAACAAAACCAATGACTTGGATGCTTAACTCAATGAATGAAAATTGAGTTATGATTATGCTTATCAAGTTCATATCGATTACTTGAGAATTTATAAATGGAGTGATTATATGTATCAAAAGTATATCCACACAAAGGGGAGTGTAAATTACTATATAAATAAATAAATAGTGATTTCACACATAATCTTGGTGTAAAATAATCAATGAAGTTTTTGTAAAATACAATGATTGGAAATTAAAATTAGAAATTCTCTTACCAATTTGGTAACTTACAAAACATACAACCCTTGAAAGAAATATCATACAATGAAGTTGTAAATACCCATAAATTAAAGTATCTTACACAAGGAATACAATCATTGGTAGTACATACACTACACAAAATAAAATAGTGGAAATATAGCAAGAATCTCATGGGAATAAGAAGTGAGATGAAAACCCCTTACCTTGTAATTTTCATTTGTAGAGGGTAGTTTAACCTATTGTACAATGGTTAAATCATTGTTATTAAATTATAAAATAACCAAATAGATAAATAAGATATCATATATGATCTTATAATATTTCTTTGTTAATGATATTTCAGTAGTAACATTGTTTTGGGTGTAAACTAATTCGTTTTCCTTTATAAGTTTTGTTATATAAGTCATGTTTATTATGAATAAGATGTATTTTATTCATATTCAGAATGATATTAAGTTCTAAAAAACATTATTTTTAATCATAAAATGAAATTTATTCTTGAATGGATATAATGGGGAACAAAATCTCATCATGTTGTGGAGACAGTAAGCTATACGTACGCATGAGCGAAAATATAATTCTATTATTCAGGAAATAATATGTAATTTGATGTTATATTATATATACATAATATTTAAAATTTTATATTTATTATTTTAATCAGTTATACAAATTATTATATGCATCCAAATAATGAAGTGTTGAATACCAAACTACACCACGACGTGGAGACAGTAAGTCATACGTACGCACACATGGTGAATTTATCATTCATATAATGGATAGAATAATGAATATGGATGTACCATATTTATAATAACATCACAATATATATAAGGTACTTGATTTATTATTTTGGTATGGAAACAACAAATAATGAGGAAGTGGAACAAGAAAAGAACTTTTAAAGAGGTGAGGAAATTATTACCTCTTTTTCAGGTGCTTCCATTTTACTTGAACAAAAGTGCTATTTATTTTGTATTTATGATAAAATTAAGGCCTATAAGATAAATTTAGAGTATTTTTTAGGATATTTGAGTATGTTTTGGTTGAGGAAAATGGATTTGGAGGTGTGATTTTGAGAGAAGTGGAAGTACCCTTTTTTAAGAGAGGTGAGGGTCACTTTTGGAAAAGGATGAAATATTATTTTATTATAAAATAATTTATAGTTTATAATGGCTCCAAATATATTTATTTAGAGGCTAAGGTAGGGATGGGTCTAAATACTCTCAACCAATAGGTTTCAGACATGTTTAGGTTACCATATTAACCTTATCTTTTAGATTTAACTATTAGTTAAACAATTTAACTTTTACCTTGTCTTCTTGTATTATTATAATAGATGGTTAATAAACATAATATAAAAATCCAAGAAAACCCCAAGTGGTTAATTATTAATAATATATCATTATATATGTCATTTTGAAGAAACTTATATTTCTTGGAATATTATATCATTTAATAATATTGTATATGTTTTAAACACTCATTTATGTCAATTTCGACACTATTTGGTAATTTGTTATTGTGAAAGTCATAAAAACCTTATCACTTCAAAATTTTTTCTAATCAACCCTAACATGTCATATTAATCTAAATAATTAGTTTAATTCATCAAAAGTCTCAATTAAAATTTATTTGTATGTTTATAGTATCAATTATTTTAATATTTCATTAATAAGATAGTTACTGCATCATCACTGTGTCCTAAATAAATTTAATTATTTAATGTATAAAAATATGAATAAAATAAAATTATTTTGGATATATGTTTATCTTTATAATTAATATTTATAGTAGAATTTATCTTATGTATATACCTATATTAAAAATGGTTTAGTTTTTAAACTTTTAATTTAACACTTTTAAGTCTTCTTTAAATAAAATAATAATAAATGTCCTAATATAATTCATGTGGACCAAAAGGATCATATTTTATTAATAAGGTTTATTTTTGTCAAAAAAACTTATCCAGCAGAATTATAACATGTGTTAGGGTAATTATAATAACATTTTTACCTTCAATTACCCTATTTACTTTTAATAGTGGTAAATAAAATTCAAAAGTTACTATTCATCAAGAATTATTTTCATCTTATTAAACAAAAGTTTACTTATTGATGTCAAATGTGTCTCTCAAATTTTTGAAATACAATTAACATAAGCTGTAAAATTACATTTTATGAAAATGTGAAAATGTGCATAGAAGGTGGGTAAAAGACATTAAAAAGTAAAATAAAATTTTATATATCTAATCTTATTATAAAATGGCTCTAATAAATTACATTGGATTAATATAGGTATTTTTTTATCTATTTTGAATTTAAAATAAATTTAAATAAAAATAATAATTATTTTAATGAAAGTCGGTTTTAAACAATAACGCAGTGTTTTTCACTATTCATCAAAAATTGAATGTTTTCAGAAAAATACCTAAATTTCACCCTAAGATAATTATTATATTCTAAAGCCAAAAATGTAGTCTATTTTACCAAATTCAAAACATATAAGTTTCATTAATTAATTTAAAATTAATTTCCATTGTCAAAACAAAAAAGTGGGTTTTTAAAAAGAAAAAACCATCAAATGATTGACATGTGTTTATGTCCTATTTAAATGTGAAATTAATTATAATGGCCTCCATTATATTGAATGATAAAAATATATTCTAATTATAATTTAAAACCACTCAAATTAATAATTTAATGGTAAAAATTATTTCGATTAAAAAAGTTGTTTTCAATTGAAATTTAGTATTTTTCACTATTCAACAAAATATGAATGTTATCAGAAAAATACCAAAAATTTAACCAAACTAAATTCTTAGGTCCTACTACTAAAAAGTTTATTTTTTCAAATTGAATATATAAAAGTTTCAAATATTGTATTTAAAACAAGGTTTTCCATTAAAAGGAAGTAATATTGCATTTTTTGAAAGACACTTCTTTTATCTGAAAAATTGAATTTTTCCATATATTACGTCTATGAAACAAAATAGATGATTTTTAAAATTATATAGGTCATATATAAAATTAAAAATATTGTTTAATACTATTCATAACCTCTTTTTAAATGGCCAGTTTGATAGGTCGTGATGAGCTTGAACTCGGTGTTGCGTGTAGCGCAAGATATTGAATTACTTTAATGAGATAACATACTATTAAATCCTGAGGTGTTACATTATCCCCTCCATCAATAAATTTCATTTTTTCAGTTATAAATTTCTCTTAAAAAATAAAAGGTTGAAAAGAGAAAATACCTTTGTGGATAACCAACATCAGAAATAGGGTTACTAAAAATTAGTCTTAATAAGAGGGAAAGGGAAATGAAAAGGTCACCACCAAATTAGTGTTTTGAATAGGAGAACATTAGTAGAAATTATAGAGACATAATTGTAGAAAAAACTTAAATATTTATAGGGAGTGATTGAGGTCATCAATCACAAACAAGTATAAAATCGAGGGCTTCAAAGCTGTCGACTTATGACGATTTAAAATATCACCAGTTCAAAAAAACATAAGTTATTCGGATAACACATTTTTGGTTTTAAGATTCCTTAACTAAAGTTTAAGAATTAATTTCTTCATAGAATAAGTGAAAAAAATATACTTGACAAATATAGTTTCATCCTTCAACTAATTTCTACCATAAACTCATCTTTTCTCCAAATGGTGAGTATTCAAGATGACTCGGTCACACTTGAAGTGCTAGAATCATCTTATAGAGAATCACATAATCCAAAAAATATGAACTATATGTTTCCATTGTATTTTGACATTAACCAAAACCAATATGGTTAGTACATGATTAGATGGTACCCAAAAAGGATAATCCTTTATAGAAATAAATACTACTCTTAATATCCAAAATTAAACAAAAAATATCCAAAGTTCAACAATGACCATTCAAAAAACAATTGTCCGTATTATTATTCAAAATAATCCAAACTATGTTTAAAACCCAAAATTCATAAGGATTTGATCACACAGTTTTCTATGTTAAATATTAACATTTATCTCCAAATAACATCCACAACTCTTAAAATCACATACTTAAAAGTAATTATCCTAATCACATTTTCTCTATAATAGGTTAATCATTTCTATAAATAACCCAATTCACTATAAGTCCCCAACAAAGAATAAATCATAAGTTACCAAAATCAAAATATTCTTGATGCATAATATTATTTTACTAAAAATAATTAGTCATACTAACTAGGGACTTCACATAGTCCAGTGGTAGGAGATAAATCCAAATTTCACTTTTGTTGTGGGTTCGATTCCCACAGCTTTGTCCGAAGTGATGAGTTATCACATGGTCTATGTGTTTCAATTTTTCAAAAACTATATAATTCTGTAACATTTCCAAAAAATTAGATAAATTCCTCAAAATTAACCGTAACATATTTTAACCACAAATGTTATCTCATTCCTTGAATTTTCTTCCCAAAAAGCAATAACCTATAATTGAATCAAATTCAAGGATCATATAAATATATATTTTTCTTTATATATCCACAAAAGAAAAGATAATCCTTCCTCAAATATCATTTTCACATAACAAAATTTAGGGTTACACATACAAGAGAAAAGTCTTCCAAATTAATCCCATCAACAAAGAGCATTAATACTTTTAAACATTTCTCTATCCATTTATTTCCACATAGGCTCTTCCTTGACCTAGGGTTTATCCTACAGAATAGGGATTTGACTCAGGTAAAGCCTAGGTTCTCTAAATTTAAATAAAATGACTATATATGGATTCATAGGATCATTTTTATTTTCATTCATAGTACTCTTCATTTTTCCTCGAAAGTTCTTTACTTTATGTCCTTATTTTCCACACATAAAGCATTTATTTGTTCCATTAAGACACTTTCCTGAGTGTCTCCTTCCAAATTTCAAACAAGATGGAAATTGAGCTTTCTTTTATCCACAGTCTCCACTACTGGAGCTCTTATTATTCTCCACCTTTCTCTTCTTTGTTGATTTTGGGAGTTAGTTAATGTATATATTGTTGATCATATTCTTGGAAACCTGCTTCGGCATGAACACGATATTTTTTACGCCTATGAAAATTCCATTTAGTTGCTCATTTCCACCATTGTTCCCACCTTGTACATCATGTTCAATTTTACAATTACATTCTTGGAATCCAGCCATTAACTAAAACACGAAATCAAACTGTTAGTAACAATAGTCATAAAAGCATTTAGAGAATATTATGAAACTTTATTTTCAATATAAAACAACATAATATTATCCATGGTTATTTGTTCTCAACTTATATTTAAATCCTTCATAACAGTTTTTCAAGAAAATGTGAATTATCCTAAACATATCCCATGGTAGTGTCCCAACCAAGAGTGAAGCAAGACCCGTTTTCATGCACCAATTCCCATTTGAGTCTAGCTCAAAGTGGTGTTTTTGTGTTTTACCCCTAGGTACATCGGTGCTAGAGCTGCCTCTACCTTCTCGTATCCAGAAAAGGATTTATTTCATAGAAAAACCACAAAATATTTACATTACCAAGATTTCTGGATGTTCTTACATACAAATCTTCTAAGTCTATATTAGGGTGGTGTTTTCTAATCAGAGTTTTTCTAAATCTAGATTCCAAGGATTAGCTAAAATTCCTTTGATACTAACTGTAACACCCCAACCCTAGTTGCCTAGAGTCGGTGCATTATTATATAACAATGTCATGATCACAAGATATTATATCTCAAAATATTGATTAGTTTAGTATCCTTGAATGTACTAGATACATTTGCAAGTTTTACATTACATCATGAAATATAAAAACAACAACATTGTGTCCCCTTTGATCACACTCATATACTTTGGCCTATCCCTGGAGGTTAATCATAATATAATTATTCACATCCTAGGAAAAATAAAACATATAAAGGGGTGAACTCATATGCTCAGTAAGGATAACAATATAGAGGAAACTTTCATAAATAAGTGTAAACATTTAAGGCAATGTATAAGTCTAAAACATATGCCTTTTAAACAGAAACTTCATCCTAACATTACAAATATAAATCAAATAATTCTATTTACTTATTCACATGAATATTCTAATAGTTGAATAATCACATGTAATATCAATATCCAATTTCATAATGATGAAATGCATAATTCCGGATAGCATAACCACATAGTTAAGGCATCGTGCCAAGACTACAAATAAGATTTTGTCAAGGCCTTGTACCAATACACTAGTTTGTCCCATGAGACAAACTAATTCATCTAGGTGATATATCGGGCTCCAAACATCACATAATATGTCCAATTAATTCCTCATATGGAGAGGTTGAAACATAATCTAATCATTCATATTAAAACTAGCATATGAAATGTCAACAATTTAACCACAAACCATGAATGGAATAAAAATAGAACATCCACAGTCAAACATAAATCATTCAATAAAATATGTAATATTGTATAAATCAACCTCAATCAAGAATAATTAAGGATATTGACATATATGAAAATAATCAGTAATAAAATTTGAGTGAAATATACCCTTTTTCTTGAAAACATTTTAATGTCTCACTGTTTATCAAGAAGTCATTTAATATATGTTTTTGAATCAATGTGTCCTATAACACATTTAAAATTTTAAAAGGAATTTAAATTTAAAAACATACATGTCCATATAAATAAATCATTAATTTTTTTAAAACATGGACAATAATGGTGAAGATTTAGAAGAATAAATCTTTAAAACATTTAAAATGATATTTTAGTTTGAGTTCCTAACCAAATGATAGATGTTTGAATATAAATAATTGAGGTAATAATGAAATTATAATATCATGAGAATAAAAGGATTCATGATATACTATGTCAATGTATAGTATATAAACCATATAAAAGTGAATTGGTGCATAACAACAATGAAGTCTCAATGGAATGTAAATTGAGATGAAATCGCTTATATAAAGGTTGTATCCTTAGGTTAATGATAAATCAATGAAATAATTATGTGTGAAAAATATAAATACATTAAATATGGTTGAATTTTCAGTGTAAATAAATCATAGGACATTCACACATATTCTTGTAACAACAACAGCAATGACTGGGATGTTTAACTCAATAAATATAAATTTAGTCAAGATTACTTTTATCAAGTTCATATCGATGACTTGAGAATTTATAAATGGAGTTATTATTTATATCAAAATAATATCCACCCAATGGAGAGTGGAAATTACTACATAAATAAATATTTATTTCACACATAATCTTGTAGTAAAAAAATCAATGAAGTTTGCATAAAATCCAATGTGTGGAAATTGAAATTAGAAATTCTCTTACTAATTTGGTAAATTACAGAACACAAAACCCATGAATTTTTTTTCATAAAATTAAGTTTTAAATACCCATAAATTAAAGTATATTACATAAGTAATACAATAATGGGTAGTACATACACCACAGAAAAGGAAATAGTGGCAATATAGCATGAATCTCACGGGAATAAAAAGTGAAATGAAAACACCTTAACTTGTACTTTTACATTGTATAGGGTAGGTTAACCTACTATATAATGGTTAAATCATTGTTATTAAATTAAAAAAGAACCAAAAACATAATGTTATATCATATATGACATTCTAATATTGCTTTGTTAATGATATTTTAATAGTATCATTGTTTTGGGTGTTAACTAATTCGTTTTACTTTATTAGTTTTGTTACATAAGTCATGTTTATTTTGAATAGGATGTATTTGATTTATTTAAATAATGATATTAAATTCTTAAAGACATTATTTTGAATCATCAAATGAAAATTATTCTTGAATGGATAAGATGGGGAATGAAATCTCATCGCGTCGTGGAGATGGAAAGTTGTACATACATACCAGCGACAATATCATTCTATTTGTGGTGAAATCATATGTGATGGGATGGTATATTATATATAAATAATATTTAACATGTTATATTTATTATTTACACTAGTTATAATCATTATTATAACCATCCAAATAATGAAGTGTTGAATAACAAACTACACCATGACGTGGAGATGGTAAGCTGTACGTACACACGTATGGTGACTTTGTCATTCATAGGATGGATAGAATAATGAATATGACTGTAACATATTTATAATAACATCATAGTATATATAAGGTATTGTATTTATTATTTTGGTATGGAAAAAACAAATAAAGGGGAAGTGGAAGAAGAAAAGAACTTTTAAAGAGGTGAGGAAATTATTACCTCTTCTTCGAGTGCTTCCTTTTGATTTGAACAAAAGGTATCCATAGGTTGGATTTCTGATCAATGTAAGGAATATGGGTTGAAGTGAGAGTAGTTTAGAGGATATTTGAGTAGGGTTTGTTGGATAAAAATGGATTTTGAGGTTTTATTTTGAGAGAAGTGGAAGTACCCCTTTATAAGGGAGGTGAGGGTCACTTTAGGAAAATAATGAAATATTATTTTATTATAAAACAATTTTAGGTTTATAATGGCTCAAAATGAATTTATTTCTAGGATAAGGTAGGGATGAGTCTAAATACTCTCAAAAAATAGGTTTTATAAAAGTTTAGGTCACCATATTAACCTTATTTTTTAGATTTAACTCTTAGTTAAATAGTTTAACTTTTACTATGTTTTCTTGTATTATTATAATAAATGGTTAATAAACATACTATAAAAATCCAAGAGAACCCCAAGTGGTTCATTATTGATATATAATATTATCTAAGTCCTTTTTCCTAACATTATATTTTTAGGAATATATTATCATTTAATAATATAAAATCTGTTTTAAAAACTCATTTTTGTTAATTTTGACACCATTTGGTAGTTTATTTTTGTGAAAGTCATAACAACTTTATCAATTCAAATATAATATATATAATCAACCATAACATGTAATATTAACAGAAAAATTAGTTTAATGCATCAAAAGTATAAATTTAAATTTATTTGGATGTTTATAATATCAATTATTTTAATCTTTCATTAATAAAGTAATTACTGCATCATCCGTGTGTCATAAAAAATTTAATTATTTAATGTATAAAAATTATTAATAAAATACCATTATGTACAATACCTTTTTATATTTATAATTAATATTTATATTCGAATGTATATTATGTATAAACCTATATTAAAAATGGTTTAGTTTTTAAACATTGAATTTAACACTTTTAACTCTTCTTTAAATAAAATAATAATAAATGTCCTAATCTAATCCAAGCAGACCAATAGGATCATATTTTATTCCTATGGTTTTTTATGGTCGAAAAAAAGTTATCCAATAGAATTAGTCATATGTTTGGGTAATTATAATATCATTTTCACATTTAATTACCCAATTTACTTTTAATCGTGGTAAATAAAATTCAAAAGTTACTATTCACCAACAATTATTTTCATATTATTGAACCAAATTTTACATAATTATGTCAACCATGTCTCTCATTTTTTTAAATTTAATTCATAGAAGCGGTAAAATTATGTTTTATGAAAATTTGTAAATGTGCCTAGAAAGTGGGTAAAAGACATTGAAAAGTTCAATAAAATTTTATATATCTAATCTTATTATAAAATAACTCCAATAAATTAAATTGTACTAATATATGTATTATTTATCTATTTTTACATTAAAATAAATTTAAATAAAAATAATAATTATTTAAATAAAAGTTGGTTTAAAATAATAAGACAATGTTTTTCACTATTCATCAAAAATAGAAAATTTTCAAAAAAATATCTAAAATTCACCCCAATATAATTTAGATATTTAGAATCCAAAAATTAATTCTATTTTACAAAATTTAAAACATACAAGTTGAATTAATTAATTTAAAATAAATTCCCACTTTCCAAAGAAAAAAGTGGGGTTTAAAAAAGAAAAAAACCATCAAAAGATTGACATGTGTTTATGTACAATTTAAATGTGAAATTACTTATAATGACTTAAATTATATTAAATGATAAAAATATAATCTAATTATAACTTAAAACCACTCAAATAAATAATTTAACAGTAAAATTTATTTTGATTAAAAAAGTTGTTTTCAATTAAAATTCAGTATTTTTCACTATTTATCAAAATGTGAAATTTATTAGAAAAATACCAAAAATTTATCCAAAATAAAATTTTATGTCCTAATTCTGAATAATAAGTATATTTTTTCAAATTTAATAATACAAGTGTCAAATATTGGATTAAAAAATTTTTTTCCATTAAAAGGCGATAAAATTGTATTTATTGAAAGACACTTCTTTTATCTCAAAAATTGAATTTGTCTGTATGTTATGTATAAGAAATACATAAGATAAATTTTAAAATTATATAGGATATATATAAAATTAAAAATGCGATCAATACTTTTCATAACCTCTTTTTAAATGGCTTGTTTGATAGGTCGTTATGCGCTTGAACATGATGTTGCGTGTAGTGCAAGATATTGAATTACTTTAAAGAGATAACATACTATGAAATACTTGGGTGTTAAACTATTTATTTTATTACTAATTTGGATTATTAATTTCTATATTACTGCTTTGTTATCTACTCTTATAAGGAGGGGGTAGTATCATCACTGTTTCATCATACACCCTCCCTGGTAGTTGGAAGCCTCTAGTGTATGGGGGGAGGATGCTTGAGGCCATGTGGACAACCAGATTTATTATTTATGAGTGAACTAGGTTCACGGCATTACAAGTGGTATCAAAAGTTATTTTCCTTTTTGTATTACTATCTTGGGTTTTTATATAAGAGACTAGGAATGTGTTAGAAGTTTTTAATGAGCCTCTGCCTAGGAGTTTCTAACCCATGTATAGGGAAAAGAAAAATTACCTTGGATATGACTTGTTATTATAGATTAGTCCTATTATAATTGTATTGATTTCACCATTGGGTGATGAACATTAGTTGCGATGTTGATTATCATTGTGAGTTATCTTATACCCTTGGCATGATAAGGCAAAGAGGTTTCATTTCATGCATCATTGTAGGCACATAAGGCTACATGTCATGCACATTACATGCCATGCTTATTTTCTTACAAGTATTGCCTCCTTCTTTTTTATAGTTTCTTGATTTTTTTATTTTAATTAGAATATTGTTTCATATAGGAAAAATAAAAATAATTGTTTATTAAAGTTTCTTTCTAAACTAAAATGGGTTTTTACCATATATCTTGAGAGTGGAACCATAATTTTCCAATTATGACATGATTAAGTTATGTAACCATGGTTAAAAATACTAAAACACGAGTTGATTTTGATTACATGAATTCAAATTGTTCTTTATAAAGAATTTAATTAGATAAATTGGGAATGAGGATTCATCTAATCAAGTATCCTTTTATGGGTTTTACATCCTGAGACCAGATGTACTAGGTCTGGTTGTAGTTACATGATGTGCCAATTATAACATATAGATTTCGAAATATATAACTTGGGAATGGTAACACATCTAACAAAATAATGATATACACACATATATAAAACAACTAAATTTTAATTTTTAAATAAAAATGGTTGCCGTTAAATGGGGATTCCAATTTCAACATAAAGGGTGTTTTATTATATAAATTATAATTTAAATTCCATATACCAATACAAATCATATGAAATAGAGAAAATTACTTTGACCTGATCATAGTAGTGGGAAGTTATGAGTATCTCTTGTAGTCCATTATGATCTTCTACATCACATAGACCTAGCTTTAGGAGTATGAAGTGGGGAATGAATTTTTTTGTAGGAATGATTTTACTTATCCCATTATTAAAATTGTGGTATATTTTGTTATAAAATATTTTCTAAATGAACATGTTTATAATTTTAGAGACATTCCACCATTTTTTCCTTATGTCATTCCAAGAGGGTGGTGATGACCATGCTCCAAAGGTTGTGGGTATTTAGAAACCAATATTCTCTCATTTAGTGCTACCTTCTACACCTCATGATATTCCTAACATGGAAACCAATTATTATATTAAAGAGTATTTCTAATGATAAGTGAATTCTATGTTGGGAGACCAACAACTAGTCTCTTTTATGGAATAGTTGATTAGGGAGTTCCAACAATAGTATTCTCTTATATTTTTTAGGGAAGCTGGTCCTTAGGATGATGATTCATGGATTAAGGACATGTTGTCTATATTTGATCATGTTGATAATCCTTATGAAAGTATGGCCAATGTTATAAAATTTATACTTCTAGGATCAACCAATAGATTATGGGATGGTTTGACAAAGGAAGACTAGCATCAGGTTATGGTATGGAGATATTTCTAGACATATTTTTTGACTAATTTTTCATGATTTGTTTAGAAATAACTAAGAGATATATTTCATGCACCTCGAGCATCAAAATTTATCTATTTTGGAATAATCTTCTCGTTTAAAAGAGATGCAACATTTTATTCTTGATCTTTTTGGTGTTGAGATATCTAGATCTTAGAGATTTTAATATGGGATCGTGTTTGTCATCCATTCATAGGTAAATTTTTTCAATTGATTACCATTTTTGAGACATTGAACTTGTCCCTTATCACTAAAAAAAATTTAAGGGAAGATAAAGTCATGGTCTAGATAGGTTTAGCCTCTAGACTAGGTAATACTTCAACCAATGTCAAGAAGTACCATTTTTTTGTTTATTGAATAAGAGGGGGTTTTCAGAGATTGTACCTAGGCAGCCAATTGATCTGTCACTAAATGGTAGGTCAAGACACATGAAACCCCAATATATTAATGGAATTTTTGAGTGTTTCACTTGTGAAAAAATAGGGTTTCTTCATTGGGTTTTTAGGACTTATCCTTCATATACCGTGAGAGAGGATATACACAGACACTAGGTCCTAGAGTAAGATCTATAGCTCTGTATTATGGAGGGAGCTAGACTACCACTGGACGTAGAATCTAAGGAGTTGTGAAATTTAATGGAAGTTATATTTTAGATACATAGAACCGATAGAGAAACCTACTCTGGGTATTCAGTTTGTATGTCAGGGTCACAAATTTGGCCATATTTATATAGCAAAACCTACCCTCAAGGTGCATAGTGTATGCCCTTATTCAGTTTGAGGTACAATTTTAGCAGCATTTACATTAATATTTTCTTTATTAAATATAGTAACTTCAGATTATTTCATATTTTTATACATTATGGAAATCCTTAACCTTGTTATCAAAATAATTTTAAGGAGTGATGACTATTGGTACTCAGCTCAGAGTTAGATTAGATGGTGTATGACAATGTAATGAGTTTCCCCTTGAGATTGGATAATATAATTTCTTAAAACCACTTCATCCATGAGAAGATTACCTTTGATGTCCTTATTTGGATTGAATGGTTGTCTCCTTTCCTTCCTTATATTGATTTCTATCAATGGACAGTTTCGTTCACATCACTCGAAGGTGGTAATTATACTAACAAGTGAGAATGGGATGTCTAGACGATCCAAGCCAGAACCAAGCATTGTAAACTAGGTTGAGTAGTAGGCCATATTTCTAGTCTATATATAAAAAATTAATGAATGAAATGTATATATTTTTTTTTATTTAATGGATCATTTCATGGATGTCTTTAATGAAAACTTTTTAGGGCTACCTCATGAGAGAGAGGTAGAGTTTACCATTGAGCTAGTTCCAAGATCATAATTATTATCAATTTATTCTTATAGGATAACTACTACTCTATTGCATGTTCTCAAGAGGTAGTTTGTGGATTTGTAAGCTAAGGGGTGTATACAACCCAATACCTAAACTTGGGGTTCACTCATCATTTCCACAAATAAGTTGGATGTATCCCATAGGATTTTTGTGGATTATTATAAATTGAATCAATAAATAGTTAAGAATCAGTATCTATTACCTCATATTGATGACCTATTTGAGTAGATATGTAGATCTTTGGTGTTTTTAAAGATATAATTATGTTCGGGCTATCATAAGGTATGATTTAGGCCTTAAAATACCACCACATAACTCATTATATAGAATATAAGGATTTTAAAATTAATTGGTAATGTTGTTTGGTCTCATGAACATGCTAGTAGTTTTCATGGACCTAATGAATTGGATTTTACACCCATACTGAGATTCGTTCGTGGTGGTTTTGATGAAGAAATATTGGTGTATTCTCAGACTTGAGCCTATATTTACAAACACCTTGATATTGTACTCAGTACATTTGGAGAACATAGGTTTTATATAAATATTACAAAATGTTAGTTCTTAATCAATAAAGTATACTTTCAAGGTCACATTATATCATTATCGGGAGTATCTATAGAAATAATGATGGAGAGAGCTGTGGTTTCATTGGAGAATCCCAAGAACATTTTTGATATACAAAGTTTCTTGGTGAAATATGGGTATTATAAATGTTTTATACTATCTTTATCACACTTTGTAGCACCAATTATGAGTTTTAAAGATAAGTTAATTAAATTAATATTGTCTAAAGCATATGAGGATTCTTTTCAGAAGCTTAATAGAAAATTGAATTCAACACTAATACAAATTCTACTAGATCCAAGAAGAGGCTATAAAATTTATTGTGATGATTTAGGAATCATGTTGGGAGTAGTTATATTGTAGGGATATTGAGTCATGGTATACATTCCTCGAAAGTTGATACCCCACAAGTATAATTAACCATCACACAATCTGGATCTAGTAGTTTTGGTTCATGGATTACATTTTCGGAGGAACTATTTTTTGTGAGAGTGATTAGTTGTGTACAATGATAAAAAAAGCCTCAAATATTTTTTTAATCAGCATGAATTGAATCTTAGATAGTGAATATGGATTGAATACCTATAATATTTTGACGTAGAGATTACTTATATACCTGGAAAGGGTAATGTAGTGGTTTCTACTCTATGAAAGAAGACTTAGAGACAAGTGGTTCTGGAGGCCAATAGCAAGGGGTAGTTGATAGCCCTATTTTATGAGATCCACTTATAATTACATAAAAATTATTGGTAACCTATACTCATCTCATTACTAGTAGCCCCTTTAGTTTTTAAAAGATAAAAGAAGAGAGAACCTTGTGATCCTAAGGGATTAGTCCTAAGGGAGAATATCTCATTTGAGGATATTCCTCGTAGTTGGGATATTGATAGGGGAGATATATTTCACATTAATAGATGTGTATGGTAACCTAATGACATATTATAAGAGTTTATGTGAAATTATCATTCCTCTACATGGATATTACACCCTAGTATTACCAATATTTAATGTGACGTACACCGCCAGTATTGGTAGCTAAGGATGAAAATGCAGATAGTTGGTTTCGTTACTCAGTGTTCCGCCTATGAGTACTTGAAGGGAAAACACAGGTGACTAGTAGGAAGTTTAAAACTATTACCCATTACATAGGGGAAATGGTATAATTCCTCCCTATATTTTTTGATTATCTTACCGATATCCTTTCAAGGCATTGACACATAATGTGTGATCACTGATATACTAGAAAATGTTTCCCACTTCCTACCTATATGAGATAACTTTTTAGTGGATGAGATAAAGAGGATATATATCAGGGAGATCATATACCTTCATGGAGTTCCATGTACCATCTTATCATGTAGGGATGATCAATTTACATTATGGTTCTATCAGGGATTTCAAATTATTATAGGTTCACAGGTACTTCTGAGTACATCCAATATCATATGGAATGACAGATTGTCTAAGAGTTTGATATGTGTGTTAGAGGACATTATTTGATCATGAATCCACTATTTTGGTGGTTTTTTGGACAAAAAAATCATATAAATGAATATTTTTATAATAATATCTTATTATAAACTACCCAGATGTCTCATTTTTAGGACATGTATGGTAGGCCATGACTTTGAACCATGTGTTGGTTAGAGGTAGGTGAGGTAGCTCTATTAGTTCATTACCTCATTCAGAAGATTAGTTATAACCACTACTACAAAATAGGCCTTTAACACTGCGAGAGTTTTCTTTTTCAGTGCTAGAGTTATCTTTGTCAATGCTAGAAAAGCACTGACTATGTGACAGATGTTAAATTCCCATGAAATTTATCTGCACTGATAAATGAGTTATTTATTAGTACTAATAAAGTGTGGATAAATAGGAATTTTATCAATGCATTGAAAACCACTGCTAAAGGACCCATTTATCAGAAATTTTATTTAGAGCTACTAGAGGAGCCCTTTATCTATTCTTTTTTAGAACTGATAAAAGTGTCCTTTAAAAATGATTTTAAAAGCACTAATAAATGTCTTATTTATCAACATTTCTAAAAGATTTAATAAAGGGACATACTACATTGTACTGTTACAAAACATTACAACACCATAAACACTCCAGATATCAACAAAAACAAGTCTCGATATAGAATTTAAATTAAATTAAATTTACAACACAAATATCCGAAAAAATCACAATATTATAAACATTTAAAGCATTTTTTATACAATTATATACATAAAAATTAATATATACATTAAAAAACAATCATAACTATCAATGCTACCATGATTTCCATTGACTTTATCTATTGAACTACCATCATTGTATGAGTAGTTTTGAAAAAACCACCTCAACATGAAAAAAATAATCCACCTATATAATAAAACAATTATTATGAGTAATAATAAAAAAATTAAACATAAACATGAAATAACACATTAATTCTATGGACAATGATTTTAATGTGAAAATACTAATATTACGTATGTAAATGAGTAGTAGAGGTAACTTGAAGGAAATGGATAAATGTCAAGACTACATAAGTGATTTTTTTTGTGGGAGAAGAATTCTATGGATGTTTTTGTGCAGAAAGAGATGAAATATGGGTAGAGAAACCCAACTCGAACAAAATAATACACCAATATAAGAAAAGAATTATTATGCGAGTAATAATAAAAATAAATAAATTAAACATACATATGAAATAATAAATTAATTCTATGGATAATGATTTAACTAGAAAACAATAAAACTATCTCTATCATTGAGTATAGGCAGTGTCGTTTCTCTTCCTATGAAGGATATGGAAAAAACATGAAGGAAAGTGATAAATACAACACTATTGTGGTGAAAACGTTTTGGGGGAGAAGAAGTCTAGGGATGTTTTGGTGTAGAAAGGGATGGAAGATGGACATAACCCACAAAATCAAACAAAAGAACCCACCGGTATAAGAAAATGTTGGGCAAAAATCCCTCAAGACATCATTGAAGAATTTTTGAGGTGATTGTGTTTGTTGAAAAAGTGGACAACTGTGTTGTGATTGTTGACAAAGAAAACCATGACATAAAAATTTGTTGAAAAATGGGATTTCATGGTGTAATGTCAAGTTTACGAGCTGTGGTCGACGATCCATGTTTGATTCAAGAACGTCGATAAAGGAATGAATGATCTGGAGGCGGCATAAAAAGAACAGATACAAGGTGGCGCCGTTTTCCAGTGTTTGCCATGTTTTTGGGCCTAAAAATTGACAAATGAGGAAAAGTGGTATTTGGAGAACGGAATTGTGCACCGTGTACATGAAGGCTTAGAAACTTTCCCACCATATGTTTTTCATGATCAGATCATCAAAATATGGCAAAGGGATAAGTGTCGCACAAGTATTGGTGGTGTCACGCAGATGAATGGAGCGCCGTGAAGAGACTTGCACGCCGATGCTTTGGAAGCTTGAGAACTCACACGTCTATGGTATTTCAAGATCAGAAGATAAAAAAATGGCAAAAGAAAGAGGTTCACGCATGTTTGGAAGTGGTTCGTGCAAGTGACTTGCAGGGGAAGAGACTTGTGCACCGAGACTTGCGCGCCGAGGGTTGAATTGGGCGCCGTCGCGCAGGGTGGCCAAATTGCCTATAAATACTGGACCACCCCTCCTCATTCTTCACCAAAGTTCAACACTTTGAAGATTCAGAGCTCCTGTTGCGCAGGTGTGGTGGTTGCATAGGTGGTGGTGTGTCGCGCAAGTGGGATTTGCGTGCCAGTATTGGAAGTTGCGCGCCAAGTGTTAGTTGTGCACCTAAGGTGGTTTAGGCGAGGAAGGAAGTGATTTGAACAGGTTTGGAGTTGCAGATGCTTGAGTCATGAAAGTAGTTGAGGAAGACTTGCGCGCCAATTGTTACTTGCACACCGATGCTTGCACACTGAGATTGACTTGTACACCAAGTAAGGTTTATTTCCAGTAGTGATTTTTAGGCTGTGTGGAAGCTGGAAGTTTGCCCGATACATTCGGTAGAAAGAGATATTCATCTACGAGTGAAAGTTGTACTTCAACAGAGCATCTACATACAGAGGAAGATGCATTCCTTCATGAAAATGAAGATACCTATAGGTCTATAAACTGTGAGTGGATCCTTTCCAGATCAGTGAGCGAAGGAAGAGGAAGAAGGTGACCCTCTCCACTAGTAGTGAGCGAGAGAGAGAGAAACAGGGAGTGACCCTTGGGAAATCAGTGAGATGACCCTAAATATTGTAAAGGTAGTGAGCCTGGGACAGAGTGACTGTACCTGAACCTTGTATCCACAACTAGTGAAGTTTAGTGGAATTTGGTACGACCGACAACTTGTCGGAGTATGCTCCTTGGACATAGCCCAGTGAGGGTGAACCAAGTAAAAATATTTGTGTCCTATGAATGCTTTACTTTCTATTTACATTGTGGAACATGAAAGAGAGAGAAGAGTGTTTTTCTTAACAGCGAAACAAGATCAGAACGAGCGTTAATTTTAAAATTAGTCATACCCTGATTCACCCCCCTCTCAGGGTATTCAGCCTTCTGGACCTAACAGAAAAAAATTAGTATCAGAGGAAATACTAAATAAATAAATAAATTAAACATAAATATAAAACAACACATTAATTCTATAGAAACTAATTTTACTGTGCGAACATCAAGATTACCTCTGTGATTGAGAAGTGGTTGGGTTTTTGTTCTTCCTGTAATGAATGTGCAAATAACTTGTAGGAAAGTGATAAATAAAAAACTATAAGGGTGAAATGGTTTTGAGGGGGGATAAGTCTGTTGAAGTTTTGAAGCAGAACAGGAAGAAAGATGGATAGAGTGACCAAAATCGAACAAAATAATCCAATTGTATATGAAAACAATTATTATTTGATTAATACTAAAAATAAATAAATTAAACATAAAAATTAAAAAATACATTAATTCTATGGAAAATTATTTTACTATACAAATATCATGTTTACCTCTATAATTGAGAAGATACAACATCATTGCAATTCTTACAAAGGAATAACACATGGAAAAAAATATTATAAAATAAAAAAACTCCATAAAGAATAATGAAAATTAAATAAATGTTCTATTGTATAATTTTTTTAGTAAAAATAGAGAAAGTATATTGTAACATTACCTTTGCATCTATCCAAAGGGTTTCATTTATTATAGTTTGTTCTTCTGAGGGATTGATAACATCATCAGGTGCATAAGACATTGTCCACATGAGTATTCAAACATTTTATTTAGATTATGTTAATGCATTAGAGAACATATAATATTTTGAGGAAAACCTAATATATAAAAAACATGTTTTTTTTCTCATGTATCTTTATTTTTTTAAAGTTTTCAAGTATTTGGTTCCACTTTTGAGAATCCAATTCCCCTATTTATGGTCCCCTATAATGTAGAATACGTTGTCTTCATTTGGAATGGACTGAACTGATTGTGATGTCCCAATGAAAGGTTCATCTTCAATTGAATTTTTATTTGATTGAACATTTGGCTTAGTCACTAATAATACAATCAACCAATTATTGTTTATTGGATCAGAGACATAAAATACATACACTGCTTGTGATGCCCTTATAAATGAAACATCTTTTCCGCCTTCTACACTGAAATTTATTTTCAAAAATCCCATCTCATCAACATTCACTCCCTTGATATTTTCAACCCATTTGTAACATAAAAGATAAACTAGAAATGTTGTATAATCCAGCTCGTATATCTGTTCCACAATGAAAAAAATATGACATATTTTCATAAATTGGATTTCTATCCTTGGAACTAGATATGTGAATCACTCCAACCACAATTGTAACACCAATGTTTTTTATCATACTAAATTCATTGCGTTCTTTTTTATAGAATGTATAATCATTAATTAAAAAAATAGTCCATGATAAAACATTTTCATTTGTTCCTCTAGATATCCATTGAATTCATTTAGAAATTGAATTTGAAGATAAATATTTATAAATTTGATCTCTGAACTATCCTTTAAACTATTTATTGTGAGTATTTTATATCCATCCTTTATCCCTTAATGGATTGAAATTTCTACGAATTTATTAATGGGATTAAATGTATGGATAAGCATCTCTTAAAGATGTGATTGCTCATAATATGTCAAGGTAATTGTAAAAAAATATCTTCTGGAAATCGATTCACCTATAAGGTGTTTTCTATGATGATAATTTGGGAGCCCAATGCTTTTATCATCTGATAGGTAATCAGTACATAATTCAATATCTAATTCAACAATATATCGGTCTACAATACAACCTTATGCCCGATATCGATTCTTGACACACAGTTTCAAAATCATTATATATTATTAAATGGGATACATCCATATATAATAGAGAGGACCATATAGTTGAACCTCTTTGACCAAGTGAACCATCAGGTAGAAAATTATATCAATGAATAGTGGTGGGAATAACATCTCTAATTCACATAATGTGACTACAATCTTCTTATTCGTGATGGAACAATTCACTAGGTCTACAGAATTACAACACATGTCTTTGAAAATAAAGCAGTGTTTGGTTAATGTATGTTAGAAAGTTTGAGGTAGAATGCAACGAAAAGCAACAAAAAATTAAATATTTCATCAAAACATGACAGTTGTGTGATTTTAGTCCTTGTGACTTCAAATCATTCATTGACACAAAATTATTGATATTTGATGAATATTGCGATGGAACTTTTATGCTTGTAAGGAAAAGGAAAAGTTTTAATTTTTCCTATCTGGATAGAGTGTTAGCCAATGGGGGAAGAAAATTACACCTTTTAACCTTCACCATTGCCAACTCTTACCTTATCCCCATTTCAATCAAGTCAAACCTAGCCTGGATTCCATATCTCATTTTTCCAGGAACATTTAGTAATGTGATAATAAAACTATCAAATACTTTTTTTTCTAAATGCATAAAACCACGAAAATGTTTGATATACAAAAAATTTCAATATGGAAATTCAATGAAAATTGATCTCTTCTTCCAACATGATTTTGTAAGGATTTTTGAAAATGGTTTACCGAAAGCAGTGTCAAATTTTTTTACTTTTTTGTATAGTTGATCACCCTTTTCTGGAGACAGTGTTTTACCTTGTTCGATATTCCCATCAAATACTGTCATCCAAGATCAGTATTAATGTCATTGAGGTAAAAATTTACGATGTCCTAAAAACATAGTATTCAAGGAATGTTTCAACCAAACTGAGTATGTGTGTTTTTCACACATGGGACACCAAAAAAAATTCCTTCTATGCTATAACATGACAGATTTCTATAAGTAGAGAATTAATTTATCATTCCATAAAGCGAGGCCATCAATGTGAATTCTTTACTTCTATGAGCATCATAAATTGTAAGACATATACCCCACATCAATTTTAGATCATCGATCAATGGATCCAAATATAAATCAAAATCATTACTTAGTTGGTTTGGTCTAGATATTAGTAGAGACGACATAATATATTTTCACTTCATGAATAAGAATGGAGGCAAGTTATAATTTACCAACATGAAGGGACTTGTAATGTGAGTAGTAATCTGTACACCAAAAGTATTTGTTCCATCTATAGATAATACAAGATGAGCGTTTCTCGGCTCATCTCCAAATTTAGTAAACTCGTAATAAATTTTCTTCCACTAAGGATAATCAATTGGATGACATAGGTTACCATATTTAATTGTTGTATCTCCATACCATGTTAATTTCCTTTTAGTTTCCTAACCTCCATATAGTTTTTTTAAATTGTCGAATGATAGGAATGTACCATACATATTTCAAAGGACTTGATTCATTTTTCTTGTATCAATATGTTCCACACTAAGGGAATTTTATGAGTAATTTATGGTCCTTGAGAAAAAATATACCATCATTTGGAAAATCATATATTTTTTAGAGATCCTACCCATTGAACATAACATTCATTTAGTATAATAGGTTTGGACTAGTATTTCATTTTCATTTGGTATCATATCTTTCAGAAGACTAAGTAGTTATGTAAAGCTAGTTTCACTCCACCCACTTCCAGATTTCAAATTATATAACTTCAATATAGCTCGAAATGTTGTGTATTTAGAACAACCAATATACAATGGTTTATTGGAAGAACTATTTAACTACTAAAAAATCATTGA
The DNA here is from genome assembly GCA_963277665.1 of Viscum album. Classification (NCBI taxonomy): domain Eukaryota; kingdom Viridiplantae; phylum Streptophyta; class Magnoliopsida; order Santalales; family Viscaceae; genus Viscum; species Viscum album. The sequence continues at coordinate 1,152,202,112 of OY728126.1, forward strand.
AAAATCCTGAAGTTCATCTTCAATTTCCATTTTCATTTCTTCCATGTTATCTCCATCATCTTGTACAAAGGTATTCATATCAAATGATTCATAAACCAGAGTATCACTCTAATAAATGAAGAAAATCCATTTTTCCTAGGTTTAGTCCAACATTTATAGATTTGATCTAAAAAATAATAAATAAAATGTTATTACAACTCTTTCAGACTTATTTTTCTTGAATAACAACAACGTAAACACGGATATGGGATTTTTAAAGCGCTATCTTCATGCTATCTTGAAAACTTGGTGAACTCTTTAGCTGTATTTTCATATATTTTTTTCAAATGATTACTGTGCTTATATTTTCAGTTCATATCCATTCTATTGGGTTCATAAAATATTATTATTGTAACGCCCCGACCCTAATTACCTAGAGTCGGTGCATTATTACATAACATTGGCATGATCATGATAAAGATCAAGTCTCGAAAGACCTATTAGTTTAGTAGCCTTGGAATAACTAGATACATCCATAAATTTTTACATTACATCATAAAAAAAACATCTTGTCTTCATATCCCCTCATACTATCCCTGCAGGTCATTCATAAATTACTTCTTCATAATCCTGGGAAAAATAAAACATTGAAAGGGGTGAGCTCGGATGCTCAGTAAGGATAACATTATAGCAGAAGCTTTCATAAATAAGCATAAACACTTAAGGAAATTTATAACTAAAACAAAAGCCTTTTAAAATTGAACTTCAACATAGTATGGCAAAAGTAAAATGAAATAATGCCATTTACTTACTCACATGGATATTCTACTAGTCGAATGATCACATGCAATATCAATAACCACTTTCATAATGATGGAATTCATAATGCCAGACTATCATAACCACATAGCCAAGGCCTCGTGCCAAGACTACAAATAAGATTTTTCCAAGGCCTTGTGCCAAGACACTAGTTTGTCTCATGAGACCTACCGATGCATCGAGGAGCTATAGCGGGCTCCACCCGTCACTTATTAAGTCCAATGCATTCCTCATATGAATAGGTTTAAGCATAAAATAAACATTCGTATTAAAACTAGCATACGAAATGTCAATACTTTAACCATAAACCATGAATGGTATAAAAATAGAACATCCACAGTCAAATATAACTCATTTGATACAATATGGAAGATTGTATTGTATCACATTAACCTCAATCAATAATAATGAAGGATGTTGACATAGATGAAAATAATCATCAAAACTATTTGAGAGAAATATCCCCCTTTTTTTGAAAACATTTAAAAGTCACACTATTTGTCAAGAAGCCATTTAAAAGTATATTTTTGAATCAAAGTGTCCCATACCACTTTGAAACTATTAAAAGGAGTTTTAATTTTAAAACTTTAATGTCCATATAAATAAATCCTTAAAACCATTTTTAAAATATGGACATTAATGAGCATGATTTAGAAGAATAATTCTTTAAAACATTTTAAAATGGTATTTTGGTTAGAGTTTCTAACCAAAAGAGAGACACTTGAATACAAATAATTGAGGTAATCAAAACATTGTAATATCATGAGAATAAAGGAATTAATGATATACTATGTCAAAGTACATTATATACACCACATAGAAGTGATTTGGTGTATATCATCAAAGAAGTCTCAATGGAATGTAAATTGAGATGAAATTTCTCAAAAAGGTTGTATCCATAGGTTAAGGATAAATCAATGACATAATTATGTGTGACAAATATAAATACACTAAATATGATTGGATATTCAGTGTAAAACAATCAAAGGACATTCACACATATTCTTGTAAAAAACAATACCAACGAATTGGATGTTTAACTCAACAAATGGAGAATGAGTTAAAATTACTCTTATCAAATTCATATCAATGACTTGAGAATTACCAATGGAGTGATTATGTGTATCAAACTTCTATCCACAGGAAGGGGAGTGGAAATTATGACATAATCAAATGAATAGTGATTCCACACATAATCTTGGGGTAATATAATCAATGAAATATGTGTAAAGCCAAATGAGTGGAAATTGAAATCTCAAATTCCCTTATCGATTAGGTAACTTACGAAACATACACCCATGAAAGAAGTATCATACAATGATGATGTAAATACCCATAAATTAAAGTATATTACACAATGAATACGATCATGGGCAGTACACATACACCACATGCAATAATTAAGTGGTGATCAATGGAATTCTCACGGAATTAAAAGTGAGATAAGAAAACCCTTACCACGTTAATCAACTGAGTCGCATGGCCAAAAGTTAATAACCACCAAATGATTTACAGAATAACATGAATATAAAGTGAATCATGAATATATATCAAATGGAAGTACACAATACACCACTTTCAATAATTTATTAGCGAACAATGGAAATCTCACGGAATTGAAAGTGAGATAAGAGAATCCCTTACTTTGTACTTTTTCCTTGGTCGATGGTAGGTTTACCTCCTGTATAATGGTGAAATAATTGTTATTGAATAATACAAGAATCATTTACTTTAATATGATATCATATATGATCTTTTAACATTGATTTGTTAATAATATCTTAGTATTAACGCCGTTTCGGGTGTTAACTTACTCATTTTCTTTTATATGTTTTGTTACATAAGTCATGTTTGTTGTATCTTATTCATATCCAGAATGATATCAAGTCCTTAAACATCATTTTTAAATCATTAAATGATAATTATACTTGAATGGATACGATGGATAATGAATCTCATCGCGTTCGTGGAGACGGTAGTCCGTACGTACGCACGAACGCTACTTCCATTTAATTTTTTATTTTAAAAGAATCGAATCCAAATGATACATAGGTATATTACTATTCCAGTATAATATAATATTTTATATATGTTACTTAAGTTCATTAACACCATCCTTTATACGTTCCATGTGTGGTATGAACGAGTCATATCATTTTAAGGGGGCGGTAGTCCGCACTTCCTCAAATGAAATTATCGTATGTATATACGACATGAAACGAATAATGGTATGAAATAAAATGGAATTACAGAAGCTTATATATAAAATATATATCATTAATATCATATTTAATTACAGTTCCATCATAATGGCCACCATGAGAGGCGGTAAGATGTTTTTGAACAATCATCGTTTCGTGAGGCGTTAGTTTGCCATCCACAGAAACATTATGTTCATCATCCATTAGATGGAGTTGTGTGTATGTGTAGTTTGAATACTTCTTATAACAACATCCTAGTATATTGAGGATACTGGTGTTGTTACAATAGAAGGGAAATAAAAAGAGTTTGGGGGTTGAAGAAGCAAAATAAATGAAAATAATTTAAGAGAAATCGTTACCTTTAATTTAGGTAACTCACTTTGGTTGGAACCAAAGGACTTGTTGAAATGCTTTCTGCCTAAGGGGAAGCTTCAAGGAGGAGGAGAGGGATGTGGGGAGCTTAGTTGGGCAGAGTTTGGACGAGCCAAGTGGCTTGAGAGGTGTGAGGAAATGAGAAGGAGGAGTGCCCTTTTATAAGAGGGGTGAGGGGCACCTTTGGAAAAGCTAGAAATATTAATTTATAATAAATTCATATTCGGTTTCCAATGGCTCCAAAGTTGACTATTCAAAGGTTGAGGTGGGGATAGGTCGAAAACAACTCATCCAATAGAATTTAGACAGGTTTGGGTACTTATATTAACCTTATCTTTAAGTATTAACTCTAAGTTAATTAGTTTCACTTTTACAATGTCTCTTTGTATTTTTATATAATATGGTTAATAAACTTACTATATACATCCAAAAGACCCCCAAGTGGTCCATTAATGATTAACCTATCATAATATAAGTCTCTTGGCCGAACCTTAGATGTTTTGGAATTTAATATCAATTAATAATATAATATTTGTTTTAAGAACTCTTTTATGTCAATTTTGACACTATTCACTAGTTTATTTTTGTGAAACTCATAACAGATTGATTACTTCGAAAAAAGTCAAATAAATCAATCCTAATATATCATATTATCCTAGAAAATTTGTTTAATTCATTAAAAGTTTAATATTATAATTATTTGGGTATTTATAATATCAATTATGTTAATTTTTTACTATTTTAGTAATTACTGCATCATCATTGTGTCATAAATAAAATAAATTATTTAATGTCAAAAAATTATAAATAAAATATAATTATGTAGGAAATCTTTTTAGCTTTCTAATGAATATTTATAATCTAAAATCCAGCATATATAACCCTATGTAACAATTGTTTTGCTAAAAGATATATGCTTGTGTCATTTTTGTATTCATTTTAACTTAATTAATATAAAGTGTCATTATCACTTACAAGTGGATCCATGGGGTCCCAAAATTGACCCAAAGATGCCCATGGTCGACCATGTATCAACCAATAGGGTTAAGACACATTTTAGGGTAATTTAGTATTATTATAATATTATTTTTTTTAACCCTTATTTACCGGATTTACCCTTAACCATGATAAATAAAATATTTACCGCAGTAATTATTCAAAATGACTAAAAATAAAAGTTACCTATTTACACAATTTGGACATCCTGATTCCAAATATGGAATCCATTTTTCTAAATTCAAAACACAGAAGTGGCAGAAATTAATTTAAAATTAATTCCCGCTGTCAAAACAAAAAGCTTGTTTTTAAGAGATAATAACTATCAAAAGATTGACCCTTGTTTATGTTCGGTTTAATTGTAAAATTATGTCCAATGACCAACATTATATTAAATGGTAAAAATATATTCTAAATATACTTTAAAACCACTCAAATTCACAATTTATCACTATTAATTATTTTGATTAAAAAAGTTGTTTTTAATTAAAATTTAGTAATTTTCACTATTCATCAAAATATGAAAGTTATCCGAAAAGTACCAAAATTTCACCTTAGGCTAAATTCGATATTCCGAATCCAAAAATGAAGTCCATTTTGAAATATAAAATATATATAATTTCTAAAAGTAGGTATTACTATTCATAACGGCTAGTTTGATTGGTTGTGGTGTGTTAAAATCTCGAAGTTGCGTACAATGCACGTCGTTGCATTATTCGAAAGGAAACATACCGAGGAAGCTTGGGGTGTTACATTCTCCCCTCCTTCAATAAATTGCGTCCTCGCAATTTTTAAATTTTTGCTTGGGAATATAATGGAAAGTCCCACATCGGAAAAAGAGTCAATAAAACTGTCACTTTAAAAGAAAGGAAGAGAGGTATAAGGGTCATCCAAGATAACCCATACTAGGATTCCATGTAAGAAAACATGGATATGGATGATAAACTAAGTGTCAAGTTCTGATGGAGAGGGATAGAAATCATGATCAGGAGAAAGTTAACAATGAGAAAACCACAAACTTGTGTTGGGACAAACGACCATTAGTCTCCTAGTAGGAAAGTAAACAGACAACATTTTTTTTAAGTTACATTACATAAGGAAGAGGAATTCATTTATGATATTGACTAAGAACATTATGAGATATACTTACATTTTAAGTATATTTTCATTCTTTAATAAATTTCCACCACTAACTCATTTTTTTTTTAAAACGATGAGTATTCAAGAAGACTTGGTCACATTGGAAGAGATAGAATAAACTTCTATAGAATCACATGATCCATGAAGGATAAACCATATATTTACATTGTCTTTGTAGATTAATCAAAACCAAAATGGTCAGTGAATGATCTAATGATCCCCCAAAAGGATATTCATTGAGATAAATATGCACTAATCTTAATTTCTAAAATTAAACCAACAATACCCCAAAGTTAAATAGATACCATTCAATAACCAATTGTCCTTAAAATCCATTAATATAATCCAAACTAATATTGAAACCCAAAACATAGAAGAATTTGATTATGTAGTCTCCCATGTTAAATTGTATCTCCAAATGACATCAGATACTCTTAAAGTCACATACTCAAAAGTAATTAACCTAATCACATATTCTCTATTATAGGTTAATCATTTCCATAAATAACCCAAATCACTATAAATCAACAATAAAAACGTAGATAAAAATCTATCATTACTCCACAAATGAAACCCCATAGTATTCTATTTTCCTTGGACATATAGTGTTTCCAACAAAGCGAACATCTTCCAAAATAACATTTATCACTTAATCACCAAATCATTTTCCTATACCAAGGGTATTCTTTTTATATGAAATAAGAACCCAAATAAACTTATTATTGATCAATAAAATCATTTAACAAAAAAAAAGTCACACTAACCAGGGACTTCACGTAGTCCAGTGGTAGGCGATAAATCCCAATCGCACTTTGGTTGTGGGTTCGATTCCCATAGCTTTGTCCGACGCGATGGGTTGTCACACGGTCTACGTGTTGTCCTTTTTCAAAAACTATATTTTATAATATTGCCAAAATGAGATAAATTCCTCAAAATACTATATCATAAATTTAACCACAAATGTTATATCATACCTTGAATCTTCATCCCAAATTAGAATAACTTATAATTCTCTCAAACCCCAATGATCATATAAATCCAAATGGTTATTTATACCCAAATCCACAAGAGAAGAGACAATTCTTCCTCAAATATCATTCTCACATGGCAAACTGCGGGGTTACAAATACAAGAGAAAATTATTCCATAGTAAACCCATCAACAAGGAGTGCTAATACTTTTTAAACATTTCTCCAACCATTTATTCCCACATAGCTTCTTCTTTGACCAAGAAAATATCCTATAGAATAGGACATTCACTCGGGTAATGGCCAGGTCCCCTACATTTACGGCAAATGACTGTAAATGGACTCTTGGGACCATTTTTATCTTCTTCCATAGTACTCTTCATTTTTCTTCGGCAATTCTTTACTTTATGTCCTTCCTTCCCGCACGTAAAACATTTCGTTGTCCCATTGAGACACTTTCTTGGGTGTCTCTTTCCACATTTCCTACATGATGAAAATTGAGGGTTCTTTTCTCCATGGTCTCCATTGCTAGAGCTCTTATCATTTATCACCTTTCTCTTCCTTGTTGAGTCTGGGAGTTGGTTAATATATATGTTGTTGATCATATTTTTGGAAAACTGATTTGGCATAAAGACGATATCTTTTACGCCTATCAACATTCCATTTTGTTGCTCATTGCCACCACCGTTCCCATCTTGTACATCATTCTCAAAGTCACTATGACTTCCTTGGAATCCAGCCATTGACTAAAACCATAAAGCATTGTGTGAGTAATAGTAGTCGTAAAATCATTTAGAGATTAAAATGTCACCATATTCTCAATTTGAAACATATTAGGATTAACCAAGGTCATTTACTCTCATCTTATATATATATTACTTAAATTGGTTTGTAAAGAAAATGTAAATTATCCTAAGCATATCCCCCGAGAGTGTCGTAACCAAGAGTGCAGCAAGGCCCGTTGTCGTGCACCAGTTCCCGTTCGAGTCTAGCTCAAAGCGGTGTTTTCGGGTTTTACCCCTAGGTACATCTGTGCCAGAGCCGCCTCTACCTGCTCGTATCCAGAAAGGGATTTATTGCTCGGAAAACTCACAAAATCTCTACAATACCAAAATTCTAGGAAGTTCTTTTATACTAATCCTCAAAGTTCATCTTAGGTCTACATGCTCTAATCAGAGTTTATCTAAATCTAGCTACCAAGGTTTGTACTAAACTTCCTCTGATACCAACTGTAACGCCCCGACCCTAATTACCTAGAGTCGGTGCATTATTACATAACATTGGCATGATCATGAGAAAGATCAAGTCTCGAAAGACCGATTAGTTTAGTAGCCTTGGAATAACTAGATACATCCATAAATTTTTACATTACATCATAAAAAAAACATCTTGTCTTCATATCCCCTCATACTATCCCTGCAGGTCATTCATAAATTACTTCTTCATAATCCTGGAAAAAATAAAACATTGAAAGGGGTGAGCTCGGATGCTCAGTAAGGATAACATTATAGCATAAGCTTTCATAAATAAGCATAAACACTTAAGGAAATTTATAACTAAAACAAAAGCCTTTTAAAATTGAACTTCAACATAGTATGGCAAAAGTAAAATGAAATAATGCCATTTACTTACTCACATGGATATTCTACTAGTCGAATGATCACATGCAATATCAATAACCACTTTCATAATGATGGAATGCATAATGCCAGACTATCATAACCACATAGCCAAGGCCTCGTGCCAAGACTACAAATAAGATTTTTCCAAGGCCTTGTGCCAAGACACTAGTTTGTCTCATGAGACCTACCGATGCATCGAGGAGCTATAGCGGGCTCCACCCGTCACTTATTAAGTCCAATGCATTCCTCATATGAATAGGTTTAAGCATAAAATAAACATTCGTATTAAAACTAGCATACGAAATGTCAATACTTTAACCATAAACCATGAATGGTATAAAAATAGAACATCCACAGTCAAATATAACTCATTTGATACAATATGGAAGATTTTATTGTATCACATTAACCTCAATCAATAATAATGAAGGATGTTGACATAGATGAAAATAATCATCAAAACCATTTGAGAGAAATATCCCCCTTTTCTTGAAAACATTTAAAAGTAACACTATTTGTCAAGAAGCCATTTAAAAGTATATTTTTGAATAAAAGTGTCCCATACCACTTTGAAACTTTTAAAAGGAGTTTTAATTTTAAAACTTTAATGTCCATATAAATAAATCCTTAAAACCATTTTTAAAATATGGACATTAATGAGCATGATTTAGAAGAATAATTCTTTAAAACATTTTAAAATGGTATTTTGGTTAGAGTTTCTAACCAAAAGAGAGACACTTGAATACAAATAATTGAGGTAATCAAAACATTGTAATATCATGAGAATAAAGGAATTAATGATATACTATGTCAAAGTACATTATATACACCACATAGAAGTGATTTGGTGTATATCATCAAAGAAGTCTCAATGGAATGTAAATTGAGATGAAATTTCTCAAAAAGGTTGTATCCATAGGTTAAGGATAAATCAATGACATAATTATGTGTGACAAATATAAATACACTAAATATGATTGGATATTCAGTGTAAAACAATCAAAGGACATTCACACATATTCTTGTAAAAAACAATACCAACGAATTGGATGTTTAACTCAACAAATGGAGAATGAGTTAAAATTACTCTTATCAAATTCATATCAATGACTTGAGAATTACCAATGGAGTGATTATGTGTATCAAACTTCTATCCACAGGAAGGGGAGTGGAAATTATGACATAATCAAATTAATAGTGATTCCACACATAATCTTAGGGTAATATAATCAATGAAATATGTGTAAAGCCAAATGAGTGGAAATTGAAATCTCAAATTCCCTTATCGATTAGGTAACTTACGAAACATACACCCATGAAAGAAGTATCATACAATGATGATGTAAATACCCATAAATTAAAGTATATTACACAATGAATACGATCATGGGCAGTACACATACACCACATGCAATAATTAAGTGGTGATCAATGGAATTCTCACGGAATTAAAAGTGAGATAAGAAAACCCTTACCACGTTAATCAACTGAGTCGCATGGCCAAAAGTTAATAACCACCAAATTATTTACAGAATAACATGAATATAAAGTGAATCATTAATATATATCAAATGGAAGTACACAATACACCACTTTCAATAATTTATTAGCGAACAATGGAAATCTCACGGAATTGAATGTGAGATAAGAGAATCCCTTACTTTGTACTTTTTCCTTGGTCGATGGTAGGTTTACCTCCTGTATAATGGTGAAATAATTGTTATTGAATAATACAAGAATCATTTACTTTAATATGATATCATATATGATCTTTTAACATTGATTTGTTAATAATATCTTAGTATTAACGCCGTTTCGGGTGTTAACTTACTCATTTTCTTTTATATGTTTTGTTACATAAGTCATGTTTGTTGTATCTTATTCATATCCAGAATGATATAAAGTCATTAAACATCATTTTTAAATCATTAAATGATAATTATACTTGAATGGATACGATGGATAATGAATCTCATCGCGTTCGTGGAGACGGTAGTCCGTACGTACGCACGAACGCTACTTCAATTTAATTTTTTATTTTAAAAGAATCGAATCCAAATGATACATAGGTATATTACTATTCCAGTATAATATAATATTTTATATATGTTACTTAAGTTCATTAACACCATCCTTTATACGTTCCATGTGTGGTATGAACGAGTCATATCATTTTAAGGGGGCGGTAGTCCGCACTTCCTCAAATGAAATTATCGTATGTATATACGACATGAAACGAATAATGGTATGAAATAAAATGGATTTACAGAAGCTTATATATAAAATATATATCATTAATATCATATTTAATTACAGTGCCATCATAATGGCCACCATGAGAGGCGATAAGATGTTTTTGAACAATCATCGTTTCGTGAGGCGTTAGTTTGCCATCCACAGAAACATTATGTTCATCATCCATTAGATGGAGTTGTGTGTATGTGTAGTTTGAATACTTCTTATAACAACATACTAGTATATTGAGGATACTGGTGTTGTTACAAAATAAGGGAAATAAAAAGAGTTTGGGGGTTGAAGAAGCAAAATAAATGAAAATAATTTAAGAGAAATCGTTACCTTTAATTTAGGTAACTCACTTTGGTTGGAACCAAAGGACTTGTTGAAATGCTTTCTGCCTAAGGGGAAGCTTCAAGGAGGAGGAGAGGGATGTGGGGAGCTTAGTTGGGCAGAGTTTGGACGAGCCAAGTGGCTTGAGATGTGTGAGGAAATGAGAAGGAGGAGTGCCCTTTTATAAGAGGGGTGAGGGGCACCTTTGGAAAAGCTAGAAATATTAATTTATAATAAATTCATATTCGGTTTCCAATGGCTCAAAAGTTGACTATTCAAAGTTTGAGGTGGGTATAGGTCGAAAACAACTCATCCATTATAATTTAGACAGGTTTGGGTACTTATATTAACCTTATCTTTAAGTATTAACTCTAAGTTAATTAGTTTCACTTTTACAATGTCTCTTTGTATTTTTATATAATATGGTTAATAAACTTACTATATACATCCAAAAGACCCCCAAGTGGTCCATTAATGATTAACCTATCATAATATAAGTCTCTTGGCCGAACCTTAGATTTTTAGGAATTTAATATCAATTAATAATATAATATTTGTTTTAAGAACTCTTTTATGTCAATTTTGACACTATTCACTAGTTGATTTTTTGTGAAACTCATAACAGATTGATTACTTCGAAAAAATTCAAATAAATCAATCCTAATATATCATATTATCCTAGAAAATTTGTTTAATTCATTAAAAGTTTAATATTATAATTATTTGGGTATTTATAATATCAATTATGTTAATTTTTTACTATTTTAGTAATTACTGCATCGTCATTGTGTCATAAATAAAATAAATTATTTAATGTCAAAAAATTATAAATAAAACATAATTATGTATGAAATCTTTTTATCTTTCTAATGAATATTTATAATCTAAAATCCAGCATATAGAACCCTATGTAACAATTGTTTTGCTAAAAGATATATGCTTGTGTCATTTTTGTATTCATTTTAACTTAATTAATATAAAGTGTCATTATCACTTACAAGTGGATCCATGGGGTCCCAAAATTGACCCAAATATGCCCATGGTCGACCATGTATCAACCAATAGGGTTAAGACACATTTTAGGGTAATTTAGTATTATTATAATATTATTTTTTTTAACCCTTATTTACCGGATTTACCCTTAACCATGGTAAATAAAATATTTACCGCAGTAATTATTCAAAATGTCTAAAAATAAAAGTTACCTATTTACACAATTTGGACATCCTGATTCCAAATATGGAATCCATTTTTCTAAATTCAAAACACATAAGTGGCAGAAATTAATTTAAAATTAATTCCCGCTGTCAAAACAAAAAGCGTGTTTTTAAGAGATAATAACTATCAAAAGATTGACCCTTGTTTATGTTCGGTTTAATTGTAAAATTATGTCCAATGACCAACATTATATTAAATGGTAAAAATATATTCTAAATATACTTTAAAACCACTCAAATTCACAATTTATCACTATTAATTATTTTGATTAAAAAAGTTGTTTTTAATTAAAATTTAGTAATTTTCACTATTCATCAAAATATGAAAGTTATCCGAAAAGTACCAAAATTTCACCTTAGGCTAAATTCGATATTCCGAATCCAAAAATGAAGTCCATTTTGAAATATAAAATATATATAATTTCTAAAAGTAGGTATTACTATTCATAACGGCTAGTTTGATTGGTTGTGGTGTGTTAAAATCTCGAAGTTGCGTACAATGCACGTCGTTGCATTATTCGAAAGGAAACATACCGAGGAAGCTTGGGGTGTTAAAATTATTATACTATATATAAATAAATACACAAAAGATATTCATTATCAAAAGATAAATTTATAGACAATTCTAATAAGGGAAATATGGATCATTTCTACTAGAATATCTAAGCGCCTAGATATTATAAATCCAAAAATAAGTCCTATTGGAATTTGAAAAAATAGATGGATCTAAAGGCATATAATAAATAATATTATCAAAAAACATAATTGGTGTAAACCCGAAGAGGAATAGTGTAATGAACCTCACCTAAATTAACCAAACAACCTCAGGTTAGATCATCTTATGAAATGTAACACACGTCAAAGTTTCAAAAGGATGTTTTAAACATTGAAAAAAAAACTATAAATGGAAGGTGGTTCTCCCCAAATAGAAACCATTAGGACCAAATGTTGAACAAAATTCAAGCATGACCCCTGGGGTCAATGGACATACAGACCCAAAATCCTCATTAACCGATATAGGAATACGTTTTAGAAGAGAAAAACATGGAAATAAATGATGTAGTAGATATATAGACACACATACATTTCATTGTGGTATAAAAACTCACTTATAGTCTATAAGAATTATCAGATAGATAAAAACCTTATTTTCAAACATAACATGAACTATGAATGCATCGTAATGATTCAAAAAGTGAAGATGTGATGTGATAAAACCTCATGTGCTTAACTAGGGATGACCCCTTTTAATATGATCCACAAGAAAAATAAGTACCATAGTGAATTATAATAGGAACTAGATACCATGATACATATAAAAAATAGAGTAACATACATCACTCCACTAAAATGGTTCTTGAAAAATAGCATCTGAAGCTGTATGTCCATTGAGGTGTCTATGAAAGCTTTCAACATATATATAATCATTAGGGAACCACCAATGTGCCTCAAATAAGTAGTCAATAATTATTAATATACATGAATCCCCCCCACTAAGATAGGGTGGTAAGGGTGGTGAGGAGTTTGGGGTGTGTTCTTGTGGTCAAGTCCATGGGCTAGTGATTTACATGTATTTTCTTTGTCCTGTTTGTGCCACTTTCTCGATAGTACCCAATTTTTAAAAAATAATATACATGAAAATTTCTACTCATTTGTATACATATATGATAAAATTATTTAGTAAGAAGATATAAAACATAGTAGTAAATCAACAATGACTAAATCCAAGGTTCAGTGTCAGATATAAACAACAGATCATACATCGGTATTCAATACAAATAATGAACCACAAATCATTTCCTAAACAATAGATCACAAACAAATCATAAACAAATTATAGAAGAAGAAATAAATAGGAAACCATAAATACAAAAGGAATGTAGGAATACCTACCTATCTTGGTTTAAGAAAATATGAGACCCTCATCGGAAACCCTAACTACAACAGAACACCAGATGTCAGACGAGATGTTGGTGCAACTGGAGGCAGTCATGTGGTGTGATTCAACATTCTATTCATTTAGGAGGGGTGCCGATAGTGGGTGGATTCCATATAAAGCCTCTATATCATGACAAGTTCACAAATGGATAGGGTTTTTAAAATAAATCTGGATAATTTTCTTAGCACTTACAAATTAGCGATGATAAAGATCCCTTTTATCAGCACTTATTACTTAAGCATTGATGAAAGGGCTCTTTATTAGTTCTTATTTAACACTGATAATGATAGGTCTTCTTCAGCATTAATAAAGTGTTGATAAAATAAATCATTATCAGCACAAAATTCATAGCGCTGATAAATCCTATCTTTATCACTGATAAAAATGTGTTGATAAAGATGATTTTATTAGTGCTTATTACTAAAGAGTTTATAAGGGATTTATATTTATAATTATAAATAAAAAATTATAAATATTTATATATACTTAATAAATATATATAAATATAAATATTTTATATATATTCCTTTTTAAATATGTTTATTATAATTTTATAATTATTTATTTGTAATTATAGAAATATTTAAAAATAATAATATTTATGTCATTATATATATTAATATAATTATACATAAATATATAATATATATATATAAATATAAATATAGTAAATATATTCAGTATTTAATAAAATTTAACATAAAATTTATTAATTATTTAAATATATATAATTATTCATTTATAAATATATAAATACCTTTTTAAAAAGTATTTGTCTATTTATAAATATAAATAAATAAATGTATAAATATAGTAAATGTACATTTATAAATATACTTATTTGTAAATATTTTTTACAAATATATATTTAACTTTATGAGTGAATATCTAATTTTATGTGCATGCATATATGTTAAAAATGAGTGAAATTAATTAAATTAAGAATAAATACACATTAACAATACTAAAAAAATGGATAAGTCCTGTGTGTATGCATTGTATATAAAAATTAATTAATTATTTATATGTGAAATCAATATAATGCACATTTGATCTATATTGAATTAAAAAAAATCAAACAACTTTCAATTATATGCTGAATACTATACAATTAGCCAATATTTTTAATTCATATTAATTTTTATTTATAAACCATTATTCAATAAATATATGACTCTTTAATATAAAGCACAAAAATATTTTATAATATATAAATCATATTTATATACATTAATATATATCTTTATATTCAATATAAACAATTTAATAACATCAATTATCATAATTATTTAATTAATAAAATGTTTAATATTTAATAATGTATAATCAATCTATTCTTTTTTATCAATAAATATTTAATGAATAAAATTTTTTATTTTGGTAAATAAACACATTTTTTATTATTTATTTATTTAGTTATTTCATTTTATTTATTGGGAGCTTTATAAGCACTAAAACTTAACTGATTATATAAATATTTATCAGTACAAAAAATAAAGCGCGAATAAAGGGTACCCTTTATCTGTGAAAAAAATAAATCACTGATAAATGATACCCCTTATTAGCACTAAAAATAAATCCTTGATAAAGGATACCCTTTATCAGTGCTTAAATGGAAGCACTGATAAAAGTTCCCTTTATCAGTGTTATAAAAAAGGAAGTGATAAATGGTTAAATTTATCAGTGCTTTCTTTAGTGCTGATAAATTTTCCGTTTATCAATGTTTTTTTATAGAATAAATAAATACCAACACAGTTAATGACTTTTTTTAGTAGTAAACAAATCATAAAGCATATAGATATATCTCAACATATGAAGAAGTCTTATATCAATCATCACCACCAACCTTGGTAGTTTGTGTTGGATTTTGTGGCCTAGAACCAACTACTTTGTACTTTATTCATTAATAAATACCTTATCACATATTGATTTATCTTATGCATGATAATGCATGTGATAATGTTCTAAGGATAGCTGTTTCATTAAAGGGTCATAGCGGATCCCTGCTATGATGAGAACATGGAAGTGCTATAACGATTTTATTAAATATATGTTCTATGGTCAGAAGATGTTATTTGAGGGACACAACTAATACAATAAATTAATGGTGAGGACTCATAAAACACTGAGGCACCTTCTCATGGTGTGCTCCCTTGGTAATATCCAGGAGGATATTATGAGAATGAGACCCGCCAGTAGGAAATCCACATTTCATAGTGTCATTGGATATTCCTATCTGCGGACATCTGTATTGGTCCTTAGACATTAAGATTACTATTAATGAGTATTAAAACTCATGAACTTAGATGTATTGATGAAAACTGTGATGAAATACTGTTCGCAGTGAGGAAGGATACGTTGGGTTCATCACAAGTAATACTGCATTAATAGATAATGTCAGAAAGGATTTGTCCCTTCTGTTCCATAATGGAAGTAGATATCTCAGGCCCTTTGATGGAATTGATATAGCCTAAATAAATACATGGCCATAGTAAGGTATGGGAGAGTTCAATTCTGGGAAGTCAAATAAAGAATAATCAAGAACATGGGTTGAAGACACTAGCATGCAACCCACTAGATTAGAGATATTGAGACAAAGGGATTACATTACATGGTAAGCATTCGTAGGAAGTGACACGTCAATACGACGTTAACTTCTTTCTCTATGGATGCCTTGGCATGTTGCTAAATGCTAACCTTGGACTTTAGGCAGGCTCCGCCTAATGACACTGAGAAAGAGGCCTAGAGGGTCACACACTAAGTGTTTCCATATATCTCAAGTTAAATATTAATTTAACAAGTTTAATAAAGATTATTCTTGACTGTGGTTTAATAATTATTCAAGGATTCATGATCTTATTTATTTTAAAACTAATTATTCGAGAGAATATACTGTGGGAAAAATAATATATTTATTAGCGAGTAATGTAGTTACATTTATTTTGGAAATAAATAGCCATTATTCAAGGTCTAATAATTGTGGTGGAGGAAATAAAAGAAACGAAAAACAAATACACACCGTGTACTAATGATTACACGCTGTTTAGTATTTTTAGTTGGGATTTTGAGGAAATTATATTGTTTTATTAAATGATATTTATTATAATCAGCATGGGCGCATGTCAAGGAATTAATGATTCGACATGGGGGTTTTTAATAAAGAGTTAATGAAATAAATAAAATGCGTAACACATTTATTTTTTGTCATAATTCTATAAAATCAACCCCGATTATAAATATCCTCACAACCCCAGCACTTTTCCCCAATCGTTGTGCACAACAATTCTGGATAATTCTATCAAGGCCAAAAGAACTCCTTCCTCTAAGAACACCCTCAAGACCGAGAGAGATCCACAACCACGGGATCAAGGCGATCAAAGGCGGACATCTCAAGCGAAGGTTATTCTGCGCTAGAACCCAGAGATCCCTTCGACGACATCCAGAGATATGTGGATCAAGTGTGGATCATCCCTATAGGAATCCAACACTTGGATTCTATAATGCGATGGTGGATCACATTGGATTGTGACCAGATAAATCAAACAATAAAGAATTACACCAAGGTAATTCTTGTCAATTAATTAAATTAATTATAACCAACAAATGAAGGTCCGCTCAATTGTTCTAGGACCATTCTCTTTCTTTTCATTCTTCGTTCTATTCCGAAGATCCGGTGTTTTATTATCGTGATGGATCTCGAATTGAACGTTGTTTAATGCTAAAATTAAAGTTGGGTATACCCACCAATGCACTTCTGCTGTGCCCGGAACCAACAAGTGGTATCAGAGAGGTCATATCATTGATTATAATTATTTAGTTTTTCATTGGTGATTTACACATTTAATAATTTAGTTGTTTCAATTGAAGTTAATCATTCTTTAAAATCTGAATCTCAAGATCTGTTCCTCCCCTCTCATTTCTCATTCACCTTACAGAAATGAATTTTTCTTTTAATTTTGAATAAAATAAAATAGAGGAACTCATACAGAGGTTCCAAATGATCCTTCCCGTACAACACCAGAATACAGGGCTTGTATTTGGAAGTACACGCCGTGTAGTCCAGGTTCAATTCATTGACTAATCTTCTAAATAGGGCTATGTATTGGATCCTATATAATTCATTTATGACACCGTGTGTTGACTAGGAACATGTGGCACACAATTTCCAGATTACACGTTGTGTGGTCCAACTGAACACGACGTGTAGTCCCTTTGGGCTAGGGTTGGACCATGTACCCCATACATGGCTTTCCTGGCTAGAAACTGTGTAATGCGGATACTACACGACGTGTATCCAATTGAACACTCTGTGCACTCCGAATATTTTCTGAGTACATCTACACGCCATGTCCCCGAGCATGTACTTCATATGGATGATGAACAAAAGTACACACTGTGTAGTTGGAATTACACATCATGTACTCATCCAAATTACACAGATTTATTAAAATTCATTATTATATTATACATACCCTTGAGATGTGTACCATAGTGCAGGTGTAAATCAGAGGCACAACACGTGATATGTGTTTTATATATATGTGTTTAATTTTACATCTGTGTAATAAAAGGGAATTCACCAGGTTTCCTCCAAGGTACAAGTTACAAACAAAGATAATTTTAAATTAATTTATTTATATAAAATATGATGGATGAGAATCTCAAGGAAATTCAGAAAAAGGGTTTAAGATAAAATTATTTATTAATTAAAGATAATTAATTTATTCAAGAGTGATTTATCATAAACAAGAACAACTAAAGAATTGAATTCTCATTTTATTAATGCATAATATCGTTGCATGCATGGATGATCATGAGTTTGACCAAGACATTTTTATGTGAATGGTTTATTTTAATTTATTTTTTTATATTAAATTTTTTGGCCTGCGAGCCTTCTCCTCATTAATATGTAGGGACTATGTGCCCAATGATTATTTTATGTAAAAACCCATTTTACCCCTCACCTGCATGTGAGATAAATGCATATGTAATGGATGGAGCTCCCAAGCTAGTGGAGGTGGCTCATGTCTGGAGAAAAGGTGAAACCAATCCAAGGAAATACAAAGGTGGATAGGTGGAAAGATGTAAACACAAACCCAAAAGGTTCAAGGTGTTTCTCCTCTAGGTCTTGAGTTAGTTTATCAATATCTAGATAAACTATCCAATATAAAAAGATCATGATCATACCATTTATTTTATTTCTGTCATTTTCATGGTTTTTTTATTATGGATGTGTTGTCATGATCACTCAATTAATGAATTAAACAAGCATGTAAGATGGAACTAAATTAAGACCATCTTATGAGTAAATATTATCTTAGACATGGTTAATCAATTAAGTATATCCTAATTTATATTAACAAGCATTTAATCAAATATAATAAAATGTAAATTTATGTATAAGGATAAAATCCCTCAAAGAAATATTAAGTTGGTATAGCCTTCCATAATCTTGGTTAGAATCGAACCATAGTTCAAAGTTCTTGACTAACCCTAGTTGGGGTGCTTCCAATTATTAGGGAATTATAATTCAAGGTTTTTGGTTGACTTGACTTGGTTCACATCAAGGGTTGATTTCCACAGTAGGACTTGGCGTGACCAAGAGGCAATGGTTAAGGAAATACAAAATAAAAGGATTTCAGGATTGGGGAGTCCACTCAGCGGATCAAGGAGCTATGAGTTAATGCAGTTGGCATTTGGAATTCCTACCTAAAACCCTCCATGTTTCTTGACCAACCCTATTTGGGGTAATGAAAAGGGAAATATGGATCCTTGACACTAGAATATTCTGGGAACAGAATTTTCTAAAGTCAATGGTGAGGGATATTGGATTTCGATAAAATAGTGGGAGAGTAAAAAGTATTAATTTATTTATTTGTCTCAGTTTTATAATAAAGTAATAAACATTTGCTCATATTAATTTTTAGAAGTGGAAAAAAAATGACTTCAAACATATCATTGAGAACCATACTCAAGAAGGAAAACCTTCTCACTGACACCAATTTCCAAGAGTGGTAGAGGTGTTTATGCGTCATCCTTCGCCACAAAAAAAAAATTTGTATGCGCTGGAAGATCCTATTACAGTTGTTCCTGGAAAAGAGTCTAGTGTTGAGGAAATATCTCTCTATGTGAAACATATGGATGATGCCACATATTTCTAGTGTTTCAAGCTATCATCCATATCTAATGAGCTCTTTAAGCAACATGAAAACATATACGCATATAGCATGCTGTCTCACCTTAAGAATCTCAACCAAGAGAAGGCGAGACAAGAGAGATATGAGATATCCAATTCTTTTTTTACAACTAATCTTGGAGAGTCTATGCCAACTGGACCTCATGTAGTCAAGCTTATTTGCTGCATTGAATGCATGAACATCTTATGGATTAAATTCCCAGTTGATTTGCATACATATCTCATCTTATCATCACTGTTCAAGAAATTCTGTAGATTTATTATCAATTATAACATGAGAAATAATTAGAAGAGTCTATTAGAACATATGACCTTAATTCTTCAGGTAGATAAGGACACGGGGCATGACAAACCCACAATCCTTATGGTGAATAAGAAAATGAAGGAAAAGGAAAAGGGGCCAAAGACATATAAACATTCTGAAGCCCCCACGAATCTTCCCTCCAAGAAGGGGAAGATCTAGAGGCAGGGCAAGGAATGGGAGGTTTTTTGTTTTTCATGTGGCAAGAAGGGGCACTGGAAGAGGAACTGCACCCAAAAGTCCGGGATGCTAAAGTTGCATTCATTATCGAGTGTAATATTTATATTTCTACAAATTGGGTATTAGATATAGCTTGTGGGGCTCAAATCTGTATTCAAATATAGGAACCAGGTAGATATAGAAATATTTCCAGAGGATAGGTGGATCTTTGAGCTGCCAATAGTGCAAGGCTTTCTGCGTTGGCTATTGGAGATTACCACCTCTCACTACTAACTAGGATGATTTTGGTTTTATGTAACTGTTATTTCGTGCCTAGTGTTACCAAGAACGTCATTTCTGTATCTTGTTTGGATATAGATGGATTTATTATCATGTTTGGAAATAAGGGTTGTCTCTTTTATAAGAGTAACATATGTTATGGTATGGAACATTTAAATAATAGTTTGTATGTATTAAATTTTGAAAACCAAGTGTTGGCAATATATAATGAAACAAACTCACATGACTCATACATCACCTAGTTGTGGCCTCACCGTCTTGGTCAAGTAAACAAGAGGCACTTTTCAAAGCTCTAACAAGATGGTTATTTAGACTCTACTGAGCTAAAACCACTTGATAGATGTCACACTGGTTTACAAGGTAAATTGACTAAGCCGACTTTTAGTGGAAATGGTGAAAGGGCCACAAAGCTTCTGGGATTTGGGCACAAAGATGTATGTGGACCATTTCTAGTAGAAGATAGAGGTGGATATTCTTACTTCATTATGTTTATTGATGATTTGAGTAGATATGGATATTTCTAATTAATGAGGTATAAGTCAGAATCCTTAGAGAAATGTAAGGAGTTCAAGAATGAAGTAGAGAATCAGCTTGGTAAGAATATAAAGAAACATCGATCAAATCGAGGTGGAGAATATCTGAACCAAGAGTTCATCAATCATCCATGGGAGTCTGGGATTATTTCTCAGCTCACTCCTCCTTATACACAACAGTGGAATGGTGTTAGTGAAGGGAGGAACTACACTTTGTTGGACATGGTGAGGTCGATGATGAGTCATGTAGATATTCCATTTTACTTTTGGGGATATTCATTACAAACTGCAACATACACATTAAATAGAGTCCCTAATAAGGCGGAAAATGGAATTACCTCCGAGTTATGGAATGGAAAGAAACCCATTTTGTTGCACACACGTGTATGGGGATGGGAGGCGTTTGTTATGGCCTTCTCAAGAAACAAACTAGCACCCTTGGGCATGAGGCGTATCTTTATAGGATATCCCAAGGAAACGAAAGGATATTACCTATATAACCCTCCAGAAAAGAAAGTGACTATCACTAGGAAAGCTGTATTTCTTGAGAGGGAGAACATCCTCAAAAATGATAGTGGGTGAAAGATTGAATTAGACAAAGTTTCTGCTCAAGATACACAAGATTTGGTACAGGAACAAGTTCCACAGGTCCCTATGGAAGAGGTTCCAGAAAAACAAGTACTACATATGAGCTCAAGATAGGTAAGGGAACCAGAGAGATTTGGATTCCTAGTCACCAAGGATGGTGAATCATTATTGTTGGACAATAATGAATCTCTCTCCTACATGGAAGTAGTAGAAAGCGTAGAAGCTGCAAGATGGCTAGAAGCTATGAATTCTAAGATCGATTCCATGTATTAGAACCAAGTCTGGGTTCTGGTCGATGAGTCAGATGATGTAAATCCTATTGGAAGAAAATTGTTATTCAAGAGAAAACTGGACATGGAAGCTCAAGTTAGCACCTATAAGGAAAGGATAGTGGCTAAAGGATTCAGACAGCGTCAAGGAATTGAATATGATGAAACCTTCTCACCAGTTTCCATGTTTAAATACATAAGAATCATACTTTACCTAGCAACTTAAAATTACTACGAGATTTGGAAAAGGTATGTCAAAACAACATTCCTTAATAGGAACCTTCAAGAAGATGTCTATATGACACAACCCGAAGGGTCTGTGACACCAGGTGAAAAAAACAGGTTTTCATGTGGTAGAAATCCATTTATGGATTAATGCATGTATCCAGGTCATGGAATATTCGATTTGATGAATCCATAAATGAATTTGGTTTCCTTAAGAATGAATGTGAGCCATGTGTTTATAATTGGTTTAATGGGAATGTGATCGTTATCCAAGTGGTATATGTTGATGACATATTGCTTATTGGAAATGATGTACCGGTCTTACAGTCAGTTAAGGACTAGTTGAACAAGTGTTTCTCTATGAAGGACTAGGGTGAAGTAGTGTACATTCTAGGGATCAAGATCATTCGTGATAGATCCAAGAGGTTTCTTGGACTAAGTCAGGGTACATATATTGACCAGATACTATAGAGATTTAGTATGGAATAATCCAAGAGGGGATTAGTTCTAGTGTCACATGGCCTACATCTTTCTAAGAAAATGTATCCCCATACACCACTTGAGAAAGATAAAATGAGTAAGATCCCATACACTTCAGCTATAGGATCCATCATGTATTCCATGTTATATACCAGGATTGATGTTTCCTATGCATTGATCCTGGTAGGCAGATATCATGAAAATCCAGGAGAACAACATTGGAATAAAGTTAAGACTATCCTTAAGTATCTGAGAAGAACTATGGATATGTTTCTAATGTATGGAGAAGATGAGGAGCTTGTCATTAGAGGTTATGCTGATGCTGGTTTTCAGACAGATCAAAACAATATGAAGTCGCAATCTGGATATGTTTTCAATCTGAATGGAGGATCTGTGATATGGAAGAGTTCAAAGCAGCAAGTTGTCGCCGATTCTACAGCGGAGTCCGAATATATAGTAGCTTCTGATGCAGCCAAGGAAGCCATCTGGATTCAGAAATTTTTCTAGGATCTTGATGTGGTTTTTAGTAGTAAAGATCCCATCACATTGTATTGTGATAATACACCAGCGGTGGCTCTTGCAAAATAACCAAGGTCACATCAACAGAAAAAGCACATACTTCGGAAATATCACCTCTTGAGGGATTTCTATCAAAGGGTTGAAGTTGCAGTGATCAGAGTGTCCACAGAAGAGAACGTGGTGGACCCCATAACTAAAGGCCTATCTCAGCAAAAGCATGAATATCATGTGAGTGCTAGAAGGTTAAAGGTTGTTAGTAGTTGGATCTAGTAAAAGTTTGATTCTGTTAGAGTTGGTGGCCTAGAACCAACTACTTTGTACTTTATTCATTAATAAATACCTTATCACATATTTATTTCTCTTCTATGTGACAATGCATGTGATAATGTCCTAAGGATAACTGTGAATTAAAGGGTTCATAGTAGATTCCTACTATAATGAGAACCCAGAAGTTCCATAACACTGTTCTTAAATATGTGTTCTATGTCCAAAAGATATTATTTAAGGAACAAAAATAATATAGGCCATTAGGGGCGAGGACTCATAAAACATCGAGGCACCTTCTCATGGTGTGTGCCCTTGGTAATATCTTGGAGGATATTATGAGAATGAGACTCGCCAGTAGGAAATACACATTTCACAGTGTCATTGGATGTTCCTATCTACGGATGTGTGTATTGGTCCTTAGAATTTAAGATTATTATTAATGGGTATCACGACTCGTGCACTTAGATGTATTGATGAAAACTGTGACGACACACTGTTCACAGTGAGGTAGGATACGTTGGGTGCGTCACGAGTAATACTACATTAATAGATAATTCGAGAAAGGATTTTTCCCTTTTGTTCCATAATGAAAGTAGATATCCCAGGACCTTTGATGGAATTGATATAGCCTAAATAAATCAATGGACATGATTAGGTATGAACGAGTTCAATTCTGGGAATTCAAAGAAAGAATAATAGAGAACATGGGTTGATGGCACTAGCATGAAACCCACTTGATTAGAGATATCAAGAGAAAGGGAGTACATTACATGGTAAGCATTCATAGGAGGTGACACATCATAACGACATTAAATTATTTCTCTATGGGTGCCTTGTCATGTTGATAGACGCTAACCCAGGAATTTAGGCATGATCCGCCTAATGCCACTGAGAAGGAGGCCTAGAGGGTCACACACTATGTGTGTCCATGTATTTGAAGTTAAATATTAATTTAACAAGTTGAATAAAGATTATTATCTACTCTGGTTTAATAATTATTCAAGGATGTCTGATCACATATATTTCGACACTAGTTATTCGAGAGAATATATTGTGGGTGAAATAATATATTTATTAGCGAGTAATGAAGTTACATCTATTTAAGAAATAAATATCCATTATTCAGGTCTTATAAATGTGGTGGAAAGGAAATGAAAACAAGTACACACCATGTATTAATGATTACACGCCGTGTAGTTTTTTAGTTGGGATTTTGAAGAAATAATATTGTTTTATGAAATGATATTTATTATAACTAGCGTGGGCGCATGTCAAGGAATTAATGATTCGACATGGGGGTTTTCAATAAAGAGTTAATGAAATAAATAAAATGCGCAACAAATTTATTTATTGTCAAAACTCTATAACCTCAAACTTAATTATAAATATCCTCACAACCCCAACACTTTTCTCCAATCGTTGTGCACAACAATTCTGGAGAATTCTCTCAAGGTCGAAAGAAATCCTTCCTCTAAGAATGCTCTCCAGACCGAGAGAGATCCACCACCACTCGATCAAGGGGATCAAAGGTGGACATCGCAAGAGAAGGTTCTTCCATGCTAGCACCTAGAGATCCCTTCGGCGACATCTAGAGATACGTGGAGAAAGTGTGGATCACCACTAGAGGAATCCTACAATTGGATTCTACAACCCAACGATGGATCACATCAAGTCTTGAATGGATACATCAATGAAGAAAGAATTATTTCAAGGTAATTCTTGAAAATTAATTAAATTAGTTATAACCAATATATGATGATCCTCTGAATGGTTCTGGGACCCTTCTCTTTTTTATCTTCGTTCTATTCTAATGATCTTGAATTTTATTATCATGACAGATCTCGGATTGAACGTTGTTTAACGCTAAAATTAATGTTGGGTACACCCACCAAAATGCTTTTTCTGCGCCCAGTACCTACAGTTTGAAGTGGGATTTTGGGGATTATTTCATGTTTCACCACGATTAAGGCATCAAAAAATTCATAAAATGGGAAGATCACACATAGTTTCATTAGACCCTCATAGAATTTTTAGAGATTTGTGCTGTTATCCTATTTATGGTAGTTACATCAGAGGCACCAGGCCATTAATGAAATCTTCCATATTTCATATATATGATATTACTATTTAAACATGTCTCATATAATTTAACCTGATGTAGATGAGTTGGATGTTGATGATTCATTTGAAGAGTATCTAGTATATATTGTTGATCAGAGAAAGAAATTTATATGAGGTGGGTATGTTCTTCTAGAATGTGTTATAAAAAAGCATGACCATGTACATGATGAGAATTGGGAGTGAGAGGACAACATACATGCTTGGTGTTCGTAACTTTTCTCATATGGTACTTTACTATCCTTAGAAGGGATACTCAGTGACGAGTTATTTTAAGGAGGATAGGTTGTAATTTCATAACTTTTCATTGTGGTATAGATACCTTAATTATGAATTTAAAACTCTTTTTTTACTCTAAAAAATGTTCATAATGGATTAAGGATGGATTTAGGTTCATCTAGGGCTTGTTCAGATCCCAGAGCTCTGGTTTTTAGAGAATCCAGAAGAGGTTCATGATTAGCAGTAACCATGAAAGTCAACTATATGGCCTTATATATAGGATAATGGTGTGAAAAAAATATGTGGGCTATTGCATGATTGTATGAAATGGTGCATGTATGATACATATCTAAAACACATATTTATCTCTTGATTTTTCAAACCATGAGCCTATCCGTGAGAGGGGGAAATGTTTATGGACTGTGAAAATGAACCGTTGGAGCACAGTTTTGTAAACCATGCCTAAAAAACCTTGTGATCTTTAAAAATATGTGAAATGACTATTTCCCTTCATATTAAACATATAACCACATTTCTTATTTTATTTCCATTTAAACAAGCCTCTAGGGATTTAGGGATATCCTCTAATCTAGGCTATGTTGTGAGACTCCTCCTTTGACTGGACGCTGATTCAAGTGTCATCTTTCACATTGGTCCTATCTCGATAAGACCTTAAATTCTATTGATTCATTTCTTAATTTATATCATCATAAGAAATGATAAATCCATGTGAGATAATATTCCCTATTTCGAGGATATTCAACTATTTCTTTGATTTCTCTTATTCTAGCATGTATTAGAGGCCAACATTGGGTGAGGATTCATCTACCACTACATGGTCGGCAGACTTTCACTTTTCCATAAAAGTTTGAATGTGTATTTCACGTTTTTTCATGCTTTACACTAGGAATTCCATAAAAAAATATTAAAATGTTATATTAAATTATTAAATTCTCAGCAATATGTTTTGGTTATCCTTATACCCTAACTTAAATCATCAGAGGTTTTCTACCTCGACACGAGCCACTTCTTATGGTGTTTCACCTTAAATTATTATGAGCATTATTCATTTAAATGGAGGTAAACCCCCCTGTTGAAGGGTTTTTAACTTGACCTTTTTAAATGAAATGGTTTAATGGAATTAAGCGAAATGAAATAACACCTTTTTAGGCCTCCAAATCCTAGGATTTGTAAATAAACCACATTTTGAGGAGATTGTCTTTCCTTATGTAAATGAAATGGATAAATGATTTAAATTAAAGTTGAATGACAAGGTCATGTCACTTAGACCCAATTTAATTATAGAATGAAATTATGGATATCATTATGATTATAAATATTGGATGTGTTATTATATCATGCTTGATTATGGCCATGGACAAGGAATTATTTTAATGGTTAGGAATTCCATGACCGATACTTAGACTACCATTGTGGTTTACATTGGACGATCTCATGGGATACCACTAATCCATTGATGCTTGTACCATGTAAATGACCACACATGAATTATGTATTTTTCTAATGGATTCCAATGTCCAAACATATAATAGAGGATTCACCTACATTTATAGAAATTAAAACAATTGAATTCCTTATATGAATATACTTGTATTATTATTGATCTTATAGACTTCCTTGGTTACTATTGTAGTATCCTTTTAAGTTTATCACCAAGGATACCAAGGAAATGATCCTAAGGGTGGGTAGTAATTTCCCCTTACAATGAACTATCAAGGGTACACCCCTATGGGATTCACCTATTTTTGAAATTTAATGTCCATAGTAATTATAAAATTAAGAGGACTATCACTAATCAAGGATGCATGGGCTGTATACCTTGGGTTTTGACCATATAACTATAAAAATAAAATGTATGTTCTCAGTGAAATTATAGTATAGGCTTAAACAAGTAGTGGCAGATTACTCTCTTATGGGGAACCCAGACCAATGAGATTTATTCATTTACTATTTTACATTGATTATTACCTGCACATTACTCATTATATATTCATATACAAGATAGTTCTAGACACTATTCTTGGTGTCCTATTGAACTTTACTCAAATAATATTTGGGCCACCATTTGGTACCTAGAAAGAACCAATGGATTTAGGTAGGAATAAAATAAAGTTCAATGTTTTGGATGATTTATTATCCATTAGGATGGAATCTTGGTAGAATATGATTGGTCCAGTGCTTGAGATGCACATGGGATATTTTTTTGATTTTTTGTTCCCTTTATTGCACACATATTGTATTACACACAAAATTCCAGGTATGTATGATTTTATTTTTAATAGAATATTTAAATCATTATTATATATATATAACTATTTATTATTTATTTCAAATCACTTTTATCTAGATGTTTTCTTTTATAGTTTCCTTTTTTTTGTTTCTTCTAATTTATTTCTTTATTACACCATTATGCTCCACTTTGATGAGGAGGGTATAGTCTCCCCCACCATAATATCATTGATCCTTAATTCTAGTATGAATCCTATTTCATATAAAAAGTATTTATTGCTTCCATATGTTCTACTTGGTTCGATTACTTGTGAGTGAACTATTTTTGGGGTGTTACATAAGACATCTACATAAAAGGGTAAGGCCTCAGCCAAATTCCAAATCTAGTTTGTCTCATTAGACATATCGATGCATCAAGGGTATATGTAATTTTGGTCCCCACCCATCACTAAATAAATCTAAAGCATTAATTATATGAATAAAAAAATAACTTAATCAATATTCCTTAAAAATCTATAATTTTTTATATTTAAAGAAATAAAAAACCGAACAACAATAAATTCCCCTGTCAAAATGATCAAAAAAACATCAAAAGAAATATTATGGATGGTATCATTTTATTATAACCAAAAGAAATCATAATATTTAATAATTATGTTTATATATATGATAATACTTTAAATAACTCAATGGAAAATTTCTTAAGGAAAATAACCTTTTCACTTTGAAACCACTTATTTTAAATCCAAACATTTATCAAATATTAAGGAAATATTTTATTTGAAAATAACCAAGTAAAATTTTAAATTAAGATCAAATCAATAATTTTCCATGACTTTATAATATTATTTTCATGTAATATAAGTTAAATAAAATATTCCTTTCACACTTTTATAATACATTCAAAAAGTACCTCTTTCAGAAAATTACAAGTAGATTATTTAAAAAAAAGTAAAACATGTTAAAAAATATGATTAATAAATAATTTTATAATATTAAAAACATATTTTTATACAATTTATGGAAAATATGGACATGATTGATAATGATTGCAAACAGAGTAGAAAAAAAAGTTCCGTTTTCCTTAAAAACACCAGTTCTTTATTTTGAGTCCTTAAAAAGAGAAAAATTAAAGGGAAAATTTTAATATTGTGAAATGCCCATTTTCAAATAAAATATATTTTGTTTAATACATAAATATAAAATAATTAACCAAGTTGATAATTAAACATAAACAACACCAAAAATAACGAGACTCTTAAATAAACCCTTACCTTAGGCCCGACTTCCTTAGTATGTTTTTGAACCACATGTATAATAAATTTAGAATTATTATAAATTTATTATAGAATCATACTATAATATATTATAAAATATAACATTTACTTATGATCTTTTATCACCAGTTTATTAACCATTCTTTGTTAAAATCACAGTTTCAAGTGATAACTGCTTTATTTCTTGATATATGTTTTGGTTTGGTAGTGGTGGTAATTATACTTTGATTACAGTAAAATAATCTATATAATCTATATAATGATATAAATTTAATATATATTCATTATATATGTATTTAGAGTAATTTTTAAAATATATATATAGAAAAATGAATTAAATCGTTTATGGATATGACACGCCACACCTATGAATGAATGATGTTTTCACTTTTCGACGGATAGAATGAAAGAAATGTAAATAATTATCCATTTTAAATTTTTTATATCATATATATCAAATATATTCATTAAATATATCATTATTTTCATATTTTTAATGAATAAAAAAACAAATCACATCGCTTCATAGAGGTGACAAACACACAAACACATGAGAGACTTTATCATTTTCCAACAGATTGGATGGTAAGATGGTAGAAAGAAATTATTATTCTATAAGAGTAATTTATTTCATAA
This sequence comes from Viscum album, assembly GCA_963277665.1. NCBI lineage: Eukaryota > Viridiplantae > Streptophyta > Magnoliopsida > Santalales > Viscaceae > Viscum > Viscum album. The sequence continues at coordinate 1,152,232,270 of OY728126.1, forward strand.
ATATAATATATAAGAATTAAATTCCTCATATTATTATGAAATATTAATTGTATCGCTATGTGGAGATGATAAGTTGTACGTACGCACGAGCGATACTTTTACTTCTCATTTGATGGGAAATGGAGTGAATAATGGTGGCTGAATAATCAAATTAAAATTTAAGTATTTTTTTGATACTAAAGTTATTATTTTCTAATAAATACCAAATATTTATAAAATATATAATAAGGAATAAACTTAAAATGGTCTGGTAAGAAAATTACCACTTCTTCGGGAGACCACAATTAAATCATTTCTTAAAGAACTCGGGGTTGGTCTTTTGGGGAGAAAATCACCTATAGAACTTGGATAATGAAATTTATATGACTAATTATAAGTCCCTAGTGTATATTATTTTCCTATTCTAATTAAATAAGTAATTTAAGGGGTTTCCTTTTATAATGGAGGGAATTGGCACAATTGGAATTATTAAAAATATGAAAACATAACTAATTTATTCACACGAAAAATGCTTCCAAATGGCCATAAATTGAAATATAATATATTATATAGTATAAATATTCTCAAAAAAATTATATTTTATATATTTAAGTTATATTTTAAACCCTATCTTATGGTTTAACCCATTAGTTAATTGATTTTAACCTTAACCGTAGTAACATCTTTTTTCAATCTCTAGGGTTAATAAATTTACATATAAGGTGAAAATTTGATCATAAATGGTATAAGCATGTAATTTTAAACCATATATTACAAATAATATCACATATAAATATTTTAATGTTTTTAAAGAATTTAATGAAATATTATTTTGATAAAATCCATTAATGTCAATTTTGACATTATTATTTTAATATAACTGAAAATACGCAAATAAAAAGTTTTATTTAGAATATAACCATTTAAAACAACACTAATACGTCATAATAAAATAGAAAAATTTATAATACTATAAATCATTCTAATTATATTACTTTTACATTTTTAAAATTAATTTATTTTATTTTTCTATTAACTAAAGAAATATTGCGTTGACATTGCCAAATAATTTAAGGTAAATAAATAATTACTAATAATTAAAAAGAAATTTACATAATGTAAATAATTTCATTTTGATAAAAATAGGCATTTATATTCATTCAAAATTCTCTTTTTTCCATATGTGAAAACATAATAGATTTTTAAATGTAAGATAGTGACATTTTTTTATTTTTATTGTATTTTAATATTATATAGGTTATTTTCATGGAAATGTTTACATCAAAAAATTAAATTTTCTTGAATAAGGTGATAAGGTTAAAATTAAATTCATAAAATATGAATTAATAAGGAAAATGGTGAATTTATTACTTAGTATTAACCTGTATTTACCCAATTTACCCTCTACGAAGGTGAGAAATTTTACCACAGTTACTATTCATAATGGATAAAAATAAAAGGGAAATATTTACCAAATTTAAATATAAAAATTTTGAATATGGAATATATTTTATCAAATTAAATACGTATATGTGGTAGAAATTAATTTTAAAATAAGTTGGAAAAACCTGATGAAAACCACTTTTAAAAAATTATAGTATTTAAGCATAAAGTTGAATTTATTCTTATACCATGTGAAATAAAATTATTTGATGAAATTTAAATTTTTTATTGAATATATATATTTTTTAATTTCATTAAAACCTTTCACTAATAGTGATTAGTAAAATTTATAATGATATAAACATTTTGTGCAAATAAAAATAATTTTTTCATAAAAACCTCTCTTTTATTCTAAAATGAATTTATTTTTTTTAAAATAAAGTGATAATGAATTAATTTATTTTATACATATATATTTTTTATAATTTAGTTATTCTTATTCATACCCACCAAATTAATGGATAGATTATTATGGTATACTATTTTACTGTTCATTTAGACTCAATGTTGTGTGCATCACAAGCTATTGAAATATTTTATTTGATGATAAATATTTCATAAAATATCAAGGTGTTACATTAACATCACATGTATGCTCTCGATCATTTTATAATCAACCATGTACCCTATTAGGAATTATAAAACATCCCATGTACCCTTGGTTATGGAAAAACCTCCCATATAGTCTTTTGAGATCATGAGATATGAAACATTACCTAAAGTTTTGGAGTCCTATAAAAACTCCAACCCACATAATAATAAACAATTATTATATATTCAAAAATAACATATGAGTTTTCATCATTCCTTCATATTTTAACTAACATCTGAGACAAAATTGGTTTCACGAAACATAATTAAAACATAATCATAATAAGACAACCATGGAACAAAAGAATATGGTATCACATGATGTCATATCCAATAAAACACATCAATCCCTAAAGTATGATGACATAAATGAAAAATACATTTAAAAATTTATTAGAAATATTATTTTTAAAACAAGTGAAAACAACCTTTTATTTTGGAATATTTTAGAAAACATAAAAATTCCAAGAAGATTACGAATATTTTTTTCAAATAAAAATCATGAAATTTTTTATAGTTATATCAATATATTAATAATGGTCTAGATTGTGGGAAAAACATTTTAAACCATAAATGTTAAAAAAAATATTTTATTAATTTTCTAAAAAGTAAAAAGCGAGTCGTATGAATTTTTTCAAAAGATACCACTTAATAATTTGCAAAAAAATTAAAAATTGTAGATAAATAATATTTTAAATATTTTGAAATTATATAATAACTTACATAATATAATTTTTAAAAACATAGATATTGAAGAAAAATATTCTAGGAAAAAACTGAAAAATAAAGTTGGCTTTTCTAAAAAAAACTTCTTTCAGTGTTTTTGAGTACCAAAGAGGGTGAAAATGGAATGAATACTTTAAAAACATATAAATACCCATATTATAATAAATTACATGGGGTTCAGGAAATAAATTATATATAATTTCCCCTAATGGAATTTAATACATAAAAAATATCAACAAAAAGTGATATTGTAACATAAAACATTATCTCAATTCCCAACATGATTCATACACTATATAACATCAAGTATAATAAATTTAGTCTTATTTTAATTTTATAATATAACCATAATCATACTTATATTACAATATATCTTTCAATTATAATTTCAAAATCAACAATTTATTAATAATTCTCTATTAAAATCATTATTCATGTGTCAATGGTTTTGTTTTCCACGTATATTTTGGACAGGTGATTATGGTACATGAAAATTGGTTATGGATTCATCATATATAGAATATTAATCATATCATAAATGTTATATTTATTCATTATAATCACTTTAATAATTATGAATGTGTTACACCGTGAGATTTTATGATATATTTCTCTTCAAATAAATTTAATTTCATCGGTAGCTTACAATGCACAAAAATTAGAGTCTAAATGAACTATAATATAATATGTCATTATAAAATATAATTTAAACTGGTCAAGTGAATATAAATAATAAATTATGAAAATTATGTATCAAAATTTCTTATAAAAAATATATTTATTAATAAATATTCTATTTTTAGAAAAGTATTTATATTCTTCACAAACATATTTTTTTCTCAAAAAGGTTTTAATGTCTTTTTGTTAGAAAATAATATATTTAAAATTTGATAATTTTATAAAATGAATTTTAAAATTTAAATTCATTTTCGAAATTATCATTTCATAATTATATTATCATGAAATTTTGATAATTTTATTAAAAGATTTATTTTTTGATTAATTGTGAAAATAGAAATTTTTGTTGAATTTTTTTTTCATTTAAAGTATTTATAAAGTTACATTAAAATTTTAAATGGTTTTAAAATTAAAATTACTTTATTTATATAATTAATAATATAATTAATGTCTTTATAATTAATTCTATATCATATTGTTTCATAAAATATTTTTTATACTTTTTAAAAAAAATTTTTGGAAAACTATTTCCCGTTGCATTTTTTATGTTAATTTTAAAAATAATTTTTGAAATTGAACAAGTAAACACCCATAAATTCCATAAATATTTTTTTAAAATTACTTGGGATTTTAAAAATCCTATTAAAATGGACAATGCTTGATTCTGAGGTCCGGTGTGCTCGAAATATAATTTTGAACTTTCTTATGGTATATTCAGTAAACACGTGGGCAACATTTTCTGTCTTTTGAACCGGTGCTCAAACTAAAAACCTAAGGGCACCCTAGAATCTGCAGCACCTAGATTTTCTTAAGGGAGGCTCAACTTCAACTACTATAGGTTAGGTGAAAATGTTAGTTTTTGAGACTTTAGTGAAATAATAAATTGACATAAAAACTGTTATTTTACTATCCTACCTCCTGTTGAGTGGAAGTGGTGGGACCAATGGGTTGTCAATCCATTTAATGGTTTGACACTTCAGTTGCGTAACCACACCATGGGGAATTAAGAGGTTCATTAATTAAAAACTCATTAATTAACCTCATTAATTCTTTAGATGAATTACTAAACCTCCCCCTCTATTTAAATGGAGCTCAGGTTGGTGTTTTTGACACAGCTTCATCAGGCACGAAACCTCTAGAAAATTACTGTGGTAACTTCCACCGGTAGAGTACGGAAGCTTCAGCGGCAATGATCTTGGATCGACGAATGCCATCAGCTTATTCAAGTGAGGACTCTTCTCCCTCCATGACCACGACATCATCTCCATTTACAAGGTAGGGGTTGTTTTTAAATTCAATAAACAATCATTTATGTTCCTCATTCTGGAATTTGGGGGTGTTTGTCATGAGAGATTTGAAAGATGCTTAATGAATATGTATGTGATGTTTTTATTTGATTCCCGCTGGTTATCATGCTAACGCAAAGGGCGCAGACAAACGAAAAAGGCCCATACCCTCTTCTGATTGATTTATCATTGTGTTCTTTGCAGGAGAATGTTGATTTTGAGGGAAACACGAATATAAGGGTCACATAGAGATGGCGACATCCTGGAAGACCTGTAGGAACAGATGACAGTGGAAACAGATCTCAGGAGGATTACCGAAACCCCGCAGAAGATGCACCGGTGTGTCACTGGTCCACTGTTGTGCACCATGGGAGGTGGCCATAGCTTCAAAACCACTATGAAGGGGAACCGTGCCCCACGGGTCCCTCTTCAAGCCGAGGCAACACCCTGTTGCGCCACTGGTTAAAGATCCAAATGGCTGTTTGGGATCGATGGGCTATGAAAACCCTCGCATGAGTTGCGCTAGCCGGCGGGCCAGGCCTGTCCGCTGCCTAGCAGGCCGAGCCCACCGTGGACCAGCCGGTTCAGTCAGGGCCAGGTCGACCCGAACCAGGTCAGGTAAGTCCAGGTCGGGTCAGACCAGACCCAGACCCATATCGGCCCGGATACGCTTAAAAGGTCGTATATTGCATACCATATGTTTGTTTGACGAACAATATATGGAGTAGGAATCCTTGGAATGAGATGATCCTTTTGAGATACTGCGCCTATGTTTTAGAGAATGATGGAGTATGACCAAGTTGGATCGTACTCTAATCCAACCAGGCCCTTACCACTAAAATTCCAATAACTCTCACACTAGGAATCCGATTGACACGCTGTCTATTAAATGGGAACCTTTATAACCTAACCGATCATTGAGTTACTTCTTAGTGAGAATTCTTGCTAATTAAAGTATGACTAATGGATTTAGGATCATTTTATCCCAAAATTAATAATACTATGTATGGGAACCTAGTGGCTGGCTGTGATTTGAAGAATGGATTACAATCCTATGTGGATCAGAACCTAGCTATTCGTTTTGGATCAACACCTAGTGATCCTGTGTGGATCAACACCTAGAAATACTATGTGGATCACCACTTAGAGATCCCATGTGGATCAACACCTGTTGATCCTGTGTGGGTCAGATCCTCTGTGGGTCGGTGCTCAGCAATCCTGTGTGGGTCAGTGCATACAGATTCTTTGTGGGCCAGATCCTGTGTGGGTACGTGGGGGTCAGTACCTATCAATCTTGTGTGGGTCAGATCCTATATGGGTCAGTCCTTAGTGATCCTATGTGGGTCAGCGCATACTGATCCTGTGTGGGTCAGATATTGTGTGGGTCAGCGGGGGTTAGTACCTATAGATCCTAGGGGGGTTAGATCCTATGTGGGTTATCAAGGGTTAATACCTATCGATTTTATGTGCATCAGCAGTAGTTCCTCTTAATAGAATAAGATGTTCTAGCCTTAAAATTAATCATTTGTACCTTTTTATTTATGTTATACCTGGTTTGAGCTGAGTCTTTTCATTATGCATTGTGATTGAGATCATGCTTTTTGGTTTTCTTTTTTGGAATTCTGAGAGACCTTCGGGGGTCTTGGGGTCCCTACTGGGTATTGTTATACTCACCCCTACACAGGCTTCGCCTCAACCTTGTTGTGTCTTGTGAAGATGACGGGCAACCAAGACTAAGACTCAGGGGGCTAGGACCTGATGGTGGACGACGGTGATAGTTGACGTGGAGAGATATGGAGACAAGATGTACCTACCCTTTAAGAAGGATCCTTGATTGACGATCCCATGCACTATTTAATACTTTCTGTTGTAGTTGAATATTTCTGTTGGGCATGTATTCCGGCCACTTTACTTTCAGTACACACTTTTACTCTAGCTGTTTTACTATATGGTTTACCTTTTTGTGTACCTAGTCTGTTCATTTGCACATATTTAAAGTCAACCCCTTCCCGTTTTAGGGATAATCCATTCCGTTACAAGTTTCCAACCCATGGACTACGGGATGCCGTTTTGGGGTAGGCACGACATGAGCCCCGAGTAATGGGTAGTGAAAAAGTGTTATAAGAGGATTTGGTTCTACCGAAGAACCAATACTATGATCTTTCCAAATGAGAAAATGGTGTTAAGTGTTTTGAGTATGGTTTTTATTTTGGGGAGTCCAATGTTGGTGCGATGGGAGATGTATCTATACACCAGGACCCTAAATTCTGATTTCCAACTTGTTGCAAAAAAACAGTAATCACATGTGTTTTGAAAATGTTTTACTTTTAATCTCTTTAGATTTAGCTCAGTAGGTATAACCTATTGACCATGTCACACTTTTTTTTCAGGATGTTACCATGAAGACAATCATCTAGGATTTCAGATAGAGTTCATGAAGACATCCCACCAAGAGATGAGGCTTTAGTGCAAGGCCCTCTTACTATGTTGGCACCTTTGGGTGGTGTACCAGTAGTACCACCACTCAGAGGGTTGAAATTTCCACCATCCCCACTGGCAGACAATGCATGTCGATTGAGCGTGTTGCATGAGTTCCATAGATAGAGGCCTCAGAGGTTTCGAGGTGAGACAGATCCCTAGGAATCTGAGGACTGGCTGAATGCTGTGGAACAAGTTTTTTGCCTAATTGGGACACCAACAGAGTATATGGTGATCCAAGATTCTAGACTATTCCAGGGCACAAGGGAAGATAGTGGAGTCTGATGCTCCAGATGCATGAGGAAGCAACACTCGCCTAGATTTACTTCGAGACACTTTTAAGGGAGGAGTTCATACTAGAAACATTATGCTCAGGGCATATCCAGAAGATGATGCACATACATCAGGGTAGCCTATCAGTGGACTAGTACTCAATGAGATTCACTAACCTCTCACGATAATCCATCGACATGGCATGTGACCCATTATTCAGGGCCCATACCTTTGATCAGGGTCTCTGGTGGGAGCTCAGAGCACCAATGATATCACTCAATATCCCAACGCAAGTTGGATTTCTTGATCTAGAATTATTGGTGGAGACATTATTAGAAGAGAAGGTACTGACGGTGAGAGCCACTATTGGAAGATATGTAACCGAGTCATCTACAACAGGCAGTAGGCAGATGATGTAGAGGTCCAAGTGGGACAATACTTCAGGGGGACAACCCCATGATGTAGGGTCAGAGGTGCGGAGCTCAAGAGGTGGAGCGGGCCAATAGAGGAGAAGACTGTGCTTCACGTGTGGAAGGTATGGCCACATGACTCGTGACTAGATGACCTTCCATATCGATGATCAACAGCTAGTTGATGGACTTCTAAGGCAGTGGCCGAGGTTTGATTTAGGGGGTCCGTAGGGTGGCAGACATGACAGAGGAGCAGGTCATGCAATAGGTGGTGGAAAATAATTTGAGGTTCTACCACCACCACCCCTAGGTGTTCCACCCCAACCACAAGGAGTAAGTGGACATGGGCGGGCTCAGATTTAGGAGATATAGGTCTACGAACATAGTGCCCCCGATATGATTAGAGGTATAATCTATGTCTATTCAACCCTAGTTGTAGTTATTATAGACACAGGTTCCAGCCACTCTTTTATTTCCAGAACACCTGTTCGAATCTCAGAGATTCTAATGGAGCTGTTGGCTAGATCTTTGCAATTAGAGACTCATATAGGAGAAGATTTGATGATTACACATGGGTGCAGACAATTTGAGCTCACTCTAAGAGGAGAGATCTTTGGCTGGGATCTCCTAGTAGCAGCGTCAAGGCCTTACGATGTCATCTTGGGCATGGACTGGCTATCCACATTCCATTCTTAGATCGACTGTTTTAGGCGTAATGTGTGGTGTGTCTACGAGGATGGGACCGGGTTTTACTTCACTAACAAGAAGGAAACCTTTGAATCACTATATAGACTTACTCATAGGAGGATGCAGACAATCACACAATAGTTGATTTGAGGGTTCCAAGTTATCCTATAGTGGTGGACCAGTATGTTTATGTCTTTCTTGATGATGTTCTGGGACTACCTCCTCATCGATAGGTAGACATCTATATTTACCTGTATTCTTCAATGACACTGAAATCTATGCCAGCATATCTGATGGCCCCTATAGAGGTTTACGAGTTTCGGGTACAGTTGGAGGACTTGTAGGGGAAGGGGTTCATAAGGTCCACTGTTTCTCCATGGGCATCTATAAATTTTTTTTCCAAGAAGGAAGATTGGAGTATGAGTATTTGTGTGGAATATCGGATCCTTAACCAGGTGACTTTGAAGAACAAGTATCCACTTTTGAGGATTTTTGATCTCTTCAACCAGCTGAAGGGAGCTCGATGTTTTTAGAAGATAGACCTCGGATATAGCTATCACTAGCTCAGGGTACGAGACAAGGATGTACCAAAGACAAACTTAGGATGTAGATATGGCAATTACAAGTTCTTGTTGATGTCCTTCTGTATGACCAAAACTCCATAAGTGTTCATGGGGCTCATGAACATGATCTTCCAACCTTACCTTAATCGTTTCGTGATGGTATTCATTGACGACATCTTGATATACTCAGCATCAGTGGAGGATCAAACCATGAACCTACAAATATTTATGGATACACTCTGAGAGAACCTGTTTTATGGTGAACTCTTGATGTGCCAGTTCTAAATATAATAAGTCCACTTCCTGGGGTATGTTATCTCAGAGGTTGGAGTTGTAGTGGATCCGATGAAGATAGAGGTGGTGCTTTCTTGAGAGCTACCCTAGAGTGTGACAAAGGTGTAGAAATTCCTAGGATTGGTTGGGTAATATTGGAGATTCATACCCAACTTTTCCAGAGTTGCGACAAACTTTTCATCTTTGACAAATAAGTGAAAGCCTTTCGTGCGGACGGAGATATGCTGACATAGTTTTCAATATCTGAGGTAGAGGCTAATGAGTGACCTTTCTTGAGGATACTAGAAGAGGGAATTGGGTATGTAGTCTACTATGATGTTGCAGGAACCAGAATAAGTTGTGTCTTGATTTAGGAGTGAGTAGTTATCACCTAAGGCTCACGACAGTTGAGAAAACACATATAGAATTATGCTACCCATGACCATGAGTTAGTAGTAGTGGTCTTTATGCTAAATATGTGGCGACACTACTTGATGGGTTAATGGTTTACTTTTTACTCTCATCACAATATTCTCAGTTATATATTATCAAATAATGACCTGAACATGAGACATCAACGATGGATGATGTTCCTACATGACTATGACTTCGAGATAGTATTCGCTCCTAGGAAGGGTAACGTAGTAGAAGATGCACTCATCATGAAGTCTGGTCCACAATTGCTGAGTGAGGCAACCGAGAAACTAGCCACTTTGCAGTTATCCTTTGTGGATAGTGATGAAGTTGATTACCTCCAATCTATGACAGTTACTCCCCCACTCCTTCAGAAAGTTAGGGAGGCACAGCTCAGGGACATAGACTGTGAGGCCCAACATGCTCAGATATCCTCAAGGTAAGATCCTGATGGATTTTATTAAGGTGTGGAGAAAATAATTCTCTTCAGAGGATGCACCATGGTACTAGAGATTCCATGAGAGGAGGTGTTGAGGGAGTTCCACATATCCCCATTGGCAGTGCATCATATAATGGAAAATATGTACCAGGACTTCCGACATCATTACTGGTGGCCAGGGATGAAGAAAGTAGTGGAAAAGTTCATATCATGATGCCTCACTTATTAGCATGTGAAGGCCATGCATCAGGTACCAACATTCTTAGCTTAGCCACGTGAGGTACTAGAGTGGAAGTGGGATGATATATCCATGGACTTTATGAAAAGGATACCATGTATGTCCAGGTTCCATGATTCCATCTGGGTGATCATTGAACGACTCACCAAGTCAGCCCACTTCATACCCATCTGGGAGCAGGGATCAGTAGAATTCTTGGGACACCTCTACATATAAGAGATTGTACATCTTCACGGGGTGCCATCGACGATCGTCTCAGATCACAATGCTTGTTTTACATCCTTATTTTGGAAGGTATTATAGAAGGTGTTTGGGACTCAACTACACTTGAGCACTAACTTTCATGCTCAGACAGATGGTTAGATGAAGCGGACTATTCAGACACTCGAGGGCATTCTTTAGGGTTCTTTCCTTGATTTTGGTCACAGTTGGGAGGACCACCTACCACTAGTTTAGATTTCATACAACAATTGTTACCACTCCACTATTGGCATGGATATGTTTGAGGCCCTGTATTGACAACCTTGAAGATCACCTTTGCGCTAGAAAGACTCAAGGGAGTCAGCACTTATTGGTCTAGATTTGGTACAAGCTACCAAAGAGAAGGTGCAAATCATCCAAGAGCAGATAAAGACTGCATAGAGCTAGCATAAGTCATATACTGACAGTAGAAGAATACCCTTAGGGTTTGAGGATGGAGACCATGTCTTCCTATAGGTCTCACCCCGATGTGGATTTTGAAGGTTTTTCCAGGGCAACAAGCTATCTTTGAGGTTCATCAGACCTTTATAGATCCTCAAAAGAGTAGGCGAGGTGGCGTACTATCTAGCTATTCCCTCATAGATGAACTAGTTGCATAATGTTTTCCACGTGTCATAGCTGAGGAGGTATGTGCATGATCCATCACATGTTATCGACTTGGGCGAGCTAGAAATCGACAATGGGGCGACGTTTTTGAAGTTCCCAGTGGATATAGAGGATCGACAGGAGCAGGTCATTCATGGGTGGTCGATTCCTCTGGTTTGAGTTTTTTGGGAGCACGAGAACCTCCAATAGAGAATATGGGAGCGGGAGGTTCAGATACGTGCTCATTACCCCCATTTTCCCCTAGTTTTGTTGTAGATTTTGGGCACAAAAAACCATAATGTGGGTAGAATTTAAACACTGAGAAATTCCACATATATTTTTTAAATTACTTGGGAATTTTACGAGTATGTAAAAATTGACAGTGTTTAATTCCAAGGTCCGGTGTTCCCAGAACATAATTTTGATCTTTTTTATTAGGTATATTCATTAAATGTGTGGGTGGAATTCTCTATCTTTTGAACTAGTGCTCAGAATAAAAATATGAGGGCACCGTTGAATTTCCAGTGCCAATATTTTTTTTAAGGGAGACTTAACTTCGACCGCACTAGTTCGGGTGAAAAATATAGTTTTTGAGACTTTAGAAAAATAATAAAATAACATAAAAACTATTATTATATTATCCTACCTTTGGTTGAGAAGTGGTGTAGGGACTAATGGGTTGTCAATCCATTTAATGGATTGAACCTTCAGTTGCATAACCACATCGTAGGGAATTAAAAAATCAATTTGTTAAAAAATTATTAACGAACCTCAATAAATATTTCAATGCATTACTCACCACCCCCTATATTTAAATGGAGCTCGGGTTGGGTTTTTTGACACAAATTCATCACACGAGGAACAACTAGTGAAGTGCTGCAAGAACTTCTACCAGCAGAGGATGAAATCTTGGGTGGCAACGATCTGGGACCGACGAACATTGACGACTTCTTCAAGTGAGGAAACTTCTCCCTACATGACCACAACATCATCTCCATCTATGAGGTAGGGGTTGTTTTTAAATTTAAGAAACTCACATTTCTTTTCCTCATTCTTGAATTTGGGTTTGTTGGTTGCAGGTGATTTGAAGGGCCCTTAATCAATATCTATGTGTTGTTTTTATTTGATACCCGCTTATTATGATGATAAAGCAGAGGAAACAGGACAAATGAACAAGGCTGGAACCCTACACCGCTTGATTTATCATTGTGTTCTTTGCAAGCGATTTTTGAATTTTTTGGAAACATGAACTAGAGGGTCACGTAGTGACGATAACATCCTAGAAGGCCTGTAGGCCCAGAAAAGAGTGGAAACGGAGCACCATAGCTTCGCCAGAGCCCCATGAAAGAAGTGTCAGTTCAAAAAAGGTGAATCACCATGGGTGGATAGTGCTCAACGGCCCCAGAAGAAGGCGGTGCCACTCGACGTCGCGATGGACCAGACAGGTGGCCGACCACATTGGCAAAGAGTGGCGCACCGTCATGCACCACGGGAGGTGGCTGCGGCTTTGAAGCCACGATGAAGGGGACTCGAATCTTGAGAGTCCCATTTCTAGCCAAGTCGGTTCCATGTGGTGCCGCCGGTTAAAGAGATGAATGACTCTTTGAGCTGTTTGAGATTTAGGAGCCACGCGCCCCCTCGTACAGGTCGTGCCAAATGGTGGGATAGGCCGGTCTGCTGCCAAGAGGGCCGAGCCCACCAAAACCTAGCCAAACTAGTTTGGGAAGGGCTAGTCAGCGGCCCAGCGGGCCGAGCCCACCGTGGCCCATCAGGTTCATTCTGGGACGGTTCGACCAGGACCCGAACCCATTTCAGCCTAGATAGGCTTAAAAGGCCATATCTCACATACCAGATGTCCATTTGATAAACCGTCTGCATCTCTAGAATACTTGGAATTAGACTGTCCTTTTGAGATACAAGACCTGAGTTTTGAGAATGTTGGATTACGGTCTGATTGGATCATACCTGAATCTAATTGGGCCCTCGACGCTAAAATTCCAATAAATCTCAGAACAAGCAACTGATTGATGTACCGTCTATTGCGTTTGAACACTTATGACAAGACATATAATATGGTTACTTATTTGTGAGACTTAGTGCCGGTTGAAGTATGACTGATGGCTTGAGGATAAAATTATCCCGGAATCAAGCATACAATGTATAGGAATCCAGTGGATGGCTATGATGTGAGGAATGAAGAGAGATCTAATGTGGATCAACACCTAGTGATCCAATGTGGATTATCACCTAGAGATACTATATCGATTAACACCCATCTATCCTATGTGGATCATCAACTAGAGATCCTATGTGGATTAGAACCTATCGATCTTGTGTTGGTCTGATCCTGTGTGGGTCAGCGCTCAACAATATTGTGTGGGTTAGCGCATGCCGATTATGTGTGGGCCAGATCCTGTGTGGGTTAGTGCGCAATGATCTTGTGTGGGTAATCGCATACTGATACTGTGTGGGTCAGATCCTGTGTGGGTCAACATTGGTTATTACATATCAATCCTAAGCGTGTCGAATATAGTGTGGGTCATTAGGTGTGAGTACCTATCAATCCTTTGTGGGTCAACAACAATGCCTCTTAACGGAATAAGATGATTTAGCCTTATATCTAATCATCTGTACTACCGTACTTATGTTACACCAAGTTTGATCTGAGTGTTTTATTTGTGCTTTGTGATTGAGATCATACTTTGTGTTTTTCGTTTTTTGGAATTCTGAGAGACCTTAGGGGGTCTTGGGGTCCTTATTGGGTATTTTTATACTCACCCCTGCATGGGCTTTTCCCGCACCTTGTTGTGTCTTGTGTAGATGATGGGAAATCTTGACTGAGACATAGGGAGCTAGGACCTGATGGTGGATTATGGTGACGATTGAGGTGGAGATTTGTAGAGAAGATTTGTACCTACCCTTCTGGTAGGATCCTTAGTGGACGATCCTAAGAACTGTTTACTATTTTCTGTTGTAGTTGTATCTTTCAGTGGGGCTTGTATTTCATCCCCTTTACTTTTAGTACATACTTTTACTTCAGCTGTTTTACTACATGGTTTTCTTTTTTTGTACCGAGTCTGTGCATTTGTACAGGTTTAAAGGAAACACCTTCCCATTTTAGGGAAACACGTTTCCAATGCTATTCACCAACCCCTGGCCTATGGAAGGTGAGTTTGGGGTATTCACGACATGGGCCCCGGGGGATGTGTCGTGACAGATAAAAATTTAATCATGAAAAATGGATTCCATATTTTTAATTAGAATTTACAAATTATTTAAATATATCCCTTTTATTTTTTAATTACTTTGTTGTCATGTTTTTTCCGAAGTCAAATAAAATGAATTGTTTCAAAAATGACATTAATGATATTTTATAATGAATTATATTTTATTAAATGATTTAAAATTTAAAAAAAATCTATTTTCCCCAAAGTGAATAGGATATTGTTTAAAATATAAAACATTTTCAATTTATGATCCACTTGTAATTTTATAGAAACTTTCCTTACCACTAGGGTGTAAATAACTTTATTATCATAGTAATTGTCAGAAAGAGTTAACAAGTGTTAAAACTAAGGGATATGGGTTAAAACATAAATAAAACTTGTCAAAATTTTATCTCATCAGAGAATATATAATAATAAAAATATTATATTATAATTATATAAATTTGGATTCGTTTGAACATAAAAAACAATTTATATAAATTTATTACTTTTTTTAATTTCAAGGGTGGACCTCCCATCACTTATAAAGGTAACTTCCACTCTTTAATTATTCATATTGTTTAAACCTTATATATTATAAAATAATGATTATTATATAATAAAACCTTACTTCAAGACATCTAATATCTTATTTTCTTTCTAAATGACCATCGTTTCAAGGCTTAAGGTATAAGCCAAAAGATGTTTCTCAATGAAGAGGTATAACTCTTAACCTAGCATTTTAAATTTTATTAATTCTTATAAATCATTGAAAAATATCATATACCTTCTAAAATAAAGAATTAATTTTATTAAATATACTTAATTTTTATTATGATTAGGTAATAACCATTATCCACCTTTTTTCCATCCATTAGAAAATGATAATGTCACTTGTGCATATTCATGGACTACCACCTCCATGAAACAATGTGATTCATTTTTCTCTTCCATTTTACATGGATAGTAATTATGATAAATTTAATGCACATATATATATTATATATATTATAAAATAATTATTTTGTAAATATTAATTATTACTAACCATTATTTCTTTTTATCTGTTGAAAAGTTGCAACAACATTCATGCGTATGTACAACCTACCATCTCCATGAATAGTGTAAATCAATTTTCTATATCTAAATTTTATGGATAAATAAATAAATGAATATCTAAATAAATAAATAAAAAATAAATATATATGATATTTATATCATGGATTTAATTCTATATATGATGTTACCATGATCAAATTACAAGGACCCGAACTGTAAAACCAAAACATCCATGAAACATGAAACACTTAACACCTAAAATGATGAATTTAATAAATAATTATTAATAAATTGGTGTCTAAACATTATAAGTGGATAAAATATGATATTATATGTATAAATATTATTCTTTTATAAAATTATAAACAATTTAAATTTATTATATAGAAGGTTTCTAGTGCTTTCAAAGCATGTTAAACTAGAGGAAATAGATGTTGTATCACTATTATTTTTATTTGGAACACGCTATATTCACCCCTTGTTTATTTTATGTGGTGTATATACTAAAAAAGATTGTAATTTATGAATACTATCATGAAAATTTTAGGTATATACATATCCATTTAAGGATCTCTCTTCATGTGGGTTTGGTTCAAAAGTTACCAAATTAGAATGGTTTTTATGTTACAATCTCATTGTTTACTAGGACTATTTTTTATTATGTTTATGATGATGAAATTTTATGATAGAACTATCATTAATTTAGTGAATTTTATTATAATATGGTGATCTATTTATATTAATTTATTTCCTTTCATTTTATTTTATTTATGTATTTAGGAGACAAAAAAATATTTTTAGGAAATATGATTTTATTTCATTCTTTGGTTAAAAATACCTTGGTACAATGTTCAAGTTTTCTAAAAATATTTTCAATAATATTTTTACTATTTTGAAATTATTTTTAAATTAATTATCATATATGTTTGTTTTTTATAAAATGGTTTAAAATAAATATTCATATTGTTTTCCAGATGAGGGGATTTTGACATTTTTACCGAAAATGTGAAATGAATCCTTATTTTAACATATACAACATGGATATAATTTTTCCATCATGATTACTCAATGATTTTAAGATTTCACTCTAATTTTATATAGATATTTGTAAAGATGATTATTTCTATAATATTTTGAAATTTATATATTTTAAATAAGTGGTTTCAAGTTGAAAAGGGTATTTTCTTCAAGAAATATTCTAAGTAATTTTTAATGGAATTTTCACATATAATGATATCATCTGATATTACTTATTACTTATTTGGTATATGATCTAGTGATACCATCCTTATTATTTCTCAATATGGTTAATTATCAAAATGATAATATTTATATGAATCCCTTTTATTTCCCATGAAATAATTTATGATTTATTATTTAAATATTTGTGAAAATATTTTTCATGGTTTATGATATATTATGAATATTTTATGATATTATGGAACACATATGAATAGAATATGGTTATGTGATAGGTGACCATGAAATTATATAGCTTTCCAATGATTTTGGTAATGATGGATATCTCATATGATAATAAGGATTGTAATGGGGAGTGAAACTAGTTCCATAAGGGACTCTATGCACTATGGTAGTCATTGGAATTAAACTTAACTAAAGATATTATTGAATGGAGAGTGAACCCAATCTATCATGATAGTATTGGTACTAAACCTTGACTGAGGAAATGATT
Source organism: Viscum album (assembly GCA_963277665.1). Lineage (NCBI taxonomy): Eukaryota > Viridiplantae > Streptophyta > Magnoliopsida > Santalales > Viscaceae > Viscum > Viscum album. Next base: position 1,152,249,552 of record OY728126.1, read on the forward strand.
TTATATGATAATGTGTATAAAAACAATTATTTTTTAGGCCAATGTTATTCTCTCATGGATTATGTTATTTGATTTCTGTATGATTATTGTCATATGAAGTGAAAATATTTATTCTATGTCTCAAAATTATGATCTATGAAATGTAGGTTATGTTTCTCAAAGGTCCATATCCTTTTCTCATACCCCTAAACTCATGTTATGTTTATGTTATCATCAATATCTCCCATTCTTATCCTTATTGAGCCTATGAGATCAACCTTTACTATATTTCCTTTCCCTAGGTTATGAATAAATATTTTTGTTGGGTATGTCCAAGATAATACCAATATAGTAAGATATTTCTTGGAGATATTCAATTTTATTCATAATATAAGAAGTTTTTATATTTAGTATTCCAATAAACTATTTTTTTGATTTTTAGTGTGGATTGTAATATCATGTAATCAATATTTATCTATAAAGTTGTAATAGCTGTGTATAAAAATTATGGGTCACTATTTTTGGAATCATAGTAGGGGTTAGTCAATAATTGAGATTATTATTAGTGAGCTTTAGTAAGAAACCCCTTTTATAATTATTATTATAGGATAAAATTCTAATGATTTGGCAATGACCATGGATAAATAAGGTTAAACCTCAGGTCTTACATATTGAGAAGAAGGATTCATGATCTAGAAAACCTATAAATGATTTTTAATGATTATTTGGTTTCCCACTATGATTATTGTTTCTCACACTATACCTTTTGGTTTTAGTTAATGCATGTAACTTGAAGAAACCGTGTTAATGAATAATGTGATAGACAATGAAAGGATTTTCCTCATAAAAAACCAAATATTATTGGATATAGAATTAAAAATATATGTTATATTTTTAAAAGACTTTCTCAATATATAAATAAGGTTGAGATTCAAAATGAGCAAAGGATGGAATAATGTTCTGTCGAGTCCTTCATGAGGAAATATCTACTTTATTTTTGTGGTTCCATTGATCCACTAGTTTTTAAGCAATGAATCAGTACCATTAAAAATATATTTTTCATTATATAGTTTTTAAACATGAAAATTTATTTTAGTTTTATTTGTATTTGGAAGGATAATTATATCAATAGTGATATCTTATCAAGAACATGAGACAATGAGAAGAAATTGAATCTTTATTGTGAGATGAGTTTAGGATCTTATTTTCCAATAATTACTTTCCTCATATTCTTTATACAAAAATGGAGAATTAATTCCTTGAGATAAAGTATAAGGATGATAAAACCATTAGTAACTATATGGATAATATTAAAATACTTTTGATTTACCTTTTTGGTATTATCAAATTACATAAAATTAAGATTTTTCATTTCATCATTGGATTAAAACCAAGTCTCTGGAAGGTGATAGACATAAGATACATCAATAGATATGAATAAGTCATTATATGTTCTATTAATTTGGATATGGATATTGAATTTACCTATTAGTATCGTGGTTTTGATAAGAAAATAAAGATATAATTAAATGTAATTTTTAATAATAAGAATCATAGAGTGAAGAAGATATTATTTTTTTATTCTCAAATTTGAAAAGGAAACATGGAGAAAATTGTCTTAATTGAATTGGTAAATGTTATAAGTATGTAAATAAAGTTATTAAACAATAAAATTATGAAAAAATGGGAAGAATAAGTTAGATATTTATGGAGATAAAGCACCAGAAAATGAATGTCCAATACTCAAATGTTTCAAATGAAAAGAGTATGCAAATTATTCCAACCAGTGATCAAACCCAAAGATTAATGATGATGGTCAATATTATTAACTTCTCAATACATGATATAAAGGAAAATATCACATGATCACTCTTTCTAATGTGGGGTATGATAAAAATTTGGTGAGCGATACAGTTAATATTCACTCTAGAACTACTATTTTCTTATTTTATTATAGATATACCCACCCTTTTATATCTGACGAATTTTCTAAGGGTATAATAGTACCACCATAATTATTAGATGTTGAATTACCAATGAAAAAACATATTGGTAAAATGGTCATATCTCAATTCTACGATTCTTATCTGATTAATGTTTTTGGATATATATCTCATTATTCCCCCTCTAGTAAAATTAGATGTTATTTTATGCATAGATTATATTTTTATATATAATGAAAATGTCAATTTCTAATGAAGGTATGTCACATTTGATACCTTGAACCAACCTATGATAATCTATTAGTGAGAAAAAAAATATTAAAAACTAATGAAAACTTCATCCATTATACAGATCATGATTCCTATTCAAAATCGGTGTTTATATAAGATGTTTGGGTAGACGACTATCTTCGATGATATGCCTATGTACAAAATATTTTTATGTATTTTCAGAATATTTTCATAGTTTTCCTTCAAAATGTGATGTCTATTTTTCAATAGAACCCATACCTCGTGATGCAAATATTTCAATACTCTATATAGAATGGTCCAAATTGAGTTATGGGAATTAAATAAGAAAATATTGTAGAATCTTTATATTGTATTCATTCATCCAAGTGCTTCACCATGCGGTGAACCATTTATTTTTGTTAAGAAAAAAGATGGATTGTTGTGACTTTGAATTTATTATTGATAATTTAATAAGATCTATATTAATAACTAGTATCCTCCACCCTGTATTGATGAATTATTTTATCAAATGTTTGGATCTAAATACTTTTCTGAGATTGAACTTTATTTTGGACATCATCAATTGAGGGTCAAGGAGGATATACCTAAAAAAATAATATGTAAAAGGTATAGACACTATGAATTTATACTAATTCTATTTTTTATGACTAATAACCGCAGTATCTTCATGGATTTAATGAGTATAGTCTTTAAATATTACCTCGATCAATTTATGGTAGTCCATATAGATGATATTTTTATATATTCCAAGAGTAAGGAAGAGCAGAAAGAGCACAAAGATCACTTGATAATTTTATTAAATAACCTTAGAAAGGATAATTTTTATGGAAAATTTAAAAAATGTTATTTTCTTCTAAATAAAGTATCAAATTTGGGTCATAAAACATTAATTGAGGGTATATTGGTAGTTCTATCAATGATGAATGTTTTTAAAAATTAGACCATAATAACCATTGTGACTGAGATTCATAGTTTTCTTAGTTTTTCTAGATACTATTGATTCTTTGTGAATAATTTCTCAAGGATTTATAAAACACCCACCAATTTAACTTGGAAGGGTTATAATTTCCCTTGTATATATGAATTTTATTAAAATTTTAAGTAATTTAAGAGAATTTTAGTTAGTTCAACTATTCTTAAATTTTCCCATAGTGAGGAATGGTTTGTGATATTTAGTGATGAATCTAAGAATATACTAGGATGCATCCTCATAAAAATTAATATGGTTATAGCTTATGCCTCATGAAAATTGAAGGCTTTTGAGAAAAATTACCCAAATCATGATTTGGAGTTAGCATTAGTAATTTTTTTTGTTTGAAGATATGGAGTCATTATCATTATGAAGAAATGGGTGACATATATATAGATCATAAAAGTTTAAATTATATATTAACATATAAATAGTGGAATATGTGGAATATAATATGGCTGTATTTTATTACAGATTATGATTTCTCTATACTTTACCACCATAAGAAAGTGATTAGGGGGGAAAATGCTCTAATTCAAAAAGGATTATGCAATCATATCTATGAGGAGGATTAAAAATGGTAATATATTTCTATATTTTTAAAGGATAGATATGAAAATATTAAATAAATGGGATAAATCATATCTTTCTCAAATGGGTGTCCAACCATCTATCCATACGAGGAATAAAAAAGTGCACAAGGAAGGTATGAAAATTTAGAAGAAGTTCAAAAAATTTCCTGAGTTCAACTTTGACTATTATGGAATGATAAGGTTCAAGAACCCTATATATGTTTTATATATACCATATTTTATAATTTATTTATTTGATAAAGTTAATATTTTAAAATTTTCTATTCATCTTGGATTTATGAATATATATAAATATATGAAAGTGTATTTATGGAGGGATAAATCAAAGAGAGCTATTGCAGATTATGCATCTCGGTGCTTGATATGTTAGAATGTTAAGTTACAGAAATTGAATTATAAGTGGATATTATAACCATTACCCATACTAGAATGGAAATTGGAAAACATCATTATGAATTTTATCATCAGACTCCCTAAAAAATATAAAGGCTATAATACTATATGGGATGTGGTTGATCACCTTACAAAGTTAGAAAACTTAATTGATACCATAAAATATTTATATTTTGATTATATTTCCATATTAAACAATAACTATGTGGTAAGGTAAAATAGAGTACCACATTCTATTGTATCTGACTGAGATCCAAGGTTTACCTCAAAGTTATCGTGAAGTATTCAACAAGATCAATTTTTAATGTTCCATTTTAGTAACACCTATCAACCTAAAAAAATGGATATTTCGAGAGAATAATTTAAATCCTAGAGGATATGATGAGATCCTGTTCTATGGATCTCAAAGTTGGATGGGATCCACAGGTTCATCTAATTGAGTTTTATTATAATAATATCTTCCACTCAAGAATTCCAATGGATCCTTATGAAGATATCATTAGAAATAATTGTAGAACTATAACATACCGAGATTAAGTTGGATAAAAAAAGTTATTGAGACATGAGTTATATATGTAAATTCTAGAGAAGGTTATATACATTTGGAAGCACATTAAGAAATCCCACATATAACATAAATGTTAAGCTAAAAATCATCGAAGAAATTTGGAATTAAAAGTTAGTGAGAAAGAATTACTATGATTTCATCCATGTAAGAATGTTATGATATTCATAAAGAAGGGAAATATGATCCCAATTTATATTTTCACCTTCAATATTCTTAATTTCATCAGGACAATCGCTTATCATTTGAAACTTCCATCGAACCTCTCTCAAGTTCATGATGTGTTCCACATATCTCTCCTGAGTAAGTATATACTTTATAATTCAAAAATATTGAACTATGAGGTTGTACCTATAGATCATGATATTTCATATGGATAGACATTAATATAAATCTTTAATTTTAGAGATAATGTTCTACAGAACAAGACTAATCACATGGTTAAAGTTTATTGGGGGAATTAGAAATTCGAAGAAGATACATGGAAAACTAAGGTTGTGATGAGGCAGAAATATCATCGGATATTTATATTAATGTTCAAATAATTGACGGAGAAATTATTTTAGGTGTGTATGATGTAACACCCAAATATTATATGATATATAGTTTTTAAATAAATTTAATTTATTAGATAGTTTGCAATACATGCAAATCCAACTCTAAATAAATCATTATATAGTTTACCATTTTAAAGTATCCATAAATTTGGAAGAGTGAATATAAAAATATAAAATGTTAAGATTATGTATAATATTTTAATATAAATTTAATATTAAAAAATATTCATTTTTTATTAATGAATTTATATGCTTCAAAATTTCAATTTTTCTCAAAAATGTTTTTATTTCATTTTATGAGAAAATAATATAATTAAATTTTACCACATTTGGAAAATATATTTAAAAAAATTAACTTCATTTATTAAATTAATATGTCAAAAATATCTTAGAATTAGATTATTAATATTTTCAAAAAGAATGATGTTTATGATGAATAGTAAAAAAATATTGCTTTTTATTGAAAAATCTTATTTCGTTTAATGAATTTAAAAAGGTAAATTATATTTTAAAATGGGTTTAAAAGTAATATTATTTCATTTATATTATTAATAATCCAATTAGGTTCATTATAACTTTTTTTATGTTGTATTTTTATATATAATGTTTTTATACTTCAGGAAATAATTATTTTAGAAAATTTATTTTCATCATGTTTTGTTGTTTATTTTTTAAAATATTTCCTAAAATTATAGAAATTGAATCTTGGAAAATTTAATAAATATTTGGAATAATTATTCTAAATTTTCTTAAATATTTCACCTTTTATATTTTATCCATATGAATAGTAGGAAACGTAAATTTTTGACACCACTGTAAAGGTAAAATGTGTTAATTAGGGTTAAAACTAATGTGATAAGGATTAAATTTATTAGAAAACATGAATTAATTTATTTTTTTAATGTAATTAATAAATAGTCACCCTAAACTCAAAAATATTAACCTTTCTCTTTATTTAACTTTGATTTTGAACTTTATTATATTTAGGTAATGGATAATGTAAAAAACACCACTTTATTGATTTATATATATATAATATTTTATTATAGGGATAGAAACAAAATATGTTTGGTTCTAAATGTTTATTATATATATGAATATTTTTTTATCATTGTAAGTTTTTATATTTTTTTTGATGATATAATTACCTTAAATGCTTGCACAATGCTAACAGAGTGCTTATGCATTCTGTAAAAAAACATGAAAATTATTTTCAAAACTCAAAAAGTAATAATTTTTGGTTATTTATAGTGTTATAAATATTTTATAGATAAATATAAATTATTTGTAATGTTTTAATGGGTTTTATTTAAATTAATTTTCAATGATGTTATTTTCAATTTCAAATTAAATGAATTATTTTAAAAGTTTAATTAATGATATTTTATAATAAATAAAAGTTTATAAAATTATTTTAAAATCATAAAATTTTATATTTGTTTAAGTTAGTAGGATAAGGTTTAAAACATAAGAAAATTTCTATTTTGACTCACTTTTTGTTTTATAGTACATTTCTTAACCCTTAAAGAGTAGAAAACTTTTTTATCATTGTAACAGACAAATGGGGTTAGCTGGAGTTAAAACTAAGAGATAAGGGTAAAAAAATAACCAAAACACGTAAAAATTATATTTTATGAAATTATTTAGACTCATAATCATATTCTATTAAAATTAAATCATTTTGGATCCATTTTAAAATAAAATTTAACTTATATTAAATTAATACATTAAAAAATTTTAAGGTTTCCCCTCCCCTCACTTATAAAAGGGAACCTAATATACTTAATTATTAAAAATATTTTAGACCAAAATATTGGGAAATACCTTACATAATATCATTATATGTTCTTTAAACACATATCATATCTTTCTGAATTTCCAAAATTCCATCCATTTATGGATTAAGGTGTAATCTGAAAGAGGTTTCTCAGGGAAGAAGTATAACTCCTAAACGAGAGTTTTAAATATTATTTCTTCTTTGTACTCTTATAAATATATGGTATAAATTATAAAATATTATAATAAATATCTTAAATATTATGTTTTTATTAACCTAGAACAACCATTATCCATTTTATTCCCATTTGTTGGAAATGACATCGTTGCTCATATGTACGTGTGGACAAGTACCACCACGAAACAAAATGATTCTCTTTTCACACCCATTTCACTTGGAAGGTAATAAGAATTAATAAAATGAATATATTCGATATATATTTTATAATAATGATTCTATAAGGAAAAATTATTAGTTTACTTTATTTCATTCTATTCCTTGAATAGTGGAAACAACGTTCGTGTATACGTACAACCAACCATGTCCATGAATGATATAAATCATTTTCCTATCTCTACATTTTATTGATAACCATATGTATATAATGAATATATATGATATTTTTATTATTTGTAAAATTATAGAGATTATGGAACCATGATCAAAGTACAATGTCCAGGACCAAATATCCGAAACATCCATGAAAAATAAACCAATTAACACATGGAAATGAGGATTTTAATAAATAATTATTACTAAATGGGTGTTAAATGTTATAAGTGGATCATATATGATATTATAATTATTATAATCAATTAGGTAAAAAATTATTTTCATGGCCCAACCTAATTTGGGGCTCAATCCAAAACTACCACAAGCCCGTCTCTATAGTTTAGGGGGTGGAGACCAACGCTGAAGGAATATCTAACATATGGAGGAATTTTACTAAGTACTTGTACACCCAAACAAAAGCATGTCTTTTTTGAAGTGAAGTGGAAAAATATTAAAAGATGAAAAATACTAGGTAAATGCCCATGATTGTAAAACCTCTTGATAGTACCAGAGTACGATAGTGTAAATTAAGAAATAAAAGGAAAAAAATACAATCCTAATTAGAAATAGGCCCCAACATGAAAAAACTAGAAATTAAAAATTGAGAGATCCGAGATCGTAATCTATAAGATGTGGCCCCCATACACAGTCTAAAGTAAAAGGTACCCCTATGCTCGATTAAAGTCACTACAGGCTTATCCATCATCTAAATAAGACACAACACATGTGGGAAAATCTTATACAGGGGTGAGTATATACATACCCAGAGAAACACCCCAAAAAATGAAGGGGGAGCAGTAAGGGATAAAATAGGAATAGAAATACAGTATATAGTAAACATGATGTAGTGAAAGAGAAAACTCAACCCAAAAAAAGAGATGGATTAACCATGTCTAAAAACAGGGGGCTCAACATGGTGAGTAAATGAACTATGCATTAAGTATTTTCCACCCATATAAAGAGAGTAGACTCATCCGACTCTGAGAATCTAAACACAGAAAACACATGGCATGAATCATGCATCTTTGAATCCCATGGATGGAGAGAAAAAAAATAAAAACGAATGGTTACAAAAGTATATAATTATATATAAATTCTCAACCAAAAGAAAACCAAATAAGAGATTAATGGTATCTCTATATCATAGCTCATCCTGATACAAAGAGTCTCCCACAGTTCCAAAAGTCCATCAATGATGCCTAGAATCTTACATGTCTTCTTAGAAGTATCCATCCAAGTCAAGACATGCCTCATCACTATGATTCATAGTCTAGGGGACATAATCCATGGGTAGGGTACCCATTACATAGTAAAATATGTGGGTTCCAATCAGATATTCTATGGAGTAACCATACCCTACCAGACAGGAGGTGTAACGTCTCAGTTCTGGAAGCCACCCAGAGGCACCCCGTACCTGATTGGTCACATGGACTCAAGCGCATTTCCCCAAATGCCAGAGGCTTCTGACTAGCAGTGAGGGCCTTGGGTGTGATAGTGGGGAAACTATTCCCTCATTGGAAGAGTACACAGCGGAAGAAGAGTAAACGCACAGTAGCGGAAGCAGTGATAACCAACAATATAAACAGCGGGAGACTAAATCATCAAACTAGAGCACATATGTATATATATATACATTAAATGATGCATAATACATGACTAGGAAGCATCCAAACAAGTCACAATGCTAGAAAACACTATAGTACCAAGACAAGTACAAAATAAAGAAAATAAACAGCTCCTCAGCATCGCATGGCATGGCTTGGTCCCATACTCCCCTGCTCCAAGAAATCAAGTTACAGAAGTCGAAGGGAACTTTCCCTTGTCTATAACTACAGCAACATAGTCTTCTTGGGCCCAAAATCATGGCCCAAATAGGGTGTGACATAAAATCCCAGTAGGGATTTACCTGAAGATCTGTGTCTAACAGTCAGTGAGTATATGGTCGGTAAAAGTACAATAAGCAGTAAACAGTAACAGCAAGCAACATGCAGTAACAGTAAGAAGTAAGGCAGGATGATACAACCGCAATCAAACCACAACCAAAAATAGCAGTGAAGCACAAAGCTAACAAATAGGAAACCCTAGGGGAAGTCCTCACAACCATCCCCTCCAGTCCTATCCAAGAAGTACCACAACCCTCTGGGCAGTGCACTCATCCTAACCCCTCTGGCTTGGTCGTACGCATTTATGAGACTCTCTGGGGAATTTCACTCGGTCAATTACCTTTATAGTCTAGGGTAGTCAGGGACTCTCTTGAAGAAGATCACACGGTATAACCCTCGTAGTCCCAAGGTCTAGAGACTCTCTGAGGAAGCTATCTCAGTCACTTCCTCCTATAGCCTCAGGTATACCATAGACTCTCTGAGAAAGCTCACTCGGTCAATTCCCCCTCTAGCCTGGGAAGGTCCTTAAAGGGATTCAAAAAAGGTAAGACTCTCTGAGGAAACACACTCAGTATACCCTATTGTAGTCTATAAAAAATCCAAGACTCTCTGGGAGCTCACTCGGTCATCCCCTCTGTAGTCTGTAATGTCTAAGACTCTCTGGAAAGCTCACTCGGTCTATCCCTTATAGTCTATAGCACCAGGTCCTCTCAGCCCCGTGCCAGTCAGTGCATAATAATGATATAAGGCCAAATCACACTTATATAGATACTTGGATAACCAAAGCACAACTATAAATCTACTTAGATAAACAGTTTACAAGGTAACAAGCATGTCATGAAATCAACTTCAACCTATAACCGCAAGGAATGGAAACAGGTGAGACAACCAAAGGAAAATGAGTCCCAAAGGTAGTAAATTGAACAAAGAAAGGGCACACACATCCAAGCACAGAAAATTATCCCCTAACATTGTCAAATTACCTCTACACAAGATTACCGGAATGGCAGGAAAACAACAAGGGAAAAACGGTAAACACACGATACCCCGTTCACGGATATCGGTGGAAATTCAGACACAACCTCAAAGAATTTGAATGGTAAGGAACAAACCACCTACCTTGATCTAAGGAGATCGATATACTTGAAATATGATGACTTATTCTACTTAGAATGTCGTAGATATGAAAAAATGCACAAAATGTTCAACCTTAGATAACTTTAGAAAGATGGAGAATTGGAAAACAAGGCTCAAGAAGAAGGAAGAACTCACCGCTGCGCTTCGAACGCAATCGACCGTGCTCGAATCGGAGAACGGACAAAGAGGCGGGAGCTCGGAGAAGATCCGGCCATACAGGTCACTCTCGACCAAACCAAACCTAGAAGAAGATGAATATCGCGGTGAGGCACGAACCCGACCTGTTTAGTGAAAAAAAGAAAAGTACATGGCGTGTATTTTTAAAGTACATGATGTGTAGTGTTTTTTTCTGTACTCCACCAAAATCGGGCTCCACGTCACCCGTACATCCCGTGTGTGTGGACCGGGCATGGCCAACACACGGTTTTGAGTCGGAGAAGAGTACACGACATGTACTCAGAAAGTACACGGTGTGTACTTCGAAAATTTCTAGAAACTCCATTTTTCTTAAAAACTCCAGAAAAAAGGAAAGCGTACCTAAAATGAAGACCTGGGTTCATACAAACTTCCTCCCTTAATGAAATTCATCCCCAAATTTCCTTAGGTGAGAATAGAAGAAAGATCCTCAAACAGTTCCGTCCACTGAGATCGATCCTTGGCCTCCCTCTCCCAAGTCTCGTCCTATACTTTCCTATGCTGCCATAGCACCCGTACCAGAGGAACAGACCGGCCTCAGAGAACCTTCGTGCTGCGATCGACAATTTGGATAGGATGCTCCTCAAACGACGCATCTGTTTCCAGCTCAACCTCCTCAGGTTAGAAGACATGAGATGGGTCTGAGAAGTAACGTTGGAGATAAGAGACGTGGAAGACGTCGTGCATATCCTGGTACCTCTAAGGTAGTTACAACAGATAGGCATCCAGCCCAACTCTCCCTACTACCTCAAACGGCCCGACATTCCATGGTGAAAGCTTACCCTATATCCGAATCCTCTTCTGTCCCAACCTCAGTGTGACACACAGGAAAACCTGATCTCCGACATCGAACTCCAGAGGTCGTCTCCACTGATCAGCATAAGACTTCTGTCGATACTGTGCTGTATCCATCCTCTTCCGAATTAACTCTATCTGCTCCGAAGTCTCTTGAACCAGACGAGGCCCCAGAAAAGCTGCCTCTCCTACCTCTAGCCAGCATAAGGGTGATCGGCATGGTCTACCATACAAAGCCTCGTATGGTTCCATATGAATGGTCACCTGAAAACTGTTGTTGTAGGTGAACTCCACAAGAGGTATATGCTTCTTCCAAGAACCTCCGAAGTCTAGAATTCAAGATTGAATCATATCCTCAAGCACCTAGATCATGCGCTCGGACTGACCATCCGTATTGGGGTGGTATGCTGTACTCAAAAGTACCTGTGTAGCCAAAGCCTTCTGAAGTCCCTTCCAGAACTGAGAGGTAAAGCATGAATCCCTGTGAAAAACAATGGAGTGTGGATCTCGATGTAGACGTACAATCTCTCGGATGTATAGTCGTCCTAGATCATCAACAATGAAGGTTTCCTTGATCGGAAAGAAGTGTGCTACCTTTGTAAGTCTGTCAACGACAACCCAAACTGCATCACTTCCCCATAGTGACCGTGACAACCCAGTTATGAAGTTCATCGCGACATCATTCCACTTCCACTCCGGAATGGGTAACTGCTGTAAGAGCCCTGCTAGTCACTGATGTTATGCTTTCACCTGCTGACAAGTCAAACATATCATGACAAAACCAGCAACATCTCTCTTCATACCTAGCCACCCGTACTGGCGATGAAGATCCCGGCACATCTTGGTGACACCAGGATGAACTGCCCAAACTGAGGACTAGAAATTCCACATCAGCTCCTCGCGTATATCTACTGGCACCCATACGCATACCTGGAAATGCAAGATCTCATCCTCGCCCACTGTCCATCTAGAAAGAGGGTCCTCTCTTGACTCACTCTCCTGAAAAACTAGGGCCTCTGAGTCGGATAGCTGCCTCATTCGTAACCGATGAAGAAGTGTAGAGGTAACAGCCACAGAAGAAAGAAAGGTCTGTCCCTGCCTATCATGCACCTATAGATGCATCTCAGAAAACAGAGCCATAAGATGCCACTCACTGCTGGCCTCCTGAACTACCTGAATCTGAGTTCGTCTGCTCAACACATCTGCCACTGCATTGACCTTTCCCAGTGTATAGGTGAGCTTGAAGTCAAAGGACTAAAAATACTCAAACCACCTCTACTGTCTCAGATTCAGATCACACTGAGTGAAGATATACTTGAGAATACTTTGGTCGGTGAAAACCACAACGTGCTCTCCCAAAAGATAGTGTCTCCAACAATGTAAGGCCTGAACAACTGCTGACAACTCCAGATCGTGCGTCGGGTAGTTCCTCTCATGTGGCCTCAACTACCGAGACCCATACACAATGACTCCATCTCCCTGCAAGAGCATAGCTCTTAGCCCGATACCTGAAGCATCAGAGTAAACAGTGTAACCCTTGCCCGGCTCTGGAAAGACTAGTATCGGTGCTAACATCAACCACCCTTTCAGCTCCCGAAAGGATGAATCACAAGGATTTGACCATAAAAACTTTTCCCCCTTCTTGGTCAGACCTGTCAATGGTGCCGCTAGGCACGAGAAGTCCTGGATGAAGCGTCTGTAGTATCCATCCAGCCCTAGGAAAATCCGCACCTCAAAGACGTTCTTAGGCTACTCCTAGGAAACCATAGCTCTCACTTTCTCTGGGTCCATTGACACTCCTATCTCCGAGATAACATGACCCAGGAAGTGAATCTTTCCCATCTAAAAGTGGCACTTCGAGAGTTTAGCATTTATCTGATGCTCTCTTAGTGTACTCAAAAAGATCTCAAGATGTGTGGTATGGTCATGTCGAGTGTGAGAGTACACCAAGATATCATCCACGAAGACCACGATAAAGAGTCCAAGTACGGATGGAACACTCAATTCATCAGTTCTATGAAGACTGTAGGCACGTTCGTGAGACCGAACGGCATGACTGTATACTCATAAAGACCATACCTACTCCTAAAAGCTGTCAGAGGTATATATGATGGTCTAACGTGCAACTGATGATAACCGGACCTCAAGTCGATCTTCAAGAACAGCCGGGCTCCTCGAAGCTGGTCAAAGAGGTTGTTGATCCTCAGAAAGGGATATCGGTTCTTGACCATCAACTGGTTCAGCTTCCAATAATCCACACAAAGCCGAAGGGTACCATCTGCGTTCTTCACAAAAAGGACAGGCGAACCCCATGGAGAAGTACTGGTTCAGATGATACCCTTTGCCTGGAACTCCTCCAACTGCTTTTTGAGCTCCTGCAACTCAGTTGTAGCCATACTATAAGGAGTAATGGACACCGGTGCCACTCCTGGAATGAGCTCAATCGAGAAGTCTACCTCACGCTCTAGAGGTAAACCTAAAAAGTCTTCTGGAAAGACATCCCTAAAACAATCCACCACTGGAGGAAATTCTAACTGTGAAGTCCCCTGGTCATCCAGATAAAGACTGGCAATATGGGCTATAAGTTTCCCTAGCCCATGATGCTCTGGTCCATCACTACCTGCCTGGACACCCCACTCGCCTCGATAAAGGAAAGATATGCCCTCTGGTGATATGAAACTCACCCTACGGCGATAGCAATCAACGACTGCCTGGAAGGGAACCAACCAGTCCATCCCGAGAATGACGTCGTAACCCGTCATCTCCAGGACATAGAGGTACCATAGGAAATGACACCCCGCAACCTCAAGAGGGCACTCTCTGCACTGTCGTACGATAGATGTCCTCATTTCCAACAGTGGGTCAAGAGTCAACAAATCAGCAGATGAAAAGATAGAGAGGTCAAGGCTCTCCACAACCGAAACCGAGATAAAGCTATGGAAAGAACCAGTATCAAAAAGAGATGAAGATAAAACTGAGGATAATAAGATCTTACCTTGAACTGTAGAAGGGTCGGGATCCTGCTTCTGATAGGTCTGCTCCACCGTGAAAGACTGGCCAGCACCGCGGCCCTGCGCCCCTAGCTGACCGCTCTAAGCTGACCCACTCTGTTGTCGCTGATGACCTGGTGACTGACCACCATGGTCAAGACCTCTACCTCGGCCTGAACGGCCGGAAGAACTCCAGTTCCCTGACTGGTTGGAAACTGGTGAAGCATCTCTAGAACGCAAGGTCATAGAGGAACCCCTACCACCAGCTGAAGGTGAGAAGATGTGACAGAAACGCTGAAGATGGCCCATCTTGACGCAAGACTGACACTCCATCAGATCCCTATGAAACTGAGGCCTAGTATGCCCACTCCTACCGCACTGGTAGCATACAACCTTGATTCCAGAAGATGCATCCCACGAACCTCGATCTCCTTGAGAAGACTCTCTGCGATGCTTCCTACTGTGTGCAGGAGGAACACCAGCTCTGGATATCGAACCGCTCTGGCTCACTGCTCTAGAATCCCTCAGATTGTGCTCAGTGATCAGCGACTGGTTGATGATGGAGGATATTGAAGTGAACTGGAATATATTCACCTGGGAATGGATCTACTGCCTGATACCATCCTCGAACTTCCTAGAAAGCAACAACTCATCACCTGCTGGGATCGGTGTGAAACACTACATCTCAGTGAAACGAGATGAGTACTCCATAACAGAGAGAGTACCCTACTGCAGACTCATAAACCCCTGAGCTCGATCGGCCCTCAGGGTCTCCGAATAGAAGTAGTCATAGAAGGTGTGACAGAACTCATCCCAAGACATATCCTGTTGAGGCCCTGACCATGAGATATCCTCCCACCACCTCTTGGTGGTGTCCCGTAGCATATAAGTAGCCAGCTTTAACCTTTTATCTGGAGGGATCTTTAGGTGATCAAAGATGGTCAGTGTGGCCTTTATCCACGACTCTACAGCCTGATGTCCTCCATCCCCTGAAAAAGTAGGAGGATGTGCTGCTAGAAATCAAGCGTCAACTCATCCATTGACGGGACAGGAGGCGGCACTCCCTGAAAGGTCCGCATCATCCTCAGGAAGTCCTCCCTGAATTGTGTCTCGGTGCCTACAATGGGTATGACAGCCGGTGCCAAGGCTGGCTTGACTGGAGGATCGGCAGGAATTCCCTGATCAGCCATATCTAGCGTCTGATCACTGCCAGACAACAAACGTAAAACTGGAGGACGTCTCGGAGGCATAGATCTGAAAGATCAAAAGTATACCTTATATCAGAAAACAAAGACAAAAAACACAAGAGTACAAAATAGGAATAGGGGAAAAAGAACACACAAGTTAACAAAACACGACTACACGATATGTATAAAAACTACATGGAATATCTTCTTAAGCCACATACATGGGCGTGTACCCCTACCTTACAGGTCGTGTAACACCTCAACATACACGGCGTGTTGACCCAACACACAGCATGTACATGAAGACTATTCCCCGGCCCGATTCTCTTTCATGGCTAACTCACACGGTCAAAAAAACCTCAGACTACACGGCGTGTTCCCCAGGGACATGACGTGTACTAGACACGGACTCGGCGGCCCGTGTTGTTAGTTACATGGCCGTTTACACTGTTGAAATTTACACGGCATGTTCCAAAAAAACATGGTGTGTATAGGTTAAGGTGACATTGTCCCGTGTTGTTCGTGACAGGGCTGGGTACCTTGGAAAGACTACACAACGTGTTCTGAAAGCAGCACATCGTGTCTACTCGAGCTTCCCCGACTGTAACACCCCGAGCTTCCATGATACGCTTCTCATTTAATAATGCAATAGCTTGCATTGTCGCAACTTCGAGTTCTAAAACACCGCGACTAATCAAAGTAGCCGTTATGAATAGTAATAACCACTTTTTAAAATTATATAAATTTTATATTTCAAAATGGACTTCATTTTTGGATTCAGAATATCGAAATTAGCCTATGTTGAATTTTGGGTATTTTTCTGAGAACTTCTATTTTTTTATGAATAGTGAAAAATACTTAAAAACAACTTTTTTAATCAAAATAATTTATAGTGATAAATTATACTATTTAGTGGTTTTAAAGTATAATTAGAATATATTTTTACCATTTTATCCAATGTTGGTCATTATAATTAATTTAACATTGAAATTGGACATAAACAATTGCCAATATTTTGATATAAATTGTTTCTTAAAAACATGCTATCTGTCGTGAAAGCGGGAATTAATTATAAAATTAATTAATGAAACTTATATGTCTTGAATTTTTTAAAATAGACATCATTTTTGAATTCGGAATATCAATTATAGCTTAGGGTGAAATTTTGGCATTATTCTGAAAAACGTCAATTTTTGATGAATAGTGAAACCACTAAGTGGTTGTTAAAAAACTATTTATTCGTTTAAATGAAATATTACCACTTCTGTGATTTGATTTTCAAAAATCTGACATACATGGTTGTCAATAAGAAGTAAAATGTGGTTCAATGAGATTAAAATAATTTTTTGGTGAATAGTAACTTTTAAGTTCTTAATCGCTATAAGAGGTAATTAGTGTAGTTTAAGGTAAAAATAATGTTTTAATAATATGAGATGAGCTTGACACATGTCCTACCCTCATTGGATGTTCCATGGCCGACCAATACAATCCATGGGTCAACTTGGGGACCCCATGGAGCTACTTTAGTTGGAAAATTACATAAATACCTTTTATTTAATGTTAAAGTAAAAAATGACACAAACATGAAATGTTTTACTAAAACAATTTTTACATGGGGTTATAAAAGTCATATTTTTGACTATAAATAGTAATTGGAAAGCTAAAAATATTTCCTACATCATAGTATTTTTTTATAATTTTTAGACATTATATAAATTAAATTATTTATGACATCATGATGATGCAGCGATGACCTCATTATTTAA
The DNA here is from genome assembly GCA_963277665.1 of Viscum album. Taxonomy (NCBI): domain Eukaryota; kingdom Viridiplantae; phylum Streptophyta; class Magnoliopsida; order Santalales; family Viscaceae; genus Viscum; species Viscum album. The sequence goes on from OY728126.1 coordinate 1,152,267,086, forward strand.
CGATTTTAATAAAATGAAAAGATAATGTAAAATACAAGGCTTACAATTGCCCAAAGACTATTGGATGTTTATATTTATAACCCTTATCACCTTATACACGAATTATATATGTGTGGGACCTTTAGAATCCGAAAATCATTGTATAATAATGTAACATTTCAATCTTTCCAAAAGAGCCCCTCCTCTCCTCTTATAAAAGGCCCCCACCTATACCACCTCATGCACACTTTAAATCCATTTGGCTCGGCCAACCTCTGCCCAAATACTCTCCCAACTTACCTCCCTTACTCCTAGAAGCATCACTTTGGGCAGAATACTTCCCAAGGAAGCCTTTGGCTTAAATCAAAAGAGTTACCCGATTTAAAGGTAATGTCTTCTCTTATGTTATTTTGTTTTATTTTTCTTCTCCAACCCCATAAACTCTTTTTATTAATTTCTTTTGTAACAAAAACAGTATCCTAAATATACTAGGATGTTTTTATAAGAAGGATTCGAGCTACACTTACACACACCTACATCTAATGGTTAAAGAACATACGGTTTCTGTGGATGGCGAATTTCTGCCTCACGAAACGATGATTGTTCAACACTCATATAACACCTTCAAAGGTGTCCATTAAGATGTAAATATATTTATATATGATATATAATATGTTTATGTTTTACTGATTCTTCTGTATTTCTCATTTATTACATACTTTATGATTTCCATTATGGATAAACGCGGTAATTTCATTTTAGGAAGTGCAGACTACCGCCCCCTCAAAGTGATTTGAATCGTTAATGCCATATGTGGGATGTATAAAGGATGGAGTAAATGGTATTATAAACTATATTATACTGGAATACATTTATATCATTATGATTTCATTCCATTAAATATGAAATAGAAATGAAAGTAGCGTTCATGCGTACGTACGGCTTACCGTCTCCATGAATGGTGCATTTCATTTCTTACCTCTAAATGTTACGTAATATTATAAATGAATGTATATACTGTATATATATGATATATATGATATATAAATCATGAATATAATTATGGATATAATGGATATTTCACCACATGAACAACTTGTAATTATAAGAAGTTTATTTTTGACTCAAGTACCTAAGATCGACAAAACGACCGTTATTAACTTAAATAATTACAGAATGTTCATATCATTGTAATAAGTGATATAAAAAGGGTAGTGAAATTGAAAATGGTTCTTAATAAGGTATATATTAACTCTAGTTTATTATTCAGGAGGTTAAAGAATGGGTGAGTCAAGTCAGACACGAGGTAATGGAATTTCATAACCCAACTTCCATTCTTTGGGTTAATCTCCTACTTTCAAATTATGTCATGATATTATTATGTCGTATATTGTATTTATACTTTATTTATGTGTACATATAGTGAATACACATAATAGATATATTTTATTTAAAAATGATCTTTTTAAGGGACGTCGTCTCAATCTCCATTCATTGAGGCATATTTTGTTTTATACAGAAATTTCTGTTGTACAGTGTATAAACCCCTTTGACTTTTACATTTATTCAAAAGGAATCTTTTTATACGAAGCGTTTTACTAAACGAAAAAAAGGGAATGTTTTTCTTTCCATACATATGCGGCGACAAAGACTTCTCCGCCACCGTGACCATTATTCGAGTTTCGGCTTCCTCTACAAGCCATCATTTTTTTGATGAAAAATAAATACAAAGTTTTAACTTTCTTTTATTTTGGTATTGAAAATGGTTTTGAAAGAGTTTTTATTATATCAATGTGTTTTATTGATATCTTGTGATTGAAATGTAGAAATGTTATGTTTCCTTTATGCATGTTTTATGTGATACGATTATGTTATGGTTTATGATATTTTTAAACCTATTCATATGAGGAATGTATTGGACTTAATAAGTGACGGGTGGAGCCCGCTATAGCTCCTCGATGCATCGGTAGGTCTCATGAGACAACTAGACGTGGAATTGGCCAAGGCCCTTTCCCAATTTGATTTATGGTTTTGGCCGAGGCCTTAATCATAATAGACGTCTTGGCCGAGGCCTTGACAAAGTGTTTCAGAATGTCTGGCATTATACATTCTCTTATTATGAAAGTGGTTATTGGTATTGCATGTGATTATTCGACCAGTAGAATATCCATGTAAAGAAGTGAATGGAATTATCTCATTTTACTTTTGCCATATTATGTTGAATTTCATGTTTAAAAGGATTTTGTTTTAGTTATACATTGCCTTAAATGTTTATGTTTATTGATGAAAGATTTCACTATATTGTTATCCTTACTGAGCATCTGAGCTCACCCCTTTCAATGTTTTAATATTTTTTCCAGGATGTGAAGAAGTATTTTATGAATGACCTGTAGGGATAGTCAGAAAGGGATATGAGTGTGGACTATGAAGACCATGTTATTGTAGTTTGTTTACTTTTTGATGTAATGAAAGATTTATGAATGTATCTAGTGTTTCCAAGGCTACTAAACTAATCGGTCATTCGAGACTTGATCTTTTGTGATCATGCCAATGTTAAGAAGTAATGCACCGACTCTGGGTAGCTGGGGTCGGGGCGTTACACTGACCCGTGTTGTTGGTGACACGGCTAGGCACACAGCTCTAACTAAATGGCGTGTAAATTCCGTACACGGCGTGTTCCTGAAGTTATTTCTACAACACCATGTTCCTGCACACAAAGTCAGTAACACAGCCTGAAAACTACACGGCGTGTAACCAAAAAGTAAACACCGTGTATTCTGGGTTTTTCTGAGCAGTAACTCAGAAACCACACAGAATACCTAGAAACACAGAAAACTAAGCAAAGAGGTTCCAAATTCCGATCTGTGAGGGAACATACTCCCCGCGAATCAAAGCTTCGCATCTCCAACAGTCTTGTATAAGGGAAAACAGGATCATGATCCACCAACATCCGATCCAAGAGGGCCCATAACACCTCAAGAATCAAAATTTGGTATTAATTTGAGCAAAGTGTAGTACAAACAATTCTTTAACAAAGAAGAATAGATTCTATCAAGCATATATCACAACAGTATGCATAATCTACAGAAAGTCTATCACAATAGCATGCAATCTCTAATGCACCCTAGATGGCATGGAAAGAATTCATGGAATGTGATTTCTAAAAGTGCCTAGATGATTCATGAGATGACCTAACCTCATATCATCAGGCTGCGATAGAAATAGAACTGTAATATCAAAACAATAATAGTACAAAGCATGTGAATCACTCCAGGTGAAATCGTATCAATCGTAAAATCTCAAAACTAGAAAACTGCAATAATGAGGTAGTATGGATCTTCCCTGTACACGGGTTAGCTACTCCCGGGCACAACTTATTACCAAGTACTGATTCTGTCCTATCCCTAGCTAATGTATCCAAATAGTAAAGTAATAGAAAATAATTCCTCTGATACCACTTTGTTACATCCCAGTTCCGAAAGCCACCCAGAGCCGCCCCGTACCCGGTTGGTCACATGGCCTCAAGCACATTTCCCCAAACACCAGAGGTTGAATACTAACAGCTAGGGCCTTAGGTGTGATAGTGGGGAAACAATGACCTCATTGGAAGAGTACACAACAGAAGAAGAATAAACACACAGTAGCGGAAGAAGTGATAACCAACAATATAAACAGCGGAAGACTAAATCATCAAACTGGAGCACATATGTATATATATATATATATATATATGAAATGATGCATAATACATGACTAGGAAGCATCCAAACAAGTCACAATGATGGAAAACACTATAGTACCAAGACAAGTAAAAATAAAGAAAATAAACAGCTCCTCAGCCTCGCAAGACAAGGCTTGGTCCCATGCTCCCCTATTCCAAGCAATCAAGTTCTATAAGTCAAAGGGCGCTTTCCCTTATCTATACCTGCAACAACATAGTCTGCTTGGGCCCAAAAGCATGGCCCAAACAGGTTGTGAGATAAAATCCCAGCAGTCATGTACCCGAAGATCTCTGTCTAACAGTCAGTGAGTATATGGCAGGTAAAAGTACAATAAGCAGTAAACGGTAACATCAAGCAACATGAAGTAACAGTAAGCAGTAAGGCAGGATGATACAACTGCAATCAAATCACAACCAATAATAGTATTGAAGCACCAAGATAACAAATAAGAAACCCTATGGGAAGTACTCGTACCCATCCCCTCTGGTCCTATCCAAGAAGTACCACAACCCTCTGGGAAATGCACTCAACCTAACCCTCTGTCTTTGTCGTACGCATTTATGAGATTCATTGGGGAAGCTCACTCGGTGAATTCCCCTTATAGTCTAGGGTAGTCAAGGACTCTCTTGAGGAAGATCAAATGGTCTAACCATATTATCCCCAAGATTAAGAGACTCTCTGAGGAAGCTATCTCAGTCAATTCCTCCTATAGCCTTAGGTATACCACAGACTCTCTGAGGAAGCTCACTCGGTCAATTCCCCCTCTAGCCTGGGAAGGTCATTAAAGAGATTCAAACAAGGCAAGACTCTCAGAGGAAGTGCACTAGGTCTACCCTCATGTAGTATATAAAAAATACAAGACTCTATGGGAGCTCACTCGGTCATCCCCTATGTTGTCTGTAATGTCTAAGACTCTCTAGGAAGCTCACTCGGTCTATCCCTTATAGTCTATAGCACCAAGTCCTCTCAGCCCCATTCCAGTTAGTGCATAATAATGCTATAAGTCCAGAGCACACCTATAGAGATAATTGGCTAACCAAAGTACACTTATAAAGATACATAGATAAATAGTTTACAAGGCAACAAGCATGTCATGAAATCCACTTCAACCTATAACCGCAAGGCATGGAAACAGGTGAGACTGCCAAAGGAAAATGAGACCCAAAGGTAGTAAACTGAACAAAGCAAGGGCACACAGATCCAAGAACAACAAATTATCCTCTAACATGGTCAAATTACCTCTACACAAGCATACAAGCAAGGTAGGAAAACAATAAGGTCAAAACGGTAAACACGCGATACCCCGTTCACGAGTATTGGTGGAAATTCGCACATAAACTCAAAGACATTAAACGGTAAGGCACAAACCACCTACCTCGATCCAAGGAGATCGATATACTTGAACCACGATGGATGATTCTACTTAGAACGTTGTAGATCTGAGAAAACACACAAATCGTTCAACCTCAGATAACTTGAGAAATATGGAGAATTGGAAAACAAGGATCAAGCATAAGGAAGAACTCACCGCTATGCTTCCAACGCAATCAACCATGCTCGAATTGGAGAACGGACAGAGAGGCGGGAGCTCGGGGAAGATCCGGCCATACGGGTTGCTCTCAGTCGAACCAGACCTAGAAGAATATGAATATCGCGATGAGGTGCGCCCCCTGTCCATTTAGTGAAAAAAAGTACACGATGTGTATTTTTAAAGTACATGGTGTGTAGTGGGTTTTTCCGTACTCTGCCAAAATCGGGCTCCATGTCACCCGTACACACTATGTGTGTGGCCCGAGCATGTCCAGCACACAGCTTTGAGCCGGAGAAGAGTACACAACATGTACTCAAAAAGTACACAGCGTGTACTTCGAAAATTTCCAGAAACTCCATTTTTCTTAAAAACTCCAGAAAAAAGGAAAGCGTACCTGAAACGAAGATCCGGGTACTTACAGGAGGGTTCCAATCTGGTGGTAGAGGACCCATGCTCAGACCAGCTGGAGGTTTCCTCTATAGAAGACCTCGAGGACTCATTCCAATCTCGACTATAGGGTTCTACTTGGTAAGCTATTGATGATAGTTTCCTAGCTCAACTGGAGTGTTCCACTTTGGAAGTCATCAAGGTCCCATGCCTAGCTCTTATGAGGGTTTGACTCGAGAAGTCGTCGACGACCCATTCCCATTTAGACATGAGGGTTCCACTTGTGAAGTGATGGAGGATCCATGACTTGCCCAACTAGAGGGTTCCACTTTATAAGTATGCAGAGGACCCATTCCCATCCTTTCTAGAGATTTCTAATCTCAAAATTCACCAAGGACCCATGCCCGTCCCGGCTAGAGGGTTCCACTCAGGGTGTCTCTAGTGATCCTGCAGGATATTTGTCATCATCAAGTGTCTCTTAACCATGAATCATGCTATGAAAATTCCACATCATATACCAAAATACACAATATAAGGAACCATAACTTTCTACATGAAAAAATATCAGGAAATGCTACTCATAGGACAAAATATGAGTTCAAGTGAAAGAGATATGAAAACTTAATATTTATTCGAAAGGTACCTAGTAGTACATGACATGTGAGGGTACCCACATAGTGTGTGGTCTTGATCCACTACATGGTCATATACATGGACAAAACATTGTTCCCAATTTCTATAGGAGTACACTATGTGCATGTATACTATAGTATGTTTTCAAACTATTTGAAACTAGGACATTTCATTCTAGTCGTGTTCATGTATTAAAGACATGTCTGTGTACATTGGTACATGATGTGTTGCTTCACATAGGGTGATTCCCATGTGATCTAGATGTGTCCATGTATTTGGGCACATGGCGTGTGATGGGTTGTGTACTCTATCACATATCTCATCCATATGGAGAAGGTTTTATAAGGTGTGTGATAGCAGTACACATCGTCATAACCTTACAAATTTCTGAAACTCTAGACACCATTTCTAGGGGCTACACACTGTGTGTTTATCATGATACGTGATTTGTAGTTAGGATTTTTACATATTTTCATATCCACTTCCCACATACTGAATATGATCTTTTCCTTCTATTTCATCCTAGTTTCCCCTTATAATCATCAGATCTAGACTAGATACATCCTTTTTGTCCATTTAGTGGTTGGAAATCTGTTCCATTGACTCTCATGGGTTCTTTTTTCAACCCATACATGACTGATCTTTTCTGCTCCATGTATTTGACTATTGATCATCCAAAGAATCATCCACCAATGAAAAAAATTCCAAAATTGTGCTTGAATTATATGTATGTCACTTAATCTAAAATCCATCACAATTATGAGGGTCTGATCGGGCTAGGTACTGCCCAAAAATGATGAAATAGGACTACACAGTCTAACCAATGAATAAAATGAAGACACTGAGGGGAAGATTCACAAGAACAAATGTTTAAGGATCATTTCCAATCATTCCTTTCCAATGATCAAGAATAGGGATAAACAAGGATAGAGAACAACTAATGATATCAATTTAATTTTTACGTGTGGGCATAAAAAGGATTTGGAATTGACATAGATAAATAGAAGGAATTGATCAACTTAATCGATTTATTCAAAAAGGGATTAAACCACAAATTTATGTTTTTGACTTTTATATTTCATCATTCATCATTGAAGAATGCAATCTTTAATGATTTAAGGATTTCATTGTGTTCAACATGTATCAATTTTCTAAGATATAGAGTTTCATCATAGTTCAATGTGATTCACCAATGTAAGAAGAAAGGAGAATCTGCCAATGATCCCAGGATTATAAGGTTTTCCCTAGTCAATTCTCTATGAAGATAAATTTGAATAAAAACCATATTGGTCATAAGTAATAATTAATTAGTTAAATTAATTAATTTTCCCACTAAACGTACCTCCAATATCTGAGATGTATGAAAACCCCATGATGATATATTTTTGGTCATGGTCTGGGTAAAAATGATGTTACAAACTCATCTATAGTCTCAAATTTTTAATGTGATATTCCCTTTAAAATTTATCCCATTTTATTTAGGAAATTAAATTCAAATAATAAATAATCTATTTAATATTTTATAAAATTAATTTTGGACACACCGAGGCTTAGAACCACAATCCATATCAGCGACTAAATCAGGATAAATATATAGAAATATTAAAAGTATTTCAAGAAAAAATAGGATCTCTACACCATTTTCACCTTTAATATTTTCATCCTCAAAAAGAAAAAATAGACAAAAAAACTCAGGATATTGTGCCTGCATATGGATCTCCTGCTCCCAAGTTCTCTCCTACATGTTTCTATACTACCCCAATACACGAACCAAGGGGATGGTCCATCCACACATAGCCCTATCTTTTCGATCCACAATTGCCACTAAGTGATCCATAAAGGTGGATCGATCCTCAATGTATAACTCTTCCCAGTCAATGATGTTCATGGGGTCATTAATGTATCTCCCCAACTATTAATCATAGAAGATGTCATGAACCATCTCCAGATGTGGGGGTATGAAGAGGCTGTAAGAAACCCCTCCAAGCCTCTACACAATCTCAAATGGCCCAATTAAACTCCGGGATATCTTGAATCCCGGGAAGAACCCCTTCAATCCTTATCATGAGGAGACTATCAGGGGAACATGGTATCCTTTATTGAACTACAAGGGCCTAATATAGTGATATGTGTAATATTATTTTTTTCTATGGTCCATCATTATCCACTCAAAGATGACTTGGTCCTTCTTCGTCTCACCTGCACGATCTCTAGGACCATAAGAGATGTCTCAAAAAAACTATTAAACATAAGGGTGACCTGTAGGGTCCCTCGTACATGGCCTAAAAAGGTGTCATGATGATGGAATAGTGGTATCTTTTTTTTATGTAAACTCTACCAATGGAAAGTGATCCTCCCATCTTTGACCAAAGTCTAACACACATGCCCTCAACATATCCTCTAACACCTAGAGAGTGTGCTAGGTGTTCCCATTGACCATGGGGTGAAAGAATGTACTCATCCTCATTTGGGTCTCAAATACCTCTTACAATCCTCTCTACAATCATGATGTAAACCACACATCAAGATTAGATACAAATTTTGAGGGCACCCTAAGATGGTGAATGATCCCACATACATACAACTACCCCAAAATATCCATCGAACTATGCTCCTTGATAGTAAGGAAGTGTGAAAACCTTGTGAGCCAGTAAACTATCACCTAGATGGAATCATATACCTTTCATTATTTGTGAAAGATCTATTATGAAGTACATGGATTTATCACCCCATTTGCACTTTGAGATCTCAAGGGTCTATAATAAAACGACTTGATCATAGTGCTTAGAACTCACCTTTTGACATGTAATGAACCAGGTGACAAACTCAACTACACATCACCTAATGTTAGACCACCAAAACTACTACTAAAGGTATATTTACATCTTCTCTACACTGGGATGTATAGCTAGGGGAGAAGTGTATAACTCCTAAATCACCTCCTCCCATATTGTGACTAGAACCAACATCCATCCCTAGAAAAATTTGTCGTGATTTGAACCTTTAGAATATCCATATGGTGAATTCCCCATGGATATATGGTAATGTAAATCCTCAAAATCAATGTATCCCAGCTGAGACTCTCTCACATGATTGAGAAGTGGAGGAGTCGACATCATAGATGGAAGAAATTTTGTACGCTCCTGCTTCACTAGGGTTAGCTATAGAGAATCCAATTACTCTAAAGCCTCCTACACTAAGAAATCATGGGATTTCTTACTAAAAGGATCTTCTAATACATTTCCCTTCTTTGTAATATAGGCTATTTTGATGTCATAGTCATGTATGACGTCAAACTAGCACTATTTTATCAGGTTTAAGTCTCACAACGTGAAGACGTACCTATGGCTATGATGATTTGAGTAAACAAAAAATTTCTCCCTCATAAGGTAGTGCATCCACATCCTTCACTAAAAGACTACTACTTCTAGCTCTAGGTCATGAGTTTTATAGTTCTACTCATAGGGTCTTAGCTGCCTTGACCCATATGAAATGACTAGATGTCATTGCATCAACACATAGTCAAGCCTAGATTCTGAGGCATCTAAATACACTACATACTCCAAAACATCCTCTAGTAGTCTCAAAACATGAGCACTTATCAGCCTCATCCTCAACTTCTCGAAGGACCTTTGGAACTTCTCACACAAGGTAAATGACTACCCTTTCTGTGGAAGGGTGATCAAAGGAGCTGAAATTATGGATATTTCTACTACAGACCTTCTTTAGTACCCCCCAAATCCAATAAATCTCTACACCTCTGACATGATCATGGGTGGATCCCAAGACATAACTACAATATTCACTAGTTCCATGGATAAACCATTCTAAAAAATTACATTCCCCATGAATAAAACCACATAAATCTAGAACTGGAACTTCAAGAGTTTTGAATAAAGCTTGTGATTTTGAAGAAAATATAGAACCAACATAAAGTACTATGCATGTTCTTCTTATGATGATGAGCAGATGAGTTTTTTGTTGATTAAGGTAACCAAAAATTGGTCCATCTACGGTTAGAAGTCAAGGTTCATCAAATCCATAAATATTTTGGGGGAATTAATCACAACTAAGGGAATCAATCATAAATCATAGTGTCCATAGTGACATCAAAATTCCAAATTTGGAAGATAATCCTTCTGAACCCTCAACTGGTGGTAGACAGATTATAAATTGATACTTGAGAACCATCTCACACCTCAAAACTAGTCAGAGAGGTCGTAAATCCTTATAAATGGTTACTTTTTATTTATAATGGACTAGTTATGGTAATTATAATCCATGAAAATCTATAAGAACAAGTTTAACTTTTTCCCAAGCAATACTGGAGCTACCCAAAGGGACACACTAGGTATGATGGAACCCTTCTCTCGAAGGTCCTACAACTGCAATAACATCTCTCGAAGATCATTAGGGGCTATCCAATATATCGAATAAAATATCAGAGTGATCCAAATATGAAAGTTGATAAAAATATCCATATCCCATCTCATAGGTAGTCCCTGGATGTCCTCAGGGAAGACATACATATAATAATCCACAAATAAAGGAATACAAATGCTTGAGGATCCTACTGCATCAAGGGCTATACTCACCAATTTATAAGTGATGGTATGAAACCTCTTTATTATAGAAAAAACATTTCCCGTCATGATAGATCTCTCAATAAAAAATGTGAATATCATCCCGTATGTGCATAGGAATATGACTCATATATGGTGATAGTCAATCAAGGACAAAAACATAGATAACCAATCCATACCCATGATGACATCATGTGGTTCCATCGTGATTACTAAAGGGTCCCACATAAACCACTCTCTACCAATAGATATCTCTAACTACTGATAGGTAATGGATACATAAGAATCATTCCCTATAGAAACCTCAAGACAAAGTTGTTGGGATAAAAACTTAATGGGGAGATAGAGCTCTCACAGTAGGAGTATAAAGATGAAGGAGTGATTGGAACCGATGTCTACAAATACTGAATGAATTGTATAATAAACACATATCATACCTCTAATCATGTCATGAACTACATGGTCCAAAGACTCCCAAGCTTGTAGCTATTTGCGACCCTGACCACCTGCCCCTTGAGCATGACATGGGCCACCTGGTGGTGGTGGAAGGATCTCATAGAATCGTCTACCTCCCATAGATCCTCATACTCCTCTGCTAGATCTACCACCCTAGGGACCACCATTACCTCTTCGGGGAGATCTTTGATCATGGAAATGCCTCTTCCAAAACGTTCCATTAGCTACCTACCTACTGTCCTCAGCATGTATTGTCAGGTAGACACACGCTATGTGACCTTTTCCATCACAATCATAGAACCAACCCTCTCCGATATTCCATGTTTCTCTATGTTTTCCATGAAAATAATGACCATGTGCCTAAGCCAAATTATTAAAGGATCTCCTATGCAGAGATCCTACCAACTAGTTACCATGACCTGAACCAAGACGGGTCTTGAGCTACAACCACCCCATGCTCGCCTCCATTGGATAGGGGTGGAGACCAGCACCAAAGGAATATATAACATGGGGGTGAATTTTACTAAGTACATATACACTAAAAGATATCCATATTGATGCAAAAGTGTAGAGGGAAATGATTAAAAGATGAAAAAAAACTATGGAAACAGACATGCATGTAAAAACTCTAGACAGTACAAGTGTTCGGTAGTATAAACTGAAAAGTAAAGAGAGAAAATGAATTCCCAACATGAAATATGTCCCATCCTAAAAAATTGGAATATTAAATTCTGAGAGAGCCCAGCTCCTAATCTCCAATATGTGACCACTATATGTAGTCTAAATTACTAGGTATCCTTAAAACCCTCTGAAGTCAGTATCAAATTTTTTTCATCTACATAAGAGACAACACAAGTTGGAAAATCCCATGAATTGGTGAGTATATAAAAACCCAGTAGGAAGGACTAAAAGATTTAGGGGGAGTAGTAATAGATACAAAATGAATGGAAACATGGTCAATATTAAAAAGGAATAAATTAAAGAGAATAACTCAACCCAAACCAAGAGAGGGTGCAACCTCATCCAAACACAATGGGATCAACATGGTGATTAGATGACGAAAATTTCAGGTTTTTTACATCCATACCATTGAGATTATTCTCATCCAACCATGATAAGGTAAACTCAGAAAGCACATGGCATACCCAATGTGTCTTCACAACCCATCTATGGAGATTAACCAAATCCAATGGTATGGATACAGAAGTATATACATAATTAGAAAAAATAAAACAAAACAAGAGAAAAAGGGGATCTCTATCTCATAGCTCATCATAATAAGAAGAGATTCCAATAGTGCCAAAATTCTATCAATGATGCTCAACAAATTAAGTTTCTTCTCAAAAGTAACCATCCAAGTCAATCCATTCCTCATCATTGAGTCACATTGTCGAGGGGACAAAATATCTAGGTAGAGGACCCATACCCTGGTAATAGAGAAGGGTTCCACATAGATATTCTACGGAGGACCCATGCCATTCCCAACACCAGGACTCCCCTCTGGTGGTAGAAAATCCATTCTCAACCCAACTTGAGGGTTCCACTCTAACATTAATTGAGGAAAAATACCTAGATGGATTGGAGGGTTCCACTTGGGAAGTCATCGCAGACCCATGCCTAGATCAATTAGAGGGTTTGACTAAGGAAGTTGTCAAGGACCCATGCCCAGTTCGACTGGAGGGTTACACTTGAGAAGTCACTGAGTACCCATGCCTAGCTCAATAAGAAGGTTCCATACAGAAAGTAGTAAAGGACCAATGCCTAGCCCAGTTTGATGGTTCCACTCTAAAAGTATGTAAATGTCCCATGCACAACCCTGCTAGGGGTTCCACTCTATAATGTAACAATGTATCCATGCCATGACAAGATGGATGCTTCCACTTGGGGTGACTCTGGTGATCCTGTGTGATCACTACTATCATCAAGCATTTTCTTACCATAAGCCATTCCTAAAACATTTCACATTGTATCCCAAATTCCCCAACTGAGGGAGACATCCTATTCCAAATGAAAAAACTCAGGATAGGCTAATCGTGAAAAAAAACCTTGTTCAAATGAAGGATATCTTGAAACAATAATTTTCCTCAAAAGGAACTATATAGTACACAACATGTGAAGGGACACACACGATGTGTGGTTCTTCTCCGCTACATGTCCATGTACTTGGCCATCACACATCTCTTGATCCATGTAGGAGTACATGCTGTACTGGTGTAAAAAATGATATGTCTAAGCTATCTAAGATTAGGCCATGTCCCTTGGGTCATTTTTGTGTACTCAAGTCCCAGTTGTGTACATTGCTACATGGCGCGTTGCCTCACATGAGGTGACACATGTGTGCTCTATCCATGTATGTGTAGTTGGGAACATGGTGAGTGCCTAGCCAGGTGCTCTATCACATGCCTAATACACATGGAGAAGGAGGTACATGGCGTGTGAGAGGACTACATGTCATTCTATCCTTATAAACTTCTGAAACCCTAGTTCCACAAACAGAGGGATACATATCATGTGTTCATCATGGTATACAGTGTGTAGTCAGGATTTCTATTTATTTACAAATCCACCTCCCACACACAAAATCTAAAATTTTCATTAAATTTTATCCTTGATTCTACCCATAATCATAAAATCTAGTCCAGATTTGTTGTTTACAGCTATCTAATGACTGATAATCAGTTCCACTAATCCTTGTGGCTTCTGATTTCAACTTGTATGCCATAGATCCTTTAGCCTCCAAATATTTGGAAACTAGTCTTCCAATTGATCATCCACCAACCAAAAGAATTATAGATCTTTTCATGATTCATTAATCAGTCCCTTACTCATGAATCTATCGCGATTTAGGGGGTCAGACTGGGCTCAGTACTACCAGAAAATGTTGAACTGAGACCGTGAGGTCCAACTAAGGAAGAACACGAATATATTGAGAGGTTAAAGCATAATAATTCCGTTTTAAGGATAATTTACAAGATTTATAGGCAAAATATCAGGAATTGGGATAAATGGGGTTAGAAAACAACTGAGGAAATCAATTTAATCGGTATGTGTGAGCATTCCAAGGATACTCAATTGGTATATATCAATAGGAGGAGATGATATACTCAATAGATTTAATGTAAAAGTGTGTAAAAAAATTACAATTCCTACCAATATATTGGATCATTTTTACTTAATGAATATGTTCATTAATGATTGATGCAATTCATTGCGTTTAGTACATCCTGATATCATCTGATCCAGTTTTTCATCATCATTCGATGTGATTCTCTAATGAAAGGAGGAATGGGAGGATCTTTATGGTCCTAGGATTATTAAGATAACCCTGGGAAATTATCCATGGTGATATATTTAAATAAAAAATGTATAGTTCAATATGATTAATTAATTAAATTAATTAAGTAATTTATCCACTAAATGTACAAACAACAGATGAGATGTCCAAACACACCGTACCGATCTATTTTTTGTTTTCACTAGGAAAAAAAATAAATTTTGGACTCAAAAATGGTCTCATATTTCCAATACAAGATCCATTTTAATATTTATCCCATTTTCTATAAGAAACTACGTGTACGTAATAAAAAATATATTTAATATTTTTAAAAAGTTTATTTTGGAAAAACTAGGCCTCAGAAGTGCACACCGTCTCAATTCCTAGCTCTAGAAATATATTAAAAAATATTTCAAATTATTAATAGAAAAAAACTAGGTCTATATAATTATAATAAATTTACGTGTTATATATATGAGTTTGAGTGCATTCAAAGAAAGTCAAACCTAAGCTAAGAGATTTTATTATCACTTTTATTTCTATGAGACACATGTCATATTCACCACATGTTTCTTTTATGTGGTGTATGTACCTCCCATGAATTAATTTTATGATACTTATCATCAAATTTGTTTGGAAATATATATCTATATAAGGTTCTATCTTTCATGAGGTTTTGACTTGAAAGTTAACAATGTGGAAAGGGTTTTATGTTTGAATCTCATTGTTTACTAGGATTGTTTATAATTATTTATTCAATGACGAAATTTCCTGATATACCTCTAAATAATGTCATTAGTTTTCTTATAATATTGTAATTTATATAGATTACATATTTTACATTCATTTTACTCTCTTTATGTACTAAAGGGAAGAAATAAATATTTCAAGGAAATATGACTTTATTTATATCTTCAATAGAAAATCATTTTTCTACCATGTATATGTATATATATTTTTTTCAGGAATATTTTTACTATTATACAATTATTTTTTAAACTAATTTTAAACTATGTTTTACATTTTACAATAAAAATTTAAAATAAATCTTATTATCATTTTCCAAATGAGTCACATTCAACCTTTTTACTGAAAATGTGAAATGAATATTTATTTTAACATATATGAAATTCTTTGAATTTACTTTCATCATGGCCACTCAATGCATTGATGTTTCATTTAAAAGTTACAATAGTTCAATTCAATGAATTTTTTCTATAATTTTTAGATTGTTTTAGATTTTAAAGATGTGATTTTAAAATAAAAAAGGTATTTTCTTCAAGAAATATTCCAAGTGATTTTTAAAGGAATTTTTATATAAGATGATGACCTTTGATGTTAAATATTCTATATTTGGTATATGATCCAATTATATCATCCTTATTCCTTCTTCGGATGGTTTATGATTATGATTATGATATTTTATAAAATCCATTTATTTTCAATGGTTTAAGTTATGATAAATTGAATAAATATTTATGAAACCCATTTCCTTTCCATATGTTATGATATGTGATGATTTTTTTATGATATTATGGAACAAATATGAATGGATTATGATTATGTGGTGTGTGTAACAAGAATTACATACCCCGCCAATGCATTGGGTAAAGATGTATATCTCATGTGATATTAATGAATGGAGTGGGGGAGTGAACTTAGTTCAGTAAGGGAATATGTACACTATGATAGTAATCGGTGTGTACCTTTTGTAAATAAATGATAAAATGGGTATTGAAACCAATCCACTATTATAGTCTTGGAAATGAGCCTTGACTAAGGAAATGATTTTCTTTGATTATGAGTATTCTAAAAACTTATGTATTATTCAAATGATATGCTCTCATGGCTCATCGTAATATCCCAGGTTAGGGTAGAATAATTATTTTTCATATTTATTTATATTTTTGAATTTATAAATAGTTTTACATTAAAATATATTCTATCTCCAATAGCATATATGACATGTAATAATGAGTTTATTCAAAATCTTACATTACACATAAGACTGTCTTATACTGAATAATAATATATTCTTATTATTATTATTTTAAGTAGTAGTTATCGCCTAACCATTGTATTAATGGTAATTAACATGGAAAACTATATTACATTTAAACATATTTATAAAATGTTTTCACATTCATCAAAAAAAAATTATAGTCTTAAAATAAGAATTAATCCAATTTTAAGCATAAAAAGATATATATTTTTAAAAGGTAGTTTTACCACCTTTTAATGGAGAACCCATTTTAATACAATTTTGACACATTTATAGTATTTATATAAAAAAATTTACTTCTTTTTTAAAATAAAAATATAAAAATTTACTTTGAGTGAATTTTTGGTATTTTTCTGAGAACTTTCATATTTTTATGGATAAAAAATAATACTGAATATAATTTCAAAACTTCAGCTTAATCCAATTTAATTTTATATTTAAATAATATTTTATTGATTTTAAAGTATAATTATATCATTTTTATACCCTTTAAACCAATTTAGTCTATTTGAATTAATTTCACTTTGAAATTTTATAAAAAAATTAGAAAACTGTTGAATGTTTTTAATTTAAAAATGTGCATTTTCATTCTATCTATGAGAATAAATTTAAATTAATTTCTCCAATTTATTTTTGTGAAATTTTTAAAAATGGATCCAGTATTTGGAATAAAAATAATTTAAAATATCTAATAATTCTAACATAGTTTTTTTCTAAAATCAATAGTGAAAATGATTAAAATTAATGACATCGATTAAGAGAAAAAGTAGCTTAACAAGGGACTAAAAATTAAATATAAGGGCCCAAATTACCTAGAAACATGTCCAAAATACATTTTATGGAAATATTTAGAACCTATAATCTATTTTATATAATTTTTACCATTATTAAAACAAATTTAGATGTTAAAAAAAGGGATGTAATCCCTTTTTCAAAAATTTACAAGTGTCCCACTTCTCCTCCACTATAAAAAGAAAATCACCCCTCCCACTTAATCACACTTCTCAAGACACATTGGATTTAAAAATATCTTACAAAATAGATTCTAAAAATCTCCCAACTAATCCTATAATCCTATCCTTCAGAATAAATCCAACCAAAAAAGAAATTTGGTGCAAACCAAAAGGAGTTACCCAAATCAGTGGTAACACCCTTCCTCAAGCTCTTTTACTTTATTTTAATTATCCACATTCTCATATATTCCTCCTTAAAAAAAATAACATATGTATTTTAAATATACAGTAATGTTATTATGATAATATTTTGACTTACACTTACACACACATGTATCTAATGGATATTTAATACACTGTCCTTGTATATGGTGAACTACCACCTCACAAAACAATGTTGTTAATTTTTTCCTTTACCTCATTCAATGGTTGGGAATTATGATGGAAAAAATATTTATATATGACATTTATTTTGTTTTAATTCTTATTTAATTATTTTATAACACATAACTTTATACATTCTTTTTTTTGTTGGTACATTAACATCATTTGTGAAAGTGTGGACTACCGCCTCCTCCAAGCGATGTTATACATTTACACACTATGTGAAACATATTAAGAATGATTTTAGATAAAAATATGTGACATAAATAACTTATATATTATTTTCATGACATAATTCCTTTTTAAATATAAAAATTCATTTACTTTAATAGTTTTCCATACAGTAAGAAAGTGAGAACATTGTTCGTGGACGTGCGTACTATCGCCTCCTTGAAGTGATATGATTCCTTTTACATCAAAAGAATTATATATATATATATATGAATATATGATTAAATAATATTTTATATATTATATAATGATCATTATGGAAATATATACGTTTACTTACCTAATTTTTATAATAATCGTCGAAAAATTGGAATGTTACTCATGCGTATGTACAACCTACTGTCTCCATGATTGCAATGTTGGTTCATTTCTCATTACCATATTTCATGAATATCTTTAAAAGTGTAATTGATATATATATATATATTATAATAATTTAATTATTATTATTTTGGATATGTCCATATAATAACCCATTTACCATAGTTGACCCACCAAATTCGTTTTGACACATAAACTGAATATAGTCAAAAACCGACATAAACATAATTGTTAAAATAGTTGTATAAAACATCGTAATAACTGAAATAAAAGTAAAAATAAACCTTAAAAAGAATGTAAATAACTAGTATAATTTTATTATTCTGGATGATAAAGACACATGCGAAAAGTCAAACCCAACGTAATGGACTTTGTCTCAATATCTTTTCATTGAGGAATTTCTTAATTATATGCACCTTTATTCTTTTATAAGGTTTATATGAAACCCATATGAAATTATATATCCATATTTTATCATTTATTATATTATTTAATGTTTTTATAATTTGATTCTTTCTTATAGATTATGATTTAAACATTGAAAGTAGTATGGGACACTTTGAATGCTTAAAGATGTAATCCTTTCCTCATGTCAACATTCTTGATATTATTTTTAATATTTATTTTATATGGATACAAAACGAATTATAAAGGGAAATTTTTCTATATATTTAATTTCATTTAATTATTTGGTAAAATGAATCCTTTTACATGTTTTTAGGAAAAATGTTGAAAAATTACAAAAATAATATTCTTTTCTTAATGTACATGGTGATAATGAAATTTCCGCCACCATGGGAAATATTTTCATTTTTAATTCCTATGAATTATTTCATGTTTTCATCAATAAAAAACCTTTTTTTTTATATTTTTATTAATTTTTTTGAAGATAGGGTTTTTAAATTTATTGATTATTACAATATCATGAAATGTTTTTATGTGATTAAAAATAAAACTTTATGAGGGAAATTTTAAAAGTTGAAATAATTTATGTGTTATGATTATATAAATTTTACTTTGACATTTTAAATTTGGTTCCATAATAAACCTATGATGGGTGGTTCCGTGATAATCCAATGATGTTTGGGTTTGTGATAGACCTCTAATGAATTGGGTATTGAAGTCATCCATATGGATATTCCATTTTAAAGAGTGACATGTATGGTAGTCCACTGTATGATTATTACATTTATAGGAGTGACACATATAATGATTTTCCAAGTTACCCTTAGGTATTTTCTATGTTTTTTACGTATTTTATAGTAATTTTGTGATTATAAAAAAGGTAGAAAATGAGATTTTTATCAAAGGAATGTATTAACTACTTATCAACGTCAAAATTGTTTCTCCATGTTAAAGTTTTCATAAGTTTTTAATCTTTATGAATGGAGTAATGGTTTCTTTCTTTTTATATCCCTTACTATGCTTTTTATGCTCATCCCACATTTTTTCATGTTTTCTTACAAGACTTAAGGATGAGTAAGGGAGTATAATAATTCATGTTGGAAGTAATAAAGAGCTTTTAGAAAAGTGATCAGTTTTTATTTTTTTAAGGTTTTATATTAAGAAAAAAATGGATACTAATAGAACATTTCCACATTTTATTTTATGGGATTTCTATGTATGTTTTACAGCCTAATTATTTAAAAATTTATACTCGATAAGATCCTTAGTTTGAGATAAAGTAAAATTATTGTCATAACTCATGATTATGTAATATTTTAAGGTTGGGTCCTTATATTTGGTGTTAGAGGAAAGGTTTAGATAACATTAGAGTTTAGGTTAATATTAGTAGCATTCCCTTATAATATTTTACTTTATAGTTAAGTAAAAATGATATATTATTTTAATATTACTACATTTCTTCATCTAGAGTATGTTTGTTCAGAATTTTGATTGTAGAGGAAACAAGGAAGTTGTTGTTGGAAAACACCAATAGAATGATATTTTATGAATCAGTATCCTATAATGGTTGTAATCGGAACAAATCAGTTAGTTATAGTTATTGATTAGTTGAATCATGCTATAAATGTAAGTGGTATTCTTACAAGAGGGAATTTAGTTATACTATAGTGGAACATTATGAAAATGTATCATTTTATGCGACAACATACCCAATCATTCAAAGGATCATCTGACCCCATGATAGCTGATGTATGGATTAAAGTCCAAAAAAATATATTTAATGTCATGGGTTGTTCGGATCACCAAGAAGTGAATATTTCAATTTATAATTTTGAATGTGAATTTTATTAGAGGTGGTAAATGGTTAATAATATTAGGGAAAGTGAAGAGATTTATTCCCTAAAATGGGTTGAATTTAAGAATATTTCATTGAGAAATATTTTCCTACTATTTTTCGACATTGGATGGAAAAATAATTCCTAGAATTGAGACAAAAATAGGATGATTTGGTATCTTCAAATGAAGAAAAATTCAATCTACTGGAGAGGTATTCCCCAAATTATATTCAATATATTGATAGAAAGATAAATTAGTTTTAATCATAATTGAAACCAAGATATATAAGGTAATTGGATTTTCATGTGTTCAAGAGCTATGAGAATCTTTTTTGAGGTATTGAGAAGGCATAAATGGAGTTTTTCGATGATTAAGTGTCCTATGAAATCAAGTAAATGAAGTGGCCCATTTGGAAGGAAATGGGAAATAATTAATTAATTTTTTTTGGATGTAAGAAAAAAAAATTCCCATATTGTGATAATTGTGGTTAAAATAATCCCAGAGAATGTATTTCAATGTTTAGAAAGTTCTTTCAATGTGGTATTATTGGTCATATGGTTTGTGACTATGAGGAAATTGATCATAAAAGCAATTAAAGTATAGAGATAAGTTTTTTTTAGTTTTAATGAGTTTATCTATTATGCCAATGAGTTTCCAAAGTCGATTACCTTGGGTAGAAACTGGCATGATCGGAAGAAAAAGTGGTGTGAAAAATATTTTGCTACTAGTTAATTTTATATTGAGCCATCATACTAAGTGGTGATAGATATGTTACTAGTTTATTTGATTTAATAAAACACTCTATTTGATTCAAGATCATCACATTCTTGTATTTCAAAGAATATTTCTAGAAAAATGGATATATTACCTCATGAATGTAAGATAGAAATTTTTGTAAAAACTCACAGTGGAAGTGTTATAGAAACCAATATTTATAGGAATATTCTTGTTAACATTGGTGGGATGGTATTTCCTGAACATCTTTTGATATTGACCATAGAGGAGTTTGATACCATTTTAGGTATGAATTATATTTTAGTTTATCATGATAAAATAGATTACAAAGCCAATATTGTTTTATTTAATGATTTTTTACCTTTGATAACATGGCTAGGAGTTGAGAAATTGATAAAAGATGTAGGTCGAGGTTATATTGATACTGTGGTTGAAAATAAACAAACAGTTCTGATTAGTGACATCCCAATAGTGAATGAATTTATGAATGTTTTTCCTGATGAGTTTTTTGGTGTTTTTACGAACTGGGAAGTTGAATATACTACTGATTAAGTTCCAAATTTTAAGCCTGTTTCTAAACCACCTTATAAAATGGATCAATAAGAACTTTTGGAATTGAAAACCCAGTTGCTAGAATTTCTTGTTAAAGGTTTCATTTGACCAAGAACTTCACAATGGGTTGTCCAATTTTATTTGTGAAGAAGAAAGATGGTTCCATGATAATTTTCATTTATTATAGAACCTTGAATAACATCAATATTATGAAAAAGTATCATTTTACTCATATAAATTATTTGTTTGATCAGATATAGAGAGCTCCGTGTTTTCTGAAGATTGACCTGATGTCTGGGTACCATCAGCTGAAGGTGAAGGAGGATGAAATTCTGAAGAATTTTTTTAGAAAGGATATGGGAATTATATGTTTGTAGTTATTCACATTGGGTTATCTAATTCACATGATGTATTTATGAATCTTATGAATATTGTCTTCTATCATTTTTTGGATCAGTTTGTGGTTGTTTTTATAGATGATATTTTGGTATATTCTAAAATCTATGAGGAACTTGGAAGTAACATAAGTATTGTTTTTAAATCCTTAAACTAAAATAAACTATATGGAATTTTTAGTAAGAGTGAATTTTTGTTGCAACAAATTTCATTCCGTGGATTTTTTTTCTAAAGATGGAATAATTGTTGAACTCTCTAAAAAAAGTTGTTGGAGGGTAGCCAAGACCTACTAATGTAATTGAGATTCACAGTTTTCTTGGATTAGCATGTTATTATACAAGGTTTTTTGATATTTTTTCTTAGTTATATATACTGCTGACTAAGTTAACTTGAAAAGGAGTTATGTTCATTTGGATATGAGAATGTGATGTTTTTTTAAAAACTGAAAAGAAGATAGGTCAATGCTCATATTTTATCCATGCCTTCTAGAAATGGTGAATTCATCATTTACAATGTTGATTCATTAAAAGTTATAGGTTGTTTCATGAAGCAGAATAATAAGGTAATTTCTTATGATTCATTTCATTTTAAAACTCGTGAGTTAAATTTTACTACACATGATTTGGAATTATCTATTGTTTTCCCATTAAAAAATCAAAGGTATCATTTGTATGGAGTGATGTGTGAAATATATAGTAATCAATAAAGTTTAAACTATATATTAAATAAAAAATATTTGAACATGGGACATAGGATATGTCTGGAACTAATCAAGGATTATTATTTCTTGATTCATTATTATCCAAAAAAATAAAACAATGTGGTTTATTATTTGAATTGAAAAAGTAATGCTACATTAACATGTTAATTTTGGATGATGGCCCTTTGGTTAATGATTTCATGAAATTTTGTCAAGATGTTTTGGATGTAGGTACATCTTCTATTTTTTTCATGTTTCAGTGTAGTTGAAATTGTCCAAAATAATTAATACAACTTAGTAAGTGGATCAATATTTGAAGGAAATGGTATAATCCATTAATAATTGTAAGTTTCTAGATTTTAATATTAATGAAGAAGATATTTAATGATTTGGGAAATAAATATATGTGCCTTTTGATTCACAAGTGAAAAATAGTTATTGACTAAAACTCATAGTTATTCATTTTCCATTCATATGGGAAGAACTATGATGTATAAAGACCTTCAATGGTATTACTAGTGAGATGGAATGAAAATAGATATTTATGAATTTACCATGAAGTGTTTGAATTTTCAATAGGTTAAAGTAGAGTAATAGTTACCAAGGGGGATTCTTCAACCTTTTCCAGTGCTAATTTGTAAATGAGAGAATATATCAATGGATTTTGTTTCAGAATTTCTAAATACATATCAAAGTAATAATGGGATTTGGGTTATTATTGATCGATTAACTAAATCAATACATTTCCTTCCCATTTTAGATATAATTTCCATAGATTATATTTCTAAACTATATTCAAAATAGATTATTAGGTTACATGGACTACCTCTCTCCATTATATCATAACATGATCCCATGTTCCGATCTAATTTTTGTAATGGACTTCTGAATTAGTTGGGTACTAAGTTAAATTTTAGTACAACTTATCATTCTCAATCTGATGGATAGTATAAAAAAATGATTTAGAACATTGAGGATATGATTCATTATTTCACAGTAGATTTCTAGGGAATTTGGTATCGATATCTTTCTTTTTTTGAGTTTTCTTAAAATAAAATTTTTCATTCTAGTATATAGATGTAACCTTTTGAGGAATTATATGGAAAGTGATGTCGAACATAAGCTTTTTGGTATGATTTAGTAGAAAGGAATTCAATGGTATCAGAGTTAGTAGAAGAAACAACATATAAATTTCATTTGATTCAGTGACACATGAGGAAAGCTCAGAGCATGTATAAGAGTTATATAGATAAATAGAGAAATTATCTATAATTTCTCTAACCTAGAATCCAAAAACAGGTGCCCTAATCCTAGTAAGAAAAAGACCTCAAGCGTGCCTCCCTATACTCCAGAGGTTTTCCACTAGTATATAGGATCTAATATATCATGTGGGGGTGACTATAACCTATTTATTATATTAATCCACAAAAAATAACATATATAATAAAGGAAAAAATAAAAAATAAACTATAACATTAATTTCCAAAAAAAAATCCCATGAAGAGTACAAAACATAACCAATGATAAAAATGTCATATCATGATAATAGTTCCATGATGAATGAAACCCAAAATATTGACATGAAACTGAATCCGCAAAATAAGTCTCGGATTCATGTCTAGATCCTCATCCATGCACATTCAAATCCCAACTTAACTCCCAAGTATAGGGACTTTTCCTTTATCTAGACCTGCAACCATTAAATATACTCTGGTACCCAACGGTGGCCCGAGAAGGGTGTGAGTATGACTAAATAGGCCACTACCAATGGGTTCTTCAAAATATCCAGTCAAAATAGATAGTTCATGTAAGAAATAAATAAACAAAAAGGTAAATAAAGGATTAATCAAGTACCATTTGATAAAAATATTCACTTTAACTGTTTCCCTAACAATTTCCATTTTTGTTACTTATATCATCCTCATTACTAAATTCATTTTCCTCACATGTTCTATGGTTTAGGAATTTAATTCATTTACACAATGGCCTAAGCTAATCAATTATAATAAATAAGGGATTATGTTGAGTTTTTTATCTCACTAGGGGTGAACAAATCATAAAAATACAACACACTAACCTCAAAGACTTAGTCTATGTGGTTTCATCAAATGAATATTTTATTGGTATGAAACCTCAGTCCCCTTCTTGAACCCATACATTATAGGGAGGCTTTTAGAGCCTCATTAAAACATGAACCTCAATCATAGATACTCAAGTCCAAAAACCCAAAACAGCGGAGCCATCTACACATGCTTATTTATCTATTTACAACAAATACCATTTCAAAAACTATACATAAACTGAAACACATAACAATCGCCATTCATTTTTCATTTTAGACAAAAATCACCCTTATGACTCAACCCATTATCACATTTAACTACTAAATTGAATCACTCATTTAACCCATTTACCTAAATCATTCATTAACTAATTAATAATATTCAATAATTCTCATTCATTATTCCACATTCATGAATTAGCAAACACTATCCCATTTAACCCATTTCCCATCTTTAACCTCAACCCATTTAGCATAACCAACATTTTTTCCCATTATCCCACTTTTCATATTCAAAAATTTCCATTCATTAACTCATTAGGCACATTCAACAATTTCTATAAATTAACATATTTTACATGGTTCATCATATTCACATGCATCAACTCATTTATACAATTTCCATTACACTCATAGGTCATTTGAAACCTTCTCTTTAATACATTTAACCCCTTTTCCCATTTTTCCAAAAACCCCTTATTCTATTTCCAAGAACTAGAAAAAAATACCAATAATGACACTTTATATTTTAGACAAACATTTCAACCGTTTTTTGTGGGCTATATTTCAATAAAACTGATCTTTAGGCTCAACTATAAAATTTTTCAATGTTCTATAATATTGGTGCAACCCATGGGTGGCTCTAAATTTTTCTAATAAACCACGACACATCTCACACAGATCATGAAAGGTTTTATTAATCATTTAGACAACTATATTACTAAATATTACAAAGGGCACCAAACACACAACATTAAGGAATCAAATACACAGCCACACATGCACAAATAAAACTTTAGACAATGGGATATAACTTATAAACCTCTACCTTGATTCTGAAGAAAAAATCACAATCAACATTTTCCCATGACTCGGATTAAAACACCCTTCAAAACCCTAACCTAATATTCACTTGAAAAAGAGGGTTTTAGGGATTTGTATGAAGATGAGAAATTACACAACCCCTAATCCAAAAAAGGGAAGGAATAAGAGGATTAGACTCCCCCAGATCTTTGATCTACAATTAAAGGTACTCCAAATGGAATAAAAGCAAATTAGATCCACCCCTAGGAATATTGGGACATTTTGGTTCATCATTATGGTTGATAGAGGAGAAATGGGGGAAGAAATGAGGTGGAGATCATAAAATCCCATTGGGAGAAATTGGTAATTTTTATCCTTTTTATTGGGCCACACATTTTCAAAAACCCTGCACCAAACGTGTTCCTACCTCTTCCTAAAGGGGTCAATGATTAATGGTTACCTTGGAATCCCATACAGTTACACATACCATTCTCCAACTGTGCTGAGGGCCTCTGTCCTAAGATGCACAGTTTGGACACCCAATCTTCTGGTTTACTCTAATCGTCCGCCAACTATGAAACAAGAATGGAATGGAATTTTTTTCCCTTAATTTCTCACCCCATAACCCCAAAACACCCCAAGATTGCTCATACACCCGGTAAACATTTTATTACCCTTCTTTAATAGATTCAATCTAAAATTTAAGTGAGATCATTTTTCAAAAAAGTCTAAGATCTAAAACAATCCCCACATTATAATGGATCTTCCTCAATATATAATTTTTAGAATTGATAAACTTTCTGAGTAAAGAGATTATTTCATTAGGCTCTCTTATCCATTCACCTTTTCTAATTATTCCCTTGAACATTTCCATAATTTCATAACACTTGACCTGAAGGTTCAACCATACCTCGCTAAACCTTCTCATTGTGGTCCAACAAATGAACCATATTCTTGTCAAGGACACATAAAACTCAATCCATAAATAAAAAACTATAACTCCTTAGGAAAACCCATGAAATACTACTTAGATCATAACACAATAAAAAATTTCACACCACATCATAACTTCCTAGAAGAGCCAATCAGTGCCTCGTTAGTCTGATCCTCTTCACTATTCATGGCCCAAAACACATGGACCCATTTTACTATATTTTTTCAAAACACTAATGGTTTCTAAAATTTGAAATCTCCCAAAGGGAACACACTATCCTTCCAACCACATTTCCCAACACCGTTGATCCATCACTCGAGGCCCACTAGTCCCATTCTGTAACCATACATCCAAAACATAACCAGAACACTAGAAATGGGATCAACCAGTTAACTCAAGACAACACTTGTTATCCTAGCCCAATCACCTAATGGGAAACCACTCGATTCCATCTAACACAAATCACCAATCTCGACATCAACCAACCACTTTCCCATTGTGGTTATCTCCCACCATATTATGATGATTGGAACCTCCACTATAGATGAAAGATCACTTAATCATCAACTCATCTTTCCCAACACTTGACACATACCTAACTCACTGTGCCTAAACATATATAATTAATTCACCCGTTTATTAAAATACAACCTTTCAATAGAAACCACTATAAAGGACATACCTACACAATCCCTTTGTGTAGTAAGGAATTGATCTCATTGATATTATCCTTCATTTAGGAAAAACACATTCCACTAAAAAATATATACTCAAGGTGGCCACGACTTACCACATCCATTTGTTTATCATATTGAGTCAAACCTCCCCCTACAGGTTTTTCCCAATGAATCCATCTTCCACTATTGGAATGCTACCCCTTATTTAACCTTTCCAAGGTACTTATTAACATGATGTCTATCAATATCATCAAAAAACCTTCTAGGGTTGTTCTATGACTTATGATGGAGCCTAACCATCATGATATCCACTACACTGTGAACTACCAACATGCTCCACCACATGCAACAACATTCCCAACACTACAATTCCATTATATCTACATCTATGGAGGTTGACTAGGTCATTCCTAAAACCCATTTCAAAAATAGAAATTCATTTTTCATTCAAAAAATTCCAGTAAATGTGGTTTACAACTACCCACTTCTGTACATCCTTTTACCTAAGTCGGGTTTTCCCAAGTTGAATCATCAGGGAACACCCTGCTTCATTATTGGCACATCATTACCTCACCTGAATAAGATGCCTTCAAACATAAAGACACTCCATGGTCACTAAATCACATATACCGGAGTCCATGCTCTATTTTTATGAAGTTATAGAACCCAAACTCCAATTACACAAATGGTTTCCATGTATTACCTCACCCTTCAATGATTTTAACATAGGAATATATAATTTCATATTTGAACCACCATGTTCCCAAAGCCAATGCTTGTCTAATTCACACACCACATCCATGACCCACCTAGAATATTCTGAGGAACCCAATGTGCACCTAAATGGTTCTGCATTGGTATCCAAATGCCACCACATCAACTCCATTATCTACTATACACATCCAGGACTGGATTATCAGTTCCAACACTAAGAGTGTCATCACCATCACTTTCCTAAAGGAATTTTCAACCACTTCGGATCACATATAGGTTATAATCATAACCCCAAAACATGGGTGTGGTCATATATCTTTTCACATATAAAAAAACCCCTCATCTAATACCCATTCCCAGCTTATGTGAATGGCACCCATGGAGTTTTTCGATACCCAGTCCATTTCTAGGACCTCACCTGTAAATTGTCATTGGTGTACATCCCACCATATAGCTCTACATATAATGCTCCATGATTGCAAACTACATCATTCCCCACATCCATCCTGAGCACATTCATGTTTCTTGGAATAAAGTCAAAGATTCATTAGCATACATAGGACAATTCCAAGTTATTGAGCATGATCTTCACTGGCTAAAAGTATGCTAATAATTTGTCAAAAAAAACTACCAAAACATACCCAATACTAATGTCACCTCCCACTATGGGGCATCATGAGTTGCCAATAGTTTTGGGCTTCCTAGCCCACACACCTCTCATCAGCACTTAGCCACCACCACTCGTGACTTATTTCCAACCAAGACTCACCAATGATCCATGATCATCCACCAAATAGCCGTGAACCAATATTTCCTTTGACACTACTACCACCACACCACTCAAGTCCTTCCAGCATGACCGTGGAAGTTAAAAACCAATAAAAAATGGTCCACCACACCAATCAAAACCAATGGGATCTCACATAGAAATTCTTTACACTATGGTTTCATAGAGAATGACACATGCTTATCTTGAGCCACTAGTTCTCCCATACCGAATATGGTCATGCCTTTGCTTCCTATGCCCGCTTTTTGGACCAATTAGTGCCCTCAAGGTCTCAAACCTTCCTGAAACCACACGCATAAACTAATTTTAGATCACTAAATACAAACATCATCATAGCCTAGTCCAACACGTAATTATTTATATGACTAGGCCTCCTTGTACATCAGCCTTAAGGCATTTCTTTACATTTCACCCAACAACCAAATTATTTAGAAAATCAATCCCAACAATGTGACCATCCTCACCTCCGGAATCTCCTTCATAAAGAAGCATCCAACCGCACTTCAGTAACTATTATATCATCCACCCAAAATCAAAATCATGTCTTATATTAATCATCACCCAAACAGACCAGTCAAACACATAAACGATACAACCCTTCAAAACTAACAGTAAACCAGCCACAAGAACTCATGTCCCCATCAGAAAGTTCCTTGGTAAAACCATACCATTTACGGAAACTTGATGGTAATCTTTATGCATCAATTACAAATATGAATAATCTCTCATGCTCCATATTCCAAGGAACCATCAACACTAGGCTAAACTACTATGAGGTCATCCATGATTCTCCCAAGACTACCAACTCGTCATCACAACCAAAGTCACATCTCCCAATAACATTAACCTTCCACTAACCATATCATAAATGAAAACATCCACCTACACTATACACACCTCATAATTCCAAAAAAACATCCAACCGCTCTCACGGTTTCTCTCAAGGATCAAATGATACCAACATCCCAACTAAGGTTAAGGGTAAAAAGTCACTAGCCCCTCTCTATAGGCCACATACACCCGTATTCCAGCAACTTTCCACTCATGAGTGGTTCTCCTACCCCCATTCTGGATCACTACCTCCTGTACACCTTAGTAATCCTTCACTCTAGGTTTCGTTTCAAGTATACTTGAACACATATGTCATCACTATGAGCCACAATACCCACTCTAGGGTCTAAAACCCAAATTGAAATGTATAAAATCACTTGGGTCACTAAACCCATAGAAAAACAAAAATTTCTAATGGAACTAAAACCAAGACACTCACCCTTAATTCAAATGTACAACTCCCACACTTTGAACATACAAGGGTTACTATCTTCACATTATCAGGAAATAACTCAAAACCTCAAGGTCAATACTCTACCGAATGCATAACAATGAGCACCGCATTATCAGACATCAGAAATCATTGTGGTATCCTAGCATATAATCAAGGTCTCATCCTAGGGAAGACTCACTACCTAGATTACCCATACAAATGGACATATAAGAAACACTAGAAAAACTCACTACCATTATTCACTGAAAGTCCCATCATTAACAATTTTTTTATAATTAACATTTCCATTTTGGAACCCAATGTTTTACACATTAGATCATTCTGTTCACCAAGCATTTAAAAAAAGTATACTTATTTAGGTTCATATTAAAAACATTTTTATCAATAAATATCTTAAGAATGTCCAATCAATGAAGAACATAACCAAAAGTACACTACCTATCATACTCAACCCACTCCACATATAATATCCCAACATAAAGTATCAAATCCTTAATACTACCCTAAACCATTCCAATCATGGGTCATGGTCAACATTGTGTAAGAAAACTCTCATAAAAACAAGTCATTCAATAGACTCCCAATTTTAAAACTGGTTCCCCTTTCATAATGAAAATCATTCCCCTTTATGGACCTTTCCCACTTCATAACTTGTTACTACCATTATTATATCTCATTAAAAACCTTAAAAATCATAATTATTGAACCATTTTACTATAAATACATAAATCATTCTCTTTAGACACAATTCAACCTTTATAATTTATCACAACCATGAATTTTTATCCAATTTATAACGTTTCTCAAAACAGTATTCCTCCACCATTCATTTACATTATTTCTATTTAACCATTTGTGCCATCATTATTAAACATAATTTTATTCAAATCATAAAGAAGGAAAAATTAATCCTACACATCATGTCCCACATATCCATCCAATATGTTCCTATCATGATGCATGCAACATATATCCCTAGGTGCCTACAATGACGCATGAATACACAACCTTGTGTTGTTCCATCCGTATAAAAATATCATAAAAGAGACACATCACACAATAAGTGCATCACCCAATGGTGAAATAATCATTTAATTATAAAAACACACATCATGATCAACAATTTTCCACCCTAAAAACTTGCTGTTTCCCTCATACATGGGTTAGCTACTCCCAAGAATGAGCTAATTACCAAAGACAAATACATCCTAACCTCATGTCTACCATCTCCAATAGTAAGAATATAGAAAATAAACAGTTTTTAATATCCCCAACTCAGAATCCACTAATAGGTTCCCCAATTCAAGCCATCACACGACCTCAAGCACATGTCCCCATATTCCATAGGTTGCTGACTAATAGCGAGGGTCTAATAAATCATGTGGGGAGACTATAAAATCATTTTCTGAGAAATTTATAGAAGATAATATATAAAATAATGGAAAAATATATGAAATAAACAAGAAATTTCATTTATAACCAATTCCTAAATAGGGTATAAGAAATAACCAATGATAAACATTTCATGTCATGATAATAGTTCAAAAAATTAATAAAACTGAAAATATAGACAAACAAATAAATCTCAAAAATAGGTTTTGATTACATGTCCAGATCCTCATCCACAAACTATATAATCCAAACTCAACTACCAAGAATAATGACTTTTCCATTATACTGAACTGTAAAAATGAAATCTGATTAGGTACCCAATGATGGCTTGAGCAAGGTGTGAGTAGAACTCAGTAGGCTCCCACCAACAGTGTCTAAAAAATATCATTTCTAAATAGATCATGCATGAAAGAACTAAATAAATGACAAGGTAAAAAACTATAACATGGGTTCAATTAGATAACAATTTTCACTTTATCTATTTCCTTAACTATTTCCATTTTCACCACATATACAGTATTCATTACTAAATTCATTTCCTCACATGTTCTATGGGTTTTGAATTTACTTCATTTACACAATGGCCTAAGCCGATCAATTACTATGAATAATGGATTATGTGGAATTACCTATCTAACTTGGGGTGAAAATATCATAAACATACAACACACTCACCTCAAAGCCATAGTCTAGGTAATTTCATCAAATTCATCCGTTAGAGGTATAGAGACTTAGTCCCCTTCCCTAACTAGTGCATTATGGGGGGGGGGGGGGTGTAGAGCCTTTGTATAACCCTAACCATGGGAGTATATACTCAAGTAGCATACCCTAAAACAACCAATACATGTTCATATGTTTATTTATCCATTTACAATATACACCATACAACAAACTAGACATAAAAAACACTTAACAAACATAATTCACATTTCATATAACACATAAATGACCCTTGTTCCTTAACCCATTGAGACAATTTCCCACTAAATTGCATATCCCATTTAACCCATTTCTCATTCCCACGACTTAACCAATTAATAACATTCAGAAATTATCATTCAGTATACCACATTCATCAATTCCCATACACTAGCCCATTTAACCCATTTTCATTCTAATACCTCAACTCATTTAGATTAACCAACTTTTTTACTCATTAGAAAATTTATTATATTCAAAAATTTCCATTAATTAACCTATTTGGAACATTCAAAAATTCCCATACATTAACCCATTTTACATGGTTCATCAAATTCACATGCATTAGATCATTTATACAATTTCCATTACACTCATAGGTCATTTGACACATTGAGATTAATCCTTTTAACTAATTTTCCCATTTTTCCAACAATAACTTATTCCATTTCCTACAACTAGAAAAAACTAACAATAATTGTTATTTATAGTTTTGACCAACATGTCTACCATTTATCATGGGAAATATTTCAATACAAGTGAATTTTTGGCTTAACTCTACAATTTTTCCATGTTTAGGAATATGGCGCACCCCGTGGGTGGCCCTAAATTGGTCTAATCAACCACAACGAATCCCACAGTGATTATGAGAGGTTTGATTAATCATATATATAACCATTTTACCAAACATTTATAAGTTAACCAACCACACAATATGAGGGAAACAAAAACACAACCAGGCATGAAAAAATCAATATCAAGACTATAAGATATAACTTTTAGACCACCAACCGTGATATTGAATACAACTACATGATCAACATTGTCCCTTGACTCAGATTTGAACACCCTTAAAAACACAAACTTATGATCCACTAGAAAATGAGGTTTTCAAGGATTTGGAAGAAGATGGTCAAATACACAATCCTAATCCAAAAAGGATAATAAATATGAGGATTAGACTCACAAGAAGCTTGAATCCACACAGAACGACACTCCAAATGGCCTAAAATTGAAGGATATCTACCATTGTAAAGATTGGTTCATTTTTGTTTGTAACTATGGTTAATCGAGGATTAATGTGGTAATAAATTTGGTAAATATCTTAAAATACCAAGGGGAAAAATGGTAAATTTTCACCTTTTTAATAGGCTGCACGATTTGGTCGCTTGGTTTGAAAAACCATGCACCAACCATGTGTTTGCCTATTCCTAAATGGGTCCAAGTCACATGGTTACCTAGGAAATGCACATAGCTTCAAAATACTTTCCCCAAATGTGTGGAATACCTTTATCTAAATATGCATGATTTGGCCTCCCCCTTTTCATGATTTACTCTAACGATGAGCTAACCATGCAACATGCACTAGATGGCCATGTTTTCCCTTTTTTCACACCCCAAACCCCGAAAAATTACCATGAGCATCCACATACACCCTATAAAAATTAATTGGATTTAAGTATAAATTTAAATGATATCTTATTTATATAATTTTTTGGATCTTATAAGATCTTTATTTTGAGGTAGGTGATATTGTTTTTTTAAAAGTTTCTTCAGGGAAAAGTGTGATGCGTTTTATTAATAAGGGGAAGCTGAGTCCACAGTTCATTAGACTGTATGAAAACAGATATAACATTAGAATAGTTTCTTAATGAATGTCCTTAACTTAATTTTTATCATAGGTACAAAAAATAATTCATGTTTCAATGTTAAGGAAATATGTATTGGATTCATCTCATGTTTTGAGCCCTGAAGTAGTTCTACTGAAAGAGAATATTTCTTATGAGGAACAAGCAGTTAAGATTATTAACCAGAGAGAGAAAGTGTTGCAGAATAAGGTAATTCAATAGATCATGGTTTTACAAAAAAATGATATGGTTGAAGAGGCGACATGTGAAAATGCCAATTTTATGAGGGGAAAATATCCCCAATTATTTGAAAAGTGAATAAAATTATGAGGATGAAATCTTCAAAAGGGGGGAGAGATGTAACATCCTAGGTAATTGAAGAATAATTCTTAATCAAATTTATTAATATTTATTAATTGGATAGTAATTTTACCTTAAAATTTATTATATATCCAATAGCATATATGCTTTGGAATAATGAGTTTCCTTAGAATCTTATGTTGCATGCAAGACTGAGTTATACCGAATAATAATATTGTATTAATATTATTATTTTAAGTGGTAGTTATCACCCAGTTGTTTTATTAGTGGGAATGAATATGGATAACTATATTATGTTTAAACATGATTATAAATATTTTTACATTCATAAAATATATTTTATAGGCTTAAAATAAGAATCGATCCAATTTTATGTATAAAGTGTTGTATATTTTTTAAATGAACTTTTACCACCTTTTAATGGTGATCCAATTTTAATTATAATTTTTGAAACTTTTATAAATTTTATATGAAAAAATAAAATTCTTGTTTTAAATTGAAATATAAAAATTTACTTTGGGTGGTTTTTTGGTATTGTTCTGAGAACATTCATATTTTGATGGATAGTGAATAATGATGAATTTTAGTTCAAAACTGTGTTTTCATCAAATTTAATTATATAGAAAAATAATGTTTTTAATTATTTTTAAGTATAATAAGATAATTCATAAAACAATTAAACCAATTTAGGTCATTAGAATAAATTTCAATTGTAAATTGGATATAAAAACTTAACAAACATTGAAACATATTTACTTAAAAAATAGGAATTGTCGTCCCGTCTGTATGATTAAATTTTAATAAATTTCTGCCAATTTTATGATTAAAATTTTGAAAAATGTTTTAAGGATTTTTAATTAGAATAATTTATAATTTATAATTATTTAAACATAGTTTTTTACCAAATATATTAGTGAAAGTGATTAAAATTAATTACAATGATTAAGAGAACAATTAGCTTAATAAGGGACTAAACCATAAAGATAAGGGCCCAAATGACAAAAAAAAATCAAAAATCTATTGGATGGACATATTTATACTATATAATCCATTTTATATTGTTTTTACAATTATTGTATCCACTTATCATGGAAAAATTGTTGGTCAAATTCCTTTTTATGTTTTTTTCAAGAGTGCCACTCCTACTCCACTATAAAAAGGTACTCACCCCTACCACTTACTCACACATATAAAGACACTTTTTATTGACCAATATATTCAAAATTATATCCTAAAAACTCATCCCCCATTATATAATCATATAATTGAGAAGAAATATATCCATCGAAGTCCTTTGGTGAAAACCAAAAGGAGTTACCCGAATAAGAGGTAGCACCGTCCCTTAAGCACTTTTATTTTATTTTCATTATCCACTTACTAAAATATTGTTATTACATGAATAAATAATAAAATAAGTATCATAAATATAATTTTATGTCTTTATGAAAATATTTTTACCTATAATTACAAACACATCAATCTTATGGGTAATGAACTGACTGCTCTTGTGTACTGCGATCTACCACCTCACGAAACGATGTTGTTCATTATTCCTTTACCACCATTCAAGGCTGGTCATTATGATGTAAAAAATATTTATACATCATATATATGATATTTATTATGTATTTATGATTATTTAAATATGAAATATCTTTTTACATTCCATTTTTTGTAAGTACGATATCATCGTTTTTAGAAGTGTGGACTGCCACCTCGTCAAAGAGATGTGATATGTTCACACACTACATGGAACATTTTAAAGATAATTTTTATTAAATATATTTGAAATAAATAAATTATATATTATATTCAGGACATAATTACTTTTCTTGAAATATAACACATTATTTTCTTTATGACATTTCCACACACTGAAAAATTGATAACGCCGTTCGTGAACATGTGGACTACCGCCTCCTTGAAGCGATGTGATTTATTATAAATCAGCATAATTATATATATAAGTATACATTATTAAATAATATGGTGTATATGATATACTTATAATTAATTAGAGATAAATTGTTATGTTCTTTCCATTACGATAATTGAAAAATGAGAACATTAGTCATGTATACGTACGACCCATCGTCTTCATGATTATACCATTGGTTCATTTTTCATGACAATATTTAATGATTGGTTTTAAAATTGAAATTGATGTATATATATTATAACTAATTATTTATTATTATTCTGTATATGTTCATATAATGACCCCATTGACCATATTTTACATAGCAAATCCGTTTGACACATAAACTGAATATGGTCAAAACACTAGACATAAACTTAATTGTTTAAGTAATCATATAAAACATTGTAGTAAGTGAAATAAATGTTAACATAAAATTTAAAATGTTCAAAAGAAATTATATAATTAATATGAGGTTATTATTTAGGATTGTAAAGACTCATAAACCAATTCATACCTAGGGTAAGGCTTTTTGTCTCAATATTCTTTCATCATGTAATTTCTCAATTATATATTCCATTATTTTTTTATAAGGAGTGTATAAAGATAATTTGACATTATATATCCATATTTTATCAGTTATCATGTTAATTAATGTTTTATTAAATTTTATTCTTTCATGTTGATTATGATTTAAATGTTCAAAGTGGTATGAGACACTTTGAATGTTTAAAGATTTAATCATTTATACATGTCAACATTCATGATATTATTTTTAATATTTTTTATGTATATAAAATGGGTTATAAATGTTTTTTTTTCTATTTTTAATTTCATTCAAATATTTTTGGAAATGTAATAATCATATATTTATTATATGGAATTATTTGAAAAATGACAAAATCAATGTTTTATTATTAACATACATGGAGAAAATGAATTTTCTGCCGTCGTGGGAATTATTTCACTTTTTGATTCCTTTGAAAGATTTCATGTACTATTATATGAAAAAACATATTTTGTTTTTGGTTTTTTTGTTATTAAAAATGGATTTTTAAAATTTATTTATTATTCCAACATCTTGAAATGTTTTATTGTAAATTTAAATTAACTTTTATGAGTGGGATTTTGAAAATTGAAATCTTTTATTTGGTTATCATTATAAAAATTTTACTTGGACATTAAATTGGTGATTCGATAATAAAACAATGACGGATAGTTCTTTGATTAACCAATGATAAGTTGATCCTTGATATCCCTCAAATGAATTGGGTATAGAAGTCGGCCGTATGGCTATCCAATTTGTAAGAGTGAAATGTATGGAAGAAGACTATATAGTTATTCTATTTATAAGAGTGACAATTATTATGATGTTCCAAGTTACCTTTATTTATTTTTTATACTTGTTAAGGGTTTTATGGTAATATTATCAATATAAAAAATGTATGAAATGAAATTATATTAAAAGGATTGCATTTAATACTTATCAAGGAGAAAAGTATTACTTCATGATAACTTTTTAATAAGTTTTTAATGTTTATAAATAGAAGAACAATTTTAATCTTCTTAAATCCATTAATAAGATTTTTTTTCTATTCCCATGTTTTTCATGTTTTTCATAGGATTTCGTTGTAATAATTTTTTATAAAATAGATCATGTTTTTATGGTTTTATGTTTTGAAAAAATGGATTTCGGTGGGAAGTGTCCTATTATTATTTTATAGTTTTTTTATGTATGAGTTATGGATTAATTCTCTATAAACTACACCTGAAAACATCCCCAATGTGAGATATTGTAAAATTATTGGATTAACTAAATATTATGTAATGTTTTATGTCTAACTCTTTATAATCATATTCTTTGATTCCTTAATGATTCATGTCTCATGAGATACCAGGATCAATGCCATGACTCAGGATTATGATCTATGATATGTTGGGTATAGATCTAAAATATCAAGATCATGGTCTCATACCCTTATATTTATGTTATGTTCATGTAATTAATATCTAAAATTTTTACCCTTACTAAGAATATATGCACATTTTTTCTTATATTTTTTTACCTATTTTATGAAAAATGTTTTTATGTAGGGTACTTCCATTAAAAGTACTATGTGGCTAGATGTTTATGGGAGATGTTAAAGATCATTCATGAAATAAGAAGTTTATATATTTAGTCTCCAAAGACACAAAATATTTATGATTATGGAATTCATACTAAGGTTATATAATGAATATTAATATATTAAGATGTAATATCTCTATAAAAATATTACCTGTCAATATATCATGTAATTAAATGATGAAAGATAAAATAGATCCCATTGTGAAGTGGTTATCCGTATATACACAAGAGTGATATTTTCATTTTTCAATGGTTGGAATGAAATAAAGGTAAATAAGATTTTATCATTTTAGAATCATAATTAAGTAATATATATTAAATATATTCATTAAATATAGCTATATAACTATCATTGAGAGGGGTTTATAAAAAACGAGACACATTATTTCATGAAGACAATAGTCTGTACATACACGTGCACAATGATTTCATTTTTCCATTAGATGGAAGGGATATAATTAATGATTTTCTATTTAAATATAAACATTTAAGTATATTAAGGAATATTATTTAACTATATTAATATGGATATATAATATTTTGAGGAGGTTTATGTAAATAAAAAATTGAAAAAGGTTTATAAGAACATATACCAATCCCCTAGATAATCTCTTCTAAAAAACACATTAAGGTTTTTCGTATGGGCCTTTTGGGAATAGTAAAACATCTATGATTTTGATAGAATAGTTGGGATGGTATTTGGGTAGATATTACTTGAGAAAGATACTCATGTGAAAAACCCAACTCATAAACCATCTCAAACTAGTACCCAACCCGAATTGCTTCATACCCAAAGGGATTTCTCAATCCCCACATGCTGGTGACAAGAACCTGAACATCAAAAAACCACTGGAGGGAATTATTTCTCCCAAAATAAACTAACAAAATGAAATATAAACATATAACAAAAATTATTGAAAACATGAATATATATGTCACAA
This sequence comes from Viscum album, assembly GCA_963277665.1. NCBI lineage: Eukaryota > Viridiplantae > Streptophyta > Magnoliopsida > Santalales > Viscaceae > Viscum > Viscum album. The sequence goes on from OY728126.1 coordinate 1,152,306,894, forward strand.
CAAATAGATAACAATGGAAGTGATATGATAGAAAATGTAGAAAAACAATATCCAAGAGACAAGTCCAACTGAGAAGAATAAAAAAACAAAAATAGATTCTCTAAGAGTCTCCATGTGATATTTTGGGAAAACTCCCATAATCTCACCACCATATAATAGGAATAGCAGACAAAAAAATGTCACCACCTCACTATGGAACCTTTCATTTCCCTACATTGAAAGTCATAAAAACATAAATGCACCACTGAAGGGGTGCACGAGGTGCTAGATAATAGGATTAGTAGGATCCCACCTAGGAGTTCTTTAAAAACCATATATACAGTAATTTAATAATAATAAACTTTAAACAAAATAAGGCATGAAAAATAGTTTAATAAATTGATATAAAAATCGTGGAAAGGTAATTTAATATTCACCTTTCCACATTTCCAAATAACCATGGTCAATATTTTCAAATAATTTCATATAATACAAAGATATCATATAAAAAAAATATGGCATCACATATCATATCAAATCCATGGCAGTAAAACAAAAATAGCAAAAGCCAAAGTATTCCAAATCGTCCAAAGAACATGTAACATCATGCCTAGGATCACACTAGGTCAGGATACGCAGGACACTCATACACTCAATATAGACAATCCTATGAGCATCAATACCATTGACATATGCATCGAATACAAGCATCATATGAACACCCTAGAAAGTGAACCTTCCAATAGTGTCTACCAAGGCCCTAGAACAATAGGCCCAGAGAGAAGAGGAGCACCCAAGGAGTGAAACACCTAACAATATCAATGGATGAGACCTATTACTACACCTTCCACCTAAGTTCCAAAGTCTTCCCATGTGATTTATTTTCTAAACCAATTGATCAAGCCATTTCACCAAAACCATGATTTGAAAACCATATTATTAAACAATTTCACAATAATTTGAAAAACAATTTTTCAAATACCATGAATGGGGGAAAACAGTATTTTAATTTCAAAACCATTTTTACACACACAAATAAAATCAATCAACCATTAAATTTCATTTATAAAATAATTTATCAAAACTGGAGAAATCCAATTCAAAAACATAGGCTATAGATAAAATTGCATGCCCCAAAACTGGGGTCTCACATGCCTACTATAGAAATATATCAAATGGAAGAACAAAATAGTAACAAAGTAGGCCCTAAAATCAATATAAATAACACATAGTTTATTCCATTTAGAAAAAGTGTTGTCAATGAGGATGAAACAATAGATAAATCAAGGAACAATCAATACACACCACAACCAACGCAAGGTTTAGCCTCTAAAAAGATCACAAGACGAATCTATAGCCAAACAAGAATCATCATCATCATAGATCAATAGATCCCAAAGTAAAGAAAAAAAATCACTACCACAATTAATGATAATGAAGAAGAAGATGGGTTATCTTACCTAGAGAAATACTATGCACAACCCTAATGATCAATATATAAATGAATTGATATGGAAGGATAAGAGGTTACCAAAATTTCTAGTGATGTTTCTTGGTCTAGAGAAAAAAGGATGAACATTGAATGAACAAATAATAACTAATATAATTACATAATAATCCACCACCACATGAATTACATGGTGTGTAATCCCTTTACACATCGTGTAATCTATTGGGTCTATATACACTGAAAAAACCATCAACTTTTTACAAATAACAAATCTTTAAACAGTAAAATCATGTAAAACATTTTCATGAAATGTAACCATTCACTTTGTGTATTCATATCACGATAATAGACTAGATAAAAACATTTGTTTTTATTACCATTACATAGCGCACAATCATCCAGAAGACTACAAAAAATAGATATTCGTTATAAAAACCTCAAAAAAACATATGAATTTTTTTAATATGGGGATTACCCTACAAAGACATTAAACTTTTACACCCAGAATCCATAAATTCAAAAAAACATACATCCCTAATCATTAGGAAATTTACCCCAGTAAATTATCTCCATCCTCAATAGTCCCAATACACATCTAAATAAAGAAAAAAAATGTAAAGAGAGGGGAAATACCTAAAAGATGGTAGTGTGATGGTATATAATCACCACAATATAACTTTTTCCCCAATAAGATATATATAATAATGAATTCCAATGAATTGGTAGGATCACTAATCCCCCATAAATGAATTGTGATTCCAAGTCTCATGAGAATATAATTCATATCACCATAACCCTCTAACCAAAGGAATCAAATTCCCATGTAAGACTTTATATAGAGACCCAATTATCTCTATTAGAGGCTATACAATAGAAACTTCTAGGTCTAACTCAATTTCTTCCCAAATCAGAACATGATAGGGATTATGATGGGTTTTCCTGAGCTGTGATATGTGGAAAACACATTGGATTCAAATAAACTGATCTAGAAATTACCAAAAATTGGAAACCTTCCAAAGTCACTTAGTGACCTAAAATGATCCAAAATATCTCCAAGACAACTTTACCTTCTTTCCAATGTAATGGTGACCAGACTAAGGAAAAAATATCAAGAAAACTCAGTCCCTTATGGAAAGATACAAAGGATTACTTTGCTAACCTGTATAATATTATTTTTCTTCAAATTTGGGCTTTAACAAGACACTAACATATGTCTTAAATCCCTTGGATGTCTACTAAACCAAATAATATATAACCAAAGAGTCTCTTCCCACCACTTCCAAATAAAGAGGTAAAAGTCAAGTTAAAATATACAAATCCTACAACGGATCAATTATGAATGATGTCTTATAACACTTATTATAAGAAAAATCCACTAGTCCTAGTGGGATATCCCATGATCCACCAAAATAAAAGACCTAGGCCTAGAGAATATCCACTAAGACTGGAATTGAGTGATCCTTATGATCATAAATATATGGATGGTAATTTGTAATCAACCTAACCCGAGTCCCCATCACCTCTTGAAGATTCCTCAAAATTCTCAAATTATACCTAAGAACACTATCTGAAACATCAACAAAATGAACCCTATGTAAATTTAAAATCTCATGTACATAGAGATTACCTAGATAATCAACCTTTATGGTTTCTATTATTAGAATTAAGTGAGGTGACTTTGTTAACAAATCAATTACCAAATATAAATTATTCAAACCTTAGAGTGTATATTTTAATCAAATAAAAGAAATCCAATGATGCCCCGTCCCTTATCCAAACAGACACTGGAATAGGTTGGATAAGACTAAGAAGGTTTCTGGTGATTTTCCTTTACCTGTTGGCATATGTAATTGAATGAAACATAATCAAAAATGTCACACTTAATACCTGACCAGCAGAATCATCATATAATGTCATAATACATCATCATAGTACCCATATGAATATATCATGAATAATTATGAAAAAAAATAAAATCCTCACAAATGTTGGGATTTCAAGATAATCCAAAAAACTAAAAATACCATATGATCAACTAGAAACAGTCTCCCCACCATTTAGGGTGTCATGAATTCCTCTAAACTCATCATAATATTAATTAATCTATAAAATAAACTCAATGAGAGATGATAAAAACTGAACCGTGGTCAGAACCATACCTGAAAAATCCTTCCAATCATTCAGATGAAACAGAGAAATATTCCCCATAAATTTGCACTCATTATTTGATTCCAAAATATCTTGCACTGGTAATTTCTTATTAAGAGCATCCGTAATAGCATTAACCTTATTAGAGGAGTAAGACATGTCAAATTAAAACATATGAAGTTATTCCAACCATAATCTCTTTTTATGATTCAAGTATTTATGATAAAATATATATCTCAAATACTGATTTTTAGAAAAGGCTATGATATTCTCCCCCAATATATTGTTCCTCCAACACTTATGTGGATGCATAACCACAACGATCTCTAAATTAAGAGTAGGGTAATTATTTCAATGTGGTTGAATATGAAAATATTTGTATGATACCACATGATCATCTGATATGTGCACCCAACCCAAAATGGTTCCATAAGCATCACAAAAACCCATATTCCCTATACTGAGATTAGGTAAGATCAAATTAGATGATGATTTTAGAAGTTAATTAAAATCATCAAAATAAGACTAATACTTTTTATCCCAAATTAATTTCTCCTCTTTCTTAGTAATAGAATTCAAAGGGGGCTCTAAATTTGTAAAATACTTGATGAAACTTTGGTAATATTTAACAAGAAAAATAAATCTCTGAATCTCAAAGACATTTTCTGGCTCTTACCATGAAAATACTACCTTTACCTTATCAGGATCAAATCATAAGACATAATAAAAAATAAACCGACCTAATAAAATCACTTCTTGAATCTAGAAATTGAGTTTATAAAGATTTATTTACAAATAAGGACTCTTTAGGATTTCTAGAACAAAAAAATGGTGATCATGCTCATTATATGTTCTGGAATAAACCAAAATATTATCTCTCAACACTACCAAAAAATAAAAATGACATTGATGTAATTTCTAATTCATAAAATCCATAAAAAATAAGATAATTTTTCAAAAAACTAGAATCAAAAAATATTCATAATATCTATAACTTCTCCTAAAAGATGTCTTCCGTATATCATACTCCCACTCTTTGATCTGATGATAACCTGGCCAAAGATCGATCATTGAAAACCACTTCCCATCTTTAAATGATTAAACAAATAATCAAAAATAGGAAAAGAATACTTATTATTAAATGAAAATTAGGTCATATTTTTATATTACACACACAATCAGAGTGAATCTTCTACCTTCTTAGACAAGATCACTAGGGATTCCCAATGAGAAACACTAGTTAGAAAAATCACTTTGTCAATAGATCATCCAACCAAATCTTGATCAACAGGATATCCACTAGTCCATGAAATATGAAGGTATCAAAATAGTCTATGTACCTTGAACCAGGTAAATCATAAACTACACCTCCCTCTTTAGAGTAAGACCATATAAATAATCTAGGAAACATAAAAAAGTACCAAACCATAGTAGGGTGATAAATAACTAAGGAAACATCATCAATCTTGACTATTACATTAGAAAAAAAACTATGGAGCTCTGGTAAGAAGGTCCTCATTGACTAGACCTCTTATACCACTCTCCCTAAAACAACCTTCATCCATATAGGCTTCATGAAATGAGACCCAATAATGATAAAAATTAAACTCAACAAGATGTGTTGAAGGCGAATCTCTCCTGATGATGACATCAAACAAATCCTGACCGATAACAAGAAAATCCTTAACTCAATCTACATCATCTATCAATATCACTCAAGGAGGACATTAAAAACCCTATTATTTCTTCTCCCCAATATGTGTATCTAACTTTGTAATACAGGAAATTATCTCCATTTTATCTGTAATCATATAAAAAATATATAGATATAAATGATTGGGAAGCACTAGTATCAAATAAAGAAATCTATAATGAAGATGTAATAAAGATGGTACATTTCACTATCACTGGACCTGCGTATACCTACATAAAAAAATCATCTAATTTGTAAAAATTATTTAATCATAATTTTTGTGGATAGATACTTATAGTATTGGAATCATATGAATCCCCTATAGTACCCTTTGGAGCAGACCAATCTATAACCATATGAAGATGCATACATGGTCTGAAAGAAACACTAAAAATGTCTATTTCAGTCACAACCATTATAAACATTTGTGGCTATATGACATGAATTCATGTAGTTACCACCCTTTCCACACATATAGAATGTTAAAGGAACACTAATAGTTTCCACTGAAGGTTCCAAGTAGACCGACCACTAAGGACAACCTTCAATACTCTTGCAATGATCATGAAGCCTCCCCTGTTTTCTATGGCGTGCTATTGAAGCTTCCAATATGTGTAAGAGAAGATTAATAATACCAATATTTAATACTATATTCATATAGTCTATCCTATCCATGTACACTATCTCAATATAGTTTGAAATATTAACCTTAAATACCTAATATATACTATGTGATAGAAAACACTATAGGTACTTTTGAGCATTTAGCTTGTCATTCTTTACAACCTACGGTAAAAAATTAAAATTCACTACAAACAGATTGATGTACACTGACACTAAACTCTATACCTACAACAAATAGGGGAACATTAAATAATTTTCAATGATCAGTGACTCTAGAAAACACTATTGAAAGAAGAGACCCTAAACACCCTTCCAGTCCATGCCCACATGCCAATCTACCTATAACATAGAATCCCACTATCTCTTGTTGGGAAAATCAAGTCTAAATAATACTCACCTCACCTTGATTCTCTTAGTTGTATCCAAGAATTACAAGATCTTTTTGATATTGTCCATCCAATTCTCCACCTCTTGAGGTTCATTCGTACTATTAAAGGATGGTTAGATTCTTACATAAGAACTACCATGATCGATCCCTATCCATAATATCTCATGTATATACCTAAACCACTATGTTTCAGAATTTTGGTACATTATGGTTGACAACATGAACTACCCACATAATATCATTTATAAAGTTCTGATCCATAATATGATTCCCTTGAAGATAATCAATAACACCCTCCTGTGGAACACTTGGAATACATCTCATAAGCATAATAATGCACACTGAAATAAAAGGAATGATCAAACAAAAGAATAATCTCAGTTAAAACAAGAAAAATATAAGAAAAAACTAATATTGAGGTCAAAACTAAAAATAGGATAGACACATCCCAATACCCCATTATACCTTGAGTTTCATCACTACATGAGGTAGATAGTTACTCAATAAAACCTACCTCTCAAGTCTCAAAAATATTATATAAAATCTAACATTCATCCTAAGATAGTGACTCTTAATTAAATACCCCGTATGATATGAAATTGTGTTGAACTCGGCCCAGATACCCTCCCAAACTTGTACCTGATCTGAATTTCGACATTCCCAAAGGGCATTCATAATCCCCATGGGCAAGAGATTAAACCCAAACATCAAAAAACAACCATATGGAATGGTTTATCTTAACATAAAGTAAAAAACATGAAATATATACATATAAAAAAAACAAAATGTGTAAGAATACATGAATATATATATATATATTCCATAATAAACAGTGAAAAATTGGAGAGATACAACAAAAATGGATGAAAAAATATCCAAAAGACAAGTCCAACTAAAAAGGACAATATAACTAAAATAGTTACTATAACAGTATCCATGTGACAAAATAAAAAAACTACCATCATGTCACCACAAGCTACCCAAACACATATTCAATAAAATAACACTACCTCACTATCGGGCCTTTACTTTCTATGCATAAAAAGTCATAACAAGGTCCACACACCAAAAAATGGGTGCAGACGGTGCAAGATAATACGTTCAGTAGGATCCCAGTCAGGTGTTTTATAACAAGTCTTTTTACAATAATACAAGCATTCTTAACTTTGAATAAAACAAGGCATGATTAATTGTTTAACATTTTCATATCAAAAGAATGGAAAAATAATTTTATTTCTTCTTTTTCCCAATTCTAAATAGAGTAGGTAAATCAGATCAAATCATTTCATATTAAAAAATGTTGTCATATCAAAACAAACAAAGTATCATGTATCATTTCAAATCCATGGTAGTACAACAAAAATAATAAAATAAAAAGCATCCCAAATCGGCTAAATCACAGGTAACATGATGCCAAGGATCACACTAGGTCAGGATAGATAAGACACTCATACCCCCAACATAGAAAATCATATATCCAATAATCCCCTAGAAATATACATTATAACTTAGTAGTATAGGAACAACCTTGAAAGTGAATCTCCTAATAGTGTTTAATCTGTCCTTATAACAATAACCCAGAGAGAAAAGAAACACCCCATGAGTAAACCCCTATATAGTATTAATAAAAGAGGCCTATTAATACACATTCCAACTAAGTCCCCAAGGATCCCCATGTTCTCTATTTTCAAAACCAATTCAAAAAAACATTTCATTAAAACTAGACATTGAAAATCATTTTAATATAGCACTTCACAATGCTTTGAAAATCCATTTTTCATTTAATAAGACTAGGATAATACCATCCATGATCAAAAAACCTATTTCTACACACAAAAAATAAATTAATAAATCATTACATTTACATTATAAAAAGGTTTATCAAAACCATATTAATGAAATTCACCAAAACATGCTATATATGGAACAACCTACCCTATAAATCGAGTTACACATGCCTGTAATGGATATCCACCAACAAGGAGGAACACAATGTTGACAATGGAGGCCCGAGAATCAATAAAAAAACTCATAATTGATTATATTTAGAAAAAGGATCAGTGCAGAGGAAAAAAAAACTCATAAATCAGGGAAATCACATGCTAAACCATAACAAAAAAAGGGTTAGCTACTAGAGGAAGACCACACAAAATATCTAGAAGGAAATAAATAAGAATCATCATCACATATCAATAGATCCAACCAAGAAATGTAATGGTTCTCTCATGATCTAATGAAATGAATAAATAGAATGTTTATCTTATCCAATGAAACAATACAAACAACATCATTGATCAAACACATACAAATCGATCTTGAAGGGGTAAAAGTATCCAAAATAGTGAAAGAAGATATCATGGTTGAAATAAAAGAGGCTTCATGTCAAATAAATAACGAAGCACTCGTATGTATCCATAATAATCCAACCTCACAACAATTACATTCTATGCAATCCCTTTACACTTCATGTAATCTACGGGGTCCATATACACCAAAAAAGTAATTAATTTTTTTAATAAAAATTTATCTTTTAACATTACACATTGTGTAAACTCATTTCACAGTGTGCTTCCATTGATGCTATGTATTTCGCTCACAACATGATTTTGGAGAAAAATATACACCTTGTTCTCCCATTTCACAATTTTTAATATCCTACAGGACTGAAAAAACTATATATTCTTTACAAAAACCTCACACTAACATGATCATTCTTAGAACTCATGGAGAACCCATAAAATCCATTACCCTTTTATATCCGTTATAAAATAAATAAAAAAACATACATCTCCGAGCAATAAGACATTTTCCACAAAAAAAAATGATCTATGTCTTTATCAGTCCCAAGACACACCCTAATAAATTGTAAAATGAGTAATGATAAAGAAAATACTTGAAATATGACTATGGGATGTTAAATCTTGAGTATTGTAGAGAAGTGAGAAGAGGAGGTTCCCTTTTATAAGTGAGGGAAGTGACACCCTTTTAAATATTAATAACATTAAATTATAATAAAGTCCCTTTCATGGGAAAGTTTCTCCAAAACATATAATTTTAAAATATTTATGGTTTAAATCCATTCAAACAATCATATTTATAAATTTTTTAATTATATTTAAAGTATTATATCTTACTTTGACCCACTATTTAATCCTTTGGAATTCTATTATGAAGATATGATTTTTACCATGGTAACTATACATTATAGAGAAAAATTACATTGGAGTTATTAAATAATATTGATTTTTATATTTAAAAATATAGAATTCAATTGATAAGATTCAATTCTTAGTGGTGGTAGAATGTAATTATAATAAATGTACAAAACTCTTAATTTTTTTTAAAATGTATATTTTAACCCAAAAATGATTTTATTATAAATCCATACCTGAAAAAAACCATGAGATGAAAGATAAATTATATCATCAAATATATTATCATCATATTTCATTAAAATCATTCACAAATAATACTTAATTTTATTTATTAATATAAAAACACATTGTGTGCCTAATTTTTTGTTAAAAAATATCCATTTTTACCTTAAAATGATTTTATCATCATTTCTATCAATTTCGGAATCATATTATTAATTATTATTCATTTTTATAAATTTATAAAAAATAATTTTCTATAATTTAAATACTCAAAATTAAAGATATTATCTTTTAAATAAACTATTCATAATAAAAATAATGTTTCTAAAAATTTATGTTTAGCCAAGAATTATTAGGATAACATTCTTTATCATTTCTAAAATATTTCGTGAATATAATTATTTTATCTCATTACTTGAATTTTACCAATATCATTCAACAATTCATTAATGAATTTCATAAATTTTTAATAACTAATTAGTCACTTAAGTTCAATGTTGTATGCATCACAAGTTATCAATCACATAAAATATATTATAGAGAAAAATATTCTAAAATATTATATTTTTTCTATATCACACCCAAATCATCTCATAATATGAATTTCATAACGGTTTTACCCCCATCGGAACCCATCTCACATAATTGATGTCAAAATCCCAAGTGAAAAACCTACCATAATCACTATAGATACATAAGGCTTATATCGTTGATTCACATTCTAAGGTGACACCCCAAATCATAACTTCTTTTACAAACCAACCTAGGTTGATGCTAAACTGATCACCCAATATGTCATGCAATAAAGCCCAAGAGGTATTGCCAATACTCTAAAAATTTCAACTAACATAGGAAATAAAATATATTATATTGGGAACCATTTATACAATAAATTAAATATAAATAAACAAGAATAAAATAAAAAAAATTCAGAAAAAAAGAAATAAATACTAAATGGAAATACATACCTCTATGTGACCCTGTAGGTCCCCACGAACCTCAAACCCAAAGTCACCCATGGTGAACAAATCTGATCTAGAATCATAACCATAAATAAAAAACAAATATAAAGCTATTGGTGTGAGTATTAAAACTCATTAGGCATTCCTGGATAAACTATTCTCAATTCCCATCCTTTAAAATGAAAACCATTTCAAGATTATTTGAAAATAAAACTATAGAAAAATAGGATATTCCATTTATTTTTTTAAAAAGTAACAAGATGAAATTTATTAAAAATAAATTTTCCACTTTTCATTTTGGAAGAACATTTATGAAGATTAAGAAACTTCCAATAATCCATTTTTAATAAAGGGAATTCAATGGAGGAAAAAAGATTAGTAAGAAAACATAACACCAGGTTCCACAAAACATTGGTAAATAATACATGTTTTTCATTTTTTTCAAAATGAATGGAAAACTAAGAAAAAACATATAATAAAGAGACACCAAAGAAGAAAAAGGATAAAAAATATAAAAAACTATGGGTAAACCCTAAGTTTATTTGTTAGTGTGGACCTAGGATCCTCATATTTCATTTATATGGAAAATAAACCATAACACACAATGTCCTCAAGAATGAGACACTAGAGAGGAGTCAATACAATGTTCTAATGGTGTCCAATCATAATGAAATTTGTAGTTAGTGTATTGGTGTCAATACTACCAGTGGAAACTAGGCCTTGACCCTATAAAATCTACCTAGTTTACCAGTCCTAGTCATCCATCTAAGGTACCTAGGTTTCCCATGTGCTCTACTTCAAATGATGGTGTGTTTTTATCAAGAAAACATAAATTAATATATAATTTTCTTTATTGAAAACACATCCAATCTCTCACCATATATCTCCCTCTTTAAGCACATCCCCATTTTTATGTCACATAAGAATTCACAAGGCTTTTGACTATTCACATATCACAAATTACACATTTTAACGTGCACATAATATTTCTAAAACAATGGGTAATTCCTCAAGAGGGTTTTTCCACCTCCATTAAAAATTATAAAAGTGAAAAATGGACCTCACTATTTTAAAAGGAATAATTTCACTTTTGAAAGTACTATTTCACAACTCTTTTAATTCAAAAAACATTTAAAATAGAAATTTTGCAACCAAGGAACCACATATTTGAATTGTTTTTAAAACATTTCTTCACACAAAGAAACACATTAAAAACTTGAAAGATTATTCTTAGAAACCTTGTGAATAGAAACTTTACAAGAACCATAACCAATCACACACACGCACACATATAGAATATTAATTTCATTAATAAATTGGAAATACATTTTAATTTTTTTTAATGAAATACTAGATTTCAAATTTAAGGATTATACCTAGGGAACCTACCTCAAACTCAGGGAATACTATTGTATGAGATGAAAAATTGAATATTCCATTTCTTCTTGCATATATATTCCCATTCTATTATATGAAAAGTCACCTAGCCCCTATGTAATTATTTTGATGTCCAAATATGTATAGGGGGATCCTTACACATATTCTTATATGTACGTATACCCCTTTACACTTACACATGTATGAATTTTCATATATATATATATAAATGTAAGCACACCCAGGTCCACCATATATATTCATCCTGTAATGGGTGAATATATATATAGGTGCAACTTAAACATATCAATGACTAAATTTTCATAAAAATACATGTATTGCACAACGGTGGATCAAACCCTCCCCAATGTAGATTAAAATGCACTGCAACAACTTAGGGACCCAAATATCAATTTTTTTTATTAAAATTGGAAAAAAATCAAATGAAATTGAAAACCTAGCTCAAATCGATGGTGGATGATTTAAAACGACCCAAATCACTTTTTTTTTACTTCGGCGTAAGATGCCAAAACATGCAAGAAGAATCCCCCAAATTCCCATCAGATTCCCTTTATATAAGAGAAGCACCTAATACTCGCACACCTAAAACCTTGAGGTTCAACCGAATGAATGGGGTGACACAGAGGATAATTTTTTTTTGGAATAACGTAGAACGATGGAGAGGGAGCTTACCTTAATGATCCGACCAAAAAAGATAAATAAATTAGGTTGTATTTTCTAGACAGGAGGAGGCCACAAGTATGGGAGGCCACACACCATGGGGAATAGAGAGGGAGGGATCACTTGATCCATAGTGAGGAAGAAACTAAAGAAAAAAGGGGGGATTTTTTTTAAAAGTGAACCCACATGGTTTTCACACGATTTACTAAATAGTGCACTAGCCACTACCTAGGCCAGAAAACCTCACATGGTTACTCCTAGGAAGATGCACAGTTGAAAATATAATGTTCTAACCACACTAAATGGAACAATCCAGATGATAGGATTTCATACATAGTTGCTACAAGAATATTTCTTACCTTTAATAGGACCCTATTTCTCAAGAAAATTTTAAAATTCAAACCCAAACCTGACCAAAATCAAAATGGAGGATTAAATAATTTAAATAATTATTATTTTAAGGATAGGGTGTGAAAAGTATCCCCACAATTAACACTTTAATCCCCAGAAATTCACCCATCCAAACATGAAATAAAACCAGGACTCAAAAATAACCAAGGACAATTGTAAATACAAAATATGGTGTGACCTTTCAACTCCACATGTCCCACTAGACCAGGTCCATAGCAACCCATAATAAGGATAAACACATAGAGAAGGTAACTATCTCCCCACCATTAGAAAAAAACAATCACCAACCAAATATATAAGAAACCACAACAAGATCAGTGGTGGGTCTTCCCTCTATTTGAGAACTGAACATCCTAGACTGACCCGTATATACCAACATGGGAAACCCCACATAGACCAACCTGGTAACTCCCCACACAAACCAACCCACGCTATAATAGGATATTATGGAAGAAAATACAAACCTTGTGAATAACAAAACCACAATTCATCATTTCTATAAGACTCACATGTATCCAGTATGAGAAAAACATGAATCCAAAACCGTTCCAAAAAGGCTAACAACATAGCAATAGAAGACCAGATATTGACACTTGAAAATGAACAACTGCTAGAATTATAGGAAAATGATACCTCTAAACCCTCTTACAAACAAAGTGGAACTCATAATATCACAAAAAACTACAATAGGGATAGATACAATGAAAACATAAACCATATCCACTTCGACATTGAAGACAAAAACTATACCAAAGTTCCCCCACACCCCTAACGATTATCAGCTATAGGAAATCCTCACCCAGGGATGTATGACTGGACCTCTAATGTATATAGAATCCAATTACTCACACATAGAAGCTTATATATTATAGATAAGACTCCTTCTGATGATTCTAATTAATATGACGACCAGGTCATTGGAAATCATTGAGAGGACTTTGAAAATAGAACCTAAAATTCTCAGAATAGCCATGCTAGAATCACACAACCTGTTTAAACGATGAATGAGAAGTTAGTAACAACAAAAGGAACTCCCTAGGGATAGGTTACTCTATTATACACCCACCACCTATCCAATGATAAACCATTTAATTAACACAAAACATAGAAAACCCTTACAACATATAGAGTTTCCAAAATATGAAATACACTCTTAACATCCACACACCACTCCACATTCTGTAGCAAACCTTGATGACCACATAAAACTATTAACTACCACGAATAACATAAAATAGACTCTTTAGAAACCTTATAGGTTATTATGAGTGGCATACCCACAAAAAAATAAGGAACAAAACGTAATCAACATTGAATCAAAAATCATACAATTAACATTTCAAACCAAATGCCGAACTCATAAACCAAAACACCACAAAACCAATTCAAAGGAAAATAAAATATTAATAGTACCGAAACCACAACAACATCAAAATAAAATACATGAAAACTCTTTTTAAAATCACCATTTTTCAAAATTCACCCATTTTCAAATTTAATTCCCCCATTTGAATCCAAAATCATTTTCCATTTCCTAAATAACTTCTGCACATCCACTTTAAAAGTTAAAAACACCATGACAATTTTCAAATTGAAATCACCAATATCATTAGGAAAGATGCACCTTTTTAATATAACCCATTTTATTTAAAAAAAAATCTTTGTAAAGCAATCTCAAGCATTTTATTTTACTTAAAAACTCACCCATTTCCTCCTATAAGCCAAAAAATATGTTTCCATCCCCACTCTTACTAATATCTATCCACAAATACATACATGCATTCAATTTCCATACACACCCACACATGTGTAAAAATATAGTTGGAATTCTAAGGGTCACACATACCATTTTATCATCAAAATAAATTATTTAAAAAAAATACCAATTCACATTTCCTCCACATCTTCCCAAACATTTCAAAATTCAAAAATCAATTTCACTTTTAAAAATAATTTTTTTTAAATATGAAAACCCTTTTCATAAATCATTTAACTTTCCAAATCTACTCAACCCAACTCCAATCAGACCAAACCATAACCCATAACAAAATAACATTAAAAGGGAACTACTGTGCATGAATACCCCATCTACATAGTTGAGCAGATCTTGCACTGAGCATGAACCAACCACTAGAAACATAGTGAACCATTTACATGGGTTCTACATGGTTACCTATGCCATTTAAGATCATAGTATAACACTCGATCACTTCCACTATCATCCGCCAATATACACATGATCATAAAACTAAAAAATCCAAAATATAACCCAAATCCAAAAATAAATATTTGAAACCCAATTACCCCGGATGCCTCAAGTTCCATCATAAGTGGTAGTGAACATGCACCAACTAATAAGATATCTCTTATGACCGGAAAATACAATTTTAGATCTACATGACATAACAAATAATAAGGTCCTATTTTGATACCATTTTTCATGAACCAACCTCATTGGACCCTGAATTGGTTACACAAGCCATCCCACAACAAGGCCCGAGAGGCAGTTGTGATCCTACTAATATGGAGAATAATTTACAGCATCAGATATAGTCAATTGGGAGTGATTTATAATATAATACATATATAAATAAACAAGAATAAAATAAAATAAATTATAAGTGAAGAAATAAATAAAAACAAAATGATAATACATAACTTCATGTGACCCTGTGTGTCACCACTAACATCAAAACCAATGTCACCCACAATGACTGAATCCTAGATGGAAGCATAAAAAACCAAAAAAAGAGAAATTTATAGGTGTGAGTTTTAAAACTCAGTAGGAATTCCATAATAAACTAGTCCATATGCCCTTCCTTTAAAATGAAACCCTTTTCAACCTCGTTTTAAGATACAACTATATAAAAATAGGATGTTCTATTTTTTTAAACAAGTAACAAGATGGAATTTATTAAAAACACATTTTACCCTTTTCATTTTGGAAAACAATTTATAAATATTAATAAACTTATAATAATACATTTTTAAGAAAGAGTATGAAATGTTAGAAATCATTATTATAAAAAACCATAACATCAGGTCCTACCAAAAACTGGTAAATAAAACTTCTTTTTCATTATTTTTGAAATAAATGGAAAACAGAGCACAAAAATCGTTATAAATAAACATAATTTAAAAATTGGGTTAAATTATATCATGCACATTGAGAATATTCTAAGTATCTCATGTTAGTGTGGACCTAGGATCCTCATACCTCAATGAAATGGTATATAGACCATAACCCACAACACCCTCATGCATGAGTAACTAGAGAAGAATCAATAAAAAGTTCTAGTGGTATCTGATCATCACGAAATGTTTAGTTAGTGTTGTTTTATTTAATCAATTTAGTGGTAACCCGGGCCTCAAAACTACCAAATCTTTCTAGTGTATTAGTCATAGTCTTACCACCTAGGTACATGGGTTTCCAATGTGCTCAATTTAAAACTGTGGTGAGTTTTTATCTAGAAAAAATATATTTACATATCATTTCCTTTACAAAAAAACCCATATAACATCTCCCCACTAATATCCCTCCTTATGTTAATCCCCTTTTCTAAGTAACACAATAATTCACAAGCCTCTTCACTAGGTACATATAAAAAATCACATCATTTAATATACACATCATATTTCTAAAACTAGGGAGAATTCACGAAGAGGGGAATTCAACTTCCATAAAACATTCTCAAAGATCCAAATGAGCCACACATTTTGAAAAGGAATAATTTCACTTTAGAAATCAATATTTTCCAACACTTTTAATTCCGAACCATTTAAAATCCCAATTAAACAATCAAGTCACCACAAATTTTAAAAGATGTTTGAAACCATGCATAACTCAATGAAATCCATTCAAAATGTTTATGAGAATTCCTAGAAAAAAGTGAATATCCACATTACAAGAACCAAAACCATTCATATATATATATATATACTATAATAATTTCCTATAAAAATGGAAAAAATATTTTAAAAATTAATCAAGAAATCCTAGATTTAAAATTTAAAATATCGGGCATAGGTAACCTACCTCAATCCCAACATGCCCTATTTTAGGAGAGGGAAAAACTAATCTTCCATTTCCTCTTTCACACATATGTACCTTTTCTTAAAGTAAATGAAACTTAGCCTTATGTACATTTTTTAATTTCCAAATATGTATAAGAGGATTTTTACACATATGCTTGTATGTGCATCTACCCCTTTCCACTAAATACATATACATTTTTCACACGTATATATATATATGTAAGAACACATTTACCCTATCATATATATTCATACTTCCATGGGTGAATATATATAAATTGGGAACTTACACATATCTATACCAACCAATGAATACACATACAAGCCCCTATAAATAGTGGCTCATACCCACCCCAATTAAGACCAAAACAAACTAAATCAAAATTAGGGACCCAAAAATCATAAAAACCCTAATAAAAATGGTAAAAAATAAAAGGTAGAAGAAAAAATCTCAAATAAATAGTTGGAGAACCAAAATGACCCAAATCTCTTTTTCTCCTTTAGTAGTGTATGAAAATACATGAATGAAGAGACCCAAGGTGATCCATCACAAACCCTATTGAGAAGAGAATCATCAAAAAACTAGTCCACCTAAAACCCTAGGGTTTGGAGGAATGAATGTGGAAATATGGAATAGAAAAAAAACTAGAAAGAAGGAGAAGGATGAGAGATAAAGATTACTTCGATGATCCAACCACCAAATTGGAATAAATATGGTTGGATTTACCACATCGGAGGAGGCCTCGAGGAGTGGAGGTTGTGTGCCATGTGGGAAGAGAGGGGGAGGGATCTCATGATTCACATGAAGGAAGAAAATAAATAAAAATGAGAAGAAATAAAAAATGATGGAATGAAAAAAAGAAATAATAAAATCAAATTATTTTTTTTGGAAAAAAATTTAGGTATCCCACACGGTTTGGGAACAGTATACCAAACTGTGTGCCAAATGCACACTGGCCATTACCTAGGCCAGACAACCTCACATGGTTTCTAATATATAGACACATAGTTGATAAAACCCTGCTGCAACCATTCCAAACTACACTGCCTGATGATAGGCCCTCACACACAGTTATCACACAGTTATCCCTAATCCTATGCAACCCATTCACATAACCCTATTTCAATTGAAAATTTTAAAATTCAAACCTAGATTAGAAAATAAAAATAAAAAAGGCTAAAATAATTAAAATAATTAAAATAATTAATATGTTAAGGTTAGGGTTTGATAACTACTCATTCTCAAACTATCCCTCTATTGGCTTGTCTATTCATTGAGGCCCCCTCCGGGTCCCCTAAGTCATATAGGGTCTGGAACACCCCACATTGGTTCCTTTATATAACTCACATATCTTAGTTCAACACCCATAAATCAAAGAACAAACCATCCCTTGACATTTTCATAATCAAATTTCATCCTCCTAATCCTTATTGAAATGGTCACACAAGGGGGTGGCTTTAAGACTATACCGATACTAAGTCACCTTAGGTCAATACTCATACCCAACCTATCCATAAATATCCATTGGGACTACTCACCTTGGTAAAAAATTCTTAGTGGGGGACTAACACTCACCACATAGTCATGTCAACTAGTCATTGGCTATCATGTTATCTCATGGATCTCTAAAGGTTTATTAGCGAAAATTATCCCAACCCATCAAATTCTTCTACTCTGAGGTCTCCAAGGAACCCATTTTATGTTCCACTATGTTTACTCAATTAAATTGAATCTCACCCCATAGGGTTTCTGTATCATAATGAAAAAATTTATAACCTTGGACTTGGCCATCTATGGCAGAGGCATCAAGATAATGCACAAGGGTCCATCATGGCCTATGAAACAATATTTTTTATATAGGATTTTTACATAAATTATAAAAAATACATTCAGATAAAATGTTGATCTTCCTCAGTGGAGAGATCCCATACCACATGAAAACATAATAAAATACATTTAATAAATGAGTATTCTAATGGGACCAACTACCCTAATTACGAATCCATTTACCCAAGAAACACATCCCATCAGATTTTTCCTAAGCTCATCCAAGTCCAACCCGCGATAACAAAACTACATATGGAACTACCTCAGACAAAAACATCAAAATTAATTAATTATAAAGAAATTATAATTAATTATATAATTATAATTAATTTTACTATTTGAATAAATTATGAATAGTCACTAAATAATTCAACGAGTGACATCATCATAATGAAAATGCGAAAGAACACTAGCAAAATATCCACAATGTCCTGTCAACACAATTTTTAAAAAATTTCAAATCAAATATCACCAACTCAAAAGTAAATTTAATTAAATTTGCGAAAAATACATAGATAAATCTGTACAATGACATACCTACATCACAAAAATTTGTAACGACAATCGTTCATAATCTCTAGTCATTCTCTATCCATCACACACACAATCCTCAATATATTAGAATGATTCCACTACACTTTAATGGAATCTTCAATGAAACACTATATTGGAGACAATTAAAATCTAAGAATAAAGAGGGAATGAATAAAAGAAGGATTATGAAGAAAAAAATTACTTTAAATCACAGAATAAATCTAAAAAAATTAATTAATCCAACGGTGAATTAATGTAAGATATGTGGAAACCCTTCTAGACTGACTATGCATGAGGGTGGAAGATAAAAAGGGGAATGATAACTTAATAAAAAAATATTGGAAAAAGGATAAATTCACAAATAATTAAAATAGATAAAGAGAAAATATCTTTCACTATGCCATATCCTCGATTCCTCACTGTTTTACATAGGTAGAACACCTAAGCCCATAGGAAAAAATTCCCAATGAAATTCCATGTTCTAGTGAGATATGACATTTTTGTGATTCCAAAACGTCACACTCATCTAGTCACCATGCCTTCCAAAATTCTCAAGGCCACATACTCACCGAACACCTCTACAACGATGTTACATGAAACAAAGACATCCCATTACAATATATCCATGTAAGTTAGGCTCCACTCTCTAACTAGGAAACACAACATGACATGGTGATACTCATGATCCCTAATAACACCAATAAGAAGCACAAAATGGAATATAAGATTTAATCTCAACAAAAAATTGGGACACACTATGGAATGACCTCCTAAACTATGGTTCAATAGGCCCCAAGTTGTGGGTTTGACCCCATAACCATTTCCCCCCTCTATGACATAGCCCTTTATGCTATACTGTGGCCTCCTACCTTTACCAGAATGTATACACATACAAAAATACCACCAAGGTGTATCCATTTGGACATATAGTATAGTTCTGTCCTTTTTTAAAAAATTAATAAAGGGCCATTGACCTTACTACACCAAAACACATAGGGTTGTGGCATGGTCTGTAGTTTGCTACCCCAAGTAACCTTAACCATTATCTAAGAACCTAAACCACCACACATGCATCATTCCATGCCCAAAGTCACAACATAGAGATATTGAACCATACATATTTCCATTCTGAACCTTGGATCTCAAAACAAACCACTTAACAAACCAAAACTCAATTTTTTTTACTTAATTTCCTAACCTATTGTTATTTGGGTCTCTAAAACCTCCCCACCATATAAATTTTCACCATTATGAAACATAAATATACATTCAATCATTTTCCTTGAACTAATATAGTCATTAATTTGTAGCCATAACATCCTATTTTACACTAGGACATCAACTGAGTTTCCACCACATAACACAAATCAAAAGACACATTATTCACTAGAGCCCAATCCACCACTCATCCACATCACTAAAACATTGAGACGACACATAAATACACCCATTATACCAAGAAAATGTGGTTTCATTAAACAATATTACTCCATTATTATGGAAATACCCACAATAAGAGTCAGTTCACAAAGATGATTTCGATCCATAATGCTCCCCACCATCAGAATCACCAACAGAAACACAATTATGATAGATCAAAATCCCAATCATTTGGATTTACATATCACCATACCCAATTTCATAATAAAAATTGGTTAGTACTCCATTTTTTTGATCATTCTCACAAATTCCCAACTTCACCTTTCGATGCACTATCACGTCACCTAATCCTAATTCGTATATCCTTGGAGGAATAATGAAATAATCCAAACACCCGCAGTAAATTTTTATCCAGAATATCAATGTAATTCAATGGTGATATACTTGAAAACCCTCATTTTTCATTGTTCATCACCCTAATCACTAACACATCATTTATCTGACTCATATTGAGATCACATCAAAACCATTCGAAGCTTATTGATGGAACATAGAATATTTCTAACAATATATTTGAATATTAATTATACTATCAAATTATGAACTGTATAACATAAGATTTATCCACTCATCGACTTCCAAAATTCACATAAACAAGCCAATGACCAGTGTTAAGAATCTGCGACCCTACCCACATGGGTTCATTTCTCCACAACCCATTATATATCCATTATTATAAGTAATTAATAGATATATATGTTTCTCTTATAACTAAGAACCAATAAAAATAATAAATTTATACCTATTCCCAAATCATTGTTAACATCATACTCAACATCCACTCAAATTTATCTTCAATGAGGGTCACTCCCTAAAACGACCAATGGTGCACTCATCCCATAAGGATTTACTTATACTACTACTCTTAAAAAACATCAATTTGTTTCATCATAACAGGAATTTTAATCCTCTACATATATGATCATCCATCCTTGACACACACAAAACCACTACCCAAGTCAAAATTCAATGGAACCATGTGTAAAAAACACATGATACCATGATCTTATCCAAAAACCAATAAATTTACACTATCATACCACCCATTTTCACAACCCGACTCAAAATCCCTTGAGATGGACATCAAAAAACCTAGGATCACAAGCCTAAGTCCTTGACTATTCATATAACATGTCAAACTCATCTTACCAGAGTCACCCACAACACACTTCATCAAATTTGAGGAATTTCACCTATTCCCAGGTTTACCATATAAAAATCAATAAATAACATCATCACTAAACCATAAGTCCTTCCTAGATCGGATAATCTAGAATCATAATCAACTATCTCATCAGGATGCTTACCCAAAAATCAACATGGTTAGGTATCTTACCAATACCTCCCTCCATATATATACTTTGATACCAAATAACCTATAGTTATTTTCATTATAAAATTTCAAGGAATCTCCTTCACTATAAAACATACCTAGTAGAACCTCCCATATATTGATTTCATAATTTAATAGACTTACACATTCTTGTAATATCTAAGGAACTAAAAAATTTGGGTTAACACATTTCTCGAGTTACCCTGACATATAGAATCTCAACCATACTAATCAACTCACCGATATCAAAATTTGTATCTCAAGTAACTTGATTCTCCCACCATACCCATAAACATCATCTCACATAGTTCACAAATCACTAAAAATACCTCTCTATTTCCATCCCAAATGTTGAAAGGAAAATTTTGTTCCAAAACACTCACTCTAGGGATCCCATAAACACATTAAAAATAAAATTCAAATTCAAAAACCTAGAAATGGGCACTAATTATCACCTAAAACACTCAAATGAGACTACCCCATTGAGAATAATTATCTTAGAGTGACCCTCACTCATCCTATACATATAATATCCCCTCTTGAGGATAAAATTCTCATCCATAAGTATATATATATATATATATAACAACATCATTCATAGATGATCAATGTTGAATATTTTATAGTCATGTGGTTTGGTTAAGTATAATTCCACCAATAAGCTATATATGAAAACACCATATAAGTTATTGTTGACACATTTAATAACCGAACCTATTTTACTTCAGAACTAGTACTAAAATAACCTATAAGGTTTTCATCATAAATGAATAGAATACCATAAATGACCTACTGTCATGAACCAACCTGGGTCGACCTTGAACCGGTCACCCGAGTCAGCCCACGACAAGGCCCGAGAGGCATTCTCGATCCTCCTGGGATGGAAAAAAGTGCCAAGGGAATCAATAGAGTGACAACAAGAATGATTTCACCCAATATAAATAAACAGAAGCAGTGGAAAAATAATAATAATAATAATAAAGCTGCCCAAAAGTAAATAAGCTGAAAAGAACAACTAAGCAAGAATTGAAAAAACAAAACTAACCAGACCTGATTACCACTAAACTCCACATGACCCCATGGGTCACTCTCTGATCCGAAGACTCAACATCACCCACAGGGATCAAGATCAAACTTAAACTTTCACCTGAGACTAAAAATAAGAATAATGTATAGGTGTGAGTATTAAAACACAGTAGGTGTGCCTGAGTAATATATTCCTAAATGCATCTTCTTTAAACAATATAACTGTCGATTTTAGGTTTTAACTACAATATATAGAATTAAGGCTTTATAAATTTTACTCAAAATAAAATTACGAGTCATTGCCCTTATTAATTTCTCGAAACCCAAATCTATCTTTTAGTGAGACATTAATATTTTCAAAGGGAAATTGATGTTTACATTTTCAATTCGTACAAATAGAATAAAACACTTTTCTTTGAAAAAAAGTCTTCATAATCCACATTAAAACTACACATCACTTTCTAGTAAGAAAACATTACACGTGAATATGAAACAGTAGTTTCACTACAATGGAAATGGAATGAATTTATACATACAAGTAACACACTAAACCTTAAATCACTAAGAACGAGTAGACATAAGTGATCCCAGGAGATCAAGAATAATTCAAAATACACCAATACACGAGACCTCATCCTAGTTGACATGTCACATAAGATGAAATAAAACTGCTCAAAATGCTCAGCCATCCTTTCTCTGGTAGGCCGATGGAAAATCCCATAGCAATGAACCCAAATGTAACCACCTACTATGGGCCACTGGTTAGTACCATAACCTACCAGTGCGGCAATAATTCTCAGAATATTCTCTCAACATGACATGTTATCATGTATGATGTATTTAGAAAGGGGGTGGGCCTACCGATACCAGATGAGCATCCAATCAAAATATATATAATAATTAAACACAACAGGAAACACCCTGAGTCTCTCCAAGGAATATGTCCCTCACCTTTCTACCATGGATCATAGGGGAGTCCTACATGGCAGACCGCCATAATATACAACTCAACTAAAGAGAGAATACCACATTAAAGGAGTGTTTTATAGATATAACTCACTTTACAAAAGAGACAACTGGGCCTCACAATATTTTTTTCATGCCAAACCATTTCTTAAAGAATCACACGCTTACCATTTTGGAAACTAGGAATGCACTTGGAAACCAATTTAAGAAACCAAATTCACCACTTTAAATCTAATCCATATTTACAAGGGCCAAAGGGGCATTTCTAGAAGCACTAATAAGCGGAACTAATAAAAATGTTTCTTGAAATTGAAATACATAGAGGGTAATACATTATTTCACAATAAGAAATTATTCTAAAAAATATAAATTTCTATCTAACATCAAATAAAGGTGAAAAATGCAATAAAAAATAATTATTTAATTTAAAGGATAATGCATAAGAAAACCTACCTCAAAATGGGAGCGGACCAAGATGAACAACTCGGCACCCAACGCCTTAGACGAAGACCACCACACAATTGCGCACACATACACTCATATATATATATATATATATAACCCTTAATCCAATACACATATTCCCCGCACCAAGAGGGAATATGTGCAAGGAGGATCTATATATATAAGTATAAGTACATATGTATGTGTGTACAACCCTTCGAGGAGACACCAAATAATATAATTAACCCAAAAGATACCAAAAACTCTAAATAAAAATTAAATCAATAAAAATGGGTGGAAGTAATCAAACAAAGCCATGGGCCAAGCCCCTTTGTAAAACCTTAAATAAACCATGATCATTTTGAATACATGACTTTCACCACTCATAACAATCTAAAATTGTTATAAAAAAATACAAATCAAGTTCATATATTTAATATTTCAATTTACGTCAAAAAATCCATCCAAAATTATCCACACCTAAAGTTCCCTTAAAACAAGGTTCTCTCTAACCAAACAACCCTCAAAAATTTTGTCATGAAATTACACACCAAGACACTCACACAAAACATAACCAATTTTTGATACAAAATCTGAACCCAAGACATGATCATGTCAAACCCTTCAAAAACGTATTTCGCATCACTCAAACAATATAATGATCCATTTACACATGTTATAAAAAAACTTTCAAGAATAAAAACAAGATTTCACACCTAAAGTACACTCACTTTCCCAACCAAATCCCCGAAAAGACCATTTTAATAATTAAAAAAAATCTAAAATTCATATGTAAAAATACACGATAAGGAAAACCTGTCAAAACTACTCCCTTATTCAATAAAAACTAATTTTGAACAAAAATCACCTCAAGTGACACTGAAAATATAATTGTCACATTAAAAATAAGTCATAAAACACTTTTCAAGAAACATCACAATATAATTTCACAACACATAGTCATTTATTTTGTAAAAACTCATTTCCAACCGATAATCATGTCAAAACATAGCCAATTAAAATTTTTCACTACCCAAATAACATTTATAAGTCATTAAAATAACTAAAAAACTAATGGGGGAAAAGAAATAAACATCAAACAATGAAGAATTGACCTGAATGTAACGAGATGCTTTTCTTTCGGCTGTGGATGCTTAAATATCCATGAGGAAGACCTGAAAGACACGGCGCATACCCTATAAATGGAAGAAAATTATCAAAACCCAATCAAACCATTATCTAGGGTTCGAAAAAGACAAGAGGGGCCATGGGGAGAGGAAAAAAACAAGAAAACACAAGAAGAGGGGATCTACGACCTTACCTAGTCAATCAGAACCAAAAACCCTAAGAAACCTAATGGAAACCATAGAGAAGGGAGGGTCACCAGTAGGGAGGATCGTGCGCGACCGAGAGTTATTGGGGGGGGGGGGGTTCATCGTGTGACTCAAGGATGGAGGGGGCACTAGTGGGGGAGGAACGGTCGGTAGAGGGGGTGTCGAATAGCTCCTGTATAAAGGGTGTGGGGGGTGTGGGGAGGCGTTGAGTATGGAAAGGGGGAGGGGGCATGGTGTCGTGACGCATGGGGAAAAGAGGGGGGTTCGCCACAAAGTGGGGGGGGGGGGGTGGGTTTAGGGCTTCATTTTTTTCAATAAATTATATTTTATTTTTAATTCAATCGAATTAATTAAAAAAAGAAAACAAAAAAACGAATAAAATTTTATTGAAACTCAAGAATAAATAAAGAAATCGTGAATATTGGGTAGGGATGTGAAAATTCTCCCCACAATGACACTTTATGACCTCCGATAGTCACAAGATATTCAGTTAATCAAAACCAATGAAAGGATGATTTACAACCAAAGAAAAACCTGCAAACTCAACGATCAAAAAATCGACACTCAATTTCATTCAAAGCTCATAACTATGGATTCCCAAAAGAAAACTAGGAGTCCACCCTCAAAAGAAGCCACACATCCATGGAAGACATAATATAAGACCACAGAGCTTGAAAAAAAATGAAGAGAGGATCATAAAGACTCTCCCTCTTCTAAATAAAAAAACAAGGAACAAAACAACCCATAACCCAAAAAACGATCGAAGAAACTAGTCAAGGCCTGTTCAGGATCCTTACGATCATCCATTACATGAATCACTATCCATGCTAACCAACTACTATATTCAGGGTCGAGCGAAGAGAAAATAAGGAAATTATCATCCAAGAACACCTGGAAGATGGATTCAGCACAAGTTCATCCCATAGTGGCCTCCCCACCATTTTTGGATTCCAGAAAAACATTGATTTTTCAAGCCATAATAAATCTCGAATACTATCGAAAACCTAAAAAACACTAATGAAACGAAACATGGGACAACAAGAAGCACCATTAAACATCAGGAACATTAAAAAAACTAAAAAGACATTCCCATTAAAAAAATGTTCCAAAAGGACATACTACATCACTCTTCACACCCAAAAGAGACAACACCACATATTACATTAATTACAAAAAAGGGCATTTGCAACAAATGAAAAGCTTCTGATTGAGCATGCATCAACGCTACATTCATCCAACTGAGCTAAAAGGTTATCCAAGGGAGTAGATCTGGCCCCATCTCACTTCCTAGAAAAACCTTGAAAAAACCATTGCAAATGACCTAAACAGCCATATGTATTAAAAATCTTAGGCTCTTCGCGACATGAAAAATTCTTATGCCCCTACTTCCCACACTGAAAAAAATACCAGTATTTAATCTCAGATGAATATGGTGAGGCGGAAAACAACGACCTATTTGTTACTCTTCTCAACTGGCCAGACACTGCTAAATCAGTTTCAACTTGAACAACCTGCCTCATGACTTCTTCATAATCATCAGGGAATGCAGGCACAATTGGGGGGAGTTCTTATCAAAGACCCCTATCCAAGAATCGGGCTTTCAAAAATTCATCCCCGACAAGGATTGGGAGATATAGAACCTGATTGGAGAAGCTCTTATCATAATCCAACACCATTGAATTTCCCTGATCAAGACCATAAAACCAAGAACCCATCGTTATATTAATGCCATTGGGGAAATACTGTTGGATGAACAAGGCTTTAAAGCATTCCCAAGAGTAATTTTTCTGCTGTTTGTCCTGAAGAAAATATTTCCACCATTCCTGACATAGGCCTTCCAATGTGAAGGTGAAAATATCCAACTTGAGAGGTTTAGGAGATTCAATCCAACAAAAGAACTCCTCAATGTTTCTCAGCCATTCCTCAGCTTTCCCTGGTTCTGGCTACCCAAGAAAATGAGGAGGGTTCAACTCTCAGAACCTCTAGACGAACTCCTGATGTTGAGAACCACCAGACGCCATATCTGAAATGGACAAACCAAATGTCTAAAACACTACTTGATCAACTAAAAGTCACGTAGGAAAAAAACTACCCACAAATTCTTCTCAAAATCTCTTAGAACTCATTGGGGATGCAACCTGAAAATAAATGGCACAAAAATAAATCAAATCAAATCAAAAATCAAAAATTCCACATCTCATTTTTAAATAAACTACCCAAACACAAAACAAGATTTCAATAAAACCTCCAATACACCAGAGCTGAATTCCAAAAATAAAAGCACCAAAAACAAAAGGTAACATCATACACTCACACCTTTTAAAGGAAATGAAATCCCCTTTTGAATAGAATTTTCAAAAAACCTAACAAGCCTTACGAATCAACCACCCGCTATTGGAATTAACTTTAGGATAACTTATATACACTCTTTTGATAGCACAATCACACACCCATACATACTAATAACCATCCACTCACTACATACATAGATCTATATACATATCTATGAGCACTCATAATTATACCTAGAGTTGGATAAAAGAAACATTATCACTTTCAAAACCATTTTAAAAATACCTAAACCAATTTTAATACCACACATCATCATCAAAGAAAATCATTTTCAAATTCCATATTCACTTTCCAATTTCACATTTCACAAAACCCTTCAAAAACATCCAAAACATTTTCCAAAATAACCCCCATTTTAGAACAGCCATTTCACTCACAAAAGATTCAATATTTTTGTTTTGGAAATCCCATTTTGACTAGCTAATCATAATTTTTTAAAACCAAAAATCATTTTAAAATCTAAACAAGACACCCCAAAACCATCCCAGCCAACATTAAGTTCAATCAAAAGAAATATACCATTCAACCGGTCATAAATTTCAAAACCACAAAAGCATCCAAAACAATATACTAGGGGAAACTAGTTTTGATGGGTCACTTGGCCATATGGTTGGTGGCTATATTCCAATAAAACCACCATCACAGAGAGTCTTTCAAGACCACATACCTAGCTACACATGTCTTCCTATGCCCTTGTGAGCTCACTGAGACAACTGGACCAACTATCAATTCATTCCCCCAAATACCAAGCAACCCACAAGAACCAAATAAACCATGAAGACCAGACTTCCCATTGTAACTAAAGGTTTGGCCCAAAAAGTGTTGGAAAAAACCCTTAGAACATACAACCCAATCTCTGATAGTCCTAATCCATCTTCCTCAATGACCCAAATAACTACGGGTTCTATAAAATCTAGGACCTATAAAGAACCTATGCCTTTGATACAATTTTTTCATGAACCTACCTGGGTTGAACCTGAACGAGTCACCTAATTTGGCCCGCGACAAGGCCTGAGAGGCATTCCCGATCCTCCCGGGATGGCGATAAGTTCCAAGGGAATCAACACAGTAACGATGGGAATGATTTCTCCCAATATAAATAATGATAAGTTGTAGAGAAAATAATAATAATAATAAAGAAGCCCAAAAATAAATAAACTGAACATAACAACTAAGAAAGAACTAAAAACACAAAACTAATCGTACCTGATGACCACTAAATTCCACATAACCCCATGAGTCACTATCCAATCCCAAGACTCAACATCGCCCGTGGAGATCAAGATCAAACTGAAACCTGCACCTGAGACTAAAAACAAGAATGAAGTATATGCATGAGTATTAAAATTATGTAGGTATGCCCAAGAAATATATTCCCAAATGAATTTCATTTAAAAAAGAGAATCATAAAATTCCAGTTTGAACTAAAATATATAAAATTAAGGCATTCTACATGTTACAAAAAAGAAAAGTATGAGTCATTTTACCTTGTTGATTTCTCAATACACACATCAATATTTTAGTGAGACTATCATTTTCAAAGGAAAGTGATGTTTACATTCTCAATTTTCACAAAGATAATAAGACACTTTTATTTGAAAAAAAGTTTTCATATGCCACATTAAAACTACACATCACATTCTAGTAAGAAAACATTACACGTGAAAATGCTGCAGTAGTTTCACTACAAGATAAATGGAAAGAATTTATAAATACAATTAACACACTCAATACTCAAGCACTAAGAACGAGTAGACATAGGTGAACCTATGAGATCAAGAATATTAAAAATGACACTAATACATGAGACCTCATCCTCATTGAAAGGTCAAACATGATGAAATCAAAACACTCAAAATGCTTGGCCATCCTTTCACAGGCAGGCCAAGGGAAAATCCCATAGCAAGGAACCAAAACATATTTTCTGACTGTAGGCCACTGGTCAGTACCATAACCTACTAGTGTGGTAATCATTCTCAACATATTCTATCAATATGCCTGGTTCCTATGTATGATGTATTTAGAAAGGGGGTGGGCCTACTGATGCCAGTCGAGCATCCAATCATAGTATATATAATAATAAAGCACAACAAGAAACACCCCGAGTCACCCTAAGGAATATGTCCCTCACTATTCTACCATTTATCATAGGGGAGTCCGACACAGTGGAACCCCATAATATACAACTCAACTTAAGAGATGGGACCACATCCAAGGAGAGTTTTATAGAGATAATTATCTTTAAAAAGTGCCAATAAGACCTCACAATATTTTTTTCTCATGCAAAACCATTTCTTAAGGAATCACATGCACACCATTTTAGAATCCAGGAAAGAACTTTGTAACCCATTTAAGAAACCTAATTCACCACTTTAAATTTGAAGCATATTTATAAGGGCTAAATGGGCTTTTCTAGAAACACAAATAAGTGCATTTAATAAAACAATTTCTTGGAATTAAAATAGAAAAAGGGAATTAATTTATTTCACAATAAACAATTACTCTAATAATAAAAAATTTATAACTAACATTAAATAAAGGTGTGAAATTCATGAAACAAATAGTTCTTTAATTTAAAGGAAAATTCATAGGGAAAACTACATAAAAAATGGAGGGGACCAAGATAAACATCTTGGAACCCAATGCCTTTGAGGAAGACCACCCCACAATTACGCCCACATACACTTCTATATATATATACCCCTTGATCCAATACATATATTCCCTGCACCATGATGGAATATGTGAAAGGAGGATTTATATATATATATATAGGTATACACACCTATGTATGTGTGTCCGACCCTTTGAGGAGACAACAAACAATCTAATTAACAAAAAAGAGAATCGAAGATTACCAAAAAATCAGAATAAAAATTGAAACAATAAAAATGGGTTTAAGAAATAAACCAAATCCATGGGCCAAGCCCCTTTGTAAAACCTTACATAAATCAAGATCATTTTGAAAAAATGTCCTTCACCACTCAAAACCATGTACAATTGATATTAAAAAAAATAAAAATCGAGTTCACATATTAATTATATCACTTTCCTTCAAAAAATCCTTCAAAAATCATTCTCACCTTAAGTTACCTTAAAAAATGTTTGCTCCCACCCAAAAACCCTAAAAAATTCTCACAAAATGCCACACCAAGACACTCACACAAGACATAACCAATTTTCGATACAAAATCGGAACCCAATACAGGAACATGTCAAAACCTTCAAAAATGTATTTTACATGACTCGAACAAAATAAAAAACCATTGACACATTTTATAAAAACCCTTTCAAGAAGAAAAACAAGACTTTACACCTTAATTTACACATACATTTCCAACCAAATCCTCAAAAAGCATGTTTTAATAATGAAACAAATCTAAAATCCATATGTAAAAATACACGATAAGGAGAACATGCCAAAACTACTCCCTTATTTAATAAATACTCATTTCGAACCAAGACTCACCTCAAGTGCCATTAAAAATATAATTTTCACATTGAAAATAAGGCATAAAACACTTTTCATGAAACATTACAATACAATATCACAACACATAGTCATTTATTTTTCAAAAACACATTTCCATACCAAAAACATGTTAAAACACTACCAATTCACATTTCTCACTACCCAAATAACATTTAGAACTCATTAAAATAACTAAAAAACTAAGGGGGTAAAAGAAATCAACTACAAATTATGGCAGATGAACCACCATGAAATGATATTCTTTGCCTTCGGCGGAAAACACAGAAATATGCATGAGGAAGACCCGTAAGAACCACCAAAAACCCTAGAAATAGATGAAAATTATCCAAACCTGATCAGACCATGACCTAGGGTTCGACCAAGACAAGAGGGGCCATGGGAAGAGGGAAAAACTCCAAAAAACACAAGAATAGGGGAGCTGTGATCTTACCTAGGCTAGCCAAACTGAACACCCTAAGAAACCAAGTATAAACCATAGAGAAGGGAGGCTCTCCAGTAGGGCGGAGTGCGCACAACTGAGGGTTATGTGTGGGGAATGGTTTCATCGCACGACCAGAGGATGGAGGTGGCATCGGTGGGGGAGGAACGACCAGTAAAGGGGGCACCGGAGGGCTCCTGCACAAGGGGGGGGGGGAGTTGAGCATGTAAAGGTGGGAGGGGGCTCGACATCACGAGGCATGGGGAAAGGAGGGGGGTTCTCCACATGGTAAGGGGGGAGGGTTAGTTTAGGTTTTCATTTTTTCAATTAATTCTATTTTAATTTTAATTCAATTTGTTTAATTAAAAAATATAAAACTCAAAAATGAATAAAATTTAATTGAAACTCAGGAATAAATAAAATAATTTTGAATGTTGGGTTGGGATGTGACAACAACGAAGGATAACTCTATATACCTTATAATAGGGACTATATAGTCATCAATAAGTATTATCGTGCCTTAGATCCACATGGAATGTCAATAAAAGTAAAATATTGTGGTTCAGTTGAGTAGAATTTCACCAAGAACATTAAATGTAATAACATAGTCTAAGTTTTTTCTAACCCTTTAAAAAATTGAATCATTGGTGTTAGTGATATTAATCACACACAAGAAGGTGTATTTCATGGGAGTCCTATATGTTGATAATGATCCATGTACACAAACTCAAACCAATGAATAAGATCCATGAACCCTTAAATAATAAATCCCAAACTAAATTGCATCATTCTATTTGAAACCATACAATCATAACACTAGAAACCAATAATAAAAATAATATGACCTAGTAACCTATACTCTCTAACAAAAAAAGTTTTTAGGATGCACCAGTATGATATCCATAAAAAGTTTTGACACATTCTTATTATTTACCTACCCTATCCTAGAATAGTTATACAGTGATGAAAAATTGATAAACTCCATGAAATTACTCACATATGTTTTGATACCACTTTGTGATGTCCTCCCCAACACTAAGATGTTCCGGAACTAAAGAAGTAACTACTTGACATTAGGAATGCCTCCACATATATTAGAGGCTTCTGACTAGTATGGGGTATTGGGTGATACCATGGGGAGATAATAGTCCCATATTAAAGTGAAAAAACACGGCTAATAACCAAAAAACATATAACATTAATCATTAGAGTAAGAAGAAACAATAAAACAAAATAATTATATAACTAATGAAATGTGAAAGAAAATAGTCATACAAACTCAATTCCTTTCCCACACACAACCACTGTCAGTCCACTAGTCCAGTCATAATAAAATTCATAAAATTCATAAAATTCATAAAGGATCTACTATTATCACTGAGCCACACCTCATCCATATCCTTACTTTATCCATGCTAACTAGATGAATGATCATATCCCAAGCCTCTACCATACCCAAACCTACAATTAGTGAAGATCAACTCAATTTACCATGTTCCATGACCACATGTGTTGGGTAAAAGTCCAACATAGTAGGGTACCATAATTACGGTGTCATACATAACATGTAAATAATGTGTCTTTAGGCGACATGATCAAATGAATCAATAAGTAAATGAAGAAGAATAATTAATTATGATTTTTAATCCTCATGATCTAGTGTGACCCTTGCGATTGAATATACCTACTTTAGCTAATACCATATTATCTCTAATCACATGAAAAAATCATTCAAACAAATATAAGTCCAATAACTAATTTCTAAGAATAAATCATTGGAAATCCAAGAGTATCTATACCAATAGTCATATATCAGGAGAAAGTCCTGAAAATATAATATGGTAGGGAATCCCTCCTATATAATCTCACATATACCTCTAAATTTGGAGTGGTGTTTCCTTCCTGTATCATATCATAGTATACTGATCAATCGATGGGAAGTGCATCCCCATTAGATCATCACACATATACATCTCAATGGGGGCAGTGCATCCCTCTTATATCATCTCATAGTATATTGATCACTCTGGGGGGGGGGGGCGTCCCTCCCAGATTATCTCACATATACTTATATATAGGGGTAGTGCATCCCTACCATCCATCACATAGTATTTGGCATGAAGTATGGATCTAAGGAGAACTTCCAAGGCATCCTACATGTCTATATACATCTTGGTGGGTAGTGTATCACACTATAATCATCCAATAAGTATTGGGTAAGGAGGCCTAATCCAATATAAAGAATCCCATGTATCTTAATACATCTCAGTGGGTAGTGCAGGTAACACACTAATATTTTATTATATATTTCTCTTTGAATAAATTTAGTTTTTTTGATAACTTTCTTACCACAAACCCCCATGAGTAAATGAACCGTGATATACTATTGAATTATAATTTTTTAATGTGATAGTTATCACCTAGCCGTTGGATCATAGGTTATGAATAACATTTAATAAAATATATAATTTTAACAAATGTATACAATGAATTCATTGGTTTCCAATTGATAAAGGAAATTGAAAGAGATGTTTTTATAAAAAAGTTCTTTATGTGTGCAACATGTTTTTAGCTAAATAAATTAAATTAGTCACCATTAATGAATTATTTTAATTAAATTTATACAATATATATTCAATAAATTTTTTTAATAGTCATCTAATGGTTTTTACTATGTATGGAATAAGGAAAAATCAAGTTTTATGATTTAAAATGTATTTCTCTAAAAACATTTGTTTTTAAATTTGTATAATTATTTTTTAATTGGATTTCTTCAACTTATAAAATTTTAATCATTCAAATTTGATTCCATAATTTGAATCTTGAGTTTTGAAATTGGTAAATAGACACTTTTTTATTTTTATCCATTATGAATTATAACCATGGTAAATATTTTTCACCTCAGTAAGTGTAAAATAAGTAAAATATGGTAAAAATGATGGTATAGGGAATAAAATTTCCAAAACACTTTACTTTATTTAAATTTATAAGTTCCTTTAAACCTTAAAAATGTTATTAATTTTTTTAAATTTATTTCCACTTTCATTAATAATGACCGTAATATAATTTTAACAAAATAATAAATATAAAATTTTACTCCATTTGTTTTAATATCTATAATATTGTTTTAATAGGGTTAAATAGAGGTTAGATTACATTATAAATTGTTATTTTTGAGATGAATTAATTGGTTTTTTTCATGGTCATTTATTTTTAATTAGTAGTTATGTAATAATGTACTTAAATTCTTTCACAACGTCAACACATTGTTTGTTCAAGTAATATAAAAATAAAATAAATTATTTTTAAAATATTAAATTTATTAAAATTTGGGTGAATTACTTTGTTCCAATCATTTTTAGACAAACATAACATAATTGTGACTCATGTAAAGTTTATATTAAAACTTTATTTCAAACTTATTATCTTTAAAGTTAAACTATATGAGTAGTGATGAAAATGACATTAATGGTATATTTTGATAAATAATATTTAATTAAATTATTTAAAATTTATTGAAAATTTATATTTTGTAATATGAATGGGTTATAGTCTATAATATCAACCATTATATGATTATGGATTATATTTAATTTTATAACCCCTAGATATTATAGAAACTTGATATAACATTAATCGTTAAAAGGGTTAACAGGGGGAGTTAAAACTATGAGAGATAAGGTTTAAAAAATAACATAAAATTTTATAATTTTAATTGTATAAGAGTATTTTTACTCATAATTGTCCTATATATAAATTATTTTATATTTTTCCCCTTGAACATGAACATTAATTTATATTAATTTATTACCTTAAATAATTCCATGTGTGCCTCTCCCCACACATATAAAAGAGAATGTCCCCTTATCTTATATTCAAATTTTTTTATCCTAATAGGTTAGAAAATAACTTCCCAAATTCCTAAAAATACTACTTCTCTTTGTACTATAGATTTTGTAATCTCCAAAATATAATCATTTTAAGGCTTATAGTGTAATCCAAATGAGCTTTCTCAATGAAGTGGCATAACTCTTACCTGAGTAATTTCAATTTTATTTATTCTTATACATTTTTTAAATATATGGTATAATTTATAAAAAATGATTTTAGTATCTTAAATATACTTAATTATTATTATCTAACAACCATTATCCACCTCTTTTCAACCATATGGGAAAATAAAACATTACTCAAGCATGTTTGTAGACTACCACCTCTACGGAGTGATGGGTTTTGTTCTTTCATCACTAATTCACTTTTTTTATTATAATGAAAAATTTATTGAATATATATGATACTTATGATATTATTATAGTTATATAAATTTTATTTATTATATAATATTATTTTATTCTATCTTCTGAAAAGTAGAAATATCGCTCATGTGTACATATGGGAAATCATCACTACAAAGTGATGTAATTCATTTTTCATCATCACATTATATGAATAGTTAAAAAATGTACATAATTATTTCATATAATAAAAATTAAATGATTTAAAGTCTTAATATTATAGAACACTAAACAATGTACAATTTCTAGGACTTTAGAACCGAAATGTACCTAGAAAATGAAGTAGTTATCACTTGAAAGAGTAATTTTAATAAAGAATTATTAATTAATAGGTGAAATGATGTTAGAAGTGAATAAAATATGGTATGATATATATGATTAATATTTTATAAGTTTTTATAATATTTATATATTTATTATATTATAATTTTTAACTAGTAAAAATCAATATGATACTTGTGGTAAGATATTTATGTTTCAATATCATTTTAATTGGGATTATTAATTCTAGAATTTACAATGTTGAAAATAAAAATGTCTAATTTTATTCACCTATAGTTATTTCTATAATTTTAAATTTTTATTAATATATATATTTTCTATTTTTTTTATTAAAATTGTTCTAAAATTTTTATTAAAAAGGGATGTTCTTATTTATCCTCCTTCACTCTGGAATATTTACCATCCATATCTATGTTTTATGGACATGTACTAAAATATTACATATTCTAGTTTCTTTTCATGAAAAATATTAACAAATATGATCACTTCCTTATCCTTATCCCCACTAATCATTAAATACCTATGAAAAACATTTTAAAATGTTAAATGAGAAAAAAAACTAGTTAGGGACATAAAATAATAAACTCATTTGTCAAGTAAAAAATATGAAAGCCCATTAAAACTATTCTCTACAAAACATAACTTTTATTTCAAAATGTGAATTAATTTTTCATAAAAAGAATAATTTTCCTTAATTTGGAGATCAAATGGTTTCCATGAAAACTCAATATAAAGCATATAAATATTTGGTAGGTTCCTTGGGACATCATTATTATAGAATCCTTATATAAACCTGACAAGAACCCTTAAAACACCCTTACAAATTATAATAATCATATGAATGACTTCCAATATAATTATACGATGGAAAAAATAATTATCCAATGAATTAAAGAGTAATATAGGTTCATAAAAAACTATAATGGTCTCACCCATGATGTATAATGGGTAAAATCCCTTCATAACCAATGAACAAGGATCATATATTGAATAAAACCCTTGAAAAAATCTTTTAAACCCATTTAAATAATACTTTGGGATATAAAAAATACCATTATTCTTAAAAATAAATTTTAAAATCCATAAGATATGAACATAATAAAGTACCCATTTTTTTAAAATAACCACAAAAAATATTAAATTAAACATCCAATAATTAAATATTCATTTTTTTAAGAAAATAAAATCATACTGTATAATTTAAAAAACAACCTTTCATATTTTTATCCAAAAATTCACAAAGTACCTCATTTGGAAAACGATAAAAAAAATCCCTCTCAATCAAAATTGTAAATTCTAAAACATAGTATAAATTTATTAAATAATTAATATGAAAATAGCCAAAACATTTTTTAAATTATTATTATTAAACATGGTTTCAAAATAAAAAAGGAGCTTAAGGGAAACATTAAAAAGACAATGTTTAAAAGAAATCTCTTACCTTAGTTTTGATATCCTTTATACATGTTTGATCATTCTGTATAATAAATATAGTTTAATTTATATAGATTACAATACCATAATTATATATATCATACCATATATGTTTTACTATTAATATTTTATAACCCTTTTATTATCAATTCATTGTTAAAATCACTATTTTTGGTGGTAACTGCTTCATTTTTCATATATGTTTTCATTTGTTAGTCTCAGTCCTTAAACATTTATCATAGTTACTTAACTACAAGAATTTTATTTATGGTTTAAATTTTATATTATATATATATATAGTTATAGTCATCTATAAAGATAAATATAGAAAATTTAATTACACTAGTCATAGAGACATTAGGTTGTATGTATACATGAGCGATATTTTCATTTTTAGATGGATGGAAGGAAAGAGTGGTAAATAATAATTAAATTCTAAAAAATTATTATTAGGTCATATATATAATATATATTTATTATTTACATATTTATAACCATGAAATTATAGTGGTATTGAGAAACTAATTATACTACTATCTGGAGATGGTAAGTCGTACATACACATGAGCAATGTCTTCTCTTTTCATAGGATGTAAATGATATGGAATGTGGTTGTAACATAATAATAATGTATAATTATATTAATGATACTTTTTTTTACTAATTTTTCATGTAAATAACACATTAATATGATGTATAAGAAGAAATAAACTTGAAAGAGTTGGTAAATATGACTACCGCTTTGGAGGAGGACATCCTTTAGGTCTATTCATAAGGGATCTAGGGTTGGTATTTTAGAAGGACTAGAACCTCTATAAATTTTATAAAGAAGTTGAGAATATAAACTTTTAGAATTTATTTTGATCTATAAGACTCAATATGGTGTAATGAAATTGGGTGAGGAGGTTCCCATTTATAATCGAGGTGATGGACACTTTTCAAATTTCTCAAAATATTAAAATATAATAAGAATATTTTTTATCCAAATTCATCCAAATGAACTATAAATGAAAAAGGGATAAAATTTTAGACTACATTTTATCCTTTTTGTTATAATTTAATATTTTTATATTTTTTAAATAAATTAATAAAATATAAATCCAATAAAATATCATTATGTTCCATTTCGATACTATTCATTACTTTTGATATTAAAAATATCAAGATAAAACAAAAAATT
The DNA here is from genome assembly GCA_963277665.1 of Viscum album. Taxonomy (NCBI): domain Eukaryota; kingdom Viridiplantae; phylum Streptophyta; class Magnoliopsida; order Santalales; family Viscaceae; genus Viscum; species Viscum album. The sequence continues at coordinate 1,152,346,378 of OY728126.1, forward strand.
TGAAACAAATATTTTTTATATCAATAAAATGTAAATTTAATATTTAAAATTAATCTATTATAATAACTCTCTTAAATTATATTTATTTTAAAAAAATTGATATCATTTGTTTGATTTTTCCAATTATTAAATAAATGCTATATCAATATTAGGGAAACATTAGTGTTAATTATTTCTTCACTAAAATTTAAAAATAAATTACCATGATGAAGATAAAGATCTTATATTTCATAATAATATTTATAGTTTAATATATTCTCTGTGTAATTCAATATTAAAAATTTACACCTATTAAAACATGTGTGTGACATGTTTGACAATTCTTTATATAAAATACTATAAATATTATAATCTCATACAAGTTACCCAAAAAGGTAATAAATTTATTTATATCATGAAAATAGATTTATTTTTATCAAAATATCCATTTATATTCATTCAATATTTATTTTAACTCTCATCTATATCATTAAAACATATTTAATCAGTTATTTTGACTTTGTTGGCCTTGCATAAGCATTGCACAAGTATTTGTATAGGAAACTAGTTATATAACTATAAAATTTATGCCAAACTATAAAAATAATCAATGATACATAATATCTAATAGAAAAGTCCATTGTGGAATTATATCATCCCAATTATGTATTTTAAGATACCAAATTTGACTTTTTAGTGCTGTGTAGGCTCTACGTTAGCACTGAAAACGATATTCATATTTATTATGGAAAAAATTATAATCTATATGTTTTCAATTATTTCCTAATAATATTTATAATATAAAATTATAATTGAGTCTTTACAGAGGTTGCATAATTTTTTATATTATTTCTATGTCATAGAGATATCATAAAAGATACTGAATTTTATAAAAACAATATTTTTTACTATCCAATAAAACAATAAATTCTTAAAAAAATAGGGAAAAAATCATCCTAGGATAAATATGGACTAATAAGTAAAAAAATTCCATTTTATGATATTAAATTATTATAATTTTTAAAATTTAAATTTAAAATAATTTCTTAGAATGAGAATAAAACCTTTTTTTTAGAAAAGAAATACAAATTTTCTTAAAAATGATTATTTATGTTTAAAAATGATTTTATACAAAATTAAATTATAAAATTTATTTAAATTAACCTTATTAAATTATTAATTACATTATATAACTTATTTTACTTTTAAAAAATTTATAAAATATAACTTCACAAATGGTTGAAATAAAAATACAGTTTTCAATAAAAATCTATATATTCACCATTCACTGGAAAATAAATATTTTTAGAAAAATAAAAAAATCACCCTATGATAATTTTGGTATGATGGTATCAAAAATTATATTTTCTTTAAAAAAATGTATATAATTTCGAAAAATTTATTATAATATTCACATATAAGAAGTACGAAAACACATTTCTGAAGAGAATGTATTATTTGAAGAATAAAATGACTTTAGTAAAAATATAGTTATTATTTGATAAGAACATAAAAATAATTTCATATTGAGTTAGAAATTTATTTTTATTTCGTAAATCATTAAAATCATCCAATTTAATGATTAGTTTATAATAGTTTCATAGAAATATTATTTTATTTACCATTTAAGATCGATGTGTCTTATCTTATATACTATCGAACATAGTGTTTCCTTTTAAAAATATTGGGTTGCTTAATTCTACCACTCTTTTGGAAAATTTAATCCTCACAAATTTAAAATTTATCTTGGTAAAGCAGATTTGAATTTTTGAAATGTTGTTTTTGAAATCCCACATCATAAAAAGGATTAAAAAAAATTCCTCTTGAAAATAGAGAAAGGAAAGTATGATGGTCACCTAATATGACACATTCTATGTTTAAATATAGGGTAACATAAGTGGGAAATAAAAACAAGGATATGTAAGAGAATAATAAATCCTAAGGATAGATGAGAGTGATAACGAATGTACTCCTAATAAAGTGAACTATAAAAAAACCATAAATATTTGATGGGTTAAAAGGAAATTGATTTCTCTATAAGAAAATTATATAGATAACATTTCTGTTTCAAGAAACTATTCCCTGATTTGAACAATTATATTTATATATATGATACTAAAATAAAAAAATACACTTACTTTAAAATCATAATTTCATCCTTTAATTAATTTGAACTCCAAAATAATCTTTTTCTACAAATGATGATTATGAATTTTTCATTCTCAGAGCACTAGAATCAACTTCTATTGAATCACATAATCCAAAAATAATAACTATATATTCTAACTATCATTATGCACTAACGAAAAAAATGTTTATGATATGATTAGATAATTCCCTAGAATGAGTACACCTTGAAACTTATCAAAACTAATTTAATATCCCAAATTTAATTACAATACACAATGTTAATCATAGATCATTTAAAAAATAACAAAAAATAAAATTCCTCAAAATTATTTCAGAATAATATTGAAACCCAAAAATAAAATGGATCTGATCACATAGTCTACCATGATAATTTTAATATTTACCTCTAAATCACATAAATTTCTCTAAAAGTCTCATATCAAAATTTTCACGCCATAAACATATAATCTCTAAGATATACTAACTATTTCAAAAAACAATCCAACTAACCATAAATCCAAAATTGAATAATATGAGCTTTTAAATATAATTTAACCTTTAATCTAAAGATAATATCCCATAATATCCTGCAGGGTTCTAAAAATAATGAGTTTCTCTGAAAAATAACTTTAATCGCCTAACCACAAAATCATTTTCCAATTAAACATATGTTCCAAAATTGATAAAACACATAATTATATCGAAATCAAAGATCATATAAACAATAAAGTATACAAATTCCTTTAAATTTATGTTTATAAAAAGTAAATGAATTCTTCCTCAATTTACATTTTTCATATCATAACCATAAGAGTTACATTTACGTCATAAATTTGTCAAAAATCAAAGAATATATCCCAATTAAACTTATCACCATTCCACTACACCGCTTTTAAAATGTTTAAAATCCATCTAAAATATTTTTCCACTATTTAAAATATCAAACTACTATAGAATATTCATTACGTGTTTCATGATTCTCATAATATTAATGAAATACCACCATTTCATATTTCTATACATAAGGTTCATCTTTTATGCTATTGATATCCCCTTTATCTTCCAGCATGTAGTACATGTCTCCATAAAAGAAATCGTCAAGTCATTGCTTTTATTTATCTTTTTAAATGATGTAAAACAGTTGACTCTTTGAAATCAAATTAGATAAATACCATGATCCACACAAATTTTAGATAAATTATTTTTTTGGATATATCAAATACTTTATTTCATAGGATTTGTATTCTCAAAAATCTTTAAACATCATATGAAGAATAATTTTCATGATTGTGATGATTAAATCATCTGGAATGGATAATATGGTTGTGTGATATCCTTCTCCTTTCATCCTTATAAATTAACATTAATATATATATATATATAAGAACATTATTAAAATATGAAATCCATTTTAAAATGAAAATGGTCCTTATAAATACACTAACCATTAAAATTTTATAATACTTTAACCTTAAAATACTTTATACCTAATTAGATAACCCTTTTAAATATAATTATCAAAAATATAATTAATCTCTTAAAAATACATCACTGATACCCTAAAGGTGTGTCCAAATTTTTGAATTTATAATCAACCATTAAATTATAAAACCATGATGGTATTTATAAATATTTAGTTTACGAAACATAAAAACATCCCAATCTCTATATTTATCTAAACACTCTTCAGATACCAACTCTAAAGAACTAGTTTAATGTATTATATATTCTAGTGTTAATGAGCTAGTGTTCAATTTCTTATAATCCCAATGATCTTTTAGGATTATAGTTTTATTAAATAGGATAAAATATTATATATTAGGCCTATAAATTAAAAGTTGAAACATATATTAAAAATATCAATTTTTCCTATAAAAAACTTTTTAAAATAAAACATGGTTACTTTTCATGACAAATATTCACAAATTGGATCCTAAACTCATCCTTTTACCAAATCATCATTAATTCACTCTGGAAAAAAAATTAAATGTGGAATGAGCACAAAAATATCAATAAGGGACATAAAATAAGAAATATGTTAGTCTAGTGAAAAATATGTGACAACATTAAAAATATTTTCTTAAAAACATAAAATTTATTTCAAAAAGAGAATCAATTTTCATTAAAAAGAATTACTATTTTCCCTTTTGAGATTAAACTATTTCCATGAAAACTAATTATAAAGTATAAAAAAAATCATTTTGGTTTCTTGGGACATCATCATTATAGAACCCTTATACAACCCTTACAAGAACCATTATAAGAAACCCAAAAAATTGGAATAACCATCCGGATAAATTCTAATATAATTCTCCAGAGTGAAAAATCATTACCCAATGCATTAGAGAGCTATTTAGTTGAACCCAAAGTTATAATGGAAAAAACCGTGTGGTATTATAGTTATTAACCCTCTGTTAAAAATTTCCAAAAAATATATTAGGAACAAAACCCTTGGAAAACTCTTTAAACCTATATAAGAAACACTTTCAAAAATTAAATCACCAGTCTTCTTAAAAATAATTTTTTTTAAAAAAATGTTCACATCATAAAGAAAAAAATCTTCTAAAATAACCATTGAAACATATAAATGAAACTAAAAATCATTAAAGCGTCATGATGGTTAGAAAATCCACACATGTTGTATATGTTAAAAAACACTCTTTCTGTATTTTTTCAGAAAAGTTACAAAGTACCTCATTTAGAAAAAGAATAAAATATTTCCTTTCAAATATTTTTATAAAAATTAAAACAAAGTAAAAATAAATTTGAAAAACCCTATGAAAATATGAAAAACACTTTTTAAAGTGTTTTTATAAGACATGGACATGAAAGAAAAATAAACTCTTAAAGGAATATTTAAAATGAAATTTTTTGAAAGAAAGTCCCTTACTTCATGTTAAATTTCTTTTGTATTAATTTGAAACTCTTGTATAATAAATATGTAATTTTATAAATATATTTTATATAAATAATTATAAATATCATATGATATATGATATACTTATAATATTTTATCACCCATTTATTATCAACTCATTATTATAATTATTGATTCTCGTGGTAACTGCATGGTTTTTCATGTATTTTTTGATTTAGAAGTATCATTAAATTTAATTTTATCATAGTCAAATAATATATAGAATATTATTTATGGTGTAAATATCATATATATTAAATATCTATATAATTACAGTCATATATAAAGATATATATTGAAAAATGAATTACACCGTTCATAGAGACGATACACTGTATATATGCATGAATGTTGTTTTAATTTTTAGTTGGGTGGAATGAAATAATGGTAACAAATAATTAAACATTAAATAATAATCATTATATCATATATATCATATATATTAATTATATAAATACTAATAACCATTCACGTTATGTGGTTATGGAAATTGATTTACACCGCTCTTTGGAAAAATTAAGCCATACATACACATGAGAATTGATTTTGGTTTTTATAGGATGGAAAGGATATGAAATGTGGTTACACATAATCACAATAACTTATTAATATATTTATGACACATCTATTATTATTATTTTTTAGAAAAAACACATTAATAGGAAGTATTAGAAGAAACAAAACATGAAAGTGTTGGTAAAGGTAATTACCTCTTTTTCGGCAAACATACTTTAGATCTATTCTTAAGGGATTTGAGGTTGGTATTTTTGAAGGACTAGAATCAATAGAAATTAGAACAGAATATTTTTATGTGTAATTTACGGAAATTTTTCAATACATAAGTCTTAAATTCCTGAAAAATTGTGAGGGATGAGGTTCCCTTTAATAATTGAGGTGAGGGGCACTTTTGGATTTTTTTTCAAATGATTAAAATATAATAACACTAGTGTAGAAAACATTTACCATGTCAGCATTTTTACGTTGGTTATAAATAACCAACATGTAAAGCTAGAAAAGTTGATTTATCACATTGGATATAATATAACCACCATAAAAAATGCCTATATATGATTTATCACATCATTTATATTATAATAGGTGTGATAAGTATATTTTTTAGGTCTGCTATATTATAACTAACCTGAAAAATCAACTATCATGATTTATCACATCGGTTGTTTTATAACCAACATGATAAAGCTAATTTATTGCATCGAATATTATATAACTAACATAAAATATATGAATTATAATGTCTTTTATAAAAGAAAGAATGTAAAAAGATGTTAACCACAACTGGTAATATAATAACCAATGTGATAAATTTAATAAAAAAATTATTTATCATGTCAGTTTTTAAATAACCAAAGTAATAAACCTTTTAAAGAATTAATCATGTTATGTACTATGTCAGTCATTATTTTTTGATCAGGATACCTGAGACACTTCTCTCTTGTGTGGAAATCCTAGAAACATTTCGTCAAACTTATCCCCTCCAACCTCATTTTTCTAGCATAATTCTTTATCTTTTTTATCTCTGGATCTATCTGATCGACTCACAACATTCAAGTAAGCCTCACACAGCTCGAGTTTTCCCATTATTTTTTTAGATGGCATACATCTACGTTTTGTGATTTTTTTCTAAAATATATCAATATCTTGTATTATTTCTGAATTTTATCACTATTTGACACATTTTTTCTTATCATTGATCTAAAATAATTGGACATTAAGCTCTATATTAACTTGGTTAGCTGCTTCCATATTTAAATATGAAATCCCCATATACATATCATGGAGACATTGGTTATATACCATAACACCATTGTCATTTTACATAACACATTAATTTTTTTGGTTATTTTAGCTTAGAAAAAAAAGAAGTTATATTTGACCAGGTGTTTTGTGATGAATATTTATTTTTTCTTCCCATAAGATTTGGGTCATTTTTCTAATTATTTTACTATATTTTTTGGTATTATGTAGTACATATTTTATGCTAACTTCTAGTATATATTGTAACATAGTATGTTGATTCATGGTTTCTTTTTTATTTATCACTACATTCATTAACTATTTATTATTATCTAAGTATCCCCCAAAACAACCTATCAATATACCTAAAATAGGATATTTGTACCACCTTCTCTAGAAAGTCTAGGCTCCTCTCAAGGAATTTACTTTGAGTCTAATATAAATCCATTTCAAAAAGTGACTCAGAACCTAAAAATATCAACTTACCACTCCAGTCAATTTGGACTATACAAAACACCATTTACCACAGAAAACTCAACAGGAATGATAAAAATCATATATGTGTCCATCAAAATTACATGAAATGAAGAAAAAAATTTATTACTAAAAAAATATATTTATAATTTTCAAATACACATATTTTTTTAATATCATATTTAAAAATTGTGTTACTTTCAAATTAAATCATATTTCACATAAATACAAAACTACTATATCTACCTATATTTTCTTTTTAATATTATTTCCATGCATATATTTTTCAAATACACATATAATTGTTTTATTTTTCAAAAAAATTTTACCTTTAAATTATGATATATTATATATATATAAATGGACTTATCTTAACAAGATATATAATTTTGATATTTGTTATAAGTAATAATGAGTCAAAGTTGGATTTTGGAACATATAATGAGTAATGAATATGGGGAAGGTGTTGATTCCTTTTAGGAATTTTTTAAATGAAATTTTCCAAGAAACGACATGTTTTTCTATCCATGCCTGAAATTTTTGAATATGTAGAAGTTGAAAAGTATAGATATTAAAGTTCGTCTAATTTTTCATAGTTTTAATCTAAGTTATAACCCTTAGATTTGACATGGTGAAACTAGAAATAATGTTTAATCTGTTGATGATAATTATTTTCAATATGGTAACTCTGATGAAATTGAAGAAATAATTCGTGATATTATAGAAAAACAAATTGACTTAGAACCAACAGTTGAGTGTCTATATGTTGATGCTAAAAAACTATTTTATCTTTGTTTTATGAAATTTACAGTTTTATCAGCGATGTTAATATGGATTAACCTGAAGGAAAATCATGAATGGAGTGACAAGAGTTTTACAGAGCTATTACAATTAATGAAAGATGTTCTTCTAAAAGACAACAATCTTCCAGATTCACATTATAAGGCCATGAAAATATTATGCCCGATAGGATTGGGATACAAGAAAATACTTTCCTGTTTGAATGACTGTATAATATATAAGAAGAAATGTAAATTTTTATCAGAGTGTCCTAAATTTGGGACATCATAGTATATGTTTAAAGAAAAATCATAGGATGATGTAGAGATTACAGAGATCTTTCAAAGGTATTTTGGTATCTTCTTATAATTCATTATAAAAAATGCTAATTTTCTAATTAAAATGATGCAAAAAGGTTATGATGACATGATTATGAGTGGATATGTGATGGAAAAATACCTTATGAAGATAATTATCCACAATGAAAGAAAATTGATGAGCAATATATTACATTATGAAATGAAATTATAAATCTCAGAATAGGGTTGTACATAGATGGAATGAATCTATATCGAAGCCTTTGTGGCACACACAATTCATGGCCTATTTTCTTGGTAATTTACAACCCATTTATTGATGTTTGTATGAAGCACAAATATGTCATGTTGAGTATAATTATCTCTTGTCTAAATCAACCTAGAAATGATATTAATGTTTTATTTTCACCATTGATTGATGATTTTAAACTCTTATGGTAGGATGGTATTAGGGTGTATGATTATTATAAAATGGAATATTTTCAACTGCATGCAGTTCTTATGTTCATGGTAAATCACATACCTGCATATGGAAATTTGTTTGGATACACTGTTAAGGGGATAAAGTGCGTCCAATTTGCAAAAAATAGACTTCATATTGTAAATTTCATCATAGGAGTAAAATAGTATAAATGGGTCATCAAAAGTTTTTTCATATGGATCACACTTATAGAAGAATAAAAAAAAGGCATTTAAGGGATCACAAGAATTTGATATTTCTCTAAAACCTTTATCCACTGATGAGTATTTTTATAGGGTACAAATCCATGATGTGACATTTGGATTGACACATAAATTTGTTAATGATAGACATATTTAGAAGAAAAGGTGAATCTTTTTTGAGCTACCATATTGGATATATCATGAATAGAAACATAATATTGATGTGATGCATGTAGAGAATAATATCTGTGATAGTTTTATTGGAACATTTTATGTCATTAAAGAAAAGACTAAATATGGATTTAATGGAATATTATACATACTATCAATGGAATGACATTTGGAGTTATAGAATACTCATGATGGAAGGTGGAAGTTTGTCATATATTATCCAAGAGGGAGAAAATTAGTTTTTTATTGTCTTTGTGATATAAAAGTGCCACATTTTTATACTTCAAATGTAAATTTTTTTGATTCTTTGAAGGATTAAAAGTTGATAGGTATGAAATATCATTATTTTCACACCATGATGCAAAAACTTCTACCAGTTGCATTCTGTGGAATATTACCCATCAATGTTAGAACGATTATTGTGACGATGTGTTATTTTTTCAATTGAATCTGAAAAAGGTGATTGATGTGGATGTTTTGAACATTTTGGAAAAGGATGCAATTTCTATAAATTTTTCAATTAGAAATATATTTTCTTCCATATTTTTTTGATATAATAGTTAATTTAATGGTTCACCTAGTTCAAGAAATAATGATTTGTGGGCCCGTATATTTTTGTTGGATTTATCCTTTTGAAAGGTATATGAATATATTAAAGGCATATGTTAAGAATCTATATTGACCTGAAGCCTCTTTTGATGAAAATTATATTTTTGAGGAGGTTCTAGAGTTTTGTATGAGCTACTTCTCTATGGTAGAAAACATTGGTTATCTCTATCTTTCCATGAATGAGTTAGTAATGAGGGAAAGGGGATTTGTGTCTTGAAATTTAAATTGTTTTCATATGAAGAGATGAAGAAGGTACTCTTATAAATCTTGAATAACATTTCTAATCCTCAACCATATATCACATTACATATTAATTAATTGAAACGATTTCATATAAAGAAGAACAAAATGTGGATTTTAAATTTTCATAAAAAAATATTTTCTCCATGGTTTAAAAAGACATTAGTTGGTAGATAAGATGCATAAAAGACATTAAGATGGTCAGTGGGTGGTCTATGTTTTAATGTGATAACATGGTCCGAGTATGAGATTAATGTATATACATTTCATACAAAAGCTCAGGACAACAAATGTCCAGTTCAGAATAGTCGGGTATTGGTGTCTGTAGAAGTAATGCATTTTTCGAGTTCTAAAGACAAAAACCCAATTTATGAATCAAGTGCATATTATGGAGTCATTGAACAAATATGGTAGGTTTATTACATTAAAATTATTTTTCATTTTTTATTTTGAAATGGTTTATCGGTAAAAAACATTAGGCACAATGGATTTGGAATGATAGTTGTTAATCTGAATAGATTGGAAGACACAACTGATTATTTTATAATGGAAACACATGAAAAATGGATTTTTTATATTGTTAATCAATCAGATATGTAGAGTTCTATTGTTTTACAAGGAAAAAAATATGTTGGTGAGGATCAACATGGTGAAGATGATTATTTATGTGAGATCCCTTCCCTGGAAAGATTGGTAGAAAATAATGATGAGTATGTTGTTGACATGGTTTGTTCCATAAGGAACAATAATGATGAATAAATTTGGGAAGAAATCCATTTTCACATTCCTAATATTACAGGTAACATATTTCTATTTCTAGTTTAAATGTATTAACTCTATAAAATGTTAGATATTGTATTTAATATTAAAACTTGTATGAAAACAAATAAGTAGGAATGTTTTTTTGTTTTTGTTTTGTTTTGTTTAGTTTACCATGTTTACCATTATGTAACTTATATATTTATTGTTTTTGTTTAATGAAAATTACTTTACCATGTTTACCATGTTTACCATGTTTACCGAGTTCACCATAGTTTACCATGTTTACTATTACGTAACTTATATATTTATTGATTTTGTTGAATGAAAATTACATTACCATGTTTACCATGTTTACCATATTTACCATTATGTAACTTATATAATTATTTATTTTGTGGAATGAAAATTACTTTAACATGTTTACCATGTTTACCATGTACCATGCTTTACCATTATTACCATGTTTACAATGTTTACTATTACATAAATTAGTTTATTTTTTTTGTTTACATTAGTATTATAATATTTGAATTTGTATATTTATGAATTAATGTTTTCTTTTTTGATTTGAAAGAAAATGATAGATCAATCAATTGATCAAAACATAATTCTGGAGATGAGAATCATAGTCATACATCTAGGGAGGAACATTCACATGCTCTTCATAATGTTCCCCAATCTTCTTCATGTGCTCCCACAATAGTAAATAAGAGTTCAAGAGTTGGTAAACACGGTAGCAGACGTTTACCAAAACTATCACTTTCCCATAGCCATGACTAAAGGATAATCATCGTGTTGTTGAGAATGATATTCATAGAGGTCCATGTGCCAAAGATTTCAAGAGTTTTGAATCAAATCAAGGTAAAATAAAAGTAATAATTTTTTTATTTATTGAAAAAGTGTGGAAAATGTGTCTCTATCTCAGTTGTGGGAGACAATTTTGGTATGCTCTTTTCCTATTGTTTGACTATGCTTTAATTTTTTATAGAATAATATGTTTTCCTTATTCTTTATCAGGCGACATTTGATAATCATCACTCTAGAGGAGTCAGGAAGAAATGTTTATCAATGGATGCTAGGAGATGGAGGGATTTCAAATCAACCCTCACAATTGATTTCATTTTTGGTCCTAGGAAACCTGAAAACCCATGTCATATATATTGTTTTATTGATGAATACACATGAAAAGAATTTTTTTAATGTAGAAGAAAAGAATAATTTTTGGTAATTTCAATGTAAACTTTTATAATTTTCTTATATTAATTATCTTATTAATGATTTGTTAATGATTTCTTATTCTTAATTTATATCAAACAAGGAGATATCATCATGATATCCAATTTATAATTGTATACCCACATAATTTATTTCTGGGAAGGTAGAATTTATTAGAAGAACAAATGATAGAGGAAAAATTAAAAACACATAGATCTTGGTCTTTAAGCTCTAGAAAGGTTTCTCCTCTATCCCATCTGTCTAGATATAAGAATGGAAGAGGGATTAGATGGGAAAAAGGGGAAATATATAATGGAAGAATCAAGTATAGTATATAAGAATATTGTATGATAATTATTTTATTTATTTAAGTTAATTTTATTTTTTTATCAACTTCGAAATATTAAAGAATTTTTTAATTAATCCATATAGTATTATCTTGAGGATCAGAGCCTACAAGCGGTATTAATAGCTTCTGTGAGGCAAGATATTTTATATACAACATTGGGAAATCCCAAAAACTTGGGATGTGTATAAGGACACCCGACAATTTTATCGATAAAAAAGTGTTTCCACATCATTAAACCTCTTCCATTGAGGGTATTTATCAATAAAATTATAATATTTGGAGGTTGAATTTCATAATATTATTGTGATGATGGAGGAAAGGATCAGAGTATTGGAATAATTTATGTTTGTAGACATTTAAAGACAATTTTAGACTATAGATCCCACTCCTCCACCTCTTCCTGAAGAACCCATTTTTATCATCCACCTCCGCCAGTAACCCCCACTCCCCACCTCCAAACCCCATTATTTATCCTCCACCTTAGCCTGCGAACCCCATTTTTAATCCTACTCCTACAACCCATCCTCCACAACATCGTAGTTATTTTGAGTTATAGTTTGATGATCCTAACCATCATATAGTTTCATATAGGATGATATATTATATTGGAAATACAATTCATCATTAGTAGTTATAGGTAGAGAAGAATGGGGTCACTATACAAGATATTATAGATATATCATCTTGAATACATTTACCTAATGATGAGGTGACAATAGTTGGCCAAATTATTAGCCACTTTTTAGTTTAGCCATTCAGACATCTCCATCCCATTACCATAAGGGTATGTGTAACATTATATCTTTTATTTTATTTTTGTATTAAATTATTTTAACATTTTAAAGTTAATATATTTATCTATTTATTTTCAGGAATAATTTAATGGTAAAAAAATATTGTATAGGAAACAACAAAGACAAATGGATATGAAATCAGATACATATTCTAACAGTCTTGACATATTGTTCAGATATTCAAATTTATTGGTGGCTCATTATACATTCCCAATGGAATCTCATGTTTTTGGATGTGTAATGGATGTGCAGATTTTGAAAAATGATATCAAGGAGCTTCTTACTATAGATAAGTTGGGCATCAAAGTGGTACAAATTTTTTCCATGTAATTCTTAACACAATTCTTTTCCAGTGTTACATTTTTTTAAAAATGTATACTTATGTATGTATTTTATGAGATATATTTATAATATTTGTGAGAAGAACAAGTAGACAAATGCATATGGATTCATGGTCCCACATTTGATTTCCCCTAAAGTGCATGCATTTGATGAGAAACAAAGACAAATTTCTTATTCATGAAAGATTTGAATAAAATATAATCACACAATTTTGGTTGATTCTTTTTTGAAAGAGGTATAAAAAATATATCTCATAATGTTTTCTTTATCTTTTAACATAATAACCACTAATATTAAATTTTCTTTTATATTAGAGACCATTGGATGTTAGTTGTTTTTTTTAAAGGATAAAATACTTTATTTGATATGCTTTCTCCATAATGAAGTGCAAGAAAATTTTGAGAATATATTAGAAAGGTAGGTTTAAATTTTTTAATAATTTTTTATATTATAATGAATTTAAAATTTATCTCATTCATATTATTTTCTAATTGGGGATATGCCTACTTTAGAAAAAGTACAAAGAAAAAGAGTGCAAAGATCAAATATGTTAATGTAATGGTAAATATCTATTTATACTGTCTACATTTTGGATGTGTTACATAAAAATTATATTTTGAATTGAAAAACTCATTTAAATAGAAATGTCATAAAAAAAAGTTGTAATCAAATGTAGATCTTATATGTTAATATTTATGTATGAAATAATTATAATTGGAACAATTTTGAAGTTTGACATAGTTATATTTCATTATAAACTATTCTATAATATTTTATTTTAATTATTAATTATACATGTTATCTTCATTACCTTTAATTTATAGCTATTTAATGAACCTCAACCATATAGTGCTCAAGAGGTTAAATACTTACCAGTGTAATGGTCAAATTATTTTTCAAGTTTGACTGGATTTTTGTTTGTTTATAGTGTAATGTTTAATTTTGAATGTTGTAATTGTAAATGTGTATTTGGTAGTTTTTTTGTTGGATTTAGGTTTGTTTTTAGTTGATATTTTATGGTCTAAATGTTATAAATGTCGAGGTTTAATTTTTTTGATGGTTCTTCCTGTTTCAGTCTAGTACAACATGTTTTTCTGGTCTACTTCTTGTTTGGTTCTTCTTCTTTCAGGTCTACTTTAGTAGTGCAGAAGAATTTGTTCCTTATTTAAAAAAAGGTTTTTACATCATTTATTTTTTAACCGTTGTAAAAAATGATTGGGATAATGGTTTTCCACGTTGGTTATCTAAAAATTGGTGTGGTAAAATGTTTTTTACAATGGTGATTTAGTAACCGACGTAAAAAATGCTTCTGAATCATGCTTTTTTAATTTTGTTATTTATTAATCGACATTTTATATTGTTTTAAATAGATTATTAAATAAATGACATAAAAAGGCTTCAGAATTTGGCTTATTTATGTCAATTATTTAATAATTGATGTGGTATATAGTTTATTATGTTGGTTATTAAATAACCTACGTAAAAAATTGGTTCCATTATATATTTAAAACTTCATTTTTTACAACCAATTTAAAAAAAAATATTTATAATGACGCCTTTAATAACGTTGACTAAAAACCGATGTAAAAAATAAAAAAAAATGACATTAAAAATGTTTTCTACACTAGTGTAAGACTATAATTGATCCAAATGATTCTAAATGGATTATAAATTCACATTGGAATGATATTTTCAACCTTATATTATCCCATTTTTTCTTATTTAATACTTTTATTGGTTTTAAGTAACTTATAAAGTATTAATCGAATAAAATATCATCATTTTCAATTTTGATACTAGTAATTACATTGACTTTATAAAATCTAAATATAACACTAATAAGTATAACCAAATATTTTATTATATCCATAAAATGTAATGTTATTCTATAATATTCATTTATCACATTAATTATCTTAAATTAAATTTATTTTAATATTCTTAATATCTTTTATTTTATTTTCTATTGATTAAAACATTATTACAACAGTATTGTGAAAGATTTTAAGGTAACTATTTCTTCACTAAAAATCATAAATAAATTTCCATGATGAAGATAAATAATTTATATTTTCAAATTATATTTATATTTTAATATATAATATGGATAAAACAATATTAATAATGTTACTCTTATTAAAACAAGATTTTGACATGTTTGAGATTTCATTAAATAAAATATTATTAATTTCATAATCTCATACAAGCGACCAAAAATGGAAATAGATAAATTAATATCATGAAAATAAATTTATTATGATGAAAATATCCATTTATATTCATTAAATATTTATTTTATCACACATATATATCATGAGAAAACATTTAAGGTGTTATTTTAACTTTTCTAACCCTGCACAAGAATTACACATGAATTTTGATAAGAAACTTGTTATATAAAATCCAAAATTTCAATTATAACAATTCAAATAATAAATAAAATAAAATATTTAATATATAATTCGAGTAAGGACTTATATCATCCCAATTATTTTTTTGGGATACAAAATTTTACTTTTCCAGTGTCGAGTAGGCTCTGTGTCAGCACAAAAAATGATTTTCATATTTATTTTTGAATAAATAATAAGATATATGTTTTAAATTATTCTTGAATGATATTTATTTTATTTTAGAATAATTTATTCTTTCCACAAGTTTCATAAATTTTTATTTTATTTATATGACTTGGATATATCATTAATATATCATACTTCATAAAAACATTATTTTTTTTACTATTCACTAAAAAATTAACTTCTTTTAAAAAATGTAAAAAATTCATCAAGGGATAAATATATATTGATTAATAAAAAAATATGAATTCCATTTCATGAAAATGAAATTTATATAATTGATATAAATAAATGTTAATATAATTATGCAAAATGTGATGAAAACCACTTTTTAGAAAAAAATATACAGTGTTTCTTAAAAATGGCTATTTGTGTTTAAAAAAATGATTTTATACCAAATTAAATAATGAAATATATTAAAATTTACTTAATTTTATTATTAATAATATAATAAAACTAATTTTTCTTTGAAATCATTTTATAATAAAATGTAAATTCTCAATTGGTCGATACATGAATACAATTGTCAAAAAAAATCAATAATTTTCACTATTCACTCAAAATTCGATATTTTTAGAAAAAATAAAAAATATTAACCTAAGATATTTTTGGAATATTGGTTTCAAAAAATATATTATTTTATATAATATAATTATATAATTTACAATATTTGATTATAATATTCACTCACAAAAAGTAAGAAAACCAATCTCTGACTAAATATTTCAATGACCTTTTAACGGATTTTTTCATAAATGATAACAACCTTTGATGTTAATTATGATTTTATAGGGATATAATACAATGATACCATTATTATTATTTATCTAGATAGTTTATTATTATTATCATGATATTGATATGAAACACATTTATTTTCTATGGGTTATTCAGGGACGATATGACATATATTTTTTTGATCTTATGGAATACATATGAATGGGTTATGATTATGTGATGGGTGTGCCAAAAATTATATTTCCTTATTATTCATTGTGTAATGATGAAAAATTTAAGAAACTTCTAAGAGAAGATAATGTTACGAATCTACTAAACTTTTATGGTGTTAATAAAATACATAGAGATAAAATAGTTAACTAGATATATATTAATCCTAAGACAATGTTGGAATTATCCGGATTAAGAAATTACATGATGAATATATGATGAAAAAGTTATTATTATGATTAATTTTATGACTGATCCAAAAAAATTTCAATAACATGTTAAATTATTATGATGTGTGATTTTGGATCATGTTTGGTTTATGATTATTACCAATCTTATGATTCATGTCGATTGAAATGATAAAGTTTTACTTCGTGAATAGCGTTTAGGATCTATGAAGGATTGGGTATAAAATTTTTATGTCATGATCATGATCTCAAACACTTATTATTATCTTAGGCATTCATATGATCATCGATTTATATCTCCCATTTTTACTAAAATTGGTCATATTATCTTACCCTTTCTTTTATTTACATCAACAAGGTTATTAAGAATGGTTTTAAATAGGGATTTTTAAGATGAGATCTATGTAAGAAGAACTTTTTGGTATATGTTATACATCATTCATGAAACACGTTTTGTATGTATCTAGTCTCCAAATACAATTATCCTTTTATGGTTCTAGGGTATGTTTTCTTTTGAAATATATTCAATATTCATATAAAATTATTTAATAATTTGATATGCTATGCTCAGGTCACAACAATTGACATCATATTAGGGTTCAGTTATTTTTAGATATTAGTGTTCATTTACATTTAGATATTTGTGTTATAAAACATTAGTGAAACCCTTATGATAAGCCTAAGTATATGATAACATCCTAAAGTTTTGGTAAATTATTATTTTTTGGTTTTCCTACAAAATAAATCCCTATATGGATACTAGAAAGTGGGTGAGGTTATGCCACAGATGCACCTAGTGGTGACAAATATAAAAGTTAATGATTGAGTATTACCTTCATCATCACCATTTTATAATTATTGGTCCTAATACTACACACTTTGAAGACACTCATTGTATATATGCTTCGGTGAATTACCATTTTCATTATGAACAATTATAAAGGATTTCAACAAATGATGACCATGGATGATCTAGTTTAAATCTATGGTGTCATAGATCGAAAAGAAGGTACCATGATTTATAAATCCTATAAATGATTTTTCATGATTATATAATTTTTAACTATGGTTATTATTGATTTCATTATGTCGTTATGTTTTATTTAAAGACATGAAATAGAATAAATCTTGTTAAAATTTATTTTGATAGAAAAAAAAATGATTATCCACTTTAGAATCCAACTTTTATAGATTCTAGAAGGATAAATATTGTTATTATTCTTACTCAAATTTTTAATTCCTTGATTCATGATATGGTTACAAATGATTAAAGGATGGAAATATATACTATTGATTATTTCATGTGGTAACATTCACTTTCACTTAGTAGGATCACTGATCCACTAATTATGGAATTTGGATTAGTACCAATGAAAATATATTTCTTATTATTCAATGATTAGAGCAAGGAAAAGATATTTTTGGAATTTATTATTTGTAAGATGAATCTGATCTGTTATAGGGTCTTATCAAGAATTTTAGGCAAGAGGAGAAAATTTATTCCATGACATATGAAGAATTTAAAATGTTATTTTTCAATAATTATTTTTATCAGCACCTTCGATCAAAAATGATAATATATTTTGATGATCTATAGTAGAATTATGATGAATCTATCAGTTCCTATGAGTCAAATTTTTCATGACATGCAAGATATGCTTCAGGTTTTATAATCGAACCTTTAATAAAAAATGATTATTTCTTTAGTATATCAAGAACTAGTCTCCAAAATTAATTTTCTATAAGATACATTGAAATATATTATGGAATAATTTTATGTTCTGTCAAGCTAGAAATGGATATGTAAGACCCTTATTATTCTCTTATTTTTGGTGATAAATGAGAAAGATATAATTTTTAGAAAATTATAATAATAATTACCATAATGGAAATAAAATTAATCATGATATTCCATGATTTTATAAGTAAACATGGATAAAATTACCCTATATGGTATAATAAATGTTTTAATTATAGAAAAAAAGATATTTGAGTTAATGAATATTGAAATGATGTGAAGAGGCTAGTCAATGAAACGAATGGTGAGAAAGCTGAACTGAATGTGACACACACACTCCAATGTTGTAATTGAAAAAAGTACATAAATTATTGTAACTAATTTATTAATCCAATGGTCAATAATGAATATTGTAATTATTAACCTCTTAAAACAAGAAACTAGAGGCGATTTTAGGCATTAACAACTGCTGAAGTGGGTAGTGAGAATGAAGCGGTGAAAGGTACACTTATTATCCAATATATAATTTAAATGTTCTTATTTGATTACATATCTACCCACTATTTTATATCTGATAAATTTTATAACGGTATCATGTCACCACCTCAATTATTAGATATTGTGTTAGTAGTAAAAACTCACAATAGTACAATAATTTCATCATTAGGATACATCTCCTCTCCGGTAGAATTTTGTGGGAATGTGATTCCTATGAATCTTATTAATATCCCTATAGTTCAATTTGATGGGATTATGGTAATGGATTGGCTCTCTCTGTGTAGACCCCATATCAATTTCTGAGGATTAAAAGTCATGAATGATATTTTTAATCAAAGTATTATCATTTTTGGTGTGAGGATGAATATGAATTTTCAATGGAAGATATTTACATTGATTGGGTCTTATTACTTATTCATGAGATATTTATATTTAAAATGGTTAGAGAGAAAATAAACATTTAATATATCCCTATATCCAAGAATATACAAATTTATTTACAGAAGACTTTCATATTCTTACCAAGAATAATGAATTTGAGTTTTCAATATTACTTATACCTGGTGTAACAAATATATCAAAGAATCCACAATGAATAGAACCAATTTATTTGAAAGAATTAAATATGAAAATATAACAGAATCTTGATAAGTCATTTATAAACATCAGTGCACCCCCATGGGGTGAACCAACTGTTTTTGTTAATTATAAATACATGTAAATTCATTATTTCAATGATTATCTAGAACATAACAAGATTACTATCAAGAAAAGGTATCATCCACCCTATATTGATAACTTTTTTTTATCAAATTCATGGAGCTCAATAGTTTTAAATTATTTTACCTCATTCAAGATATGACTAATTGATGGTAAATAAAGAGGATATACCTAATTCAACCTTCCATACTTTTTATAATCAATATGAATTTATAGTGATGCTATTTGAACTTACCAATTCCAATACTAAATTAATGGATCTAATGACCATAGACTTTACAGATTACCTCAATCATTTTTTTGGTAGTCTTTACAGATGATATTATAACATAGTCCAAAAATAAAGGAAGAGGATGGATAACATTTAAAGATTGTGTTAAAGACCTCTTATAATGATGGGTTATATGCCAAATTCCAGAAGTGTGAAATCTAGTTATGGAAAGTTTCATTCATCAGTCATATAATTTCAAGGGAGGGTATATAATTGGATCCTTCAAAGTTGGAAGTTATTAAATAATGGAATTGGCCAAACATGATGGCATTGATTCATAGTTATCTTAGGTTTTTCAGATACTATCGATGTTTTCTGTGGGTTTCCTATGTATATCTAATCCAATAACCATGTTGACTTGAAAGGGATCGAGTTTTTTTCGGATAGATGAATGTGAGTAAAATTTCAAGGAGATGAAAAGAAGGTTAGTTAGAACACCCATTCTTACACTATAAAGCATTATAGAAGGCTTTTCGAAGTATAGTGATTCATAAATGAAGATACTTGGATATGCCCACATTTTTAATTTTATGGTGATATCTTATTTCTCATGGAAATAAAAAATTCAGGTGAAATATTACTCAAATTATTATTTGGAGTTAGACGTAGTAATTTTTTCAATGAAAATATGTAGTAATTAAATTTTTGGTGAAAGACAAGATATATATACTAATTATAATTGAATGATATATATATTCACACATAAAGTGTGAAATATTAACCAAAGGAGATATTTGGAGTTGATTACATATTATAATTTGTCAATACATTACCACCATGTGATGGAAAATAAGGTGGATGATGCTCTCAGTCAAAAAATACCATGGTAATTTGACCAAGTCAAGGATTAAAAAATATCTAAAACTTATTTATTTGTAGAATATCAATCTTTAAATCTTATGAAAATGGGAATAATATTATTCTTATCTAATGAATGTTCAACTATCAATCAACATGGGGATTAAGAAGGAAAAAAATAAATATTTGGAAAGAAGGCGAGGAATGTTTATCAGTTCAAAATGAAGACGATTAGATCTAATGTGGTTGTTAAATTGGATATGAAAAAAATCCTATAATAGAATTTAATTAAAATTTATATTGAATGTTCTCAACAAGATGAGATTCTATTCATGGTTTATTTATATGATATATAGGTGCTTCAGTTTAGCATGGATCTCCAACTCTTTTATGGGTGAAAGGTGTGGTTTTTTTTGATATGTAAGTGGGATTAGATAGTGTGAACCCATATCTCCTAGCATGATAATTCTCATGAAGGTCACACATACCTGCTTCATAAAAAAAGGCTTGTAGATGAGGACATTCATATATACAGTTGTAGGTGTAATCAATGGGATACCACTGACCTAATTTATTTTGATGAAACAATCATCTTTCTTAATGGGAGTAAGCATTCAATAATGGGTTCCAATAACACTCTGGAGGAGTATTTTTTTTGAGTGGGAAGGTGTTGAATTATATAGAAAGTAGTATCCATATTCTCAATAGATGATCAGACCTCCAAGCTATTTCTATGGTGAGTTACTTGGGTACGAGAAAGTGTATCTTCTCTATTGATTACCTTGGGGAATTGATATCTCAAAAATGATACTTATAAATTTTTTTAACAAGATCATTGATTGTATCACTGTGTGTATCTATAATTGGAAAAGTAGCTTCTTGTCATTTGACAGAAGAATCACCCTGTTCAATAACATCCTCTCCTCAATTATCATGAACACCCTATCCACTATCAAGGTCCGATGAACACTGATCATGTACATTGAGAAGGTACTAAACTCATTCATTTGGGACACAAATTCTGAATAGATACATCATTAGATATCGAGGGGCTGGATAATGATACTTATAGAGGAGGGGGGGGGGTATCAAAATCAGAAGTGCCTCTAGAGAGGTGAAAGAATAGCATGTGAATATGTCCTAGAAAGTTATTAAAGGACGAACAATGTGGTAAAAATACATTGAATCAAAATATAGATATTAATTGAATCATGTGATTAAAATATCCTCCCACTTTTGGTTCATAATCCATCCACACTTCCAAAATTTTCAATGGAACACCCTATGGATCATTGGAAGATGAAATATTAGACTATGGCATGAAAATTGAGTTGAGGAAAGGATCAAATATCTAGGTCTTCCTATCCCGAAATTATCATTTAAGAAAGCTAAGGTGTTTCCTAGAATTACTTGTGCAGTCTTGGATAAGAATCAATAGGCCCTCTATAATTTCTTCGATCTCTCTTTTGATCCTGATAGATGAATTTTTTCAGGTGAGACGTCCGAGAATTTTTACAATAAGGGATATTATCATTTGATATCCTCCTATATTGAGAGGGAGTATTATGGAGATTTGATGTAGTGTAAGAAAATTCCCTTAAATATTAACTTTCTCAAATGGTGGTTACATAACAATTTACTTCCCATGGATTATCTTGTTCGATATACTAGTATTGACATAGTCTAAAAATGCTATTTTGTGTTAATCCTATGATAGAATACATAATGAACATATTCTTTGAAGGAAAATGAGAGAATATAATGTGTCTTTCCTTCATCATGTTTACTAGTTTCTTTCCTCAAGTGCATACAGTAAGATATTTTATAGACTTCTAGTTCAAATTCATAGAGAAAAACTATCTAGAATGTAATTTTAGAGCACTCATTATTTTTTCACGATGTTGTTGTATTTGGAAGACTAAGGAAAATTCATCTCATGAGGGGATTTACAGCTTTAAGGTTGCAAGATTCCACAAATAAAGAAGTATATTAATTAATATTTAATGTCTTACCAGAGACTGGTCAGAGTCCCCCTCAAATAAGTTTATTATGAACATCATATATCCTCCATCCCTCATAAGTGGTCTTTATGGGCACTAGATTTGCTGGATACTTCACAATACATGGTATAAGTTGAAAACTGATGGCTTGTATGTCACTGGTTCCATAAAAGAAGATGGTATTTTTTATGATAGTAGGGGTTTTGTCATTATGGATTTCATTTCATTCTATGGTATTAGAGATTCTCTGTAGGTAGAGGAAAGGGCTATGTTAACATGCCTTGATATTTTTAGATAGAACAACATTAACATATATACTATTTAAATGGACTAATCCAACATTGAATACTCCTTGTGTAACCACAAATTCTCCACTTGGTAGATCTCGTACTCATTCATAATGAAAAAAGGATCATAAAAAATAACATGGAGATTCTTCACAATTATTGTGATTGTAACAAAGTGGACGATTTTATTACTTCAAAGGCTACTCATGATATATCTGTCACTTTTTTTTGCGACTTAGGATAATTTCCTCTATAAGTTATTGATTAAGTACAAGGGGATTTCCTCTAGCTACATTAAATTGTACATCCTTGATTTACTAGTTCTTTCTCTTGTAATTTTTTTATTTTCTCTAAATAATAATATTAAAAAATTGTTTGTTTGAGGAATAGGGTATGTGTTCCATTAATACAAGGATTAAATATTTATATATTTGATACAAATCATATTTCATCATTATCTATCCAACATGGAAGTATAGATATGTATAAAGTTATGAAATAGTATAAGTGGTGGGGAAAATGAAAACAAATATTACATATTATATATCTCTATGCCTAGTATGTCAATAAGTTAAGTTTGAGAGATAAAATTCTAAGTGGATATTACAACCACCACCCAAACTATAATGAAAATGGGAAAAAATTACCGTACATTTGATAATTAGACTCCAAGATACTTCAAAAAATTTTAATTTGGGTTTTAGTAGACCACCTTACAAAATTAATGAATTTCATTTCAATCAATGAATATTTTTCTCTTCAACAGATTTCCAGGATATACATTAAGGAAGTGGTAAGGATTTATGGAGTACCACATTATATTATTTTTTATTGGGATCCAAGGTTTACCTGAAAGTTATGAAGAAGTACTCTACATTATTTGAATACATAGTTTAACATTTTCATTGAATATTATGCTCTGATAGATGGTCAGTCTGAGAGGATCATTAAAATATAAGAGGATATGATGAGATTATGTTCTATGTATTTTTAAGGTGGTTGGGATCAAAAAATTCATTTTTGTATAATTTTCATAAAACAATAGATTTCAATTGATCATATAGATTGATCTTTATGAAAACCTCTATGAAAGTAATTGTAGAACTCCAACACGATTGGATGAATTTAGAAAAATGATGTTATTAGGACCCGAACTAGTCAAGGAAATGGTAGAGACAATTTGATATATTCTGTATCACATTGAGACGTCTCACAATTGAATAAAATATTATGTTGATAATCACATGTGAGATCCAAAGTTAAAAGTTGGTGATAATTAATTCCTATGAATATCTCATTGGTTGGAATTTATGAAATTTTAAAATAATGTAAAGTTGTTTCTTAGATATATTTATCCCTTTGAAATTTTTGATTGTATCAGGATGGTTGTTTATCAGTTGGTGTGCCAAAAAATATCTCTCAAGATCAAGATGTGTTCAATATATCTCTTTTATGGAAGTACATACCTGATCCTTCATATATACTAACCTTATAGGTCATACCACCAGATAATGATCTCTCTTATAAGAAAAAACTGGGGGATATTCTAGGTCTAATAGATAAATTTATTCTAAATATGACCACTCACATGGTGGAAACCTAAATTTGAGGAATCTACATGGTAACTAGAATATGTGATGAGTAGGAAGCATCCTTAGTTCCTCTATATAAGAGTAATGGAATTTCTGGGGAGAAATTGTTATAGTGAGGTAGGATGTAGCACCCCAAGATTTTATTATTTATTTATATATAAATAAATTTAACTTCTTTGATATATTTTTTAACACTAAACATTAGGAATAAATGAAGATTGATATAATATTTATTTGTTATTATTTAATATAATATCCATATACTATAATTTAGATTATTTTATATGAATAAGATTATCCAAATTATCAAAAAATATTTTTTACACATGTATTTCACTAATTTATAGGTTATAAATTTATAAAATCATTTGAAATAGATTTTTTAAATATTTTTTTATGCACCCAATGTATTTTTATCTTAATAAACTAAATTAATCACTAAAAATGAATAATTTTAATGAAATGATTTTATTATATACTGAATAAAATATTTCACTATTCATTTAATGATTTTTACTAGGATAGAGATTAGGATAAATCCACTTTTATTCTTAAAAACATATTTTTTTAAAAAAAATAGTTATTGGTGCATTTTGTGCTATTATATTAAATTTTATTTATAAAAATTATAGAAATATGATCTTGAAAAATAGATTAAATTATTATAATAATTCATTTCAAAAAAATTAGATCGGTATGTTCTATTTTTCTGTCAATATGAATAGTAACCATGGTAAATATTTTTTACATTGGTAGGGGTAAAATTGGTAAAACATGGTTAAATCTATGGGATAAGGTCTCAAAATCTCCAAAAAACATTCCTTTATTTCATAGGATATATTACCTTCTACATTAATCATACTTCCTTTAATATTTTTGAAATTTTTTACCGCTTTATGTTTATAATAAATTTTATATTATTTTAAGAATAGAATAAATAGTAAATGGTACTCTATTTAGTTTAATATATGTATTCTTTTGTCGTAGGAATATAAAGATGCTATGTTTGGTTATAAATTTTTATTCGAAACATTAATACATTTATTTCTCATGGAAATTTATTTTTAATTTTTAGTGATGTAATAATTATCCTAAATGCTTATGCAACGTTGACACAATACTTGTTCATGTAATAGAAAAATATAATAAAGGTTTTTAAAAATATAAAAAAAATATAATTTGAATGAATTATTTAATTTCTATAATTTTATTGAAAAATATAGAATATTAGTGATTTTATAAAGTTAATATTTTAACTCTATTTCAATTTGGTTAGAGTTAAAGTCAAATTATGTTAATTGTACCGAAAATGACATTACTGGTATCTTATATTAAATAATATTTTTATAATTTACATAAATTTAATAAAAATATTATAATTATTATATTTAATGGGATATGTAATCAAATATCATCCATTTTCCACTTATGGGTCACTTTTCCTTTTATAGTAACCTTTTTGACCCCTGAAGAGAAAAACAAATTGACACTATGATAACGGTAAAATAGTAAATGGGGGTTTAAAACTAATATATTTGATTTAAAAATAATCCATTCTTTCCAAAATATTATTGGATGATGAATTTAGACTCAAAATAATCCTCTCTTATAAATATATCAATTTAGTTCCACTTTAACATGAAAATTAATTTTTATCTAAAGGTAATTATAAGGGTTCCCCTCTCTTCACTTATAGAATAGAACAACCACTTCCCATTTTTTCAAAAAAAATTAGCATTATATATAATTAAATACCTTAACTAATACGATCCAAGATTCCTTCCCCACATACCATTGCTTCTAGAATTTCCAAAATTCCATTATTTCAATGCCTAAGGTGTAAGTCAAAGGATGTTTCCCAATAAAGAGGGGATACTCTTCACTGAGTAATTTAAATTTTATTACTTATTATAAATTTTCAGGATGGAAAGAAATGGGGATCAAGCCAAAAATACTAGAAGAATGTCATGATAGGCTTGGGGTGGTGGAAAGCACCAAAAGTCAAAACCTAAATGGGAGGCCTTTCCCTAAGTTAAATGTACCCAAACACCCAGAAATCTCAATACATAAGTGAAGAGGAATAATAATAAAAAAGATGAAATATATATTATATAACCATGCATGTGAAAACCTCTAGGGTGTACAAGAGTATTACAGTGAAAAATGAATATAAAATAGAAAATAAACGCCACACCAGAAAGATTTCCCATCCTTAAAAAATAGGAAAGTAAAATTTATGAGAGAGTCTAGATCCTAATATACAAGCTCCGACCACCGTACACGGTCCAGTTCACAAGGTATATTTATTATCCTATACAATCACCATCAACCTTTCCATCCTTTTCATAAGACATGAAACATGTGAAAAACTCCCATGCAGGGGTGAATATTTACATACCAAGTTAGACACCCTGAAAGACTAATGAGGTGCAGTAAGAAACACAATTGGAATAAATAGACTGCTCATCCCTAAGAAAAAGAGTAATAAAATCCAATGACATGGATAAAAATATATATATACTCAATCTAAAGAAACCCAAATGAGAGATAAGAGGATATCTATATCACATCCCAACCTAGAAAAGAGTGTCATCAATTCCAAATGTCCATTAATGGTGCCCATCATCTCGTCTGTCAATCTGAAGATACATCCAAGTCAATTTACACAACACCACTATGCCACACAGTTAAGGGGAAATAATCTCTTTGTAGAGGACCCATTCCCCCATACAATATGACAATTCTTATCAACACATCTCTAGAGGATCGATACCCTATATCGAAAGGAGGGTTCCACTATAATGTTCCTAGACCACTACTACAAAACAGACTTTTAACAGTACTAGTATATATCAGAACTGAAAATTGAGGATAATAGGTATAATTTATTAGTGCAATAAAAAAGTAAAGAAAAAATGTACCCTTTATCATCTCTTTTTTGAGTGCCCATAAAGGGTAACCTTTATCATCATTTTTATAGCATTGATAAAATTTTACCTTTATTATATCTTTATTTTTTTCACTTATAAAAGTCCTAAAAATGAAATAATTAAACAAATAAAAATAAAAAATGAGTAAATTTAACAAATATTAAGAATTTTATTAATTAGATAATTGTTGATAAAATGACTAAATTTAATATACATATATATTAATTATAAATATTAATATATAGTATATATTAAATATATACATATCAAAAATGAAAAAAATGAAATAATTTTAAAAAATAAAATTTAAAAATAAGTATGTTAAAAAAATACTAAACATTTTATTAATTAAATAATTATTGTTAAAAATGAATAATTTTAATATATATATATATATGTAAATTATAAATATTAATAAATAATATATATTAAACATTGTTATATAAAATGTATAAATGTTAATAATTAAACCAAAAAATTAAAATGAATCTATTATAACAATTAAACAAAGAAATTAAATATTAATGAACTAAAAAATTATTAAAACATCTATTAATGATACATTTATTAATAAAAAATAATAATTTATATATATATATTTACTAATTATAAATATAAATAAATAAAATATATGAAATATAAATTTAGAAAATTAATAAAATTATAAAATTAAAAACATATTAATATCATATTCATTTTAAATGGTTTTTATGAAAAGGTATTAATTAATAAATTTAATATAATTATAGATTCCTTGTATTTATATATATATATCAATGCATATAATATTTCCAAAAATATGGTTTATATAATACAGAATATTTATGTGTACATTAAATAAGTCATATATTTAGTATATTTTTTTTAAAGTTAAAATTTTATATTAATTAAAAACTAGACTAATAGCATCATGTAATGGATATAATTCAATATCATTTTATTTTTCAATTTAATATATATAAGACATGTGTTACATTGATTTCATATTCATATATAGAATTAATGAATTTTTATATACAACACACACAAATAAAATTTATGCAATCAGATAAATCTTATATAGAAACAAATATACCTAATGTTGTCCTAGAGGAATAATCAAGAGGGGGGTGAATTGATTTTCATTTAAAAATTTCTATTTAATATATTTATTTTGAAATCTCACAATTATTCAAATAAGTTAAACTATAGTGAATTTATAAAGATTTTAAAGGTTCACTTATTTTCTCAAAGATTTATTAGTTCTAAGTTAAATTTAATATAAAGATTAAGTTATCTTTTGAAACTAACTTATTGGTTCACTATAATAAAAAACACTTTCTAGTTTATCTATTAGAGTTACTTTTAAATAGTTTTATATTTCAAAGAAGATAGCAACAGAATATTGAAAATAGTTTAAACTAAAATAAGATGCACACCAGTTTTAACCAGGATGTTTAGTCTGAAGCTGAGACTTAGTCCTCTCAAACATTTTATATATAAAATTGATCCACACCCTGGATCGGGGTTTACAAAATTACTCAGACCATCCAGGTCCTCAGACCTATACCACAGTTCTACACAGGAAATCAAAAACAACAGCACACAGGCTATCCATGTCATTAGACCTCTACCACAGTTCTACATGGGATACACAAAGGTATAAAGAGTTTGGTGTGAGGATTTCAGTATCCTCCGGTTCATCTTAGGAGTCAGTTTGTGTCCAAACAGACAGAGGCACACACATCTCGTAATGTAATATAAAAGTTTACAATAGAGCCATAATATAGAGATGAGTTTAGAATACTCTTGTGTGATGTCAATGCAGCTCTGGAATCTTTTGGATTGAAGTAGATGAAGATTTGATTCCTTCCCTAGAAATTGTCTGGAAAAAAGAGTGTCGTGGTTCTGTTCCTTCACTTCCTGTATATGTGTTCAACATGAATGTGATAGTATTCCTTGTGTCACTTTAACCTCCTCTTTGAACTTCTATTCTTGATGTGTATGAGTGTTCTTTGAGTTCTTTGTGTGTTCTTCCCTGCATGTACCTGTGTATTTTCTTGCATGTGTCTCATATGTATCTTTTGTTCTTCCTTACGTATATATCTATTTTCTCCAGTATCTTGATATTCCTTTTATTCCTTGACGTCTGACAATGGGAATGATTACCTTTTATAGGTACGTGGTACGGTTCCCTGACATGCCAACAAATCACATTAATTAATAGCAGTTTCATTGAAATTAGCAAATATGACCGTTAGAATTATATTAATAATATTGAAAAAGTACAGATTTTGAGTAACAATTACTGGTTAACAATCATCTTCCATCACTAGCTCTCTGTTTGTAGACTTTTAACGGTAACTCTTGTAGCAGTATCTTATCTATCAGTAGCTAGATCTGTCGGTAGCTCTTGGTATCGGTGAACTTCTGTTGGAGGTTCTTCCTCGCTATCAGTAGCTATTATCATCGGTAGTGGTAGCTCTCTCTATAAATAGATTCCTCTACTGGTAGCTCCATTTTATCGGTAGCTCCACTTTGTTTCTAGATCCACTCCATTGGTAGCTTGTATCAGTGGACTTGTATCAGTGAACTTGTATATCAGTGGCCTTGTCAATCAGTAGACACAGTCTATCGGTGGACTTTTCTAACAGTGAACTTGTATCTATGAGCTAATCTGTATCAGTGACCTTGTATCAAGGAGCTAATCTATATCAGTAATAATTATATCTATTAGTGACTTAAGAACTTAAATGCGTACAAAGTAACTATACTATGCATATTAGTTCCAGATTGAATTAATATCATACTTCATCATTTTTAAACATAAATAAACATTGATTAATATATTACAAGATATTATATGATTATTTTGACATCCATACTAAGTCTAGAACATGAATTCCTAATTATGAAACATAATTAATATATAGATAAGCACGATTTGGGATTATCAGAACATATCTAATCATATTGGAGATTATCAAAACAGGCGAGTCCAAAACCTAATATTTATGTAATTTATTCAAATATTAGTATTCATTTTATAATTTCATTATAACATTATAAATTCAATATATTATATTTTTAATCGGTAAATTTTATTTATTTAATTTTAGTGTTATTGCAGTTAGACATTATTTATTCATTTTTAATATTTTTTTTTATTTTAATAATTTTAAATTATTTAGTCATATATATCTATATGTATTTGATATGTTTTAATATTTTCAATATGTATTCATCTTACATCAATATATATTCATATTTTTTAATAATTTATATATAATTAATAAAACATATCCATCTTTTCAATGATTTTAATGTGGGAAAATTTTTAGTATTCAATTTTACACATTTTTAACATGCATGAATTTATGACTATATAATCATTAATAATGTTAAAAATATATTTTTAAATAAATATTTATAAACAAATATACTTGAAAATGTTATTTTTTTAGTTAGGGTTTTTCATAGTAGTAAGCACCCCATAATTCTACATCAAATGTTTGGGGTTTAAATCCCATGGAGAACATGTACTGTAGCAGACTATAGTAGAGACATGAAATATAGAAGTGGATGTAATGTAGGGAGTACAGTAGTAGTGGATGTACTGTAGAAGGTATTGGAGGAGCTCATGTACTATAGTAGTACTAATCAAGGAATGGGATTTGGGCCATAATTTCAGACGTATGATTCATGTAATGGGATTCTAACCTACTAGGACTTTGGTCCAAAATAAATAATGTGATAAAGAGTATGGTTGGGAGAGTTATCCCTTTGGGGGATATGACCTACCTTTTAGGCCTTTGTGTGCACAGTGAATTTATATTTGAACATAATTGGTCCCCCAAACACCTAATATAATATATAAAGCACCCTGTAACACTACATCGAGGATGAGAGTTCAAAACACTTGGGGTGATGGTTACTGTAGCATCAATGTATCAGGATTATAATGGTCATAGGACTATAGCACCAATGATATTATAACAGTGGTGGGTACGGAAACAGGAACTATAGAGGCCAAAGCATTGTAGCAAGTACTGTAGCACCCTATGTACTATAGAGGGACAATTTACCAGAGGAGTTTCATTTCAAAAATTTGGGCCTTCAGGGCCTTGTAATGGGATTTTATTCCCATTGGGCCTACGAGAAATGTAATGGGCTTCATGCCCACAGATCCTATAATCCATGTACTGAATAAGTAAGGCTTGATGGTTTGGATATCCTCTTGGGGGGGGGGTGGCCTACTTTTCGGTATAATGTGTATGGTGTGTGCGTGTTGAAATTTAATTATACCCCCAAGAGCCTAATATATATATATATATATAACTATATAAACATAATTACAATAATAAATTATTAATTATAAAAATATTTAAAAAACAATTTATTAATAAATATATTAATAAATTTATATTTACAATATTTTTGAAATTATATTTTTAAAAAATAATATATTTATCAAATTAAATATTTATAATTATAAATGAATAATTTAATTTTTTTAGAAAATATTAAAATAATTATAAAAATGTAATTATATATTTAATTTTTTTTAAATTATAATAAAT
Organism: Viscum album; assembly: GCA_963277665.1. Classification (NCBI taxonomy): domain Eukaryota; kingdom Viridiplantae; phylum Streptophyta; class Magnoliopsida; order Santalales; family Viscaceae; genus Viscum; species Viscum album. The sequence goes on from OY728126.1 coordinate 1,152,378,977, forward strand.
AAATATATAACTATATAAGTACCCCCACAGGTGGCCGGGGTGGCAGGGTTTTTGGGTGTGGGGCACCAATCATGGGATCGATTCCCCAGATCATTTCTTGTTGTAGCATGCATATATATATATATATATACAAATCCACATTTTTAAATATAAAATTATATAAGTATGATTATAAATTTTTTTATTTATAAATACTTTATAATAACTAAATATGTTCATCAATGCTACTTTACCACTGAAAAAGATGGATCTTTATCAAAACTAAAAAATCACTGATAAATATTGATCTTTTTCAATTATAAAAAATAGATGATAAAAATGAATTTTATCAGCACTTATTAATTTGGAATGGATAAAAGATATATTTATTAATTATTTTTTTGGAAGTACTCATAACGGTATCCTCAATAAATTTAAAATTAATGCAACTTTGACTGATTCAGTCATGATCCTAAATCTTTCATAGAACATCCCTTCTATGGATAGTCCTCCTCTATATTCTCTCAAAAGAATCTAGGCTAGTATACAATGTATATAACTTTCTCCTACGTACTCATTGATTGCTTTTTCGGGTCCTCAGTTTGGGTTATTGAGGTGTTCTCAAACACGACATGCCCTATTTCTCTTCTTCTATAACTCTAGTTGTGATTGGTCTCTCTCATTCATCCTAATTACTTCTATTCTTATCACCACCTTCACTCATAGATCTTTCCATTGTTAGCACTATCTTAGCAACCATCACCACCACCATCATCAATTTCCCATGTTTCTTCATCCACTTCCACTTCTTCTCTTTGAAGGTTCTCTATGGTTTTTAATCATAGTTCAGGTTTTTTCACACATCCAAGGTTTGTTTTGTTTTTGATACATTTTTATTTTTTGTTGGTGGTCTTCTTGTACGATTATCTACTAATAGATATCGTAAATCATGTTTATTTACTTATAAATGGGGGTCTAAGGTATGTTTAATAGGTTATATCTTTGACAAAATGATTATTTAATGAGTGCAAGGAAAAATAAGGCGTGTTTAATTTTAATGAATGATTATTTAACTGGTGTTATATTTGAGGAATTACTTTTTTTATAAATCATTCTCTTGTAAATAGTGTAATGTTTTTTCACAACATTTAATGTATTTTTAATGTACATATTAACCTTTTTATAGCATGTATGGTATGTTTAATTTACTAAATGTGTGTATGGATGATTAATTAATGTTATAATATTTCATTGTGAATGGGTGTTTTGAAGGTATAAGGAATTCGGTGTTTAAATATGGAGTATTGATAATATATATTTAAATGGTCATTCTGGGAATATTTTGATTGTGTTGATTGTATAATTTCAGTATAGCGGGAGTTAGTTTATAATTCATTTTTAATAATCGAAGAATAATATAAGAGTTTTTAAGAGAAATCCCTCATTTATTTTCCATTGAATAGTTTAATATTTATATACAATTCCTTTGGGAAATTTTCACCTTAACCCACATCAAGTACTATAACTATTTCATCAAAAAATATAATCACTTCCCTAATGTTACTTTTTAAATCTTCTCTAGTCATACACAAATATTGATCTTTTTAAAATGATATGATAAAGAGATGAATATTTCAATTTATTTTAAATATAATTTGAAAAAAACAAATTATCACCCAAACTAACCAGGTTCATAGTATATATCTCTTCGTATTTACTATATAATGTGACATTTTAATTTTCAATATGATGTATTAAATCATATTACTCCTTTTGGATCTATATCTTTATTTATATTGATTTAATCAATAATATATTAATCCTAATATTATTTTATAATATATATATATATATATATATATATTTGAAATAATAATTACCAAATTATGTAATGAATATAATAAAAATATGAGTTTTATTTGTGGTCAAACTTTTAAAATCATTGGTAAGATTTATTTATTTTTGGAATTTTGAATGAATGGATTATAATTGAATATGAATAAGGTGAAATTTTTTTGAAACATGTTTCCTTTAATTTATTCATGAAATATTATTCAATTATTTTATTTTATTTTTATTTATAAAGGTAAAATTGAATTTAAATTTTCATAAAAATTTATATTTGGTATGTGAAATTTATAATAGGTGATTTATTTTCAAAGGCATTTGGTTATTTATTAAATCATATATCATTATTTTTCATCATCTAGAATAGTAGATTTGAAGATATGGATCATGATCTAATTGGAATATAGAAAACTAGGACCAATAGTTTGATTTGTTTCTCACTTTTGTAGTTTCACCAAATGCTTCTATACTAGAAAACACATATAGACCAAAGTGTGGTTTCCAATATGGGTATATCTAATTTTTTGGACCCAAATATGGAAATGACATTCATTTATGTATATTAAAAAGATTTTGAGCATTTATAATTTATATGAATGAACTTATAGAAGTGAAATAATTTAAAAAAGTAAAGAACACAAGTCCATACTTTAATATCATAAAATAAACAATTTTAAAACAAGTAATAATATTTAATAGACCTTAAACAATAAACCTAGAATAAATATATAATTTGAACAACATGTGAGATGTTATTTCCATCTCAGCACACCCATTATCATGGAAAAATATTATTTGGTCCGACTATGGAAACTTTTTCACTAAAAATTATTAGTTTCACCAGTGGACATGTTATCTCAATGCTCTATCACTATTCCTAAACAACCTAAATCATCCAATGATCTTTTAAACACCCCAAAAAATATAGAAACTAAAAACTAGGTGTAACTTCATGGTTGGTTAAATTCCAAATAAAAACCAAATATGATATCATTCTCTCACCTCGGGCACTACAACACCGCCAATTATACTCATACATAGATAAAATCAAATCAAACATAATCACAATATCACAAACAAAATCTGAATAAAACGTCATGATATTTTGAAAAATTGATTTCAGTGTCATTAACAATTGAAAATTCTGATAGATTATGAATCTTATGGAAAGTAAAAGCCTGTATTTGGGGATTCTTGTGTGATATTTGATGAAATTGGTTTTTGATATATTTCTATTCCCTTGATTCAATTTTGAAAGAATCCCATGAAAACCATAGTATTTAGGTGGGTATTCCCAGACAATCATGTGATTATTTAAATTGTTAATTTACTAATGTATTATACAAATGTTTTATTAATGTTATCATTATAAAATGTTTATGAAATGTTTAATAACCATGCATAGAATTAGTGGTGACTTATTGAGAATTTTTTTGTCACATCTATTTTGAATTTATTTTTTGAAAATGTAATCATTATTTTAAATGTCAAAGTGGGTATTAAAATTAAAAAAATGAGGTTTTCCCTTAAAATTAATTAAAATGGATTTGGTGTTCTGAAACTCATGAAAATGTTTTAAATAATTGAATATGTAGATTTTTACATGGAAATGGTTTTAAAATTTTAAATTTTTTTAATGGGTTTTTGACAATGATTTTAAAGAAATTCACTTTATTCTAACAATTTTTATGAACCTAATTTATTGGTATGAATAAAAAATGGATTCCCACTAATTGTTTGAGAAAAGAGTATGAATATAGAGTTAAATAGTTCATCGAGTTTGCAATAGAGCATGCAAAAACCGTTACCAATTAAATTTTCTGTGTTTATGTTGTTGTTATTAATGAAAAATTTGTCTTCAAGATTAGAAAGAAAATTTGACTTCTTAAATAATAGATAAAAGCTATAAATATTGGGTTAAACACGAGGGAAAATAGATCATTCACATCGATTTGTATGATACTAAATATTATGGATCATTTGATATAATTAACAGTGTAAATGATGATGGAAACCACAGATAGTAAATGATAATGGAAATTGAATATGAACTATGTGATTTTTCAAAGATGAATATGAAGTTAAATTTTTGTGCTAAGAGACTATTGTATACCATTTTTAATAATTACACAATATTTTCAGTTGTATTAATGTCATAAAATTTTAAATATTTCAATGTATTGAGAAACACAAGATTCATATAACTAATTGGTCCCAAGAATTATATGATACCAGAAACAAATAAACATCTATATTCAATATATGACACTAAATGAATGCTACATTCAATGAGAATGATCTATAAAAAATACATTCTTGTAAAAATGATTGCATATTGTTTTTCAAGGATGATGAGTCACACATAAAATTTTTTATGTGTATGAAATTATTGATATAAAAAAATGAACCAAGTACGTTGGGAGTTGTAATGTAATTTACTATAATGCCATGGTTAAGGAGACTATATGGATGTGAGAAAACTATGATAAAATTTTCATGGAATATAGATACAAGAATTAAATATGGGAACCTACATCATCTATTAGATTCTCCTCAGTGGAAGAAATTATATTATGAATATCATATATTTGGAAATGAGATTAGAAAATTGTGTATTGTGCTGCCTACAGATTGAATAAATCCTTTTGATATATATAGCAGTACTAAAATAAATGGTCCATCATGTTGGTAGACTATAACTTTCCTCTATGGTTATGTATGACTTCAAACACATTATGTCGTCTCTACTTATATCTAGACCAAAGAAACCCAGAAATGATGTTGATTTCTATTTGAATCCATTGATTGAATATCTGAACATTATGTGGGATACATGTGTTACAATGTATGATTCTCATAGAAGTTAAGAATTCACATTCAGTATCATGTTATATGGGACGATAATTGAATTTACTACTTAGAGAATTTTTTAGGCGATAGTATTAATGGAGAGTTTTGGTGTCCTATTTGAGAATAATGAAAAAAATCTATTTAGTTGAATAATTCCTCAATGTACATATCTTTAGGGCATCATAAATTTTTAACATACATAAATACTAAACCTAGATGACATCATTCAATGGGAATACAAAACATGGTCAACATCGCCTCCACTAATGGGTGATTAAATATTCAATAAAGTAAAATATATTAACACAGTTTTAGGTAAATTTTTTTCTAAAAATCATACAAAATCAGGTTGAAAGAAAGACCAATTTTCATTGAATTACAATATTGGAATTGTTTGTATGTCAAACATTTTCTTTATGTCATAAATGTGGAAAAAATAAATTTGATAGTTTTATTGTAATTTTCTAGATCTTCTAGAAAAAACGTAAAGTGTCATCAAGGCTAGGTTGGACATGATTGACATGGGGATAAGGGAGGAGTGGGCACTAGTTAAGAGTAAATGGAAAACTTTTCATCATATAGTAGTTTACACTCTATATAGATAGGAAAAATTTTAAATTTTACTTTTTATTAATTGTATAAGAGTTACATAGGGAAATTCATAAAATATCAATAATGTTCTATCAATGACTAATTTGAAGTTAAGAGTAATAAAATCTCATAATTTTCATGTTTTGATGCATGATTCGATTCCCATTTCTTTTTATTTCATTTTTCTTGAAAATGTATGAAATAAAATAACTAGACTCTTATTATTTTTGAACTCTATTTGTAGAAAATTTATAGACCCAAAAAATTTTACAATCATGAATAAGGAGTTTGTGGTTATATTATGCGAGTTAAAGATGTTCTTCCCACCATAATTATTTGATATAATGGTCTACCTAGTGGATCACTTCATTATATTTTTTTAACTATATGGTCTTGTCCATTATAGATGGATGTACCCCATTGAATTATATATGAGGATTTGGAAATGGTATTTAAAGAATCAAAGTTTCCCAGAAGGTTGTATTGAAGAATGATATATTTTTTTAGAAGTTTAAAGATTCTATTCTAATTATCTATTAAATGTTGACATCATAAATCTACCAACGTATCATCATTGAAAAAATAAATTCTTCAATATTTGAATCCACCAAGGGATGATGGTTGGATATCAAATACATATAATCAACATTTTATAGGATGGTTTTGAGATCAAATTTATATGGAAATTTATGAAAATCTGAATTCAATTTTTGAATGGCTTTTATAGCTAGCTAGGGGACCAAATAAAAATTTTATATATTACATTGGGTTGGTAATCAATGGTTATATGTTGTATATAAAATAACAAAATTATTGTACTATGATGAAAAATAGTGGAGTCACACTTGTGGAGGAAGCGATACGCAAATCTAGTTCCATGGATATACACCCAATTTATTCATATATGTCGTATTTTTACATTTTAAAAAAATTTACTAGTTTTATTATAAAATGTTTCTACTGTCGATCAAATTAATTTTCCATTGAATGTGTGTTTAAAATAGAATTGTTGCGAAATTTGATGAAATGGGCCTAGTAAAGGTGAGTTTTAGTGTGGAAGGGGAAAGTACAATCCATTTATAAAAGAATCAAAAGAACAAAAAGTATTTATTTTCATAGATCCACCAAACATGAATTGTTCGATTGACCAGATGGTTACTAAATTAATTTTAGGGTCAGATTAAATTTTAATCTAGGATGACCCCTTCATTGGGAAATCACAAACAGTTCATATAGTTCCCAATGTATAAAATTTATTGTACCTTATAGAGGACCAAAAAGAGAGGATTTGGATTCTCAATAGAGGATATAAATACCTAAAACCATTAAAAAATGAAATAGAGTTCAATGAGAAGGTTAAATTATTTTTTAATATATGATGATTTTCCTTATAATATTATCTGTTATGTACTGGATTAACATAATCTAAGTTAAATATTTTACTACTCACACAAACAATGACTTCTATACATGATGGAGTTTAGTGTCTTCTCAAAATGCATAATGGGTTATAGTGATGTTTTTTCATAAAACATGTTAAATGGTTTATTATAGATTTTTTACTCTCTATGATTAATAAAAGGGAAAAATAGATATTTTTATATTTTATAAAACCTCAAATGTAAATATTTATTTTTTTCAGTTAATGAACACTAATAGAAATACACTAATGGTTAATTTTTTCAAGGAATAAATAAATTGATACACTAATGTTTTATATAATCCCAGAATCTATAATGTGTTATGGTAGTTTTTTGTAGAAAATAAGAAGCACTACAAAAAATTGGACATATCACAACAGTTTCAAGAATCATTGGTATGTTTGGGGCCGCAATAACCCTATGCCAACAGTTTATTAGAAACTCTTGGTATAGGATATCAGAATGCAATCTATGCCAACTATTTAGGTAAAACTATTGGTATATATTTCTTCAAACAGTTGAAGAACCATTAGTAGAAATACTTTCTAGTATCTAACATATTACAACAGTTTTAAAAAAACCATTGAAATATATGTATATCAATGGTGTTTGAAACATTGGTATACATGAAGCATAATTTTTTCCCAATGGTTTAAATAAAATTGATGGGACATGTAGTCCAACATACAGTATAAAAACAGTTTAAAGAACCGTTGGTATATCCTATACTCGACAGCACAACATAACACCTCCCCACTGAAATTCTAGCAAGCAACATACAACAAACTCTCCTCCAATACAATTCCAATACTGCAATTCATGTACTCCAATTTCAGTACTGCAATTCTAGAAATTAGCATATAGCTGCCGCCACTCTAGAATTACAATACAAACCTATAGAATAATGAGGAATACAAAAAACACACACATAAAGACAATATAAAATGATGAATACAATATCAGAAAATACAGAATTTAAAAAACACTCATGCAAACAATACAATCTACAAAATACAAAAAAAAAATCATGAAATGGATTTTATGGTTGTGTGGTGATTTATTTGGGAAGAAAATAAGATGAATGAGATGAAACAGTGTATTCCATTCACCTTTAGGTGTGAGTGAATCCATTTTTGGTGGATTTTGGGGCACAAATCAATGGAGTGAAGTGCACTTCATAGTTATGAAGGTTACTACTAAGTAATTTTAGTAATATAAAATGTGCATAATGTATTCAGGTTAAATGTATAAAGAGGAGGCCACCCAATAGTGTTATGAAATAAAATGAGGATAGAACATGACTTTCTTGGGAAATGAGGGGGGAAAGACTATTTAGATACAACATGGGATTAGTTATTTTGTGTTTTAGTTCCTTATACATTCAAGGTAATTATCTTCGGCTGTCAAAGGGGGTGGGGGTGTCCAATGCAGATGTCCATAGTGGTAGGGTTGTCCTGGGGGTGGGGGTGTCCTGAGGGGTTAGGGGATGTCTAGGGGGTCTATCTATGTGGGTGGGGTGTCTAGGGGGTGGGGTGGTGTCCAGGGGTGGGGGGATGTCTAAGGGGGTGGGGGTGTTAAGAGGGGTGGGGGTGTCCAGTGGGTTTGGGCAGGCTGTCCATGGGGGGGGGGGGCTTCTGGGAGGGGGGGTAATGTCCATGGGGTGGGGGTGTCTAGGGGGGAGGCTGTCAGTGTATGTGTGGGTGGTGGGGCTGTCCAATGGGGTTGGGGTGGCCAGGGGGTGGGGCTGCCCGGTGGGGTGGGGTGTCCAGGGGTTGGGGGTGTCCAGGTGGTGGGGTGTGTCCAGGGGCTGGGGTAGTGTCCATGGGGGTGGGGGTGGTTAAAGGGTGTGGGTGGTGTCTGGGGGGGATTGTCCATGAGGGTGGGGGTGTCAAGGGGGTGGGGTGGGCGGTCTGTCCACGGGGTGGGGGGCTGTTCAAGGGGGAGGGGTGTCCAAGCGGGGTGGGTGTGTCTAGGGGTTGGGGGATTTATGGGGGGCTGTCCATGGGGGTTGGGGTGTCCGAGGAGGGGGGGTTGCCTAGTGGGGTGGGGGATGTGCATGGGTGGTGGGGTGGGCGGGCTATCCATGGGGGGTGTCCATGGGTGTTGGGGCTATCGAAGGGGGTAGGGGTGTCTAGGTGGGTGGTGGGGTGTCCGAGGGGTGATGGGCTTTCTATGGGGTGGGGGCTATCCGAGGGTGGGTATCCATGGGGGTGGGGGTGTTCATGGGGGGTGGGGGGTGTCCAATGGGTTGGGAGGTGTCCATGGGTGGGGGCCATCAAGGGGGTTGGGGGTGTCCATGGGTGAGGGGGGGGATGTCCAGGTGGGCTGTCCATGGGGGTTGGGTGTCTACGGGTGGTGGGGTGGTGTCCAGGGGGTGAGCAAGCTGTCCACATGGGTGGCAGGGGGTGTCGAAGGGGTAGGTGCTGTCCAGTGGGTGTGGGGTTATCCAGGGTGTGGGGGATGTCCAGGGGGTGTAGGGTTGTCCATGGGTGTGGGAGTGTCATTGGGGGGGGGGGGGTGAGGGTGTCCAGGGGTGGGGTGGTGTCTGGGGGGGGGGTGTCCAAGGGGTGGGGGGGGGGGGTGTCCAATGGGGTGGGGGTGTATAGGAGGTGTGGGGTGTCCAAGGGGATGTGGTGTACATGGGGGGTGGGGTGTCTAGGGGGTGTCCAGGGGGTTCGGTGGTGTCTAGTGGGTGGGGGGTGTCCAAGGGGTGGGGGTGTCTAGGGGGTGGGGGGTGTATGGGGTGGGGTGGGGGGGGGGGGGCTATCCAAGGGGGTAGGGGGTGTCCAGGGTGGTGGGGTGGGGGTGTCCAGGTGTGGGGGGGTGGAGTCTACGGGGTGGGGGGGTTTTTAGGCGGTGGGGGGTGTCCAAGGGGTTGGGGTGTCAAGGGGGGTGGAGGAGCACCGAGTTACTAAAACTCCAACAGCATGAAGTAACGACCTCCTCCCCTTGTTAAATTACCTGAAATAATAACGAACCTATATTGAATTCCAAATTAATTACCTCCAATTACTTGTTCAATTACCTATAATTGAAATACTCTATTCATATTTCAAAATAACACCAATGATGAAAAAATATGATCTAAATGGTATTCCATCAAAATAACACCAATGAAATTGCAGTAAACTATATAGAATTCAGAATAACACCAATACACCCAACAAAATAGACTAATGGAAATCATCAAGTCAAGTTGTAATCTTTATAGATAATGAAATAAAGATAATGTGACATACCTAATCACACATAAATTTCGGCACAACAAATCATCAAATATCAATTTTCAGTAATATCAATAAAATATTTAACTAATCAATATGTCTCTCATCACCATCACTATCATCACCACTATCTTTAGCCTCACCCCATCCTCATCATCAACCCCATCATTTCCCCTCCTTCTTCAACTCCCTCCTCCTCTCCCTTATACTCCGCCTCACCCTCCTCCTCTACCTCAGCCCCCTCCTCAACCTCCTCCTCATCCTCTCCATCTTGTTGACCACCACTAGAACTACCACGTGGTGCACCATATATAGAACTCATCGATGACATATATTCATCACAATATTTTTCAGCCTTTGGTGGAAGTGTTGGATGAAAAACTTCTATCAGTTTCATAAATGTAGTGTTTTCCCTAACACACTGTTCTGCCATCTCTATGGCTTTTTTTCAGCATGTTCTTCCAGTGCATTAACCTACAATAACTCAGTGTCACTACAGCTCGTACCTAAGGAGGGCCAATACCTCATCAAGACTATACTCTTCCTAGTTCTGTATCATACTCTACTAGGGTGCTCATCTCCCAACAGCTGATGTAAATGTTCATTTTTTCCAAAATTGTCAGTTTCCAAAGCATTAAGGGCCTCTAAAGTAGACTCTTAAAAATATAAATAGTTTATTATCTTACAAAAAATATACTAAAATTTAAAATCAATAATGTAAAAATTACAATCTAATGCTGAGTCGGTTCATTAACCACACATCTATCTTTCTTCCTTATAATCGAGAAAATCTGTTTTGCTCGAGCTACATGTCCTTCAATATTCAATGTTTTCCTCTAAAATGGCATTGAATATAGGAAAACATAATAAATAATAGGTTACCAATAATTAATTTCATAACTGAAATTATATGACAACTTAAATAATCGAATAAATTATAGAGGAAACTATAGAAATTACAAGTCATAAATAAAAATTATAAACTTCTATCATACCTGCTTCCTCTAATGATCAATCATCATAGTACATCCCAATGTCTGGAGATGTTTCTTAGAATCAATTTTTTTTATTTGTTCCGGATGATTCCTAAATAAGATTATATTAAACCAAATATAGTATTAATGAAAAAAATGAAAATTTTCATTTAAATACCTAAAATGTGATTAATTATTTAAACTGGATAGTCGTCAAATGATTAATCATCTAACGATACTGTTCTATCAGAAAATCATCAACAACAGGTACCACCTCTAACTCTATGCCAAATCTAGCATGCTAACCAATATACAACTCATGCTTATTGTCTCTCCAAAGCTCACCTAAATCCTTTAAATGTGCTGGCCTTGTACCCTCACAATCGGTGAATTTAAACTGATGTTTACAACAAAATATTAATTATTATAAATATAAGAATAGTTTATTGCATTGAATATAATATATTTTTACCCATATATCTGCCCAAACATTACCCCTAACTTCATTTGGCAATAGTCTCCATGAGAGTGGACTGACATGAATGATGTCTGAGTATTTGGTAAGAATCACCAAAAGACTACGACATTGTTTCCATGTTTTTTCAATAATTTGACTATCTTCATTGTATTCCACCATCAATTGTGTGTGGCGGTTCTATACCAAATGCATGCATGTACCACCCCGCCCCCACATCTTATTAGTAGATATACCTGTTATGAAAGAAAAAATATATTTTATCAATACATGTTATAATGAAAATAAATAATGGTATAATATTTTTTTGGGTTCTATAAATATACCTATCGTAGTCTAATCAAAGAGTGCCATTAGATCTACAAAAACTGAAGGAACACCCTTTATAGGTGGAGTGGGTCCTAATGTATGCTCTCTAGGGACAAAATATGGCAGAGCATGAGTAGAAGAAGATGAAATATAGATGATCGGAGAGAAGGAAGTATAAGTAAAAGAATATGACAAAGATGGCTAGATGAATGATGGATGGGGATTGGGAATCATCATCGGATATGGTAAAGATGGCTGAGGAGACTCAGATGTAAAGGGTTGTAAAAAAATGGGAGGCCTAAATATCTGGTGTGTCCCTAACAACAAACCAGGATCAGAATGTGGGATAGATGGTATGTCAGTGGGAGGGGCAAGGTCTAATCGGGTATTCCGACGAGATCTCTAAGCTCTCGTACCCCAACTCATACGAACACCCAGAGTACAAGGACCACTACTAGGATTCTCATCAAATAATTGTCACCTAAGAGGTGGATCCTGCAGAAATGTTTTAAAAAACTAATCACATGACATTATATATTATTTAAATATATATATTTGGAATAAAATACTCACAATAATTACTAGTGGTGGAACCCCCATATCATCCATGTGACAATTGTTCTCCTTCATCTTTTTCCATTTCCTCTCTTCAATTGGTAGCATTTATTTCATTTGAAAACAAATATGGAAGTAATTCGAAAATGATAACTAAAGTGTAACCCAAAAAACAAAATATATTAGGGGTAATAGGGGGTTCATGTACAGTACCCCCACAAAACCCTTGGACACCCCACCCCCTTGGACAACCCTGCACCCACTAGAGACCCCCGAGCCACCCCCACCCCCACTGGAATGCCCCCCCAGCACAAGGATACCCCCATCCCATGGACACCCCCTCCCCCAGAGAAATCCCCCCACCTCCATTGACAGCCCTCACCCCCCGGGATAGCCCCCCACTCTGATGGACACCCCTACCCCCTAGAACAGCACCACCCCATAGACACCCCCTCCCAAGAACACCCCCACCCATAGACACCCCCACCCCCTTGGACAACCCCCACTCCCCTGGACACCTACACCCCCTTGGATAGCCCCCAACCCCCTTGGATAGCCCCCACCCCCTAGGATAGCCCCCACACCCCCTGGACACCCCAACCCCTTGGACATCCCCCCACCCCTAGACACCCCACCCCTTTGACCACCACCACCTGGGAACTCCTGCACCCATGGACACCCCCCCACCCTTGGAACCCCACCCACTGAACATCCCTAACCTTGTGGATAGCCCCCCAATCCCCAAGACAACCCCCAACCACATAGACACCCAAACCCCTTGCACATCCCCCACCCCATGGACACCCCAACCCCCACCCCCCTCCACACCCCATCCCGGGATATCGACACCCCCCTGGGATAGTTCCCACATGCCCCTGGACACCCCTATGGATAGCCCCAACCCCGTGGACAACCCCCACCCCCACCCCTAGACACCCCCCACCCCATGAAATCCCAACCCTTGGAAACCCCCCATAAGAAGATCTCCCCCACCCCCTGGTCACCCCTCACCCCTTGGACAATGCACCCCCTGAACATCCCTCCCCACACCACCACCCCACTTGGACAGCCCACCCCACCCCACCTAGATAACCCACCCCACCCTGGACAACCCACACCCCCTCCAAACCTACACACCCTCAATCCACCAGCAATTCCCTTCCTCCCCACCCCACCTGGGTAGCCCACATCCCCCCGCCCAACCTGAAACATGTGCACCCACTCCCCACCTGCACATCCTCCCCACCTGGCCAACCCACCCCCTTAATAAAAATCAATTTAAAATGAAATACCAAACATTTAATTCAAAATAAAATTTCTTTTTTGAAAAACACTTCTTAAAGAGGTGTAAACTGACTTAAAACCTTTCAAAACATTTCACCCTCAAGGATGAGCACCCAAAGTAATGATTGAATTCAGATTTCACTGAAATAGAATGAAAAAATTGAAAAAAATGAGTAGAAATTTATAACTCAATTACCACATACAAATTTGATGTTTAAGACGAATCTTGTTTAGGAGAAATGGATTTTCTTCTGTAAGGAGGATCGGGGCTAAAAAATGCAGACAGAGGCTCACAACTAGGAAAAAATGTGAACATATCTTTGGGAAGCTTGAGGGCCATGGGTATTTGGGGGTTTTCTATCCCAACAATTTTAAAAAACCATTGGGATAGATATGGTAAACCAATGGTTTTTTAAAACCATTGGTATTTCCTTCACAATTCCACCCCTATACCAATGGTTATATTGAACCATTGGTAAAACCACCTATTAATAGACCTATACCAACAATTTCACTAAAACATTGATATTTAAAACCCATCCCAATGGTTTTTTAAAACCATTGATATATTTTTGTTTGTATAGATATGGTTTCAAGTAGTTAAGGATAATTTTTATATATGAATTTTCAACCAACCCATAAGGATGATTTTCATATATATATTTTTAGAAATATATAAATGTTATGTTATTGTAAAGTTGTTAAATATTTCATGTTTTTGGGATTGATATTCTAAATTTTTTTAGAGTCATGTAATATTGAATAAATTTATTTTATTTTAGTTTCATATGACCAAGAATAATTATATTATAGATTACTGATATATAACTAGAACAAATTTCGTTTTAATTTATTTTATTATCATATTATCTACTTTTTTAGTTATTTCCCACCCAATTTTTATTTAATAATTTTTTTTTAACTATAAAAAAGACCATGAATTATGTAATTATCAATAAGGATGATTCACTCCTTTATTCGGATCATGAAAAGGTTAATTCTGGCTACATATTTAGTTAATTTTTTAAACCATTTTATCTACTATTTTAAAGTAAATATCCATATAATGTTTATATATTAATTATTTATTTTCTCATATTTTTTTGGTAATTCATAATTTTTCTTTCAATAATCTACAATATGAAAAAATACAGAGAACATGTTGCTTTTGGATGAGGTGTTTTAGATAGCATTGTGTGTATTCTTCCATCGAAATGACACATTTATTTCTCTTCTATATTGGTATAGACAATTTAAAGAAAAATATATCTCAAATACTCAATTAGATGCCCCTCAATATGATAAAAAGTTTGATCAATATTACTTGAACTATTTTTTTAGTTTATAATTTACAATTTATTTCAAATGACACATCAAATACTCAAAACTGAGAAAACACATTCACCAATATCTGAACTAAATTCACATATATCTATATTTTATAAAAGAAACATAGTGAGATAAAAATACAACATGGTTGGTCGGTTCTTTCCAAATATTTTAAAAGCTTATTCTATTTTATAGGCTGTAAAATCTTGATGTTTACACAATAAAATAATTTCCCATAGATGTAACGTATTGTTTCATATTTATGTTTAATTTATTTATTTTTAGTATTACTCACATAATAATTGTTTTCTTATACAAGTGGATTTGTTTTTTTCTGATTTGGGGTATTTTGTTTGATGATTCTCATGCTCATGAGGGATTGAAAACTGAGTTTGCAACTAAGATAATGAAAATAAGGAAATAGGTAAATATTGTATACAACCATAATGAAAAGGTGAATGGTTATTACTTGTTTAATTATTATTATTCACTTATCTAATATTTACATGTAAATTTCCTTATAATTTTTATCTAGTAACAATTTTTATTTTTTTACAGATATTATGAGATGTAATATTTTTTATTTATCTATATATAACAAGACATATGACAGTAAACATGTTCTTTTCTGATAGAAGAGGAAAAACCATGCCTCCTGAAACATAAAGTGTTTCAGGGAGCATAGAGTTTCTCCTCTATAAAAATATAACATTTTCATTCTATTCTAGATTATTTAATATAGTTCCATGAAAAAAACATATCACATACTCAGTCAGACACTCCTCAATATGATACACAACATACTCGGTATGACTTGAACTATATATTTTTAGTCTATAACTTAAATTTTAGATCCAAACTCACATAATATTCTAAAATCAAAGAAAATGAATTAATATTATTTTTATACCTTATAAAAAATATCCACAATTCATTTTTGAAAAGTATGAATTTGCATCACCTCAATCTAAAGTATGGTATGCTCATTATCACTCAATGTGTCTATCATCTGTTAAAAAGTTACATTTTAGTTCAAGAAGTGTTATACACTAAAAATGTAGAAAACTATACTCGTATTATATTAATATTTAGAAAAAAATTCATTCTCCATTTATTGTGTGTAGTAATAATTATCACATAAAACCAACACACTATGCGACTAATATGACTCAAAGTGCATGTTTATGGTTTAAAATTACATCTTTGTAAAAAAAACAATTGAAGTACTCACAACCAATAAAACATATTCAGTTTTTTTATAATTTAGTAATATTATATCTATTCCATTTGAGACATATAAAAACTAGACTCACCTCAATCCAATACACAGTTTAACTGGTATGACAAAGAAAATATCTTTTTATTTAAAATTGACATAAATGTTAGTAAAAAAAGACAACCGATATACACAAAAACAAGAAAATTCATTCATATTCTTTTGTTACTTTAGTAAAAAATACAGAAATCATTTTTGATGTGTAGGAATCATCTTCAACTAAATTCAATATAGATTATGCCTGACATGACTCAAAGTGTCCATTATCAAACTAAAATTGACATTTTAGTTAAAAAATTATCACTCACAAAAAAACAAAACAAACAAACATATATTGTCTTCATGATTGAGTAAAATGATTAATAAGTCATTTTTTATGTTTAGGAATAATTCTCACCTTAAACAGACACATGATGTGACTGGTACAACTAAAAGGGTGTGTTTCATGTTTGAAATGGCATTTTAGTAAAAAAATACACCTGAGGTACTAAAAACAGATAAAACACATTAGTATTATTTTGATGCATTTTTTAGAATATCCAGAAGTCATTTGGTATGTATAGGAATTTGACTCACCTAAATCCAATACACACTGTCACCGGTATGACTCAAAGTTCATCTTTTTATATAAAATTAACATTAATTTTAGTAAAAAATATAACCAACATAGAAAAAACCATTAAAACGCATTTACATTGTTTTCATAATTTAGTAAAATGACCCTTATGTCATTTGTGATGTGTAAGAATTCTCCCAACCTCAATCTGATACACGATGTGGCTTGTATTTCTCAAAGTTCCCGTTATTAGTTTAAAATTGGCATTTTAGTTCGAAAGTTCCACTGACTAAAAACCATGAAAACATTCTTGGATTGTATTTATAATTTAGGAAAGTGATTTATATGTAATTTTTTTACATTTAAGAATCTACATCACATCAAACTAACACACTATATTACTTTTATGTCTCAAAGTGAGTGTATAATGTTTAGAATTATATTTTAGTAAAAAACACAAGTGACATACTCAAAACTGAGAAAATGTTTTCATATTTTGTTTATACATTAAAAAAGTGATCCTTAAGTAATTTAGGAAATGTTGGAATACCCTATCCACAATACGATGCACAATGTGACTATTATGACTCCAAGGGTATCTTTTTATTTAAAATGGACATTAATTTTAGTAAAAAGGCAACTAACATACTAAAAACCAAGAATATGAATTAATATTGTTTTAATAATTTTCAAAAATGATCCATAAGTCACTTTTAATGTATAGGAATCATCCAAAACACTATTTTATGCATATTGTTTCCAATATTACTCAAAGTGTTCATTATCAATTTATAGTTGGCATTTTAGTTCAAAAAGCGTTACTCACTGAAAACTGATAAATCATGCTCAAATTATACAGATAATTTAGGAAAATGAAAAATGGTCATTTGTAAGGTGTAGAAATTAGTTTCATTTCATAGAAACACATGTCGTGACCCATATGACTCAAATTATGTGTTTCTATTTTAAAATGACATTTTTGTAAAATAGCCCAAGAAAGATACTCAAAACTAAGAATAGACATTCTTATTGTTTTAATAATTTTAAAAAAATGATTCATAAGTCATTTTGGACATACAGTAATCAGATACACCTCAATCGGATACATGTTGTGACATGTATGACTCCAAGTGCATATTTTTATTTAAAATTGACTTTAATTTTATTGAAAAAGATAGTTTACACACTAGAAATTGAGAAAACTCATTTAGATTATTTTTATAATTTATGAAAACAATCCATAAGCCATTTTCTTGATGTGTATGAATCATAATCACCTCAATATGATACATTATGTTACCAATATAACTCAAAATGTTTTCTATTAGTTTCACATTAACATTTTAGTTCAAAAAGTTTCACTCCATTAAAACAAAAAAAACATGCTTGGATTATCATGATAATTTAGGAAAATGATTAATAAGTTAGTTTTGGAAGTGTAAGAATAAATATCACATCAAAAAGAAACACTATGTGACCATTATGACTCAAATTGCGTGTTTCCTATTAAAAATGACATTGCAGTAAAAAATAGTGATGTACTTGAAGCCGAGAAAACACATTGGGATTTTTTTGATACTTTAGGAAAATTAAACATAAGTCATTTGGGGAAAATAGGAATCATCCACCCCTCAATATGATCCATAGTGTGGCTGGTATGACTTCAAGTTCATCTTTTGAATATATAAGTGTCATTTTAGATTAAAACACATATCAAAATGCCAATATTTAGGAAATGATCCTATATTTTTTCTCATCATTCTATATGATTTTACTTAATTAGTTTCGTTATCATTATTATCATATATATATTTAGTAAATTTTTATATAGATAATTCTTGAATATGAATAAGAAATGGTGTGACGTAATAGAATTTATCACCACTCAATCTGATACACATTGTTCATGAAATGAATCAAAGTATAATTTAAAATTAACACTTTTTATTTAATTTATTTATTTATATTATTAAAAAATAATAATAATTCTTATATAGGTATGTTCTTTCGATTGAGCGATGGTGGGTTTTTTGATAATAACACGAGTCAGGGTTAGGGGAAAATGACAAAGGAACATTTATGTTTTTAAATGGATGTGATAATATGTACTTACTCAAGTAATTATATTGTCCAATGTTTTAAATGTATATAATATAGTTTTTTTGGTATTTGTGTTATAACTTTAATTTCATTTAAAATCTTTATTTTCCCATAATTTTGTTGTTCTTTGGTGCTACAATGTGTTGTTATAACAAACTATAGTATTCCCCTTTATTAATGAAACTAAATTCACTAATAAAATAAGACTTTATTTGTTCTTATAAAAGTGAAGATAAAAGGGTCCTTTATCACCCCTAATAAATTTGTTGATAACCGCCTCATTTTTTAACTCTTTTAAAATCGCTGATAACATATTCTTTTATAAGCACATTTAGTAGTGCTGATAATAGACCCTTGTGTCAATGATAAATAAAACTGCTGATAAAAAAGGTACATTATCAATACTAATAATGGAATCCTTGATCAACTCTTTTTTATCATTGATAAAGGAATCCTTTATCATTTCTTATCTAGTGCTGAAAAAATCCTGGGGATTTTAATCAAACTATGGTAGTAAATTATTTTTTAGGATTGATAAAGGCCTATTTTTGCATTGTTAAAGGAATAATTTGTAGTAGTGGACCTGTGACTTGACTCTGTGGGAGGGTGACACTCAGTAGTAGATAGTGGACCAATTCCTAGAAAAGCTAGAGATTTCACTCTAGTAGTCTATAGAGGGCCCATTCCTAGCCTAGTTTAAATGTGTCCCTCTAGTATTCGAGGACCCACGCCTAGCTTAATTGGATCATGCCACTCAAATAGTAGATATAAGACCCATGACGTGTCTTGGTAGGAGGCTGCCACTCTTATGGTCGAGGACCCATGAACGATCTCATCAGGGGGTTTCAATTGAGGGATATGTATAGGAATAATTCCCAATCCCATTAGGAAGGTGTCACACTAAGAATATATTGAGGACCTATACCCTTCCCCCACATGAGGGCGCTACTCTAAATTCCATGGTTAACCTGCCTAATCACTACCACCATTGAGCATCTACTAAGGAATCTTACCACTCATAACTTCTCACATCATATATCGAAATCCACTATATAGGCCAATATCACAATCTATGTGAAAAAATACTCAGGGTAGGCTAACCACAAGTGAAAATATTATTCCAACCGAAGAAGATACAAGATTTTGAAGTTTCCTCAAAAGGAAATAGGGGGTACATGGTGTGAAAGGGAACCCACAAGGATTATGGTCCAACTCCATAACCTGAAAAAGCTTCTTTCAGAACATAAATTGCATCCCATTTAGGTCTACATGGAATTTATAATGACTACACAACATGTACGAGCCACTCCGAGACCTACGCGTTCTCCCTGGCTGTGTCTATGTATCCATCACATGTCCATGTAATTCATCCAAAAATGTGTGTCTAGATATACCTATGACTATACACTCTCTTAGTACATGTTTTACATTCAGTTTAAGGATCACATGCCATGTGAGGGTTTCATATGGAATGTGATACTTTTCTCCCCTAAAACCCTAGTTGTCGTATCCATGGGGTCACATGACATATGTTTATCCATGTATATACCATATAGTCAAGATTTTTATGGAAAGTCAGATCTATTTTCTAGAATTATGGATAATACTCCTCCTTTATAGATCTATCCTATTTCATTCCATGAAATAGTGTATCTTTCTCTAGATATTTATTTTCGGCACTATGGTGGTAAGAAAATGATCTTCAGATTTCCCCGCTTGGACTTGCTCGTATTCCACACACCTCATACATATACAATCTCCAACATTCATTGATTTTGATCCTGTTTCAAAAATTATATCACTCAAAACTCTAAAATCCCTTGAATCTGTCCCTGATTTTATGTTCTGTTCATCGTATAAGATTCTTCCATGAATCTAGCATCTGACCACGCTCAGCCCCTCTCGATAGTGTCTAATCGTAACCCCATGATCTAGTGATGAATTAACTGAATAATTGAGGGAGATAGTAATCTGATAAATAATTGAAGTTATTATTTACCAAGATCTCATGGCCAATGGATATCGATTTGGGGAACCCGAGTGAGAAAACATAATTTAAAATTAAATCTGTATGCAGGAACATGAAAAAGTTTTTAATTTGAATGCAAATCAAGAACCAATCTGATAATACTAAATTAATTTAATCAATAGGGGAATAAACCCTTAATTGATGAGTCCTTTCGTATTTCAGATTTTTCATTCATGAATAATTTTCTTTACAATAATGTAGCCAAATCATTGTGTTTTTTGCGCACTAATCTTCCTGGTTCTAGAGTCTCTTCATAATTTGATTCAGATTCACCAATTAAAGGAGGAAGAACTCCTCTCGATTATCATAGTATTTATGTAGCTAAACATTTAAAATCATAATAATGGAATATTTAAAGGTGTAAAAAGATTTTTTTGATTTAATTAAATAAATAATGAAATTTATTAATTTAATTAAACACACCATTCAATGGATTCTTTTATGTGAACACCCTGCACCATATTAATTTAAATCATGATTAGGGTAAAAATCAATTTCTAGATTCAATTTTGGTATCATATTTCTGATTCTATATTATATTTAATATCCTCCCCATTTTCAATAAGAAACAATGCATGCATAATATAAAATATATTTAACATTTTTATAAAATTAATTATTGGCACACCAGTCCTCATTATTTCATGCTAGCCCAATGCATGGATCAAAAAATATATATTGAAATATTTAAATGTCTTATAAGAAAAAATAGGGTTTCTACATAATTACCTCCTACAAGATTTTCATCCTAAAAAATAAAAACCAAACAAAAGCTCTTGATACTGAGCAAGCATATGGCTCTCCCAATCATAGGAGCACCACTACATGATCCTTTGTTTCCACAACACCAAAAAAAATTCATGGTCTATCCAAGAAGGGCCACATAATGTGGATCCTTTATTTCCATTCATTTATTTTCAAAATAGGATCCACCATCTATGTCCATCTAACCCCTATGAATAACATGTGTAGGGTCATCCACCTTTCTCCTTGGCTATGAAACGTGAAAGATTTCATGAACCCACTACAAATTTGGGGGTTGGATGAGGTTCTAATCAAAATTTACAAACTCTTCCAAGACCTTGAATGACATTATGAACCATGTGAATATCTTACCTCCCTAATTGAATCTATGAAATCCTAACCATGGTGAGAATATCAAGAAAACATGGGCTCCCTACTCAACTTAAAAGGGACTATAATGTCGATCTGGATAAGATTTCTACCTAATCTGGGATATCCTCATCCATTAATGGATGACCTAGATCTTCTACATCATCACATACTCAATCAGTGGACACAGAAGTGATGCCTCTCTAATATATATCTAGCACAACGGTGACCTACAAGGTCTCTTTTACTGGTCCTAAAAAAATTACATTTAGTTAGTTAAGTGTTTTCTATTATTTTACACAAAATCTACCATGGTCATGTGATCCTCCTAGCTCCGCCCATAGTCTAACACTGAAGAAAAAAACATTTCCTCTAAGACCATGATAATGATATCGTTCTGTGCATCTTCTTAGGGGTATAAGGATATACTCATCCTCATCTAGGTCCTTAATTCCTTCTCTATTCCTCTCTACAACCATGACATGAAATGTGAAGCATGTCCATAGATAAGGATGCACACTAACTTTGAGAGTTGGTCAAATATCATCTAGAGGGTATCATGAGCCTTAGTTTTCCATGGAATCCTCGTTACAAAGTCCATGGATATGCCATTTCATTTAAATAATGAGATCTCAAAGCAATGAAACAAACCCACTAGAACCCGGTGCTCAAACTTCACCTACTAACTTGTGAGGAATCGAGAGATAAACATGACAATGATATGTCTCATTCCAACCCAAAAAACTGATGATAAAGTTATGTTTAACTATTTTCTACACTTGGATTCACAACGAAACTATATGTGTAAAAATCCCTCATCACCGCCTCTAGCATCAGGACTGGGACCACAGTCCATCCCATCAAATAGATGAGATGATTTACTCTTTTAGAAAATACAACGAGTGAATCTACAGAGGATATTTGGTCATACAAGACCTCAAACTTGATTTCTATTAGCTGGTTCTCTCTCACACACTTAAGAAACAAAGGATTCACCACCATAAAAGGAAAAAAAGGCGCACCCTCATTCTCAACCTGGGTCATTTTCATGGATACCAACTACTCAGACACCTCCCACACCAAACAATCCTAAGACTTCTTTCGAATGGAATATACTACCACATTTCCTCAATGTATATACTATTTAAAAGTTATAGTTCTCTAGGAACTCTATCCAATTTTTTTTTCATCGGATCAAGTCTCTCAGTGAAGAAATTCCTAATACTCTGATGATTTGGGTAAACTACAAAATTATATCCGAGAATATAGTGCCACAACATCCTCATAATTAAGACTACTACTGCTAGCTCTAGGTCATGAGTCGCATAGTTATTATCTTGGGGTATCAACTTCCTCGAAAATTATGCGATAACTACGTACCTCTACATCAACATGCATGCAAGATCATATTCCAAGGAATCACAATAAAATGTGTACTTTACACCCTCCTCTGGTAGTCCATACTGTGAAAACTTATCATCCTCATCCTAGAATCCTTGAAGGCCCTATACTACTACTCAGTATTGGTAAATGGATACCCTTTCCATGAAAGGGTGGTCAAAGGGGATATAATAATATATAATTCAACAAAAAACCTCTAGTAGTACCGTACCAAGCCAACAAAACTCTTCACATATAAACACTATTGGGTGCATCCCAGTTTGGGACTAAATCTATCTTCACCGATTCCATGGATAAACCATGCTCATAAATTACATTCCCCATAAAGATAACCTCATGGATCTAGTAATGGAACTTCAATATCTCACCATAAAGCTAGTGATCTCAAAGTAAACCTATTTCCATCCTCAAGTGCTTTTAATGATCCTCCCTTGATGCAGAATATATGATTATGTAATTAGTGAAGAACATTAAAAAATCATCCAAGTATGGATGGATGAACTGGTTCATCAAAGATATAAACATGGATGGTAAATTTTTTACACAAAAGGGCAACACAAGGAACTCATAATTTCCATAGAAACATCAAAATTTTTTATTTAGAATATCATCCTTGAGAACTATAAACATCTGGTAGGTAGAACTGGGATAAGTCTTTTAGAACCATCTCACACCTCACAATTGGTCAAATATGTTTTCACCTTAGAGTGGGGTACCTTTTCTTCATCAGGGTCTAGTTTAGGTGATGATAATCCATGAAAATCCTCAAGAACCTGTTACATTTTCCACTAAAAACACTAGATCAACCCAAGGGGACACACTACACTAGATAAAAACCTTCTCTCAAAGGTCCCCCACCAACAATATTAACTTCTAGAGCTCTTTAGGTTCCATTTGATATTTTAAAAAATATATTATAGTATTGTTTGGATTCAATTATATATAAAAACTCATATCCATCCTTATAGGTAGTCCAAAAATTTCCTAGGGGAGGAAATCCATATAATAATCCAAGACTAAAGGATTCTAGATACGAGAAGTGACTTCTACACCAAATAATACACTCTCCAACTAAAAGGTGATGGACTACAACCTCCTTCTCATAAAACCCACTCCTCCTACAATGAGATCTCTCACGCCAAAAAATGAGAATCTCGTCCCATCAATGAGAAGGAATATGACTCATTTACAATGAGAGTCAATCTAGGCAATGACCCTGTAAAACCAATCCATACCACATATAATGTTATATGGTTCCTTTGCAATGAATAAAATGCCCCATATGAACCTCTCTCCACCAATTGATATCTCTCAAAATCAGCAACTAAACAATATTGAAGAAGAATTCACTATAAGAACCTCAATATTGAGCTTTTGAGGTAACACTATAATTGGGAGCTCCATCTATTATAGTATGAGTAAAGACATTAAGTAATAAATCAAACCTATTTCTAGTAATACTAAATAAGGAGTATAATAAAAAATATCCTTCCTGTAATCATATAATGTCCTGCTAGGTCGTATGCCTCCATAGCCTACAACTGTCCACAACCCCAACCAATAGCTCTATAAGCCTTCCATGGGGAACCTAGTGGTTGTGGTGGTGGTGGAAGGATCTCATAGAATTATTCACCACCCATATCTACTCCATCGGGATATCCATGTTCTCATCAACCAACTCCACATCCATAGGGTACACCATGCCATCTCTTTGGAGATCCCAGATTATGGTGATGCCTCTATCGAAGTGGTCCGTTCGATATCTCCATATTCCCCCTCATAATGTATGGTATATTAGTGTTGCACCATGTCACCTCACCCATGAAAAGAATAACACCATCCTTATTTAGGATACCCTTGTCCTTTATGCTACCCCGAACCATGTGTATGAACCTGATCCAGGGAAGATCTCTTGCGTTGAGATCCTATTAACTATCATTTTCTAGTAGCTATAGATGACTCCACCCAATAATTCCCAATACCCACTATAGATATCAGGTGTCCCTAGGAAAGGTTACTCTCCATCACTAATGCATGATCCAAAACCCCATAATAGGTGGCAATACAAAATTGCACCACATTGGCATGGATATCTTTACAGATTGATTTCTCAAACTTATGTGCTTAAAAGAATCGATCCCAGATCATGTCAATGGAGTATTATTTAAGTTCGGTGAACCACAAAGCATACTCGGTCACTGAAATCCTTCATTGTAGTAGCTCTAAAATATCATTAATATGAACCATGTGAAAGTAGTAGGGGTAATACTCCTAACAGAATGGCTACTAGAAGTTAGGCCACAAGACTGTTGACTCACTTTTCATATTTGCAACAAGACTCCACCACCACCCAACTTCTTCCTGGAAAAGGATATCTACCAGTGAAAACACATTATCTACTAGTTTATGGGTAATTCTAAAGATATATATCACTAACTCTAACTGATTATCCATTTCTTATTGATCTAGATCTCAACAAAACCTATATTCCTTTTGCATTGGAACTAATAGAGTGTGTTAAGAATGCATGGATCCTCATCCTGCCTTGAGGGTATTATTTTATACTGAATAGGTGGGGCGATTCTACCTATCTACCTAGACGAAGGATATTGTGGTATGGACCTTGAAATAAGGCCTCATCACACATCAGATCATCAACAAAATCCAAAGATGTTATCATGATTGGATATCATCATAGAGGAATCCTGGCTATTTAAACAGGACATACCATGGTCAGATGAGAATAAATAAATAAATATAATTGGGAGATGAATAAATAAGTACAATAATAGATTGAATATTATTTGATGCATGTACCATTTTTCCATATAACCAATGTATTGGTACATCAAGTCGACAAGAATTTATTCAATGTCCTAGTGAATGGATATGTCAGCTGTTGAACCAAAACTAGATTCCCTAGCCTGAAATCCACACACAAAACACATTGGCAAATTTCAGTAAATCCCAACAAAATCCTTATAAGGGGACTACTCAAAACATCATCCCAAGGAATGAACAGATCTGACACCAATATGTCATGACCCAACCTAATTTCGTTTTAGCCGAAACTACCCCAATCCCACCTTTATAGGATAGGGGTGGAAAAAAGTTCCAAATACATAACCTAAATGGGAGGCGTTTTCCTAATTTTCCTTTACACATACACCTGACCATCTCAATGCATAGGTTTAAAAGAATAATAATAATTTTTTTAATATCAAGATTATTACCATGCATGGGAAAACCTCTAGGGTTTACAAGAGTATGATAGTGAAAACTGAATGTAAAGGGGAAAAAACACTCCCAACCAAAATGTATCCCAACCTGAAAAAGTTGGAAAAGTAAAATTGATAAGATTTACCAGCTCCTAATTTAAAAGATCTTACCACCGTACATAGTCCAATACACTAGTTATCCCTCTTCTTCTCACCTATCACTGTAGATATATCCTTAATCATTATAAGACACAAAACATGAGAAAAAATACCATAAAGGGGTGAGTATATACCAACCCAGTAGGATTCCCCAAAAGCTAAAGGGGGCATTAAAAGATGAGATGGGAATATTTAAGAAGCCCAACCTAAATAAATAGAGTAATAAATTACAATAACACACACACACAAATATATATTCTCAAACCAAAGAAACCCAAATAAGAGAGAGGGGATCTCATTATCATATCCCAATCTAGGATAGATTTCATCAGTTCCAAACACCGATCGATAATGACCAACATATTTCAAATTTATTTGAAGAACCATTCAGGTTAAGACACAACTCACCACTATATCGAATAGTCTAGGGATAATAATCTTTAGGTAGAGGACACAAGCCTTGGTACAATAATAGGTTTCCACTTATAAGATAGATAAAGGACACTTTCCGAGTTCCGATAGGAGTGTTCCACTCTGATGGTCCATGACCCGTGCCCCAAATCTACTGGAGGATGCCACACAATAGTTGATAGATGACCCATGATCAACCCAAATATAGGGTGAAACTCTATTAGCTTGTCGAGGAATAATTCCAAGACCATCTATTGGGTTCCACTGTAGTAGTTTTTAATGACCCAGAAATACTGTGGAATTTTTTTAATACATGGGATTTTTGTGAGTCCATGAAAATTTATGGTGCTTCATTCCGATGTTCGGTGTGCCTGGAATCAATTTTTGAAGTTTTTTTCAGGTACGTTCAGTAAATGTACAAGCGTGTTTTTATAACTTTTGAACTAGTGATCAAAATTGAAATCAGAGGGCACTGTTGAACTTGCAGCGCCAATTTTCCCTTAATAAGTTTTTCACCTCGATGACAGTTGGTCGAGAATAAATGTTAGTTTTTGGATTTTCATAAGAAAATAATAATAAAATAAAGTTCCCTATGATTTATTTTATTTTGAGCCGCAATTTGGTGTGTGGTGGATAAAACCTCCCCATGGAAGATGGAGGTGGGGCCACCGCACCTTAACCTATCCTGAGAGGTTATGGTGGTGGGGGCCAGCAGAACTCAACCTCCCATGTGAGGATAAATGAGTTGGGGACCACATGGGGCTTAACCTCCTATTAATGAGAGGAGAGGAAAACCTCCCAACTCCCCTCATTAATTGGGGGGGAGGGGGTTATTGAACTCCCCATTAATCAATTGCGCCAACACATGTGATTTAATTAAGGGGAGCCTCTTGACCTCCCCATTAATTAAATGAAGCATCACTTTGAATTAATTAATGGGGGACTCTTTATTTATTTATCCAATTTTAAATTATTGTTCCAACAAAATAATAGACAACATATATTATTTTTGGATTGTAAATTCTCATTTTGTGGGAGATTTTAGAGGAGAGCTTGGGAGAAAAGAATTTCTCCCATTGAAGAAAAAGAACGAAGAACACCGACAACGATATTCCATAGACTTCTTCCCCATACTTCTTCCCCAGATACCTACTGACGTGGAGCCACTTCCATAAACATTGTGCGTACTCAGAAGTGGAAGTGTGCCGCGGACGTGAAAAATGACGACTACATCTTCTTCCCACGGCTTCACCATCGATGCCCAAAAATCTAGGTAGGGGTTTATTAAGTGTTGATATTCCGTTTTATTATCTCTTTCAATGATTGGAACAAAATTGTTGCATGTGAATTGTTGACCATCTTCTTCTCTTGATGAGCCTTTTTTTATCACCCCTAAACGCGGAGGGTGTTGGCCAACTAACATGGCCCGACTCCCTCTGCCAATCTCTTGTGATGTTTCTACAACATGGTAATGTAACAATGACGAGGCGAAGAAGGTGGAAACAAAAAGGCCACACTCCCCGCAGCCTCTATGAACCGCGTCGCACCCGCAGTGCCATGCATGGCCCGGCCGAACCTGCGGCCTGCCCGTCTACCAGGTCGCCTGCCCGCGGCCTCCTGGAGCACTGCTTGGCACCCCGACCGCGTGCATGCGGCCTCCCAGCATGCTGCCCGAAACCCATCCGGCATTCCGGCACACTTCCCGACACCCAGGCCGCATACCCACGTCATCCCGGTGCCCTTCCCGACACCCAACCGGCCTCCTGGTGCGCTGCCCGGTGCCCGACCGGCCTCCGCACGCCCTACCCGAGGCCCAGGCTGCCTACCCGCGGCCTCTCGGCGTGCTTCCCGGTGCCCTTCTGGCCTCCCGGCAAACTACCTGGTGCCCAGCCGGCCTCCCGCACGCTGCCCGCTCTCCCCACAGCCCACCTGCTGGCCGCCATTCCCCTCGCCGCCTGCCCTTTCCAATACTCTTCCTGCCCATGCCCCGCCTTCCTCCCTACCGGCCTCCAGGCCCCGACCTACCTAGCTAGCCCACGACACCATTTACGGCGTCGCTGGCTGAACCAGCTCGGCTTTTTGGGCCACGCCGCCCGAGCTGCGCCCCTCATGATGTTGGCCGAACTAGACCCGGCCTCCGGACCGAGGCACCTACGCGGCGACCTCTAGGCCGAAGCACCCCCATAGTCCGCTGGTCCGGGCCCAGTGGACAGGGCCAAACCTAACGCGATGACCCACCCAACGGGATGGGTTAGACCTAACGGGTCAGACCGGGTTGACCCAGACCAGGTCTGACTGGGCCCAGGCCCATTACATACCCTGTTACTTCCATTGGCCATAACTTTGGTACTGGAAGACCGGTTGATGAACCATTAACGACACTAGTTTTCTTGGAGCACGAAGGCCCCATTGTGTATACCACACTAGATTTCGGGGTAATGTTGAGACACAGTCAGGTTGGATCGTACACAATTCTAACCGGGCCCCCGGGACTAAAACGCTAATAACTCACAGACCGTGCGTCTGATTTACGCGTCGTCTATTGCATTGAGACCCCTCTGAAATGATGGAACTTTGATATACTTCTTCATGGGACATCATGGTATTTGATGTATCAAAACTTTGATTGAGGAGAATACCCTCTCAGAATCAAGTGTGCTTTGTGGAAACCCTGTGGCTGGCTGTGCACTGTTGACTACTCATGGATCATTTGTTGGTCCGGCAGTTCTGATGACTGTTCCTAGATCATGTGTTGGTCCGATAGTTTTGACTTCTGTTCCTAGATCATGTTTTGGTCCAATATAATTTCTTATCCTTGATCATGTGTTGGCCCAACAGCTCTGACGACTGTTCCCGGATCATGTGTTGGTCTGACAGTTCTAACTTATGTTCCTAGATCATGTGTTGGTCCGACAGAATAGCTGGTCCTAGATCTTGTGTTAGTCCGACAGCTTATATGATTTAGTGGCTACATCTGATCATCTATATCTCTGTACAAAAGTTGTATACATGTGTGAGCTGAGTCAACATATCTTATGTTTCCTCGTGAATGAGATGGATTACTTTATAACATAGGTATATGTATGGGCATATACATAAGTGGGGTTATCTTTTGTTTTCATACTTTTTGTTTTATTCTTGTTGGATTTTGTGAGAATTTGAGGGTCTCAGGGTCCCTACTGAGTATCTTTATACTCACCCTTGCGCGGTCTATGCTCGCAGCTTGTTGTGTTTTTTGCAGACGATGGACCGCACTGACTGAGGATCATAGTAGCCGGACTGGATAATACCCAGAGGTTGACCTTACAAAGAGTCGGTACACGGAGGAGACTGGCAGACGTGGAGTGATTAGGAGGCCATTTGTACCTACCCATCATGTAGGAACCCCAGAGGACCACCCTATAGCTACTTTACTTTTCTTCAGTTGTACGTTCTTTTCAGTTGTACTTGTACTTTCCTGTTGGGATTGCATTTCCAGACCCTTTTAATTTCCAACACTTCTTTTGTATACAACCTTAATTAGTGTTTACTTCCAGATCGTACTCTTTTGTGTGTGTTTTCAGTTTTAAAGGCAATACCTTCCCAGTTTTTGGGATTTATGCCTTTGGTGCAATTTGCCAGCCCCTGGCCTATGGAAGGCGGGTTTGGGGTAGTCACAGAACGGGCCCCGGGGGATGGGTCGTGACAAATTGGTATCAGAGGAGTCGGTTCAACTGTAGAAATTAGGACTCCAATCTTATTTTTTTGTGAAGTAATGGAGTTAAGGGTACTTATTGTGTTTCTCAGTTCATGGAGTCCTGTGTTGGTGTGGCGGACGATGTATCTATACACTAGGACCCTGACTACGGATTTCCGACTCAGTGCAAGAAAACACTAATTGCACGTGTGTTTTCAAGAGTTTTCTTTGTGATCTATTTGAGTTAGCTCACTAGGTATAACTTATTGACTGTGGTGCACCTGTTTCTTTTCCGGATGCCTCCATGCAAACAACCATCCAGGGTTCCGAGAGATGTACGAGATGGAAGCCCATCAAGCGACGGGGCCTCGGTGCAGGGCCCCATCATAGCAGAGGTACCAATGGTACCACTACCCGTTGGGCTACCGATACCACTGTCCCCAGCAGTAGAGAGTGCACACCACTTGAGCGCATTGCACGAGTTCCACGCCAGAGGCCGCCCATGTTCAGCGGAGAGACATACCCGTAGGTAGCTGAGGATTTGCTGGAGGTTGTAGTGAGAGTCTTCAGAGTAGTAGGGACACCATCCGACATTATGGTGATCCTTTCCACGAGTCTCCTACAGGGAGCAGCAGGTAGAAGGTGTAGACTGATGCTCCCGGTGCATGATGAGGCGACAGTACTTTGGCCAGACTTTGAGAGCCTATTTCTAGTAGAGTTTGTACAAGCCACCCTACATGCGGTGAAGATACAAAAGCTACTGCGTCTACAACAGGGTAGCATGATAGTGGCACAGTACTCAGCGAGGTTCACTGACCACTCGCGCTACACTACAGATATGGTACTGGACCCATTCTTCAGGGCCCATACATTCGAGCAGGGGCTCCAGTGAGA
The DNA here is from genome assembly GCA_963277665.1 of Viscum album. Lineage (NCBI taxonomy): Eukaryota > Viridiplantae > Streptophyta > Magnoliopsida > Santalales > Viscaceae > Viscum > Viscum album. Next base: position 1,152,410,649 of record OY728126.1, read on the forward strand.
GATCAGAGCTTCAATGATCTCCCTCAGCATCCCGACATAGGTGGGGGTGTTAGAGAGAGCCCTCCTAGTGGAGAGATTCATTACTGAGCAGTCACCAACAACAAGACCCATAACCGGTCGACATGCAGCGGAGTCTTCTGCAGCTAGCAATAGATAGATTTCACAAAGGTCCAAGCGGACTAGACCATCCGGTGGACATGCTCAGGATACAGGTTTAGTTGTGTGAGGCACACGAGACAGAGCCAGTCATTCCAGGAGTTGGCAATGCCACTCTTGCAGCGGGTAGGGTCACATGGCTCGTGACTATCCTGCCCCCCATACTGATGATAAGCCAATGGTCGAAGGACCACATAGGCAGAGACATAGATTCAATCAAGGCAGACCGTAGGGATCAAGAGGACTTGGAAGAGAAGCTAGTTGTGCATCTCGTGGTGGACGATGATTTGAGGTGTAACTGCCACCACCACTAGGAGATCCACCCCGACCACAGGGAGCAGGTGGACAGGTGAGAGCTTAGCTCCAGGAAGCTGATTCTTATGATCACAGAGCTACGGAGATGATTCGAGGTACGATTTGTGTCTACTATACCTTAAATGCTGTTCTTATAGACATAGGTACTAGTCACTCTTTCATTTCCAATTCCCTCTTTCGGAGCTCCAAGATTCCGACAAAGCCGCTGGCTCGATCCTTATGGTTAGAGACTCCTACGGGAGAAGACTCGACAATTACGTACTGGTTCCGATAGTGTGAGCTTACTCAAGTAGGCGAGAGATTCAGCTGGGATCTCCTCGTAGAATCATCAAGGCCTTATGATGTCATCTTAGGTAGGGATTGGTTTTCTACAATCCATGCTCAGATCGAATGTATTAGATGCAAAGTGTGGTTTGTCCATATGGATGGGACCAGTTTCACTTTTACCAGTGAGAAGGGATCCTTTGCAGCATTGGATGGACTTACTCAGAGGAGGGTGGAACCGATCACTCATCAGTTGGCCTACCTTACCCTCATAGCAGTTGAAGTGGAGAGTCTGAGCTATCCTGTAGTAGTGGACCAGTACATAGATGTTTTCTCTGATAATGCTTCAGGACTACCTCCTCGTAGGTAGGTGGACTTATACATTGACTTGTACCCCAGGATGACACTGATATCTACTCCAGCATATCAGATGGATCCAACTGAGCTTCATGAGCTGCGGGTACTGGTGGAGGACTTACAAGGGAAGGGATTCATTCGGCGTAGTGTTTCTCCCTGGGCAGCCCCGATTCTGTTTTATAAGAAGGCAGATGAGAGCTTGAGGTTTTGTGTCGACTACCGTCGCCTGATCCAGGAGACCATGAAGAACAAGTACCCACTCCCAAGGATTGATGACCTCTTTTATCAGCTGAAGAAAGCACGGTGGTTATCGAAGATAGACCTCAGTTCAGGCTATCACTAGCTCAAATTTCAAGATGAGGATGTGCAGAAGATGACCTTCAAAAGTCGATACAGCCACTAAGAGTTCCTGGTTATGCCCTTCGGTGTAACCAATGCTCCAGCAGTGTTCATGGTACTCATGAATAGGATCTTCCAGCCATACCTATATCACTTTGTTGTTGTCTTCATCAACGACATTCTGATCTACTCGACTACTGAGGAGGAGCATGCCTACCATTTGTGGGTAGTACTGGACACACTCTGAGAGCACCAGCTTTATGGAAATCTCTTGATGTTCCATTTTTGGTTCATATAGGTTCACTTTTTCAGACATGTCATCTCAGAGGCTGGAGTTGTATTGGATCTAGCGACGATTGTGGTGGTACTTGCTTAGGAGCCACCTAGGAGTGTGACGGAGGTACAGAGTTTTCTGGGTTTGGATGGATACTACCGGAGGTTCATACCAGACTTCTCCAGAGTTTCCTCATCAATATCATCCTTGATGAAGAAGGTGAAATTCTTCGTGTAGTCAGAGAGATGCCAGTAGGGCTTTCAAGAGCTGAGGTAGTGGCTGACTAGTTCCCCCATCTTGAGGCTACCTTAGGAAGTCATAGGGTACGTAGTCTACTACAACACATTAGGGACTGAACTCATATGTTTCCTGATGCATGAGCGAGCAGTGATTACATATGGTTCTCTATAGATGAGAAAACATGATCAGAACTATGCTACCCATGACCTGGAGTTAGCAATAGTGGTATTTGCCTTGAAGATGTCGCGACACTATCTGATGGGGGAACATTATACAGTGTACTCAGATCACAAGTTTCTTAGGTATATCTTCTCTGAAAAGGACATGAATATGAGACATCAGAGATGCTTGAGTTCCTCTAGGATTATGACTTCAAGATAGTCTATAATCCTTGGAAGGAGAACGTTGTAGTACATGAACTCAGTAAGAAATCTGGTATATAGCTGCTAGGTGAGGCGACATGGCAGTTGGATGCCTTACATGTATCCTTTGTGGATATATATAGAGAATCCTTTCTTTAGTCTCTTATAGTCACTCCCCCACTTCTTCAGCGAGTAAGGGAGGCACAACGTGGAGACGCAGATTGCGAGACATGATGTGATCAGATTTCCACAGGGTAGGTACCTGATGGAATTTATGAAGGTGGGGAGCACATCATCATCTTCAGAGGACACACTATGGTACCAGTGTCACTTCAGGAGGAAGTGTTGAGGGAGTTCCACACATCCCCTTTAGTGGTACATCCAGGAGGGGTGAAGATGTACCAGGACCTTCGACAACAGAACTGGTGGCCAAGTATCAAGAAGGTGGTAGCGGAGTTTGTCTCTCAACGCCTCACTTGTCAGCAAGTGAAGGTGGAGCACTAGGTACCAGCAGACTTGGTACAGCCTTTAGAGGTCCTAGAGTGGAAGTGGGATGGGTTATCCATGGACTTCATGATGGGTCTTCTATGTACATATAGGACTCACGACTCAATTTGGGTGATCATCGAATGACTCACCAAGTTGTCCCACTTCCTACCGATCAGAGATCAGGGTTCAGTAGAGAGATTGTGACGCCTCTACGTGCAGGATATTTTGTGGATACATGGAGTTACTTATTCTATTGTCTCTGATCATGAAACATTCTTTACTTCCCAGCTATGGAAGGGGTTGTAGGAGGCCTTTGGGACGCATCTACGTCTGAGTACTGTCTTCCATCCTCAGATAGATGGCCAGAATGAGAGGACCATTCAGACCCTCGAGGTCATTCTATGTTCTTGTGTCCTCGACTTCGGTCACAGCTGGGAGGATCACTTACCTTTGGTTGAGTTTGCCTACAACAACAGCTGTCACTCCACCATAGGGATGACACCCTTGGAGGCATTATACGAGCGACCTTGTAGATCACCCTTGTGCTGGACAGAACCTTGGGATTCAGCACTGGTGGGACCAGAGATGGTACGAGCTACCACAGAGAAAGTGTAGATCATCCAGGAGTGGATGAAGACTGCAAAGAGCAGGAAAAAGTCGTATGATGACAGGATACAAAGGCCTCTGGAGTTTGAGGATGGAAACCACTTCTTTCTACGTGTCTCACCTCGACAAGGTCTATAGATATTTGGCCGAGGAAACAAGTTATCTATGAGGTTCATCAAACCTTTACAAGTCCTCAACAGTGTTGGTGAGGTGGCATACCACTTAGATCTTCCACCTCATTTTCACTGGGTGCATGAAATCTTCCACGTATCTGAGCTGAGGAGATACGTGCATGAGCTATATCACATCATCGACCATTGAGAGTTGGAAGTCGAAGATGGGGCGACTTTTATGGAGGTCCCAGTGGAGATTTAGTATTGATAGGAGCGGGTCCTACATGGATGGTCGATACCTCTGGTGCATGTTCGTTGGTAGCATGAGAACCTCCAGGAGGGCACATGGGAGTAGGAGGTTGATATGCATGCTTAGTACCCCCATTTGTTTACTTAGTTCGAGTTGTAGATTATGAGGACATAAAGCCCTGAGGTGGGGAGAATGTAACGACCCACAAATCCCATTAATTTTTTGTAATACATGGGATTTTTACGAGTCCGCGAAAATTGGCGGCACCTGATTCCGAGGCACGATGTTCCCGAAATCAATTTCTGATGGTTTGTTTGGGTATGTTCAGTAAACGTACGAGTGGTTTTTTATAACTTTTAAACCGGTGATCGAAATTGAAATTTGAGGGCACTGTTAAATTTGCAGTTCCATTTTTCGCTTAAAAAGACTTTCACCTCGATGACAGTTGGTCGAGAATAAAAGTTAGTTTTTGTCATTTCATAAAAAAATAATAATAACATAAAGTTCCCTAATATTTATTTTATTTTGAACCTCTATTTGGTGTCTGGTGGTTAAAACCTCCCCATGGAGGTTGGAGATGTGGCCACCACACATTACCCTCTCCTGAGAGGATATGGTGGTGGGGCCCACCCAAAATCAACCTCCCATGTGAGGATAAATGTGGTGGGGACCACCCGATTCATAACCCTTTATTAATTGGAGGAGAGAAAAACCTCCCAACTCCCTTCATTAATGAGGGGGGGGGGGGGCTCTTGACCTCCCCATTAATAAATTGTGCCAATGCGTGTGATTTAATTAAGGGGAGCCTCTTGAACTGCCCATTAATTAATTGTGGCATCACCGTGAATTAATTAAGGGGATCCTTTTAATTTTTTATCCATATTGAAATTGTTGTGCCAACAAAATAAAAGAAAACTTATATTATTTTTGGCTTGGAAATTCTCATTTGGTGGAAGCTTTGAGAGGAGAGCTTTGGAGAAAAGAAGTTATCCCAATGAAGAAGGAAGAATGAAGAATGCTGGCAATGATCTTCCATGACTTCTTCCTCAGACTTCTTCCCTGGATACCTACTGACATGGAACCACTTCCACAACCGTCGTGCGAACTCAGAAGTGGAAGTGTGCAACAGATGCGATGAATGATGACTACCTCATATTTCTGTGACTTCACCATCGATGCTCGACAATCCAGGTAGGGGTTTATTAAATGTTGATATTCATTTTTCTTATCTCCTTCAATGATTGTAAAGGAATTGTTGCAGGTGAATTGTTGACCATCTTCTTCTATTGATGAGCCTTTTGTTATCCCCCCTAAACATGGAGGGTGCAGACCAAATAACATGGCCTGACTCCCTTCACCGAGCTCTTGGGATGTTTCTTCAGATTGTAAACGTAACAACAACGAGGCGATAGAGGAGGAAATTATAAGGCCACGCTCCTCGAGGCCTTTGTGAACCGCACTGCTCTCACGGTGCCCCACGCTCTCTGGCCCAACCTGTGGCCTGCCCGACACCCAGGATGCCTACCCCTGGCCTCCTGGCGTGCTGCCCGGCGCCCAGAAAACCTTTTGACGCGGTGCCCGGTGCCAAGGCAGCCTGCCCGCGATCTCCCGGCACGCTGCCTGACACACAACTGCCCTCCCAGCCCATTACCCAAAGCCCAAGCTGCTTGCCCGTAGCCTCCCGGTGCACTGCCTGACACCCATCCTAACTCTCGGGGCACTACCTGGCACCCAGTGTCCCGACTGCTCGCCGACGCGCTCTGAGCCACTTTTTCACGCCATCCTGCGGCTTTCTCGCGCCCCGCCGGCCTGCCCACCGACCTTCGGGCCACCGGCCTGCAGAGCCGGCCCCTGGCATCCTTCGTGACATCGCTGGCCGAACCAGATCGGCTATCTGGGCAGATCTGTCTGAGCCGCACCCCACATGGTGCTTTCCAAACCGGCCCCGACCTCCGGGTCAAGCCGCCTACACAGCGACCTCTGGGCCGAACGACCCCCACAGTCCGCTGGACCGGGCCCAGCGGACCGGTCCAAACCTGACGGGCTGACCCACCTAATTGTCCAGGTCATACCGGGTCAACCGAGGACAGGTCGGCCTAGTTTGGGTTGGGCCGAGGCGGTCTGACTTGGTCGGACCGGGCCCAAGACCATTACCAACTATGTTACTTCCTTTGACAGTAACTTTGGCACCAGACAACTGTTTGATGAACCATCAACGACAATGGTTTTATTGGAGCACGTCGGTCCATTTGTGTATACCCCATTGGAGTTCGGGATAATTTTGAGATACAATTAGGTTGGATCGTACATGAATCTAACCGGCCCCCTGGGACTAAAAAGTTAATAACTCACAGACCGGGCATCCGATTGGTGCGTCATCTATTGCGTTGAGACCCGTATGACCAAACGAACCTTTGAGATACTTTTTCATTGGACTTTTTGGTAGTTGATGTATCGACATTTGGCTTGAGGAGCAGACCCTCCCGAAATCAAGCTTGCTTTGTGGAAACCCTATGGCTGGCTGTGCACTATTGACTGTTCCTGGATCATGTGTTGGTCTGACAGTTCTGATGACTATTCTAGAATCTTGTGTTGGTCTGACAGTTCTAACTTTTATTCCTAGATCATGTGTTGGTCCAACAGAATAGCTGGTCCTGGATCATGTGTTGGTCCAACAGTTCTAACGACTGTTCCTAGATCATGTGTTGGTCCGACAGTTCTAACTTCTGTTCAAAGATCTTGTGTTGGTCTGATAGAATAGCTGGTCCTGGATCATGTGTTTTTCCAATAGCGTAGATTATTCAGTGGCTACATCTTATCATCTCTATCTCTCTATAAAATTTGTATACCTCTGTGAGCTGAGTCAGCAACTCTTGAGTTTCCTAGTGAACGAGATGAATTACTTGATAACTTAGGTATATGTATGGGAATATACATATGTGGGGTTATTTTTTGTTTTCATACTTTGTGGTTTATCCTTGTTGGATTTTGTGAGACAATGAGGGTCTCAGTGTACCTACGGAGTATCATTATACTTAACCCTGCACATGCTATGCCCGCTCCTCGTTGTGTTGGTTGCAGATGACAGACAACACTGACTGAGGATCAGAGTAGCAGGACGGGACAGTACTCGGAGGTGGAACTTATGACGAGTTGGTACACGGAGGAGACTAAAGAACGTGGAGTGCTGAGGAGGCCATCTGTACCCACCCTTCAGGTAGGAACCCTAGAGGATGACCCATTAGCTTCTTCACTTTTCTTCATTTGTACTTTCTTTTCAGGTGTACTTGTTCTTTCCGGTTGGGATTGTATTTCTGAACCCTTTTACTTTCCATCACTTCTTTTGTATACAACTTTACTTAGTTTTTACTTCTAGCTCGTACTTTGTTTTGTGTTTTTTCAGTTTATAAATGCAATGCGTTCCCAGTTTTAGGGATTTACATCTTTGGTGCTAGTCACCAGCCCCTGACCTATGGAATGTGGGCTTGGGGTAGTCACGACATGGGCCCCGGGGGACGGGTCATGACATAGATTATGACCCATGTTTATCCCAACTAATTGGTTCCACCTGGATAGTAGATAAGGGACCCATGCCATGTTCTTACAGGATGGTGCCACTCAGATGGTCGATGACACATGCCTTATCCTGGAATGAGGGTAAAATTAGGTTGACAGGTAGAAGACCCATGTTATATCCTAGTATGAGGGTTCTAGTCTAGGAATAGATGTAGGACCGATGCCCTACCCCATAAGAGGGTGCCACTATAAAGACCCTGTTGATCCTGCCAGATCACTACCACCATGAAGTGGCATATAATGAACGTTACCACTATTAAAGTCTAAAATAATATCTCAAAATATAATATGAATTAATCCATCATGTTTTACATGATGAAAAATTAAATATAGGCTACTTGTAGGCTAAAACATGACTCTAATAAAAGGATAAATGAGAGGTTGAAATTTTCTCAGAAGGAAAGGGGGTACATGGTGCTTAAGGGGACCCACATTATGTGTGGTCTCACTGAATTTCTTATCCATTTACCTTTTAGTAAATATATAGATTCCTATATAGGTATACAAGGTGTGTATGAGCCTCTCGAGGTCTTGCCGATACTCACTGACCATGTCCAGGTATCCTACCTATGTCCATATACTTCAGCACATGACATGTGCTAGGGCATTCCCATTCCCATGTTCTCTCGAAGTACATTCTAGGACAACACCACATGTTTCAAATTGTGTTTGAGGGTCCCACATGGTGTGTGGTACTTTTATAAAATAAAACCTTAGCCGTTGCATCTATGGGTGCACATGACGTGTGTTCATCCTTGTAAACACCGTGTAGTTGAGATTTTTCTAGAAAGTCAGATATGTTTTCTGGAATTCCAGATCTAGATCCTATACCCCAAATCATGCATATTTCATTATTGAAAAAGTTGTATGTTCCTCTGGAAAATTATTTTTCCACTCTAGTTGATATAAATCAAACTATGGTTGTTACCGCATAAACCTACATGTATCTCGTTTTCCTCAATCATACCTCGTCACTTGAAATCATTAATTTGGATCATAGATCAATAAATAGATCACCCCAAAATTGAAAATCTTCCAAATACATCCCTAAATCGAAATTACATTCCTTACATGTTATTCCATCATGAATTTGGAGGTTTTATCACTTTCGATCCCACCCAGTAATATCGAATAACATCTATATGGTATAGGGATGACTAATATGAAGAACAGAAAGAGAAAATAACATGAAACAGACTTTAAATGATCATTGGCCAAGTATTCATTACCAATAGATAACGATTTAGGGTGATCGGGGTGAAAAATCGTAATAATCCATTAAATCTGTACACGGGTCCATGTAAAGTCGTTCAATTAGAACATAGATGAAGAATCAATATTATCTTGATTAATTAATTAAATCAAATTGGAAAAAACCATAAATCATTGAGTCCTACATGGATTTAGATTGTTCATCATTGAATAATGTTCTTGACAATGAAGAATAGATGTCATTGAATTCATTGTGTGTTGAAATACCAAGATCTAGAGTCTTATCACCATATTATTATAATTCTATAACAAAATGAAGAAGAATACCTCTTGATTATCCAAGTGTTTACGTGTCTAAATCTAGAGAATAATTATAATAGTGTATTTAAAAGATGAAATATATTTTTTATGGTTCATCTAATTAAATGAAAATAATTATTTAATTAACTAAATGAAACTATGAATGGTATATTTTATCTGAATGTATTTCACCGACTTGTTTTAGGTCACACCTAGGGTAAACCCCACATTATGGATTCAACCATTCTCTCAGATTTCTAATCTGAGATTAAATTTATGATTTATCACATTTTATTTAAGAAAAAATGCACGCATAATAGAAAATATATTTAATATTTTTATAAAATTAATTTTCGTCAAATAGGGCCTTAGAATAGGACACCTTCTTAGTGCCTCATTATGAATATATATGTAGAAATATTTCAAATTATTATAAGGAAAAATAGGTTCCCTACATACCTCCTAAAAAACTAGAGAATAAATTATAAAATAATTACTTAATTGCCTTAAATATGTTGAAGTATTATAATGGAATAATTGTTATCCTCCTCCACTACATCCAATGGGAAATTAAAATATCACTCGTGCATACATGGGGACTACCAAATCCAAAAAGTAATGTGTTTCTTTTTACATAACCACTTCACATTGTTGCTTATAAAAATTAATTTACTGAATATATATATATATATATATATATATATTATTTATGATATTTATGATATTATTATTGTTCTAAAAAATGAATTATTATTTAATTTTCTCATGATCCATCCATAAACAAACTGGAAACATCCACCATGTGTACGTATGGATTACAGTCTCCCTGAGGTGATGTAATTCATTTTTCCTTACCGTTTTGTATGATTAGTAATAAAAGTGTATATAATTATTAAAATGATACACAAGAATTGTAAAAATTGGGGATATTATGGAACCTTGATTTAAGTACGTTGACTGAGATTGATGAACTAAAACATGCATGAAAAAAATAGTTATCATCTGTAATAGTAATTTCAATAAATAATTTTTAATAAATGGGTGATAAGATGTTATAATTGAATCATTAGAGGTATGATATATATTATTATGTTTAGGTAATATATTTATAATAAATATATATTTAATTTAGAGGAGGTTTGAACATGTACAATGTAAGTTGAGACTTGAGGTAATGGATTTATTTTTCAAAATCATTTTATCTAGGATTATCTATGCTTGAATTTTCATTGAGGGAAATTATATAATCCATATCTGATAGAACCAGTTACATTTCTTACCTTTTTTTAATTTCTAATTTCTAATAATATTTTTATCACTTTCAAACTGAAAATGGTTTATAATTGTTTTATAAAATTTGGCCTTATTTTAGTTTTTTGGTTGAGAATATTTCTCCTCCATATCCATGTAATCTAAAATGATTTCATTAATTTTTTTAAAATACTCCAATGATTATTTAAAATCATATTTACCTAGATTTTAATTTTAATAAATAATTTTTAAAATAATATTATTTTTATTTTCTTAATGTGGTACTTTTAAATGGTGTAAACCAATTATTATTTGAATAGTAATGACATGAAATTTTTTTCCACCATCATGACCATTAAATTATTTGAAGGTTCCATTACATGTTTTAATAGTTATACTCAATTAATTTTTTCAATAATATTTTTGATTTTTTTATTTTAAATAAGTAATTTATAAATTTAAAGGGTATTTTCTTCAAGAAATATTTCATTGATCCTCTAAAATAATTTTTATCTATGATACCATCCATCGATGTTAGTTATGATTTATTAGAGATATGATATAATGATACCAAAATAATTAATTATTTGTATTTTTTATGATTATGATAATATGATTAATGTTTTATAATCTTATGGAATAAATCTTAATATATTTCAATTTTGTGATGGGTGGTCCTAGAATTATATTTCCCTCCAATGCATTGGGTAATGATGATAGAGTTAAGAAGCTTCTAAGAGATGACGAAGTTAAGAAACTAATAATAAATTATATAGTTAGTAAAATATAGGGAGATGATAGAGTTAAATATATAGATGTTATTATTAAGAGAATGTTGGAATTATATTGTTTAGAAAATTCCAAGATGAATGTATGATACCCAAGTTATTATTATGATTAGGATTATGATTGAGGAAAAACAATTCCACTGACATGTTCAAATTATTATGATATGATATCATGGATCATGATTGGTTTATTATCATTTCTCACCCTTATGATTAATTTATTTTGAAATGATAATGTTATAAGAAATGAATCATGTTTATGATCTATTAATGATTGGGTATGAACATCATAAGTTATAATCATGATCACATACCCCTTTTTTATTTTTTTTGATTGAATATTATCATTGATTGACATATTCAACATTTACAATTACTAATTATCTCTTCTCAGAAAATTTTATGTTTGTTTTCCTTAGGTAATAAATAATGTCTTTAAGTAGTTTATATTTAATAATTGTATGATTTGAGAAGTGTGTTGTGGGAGATGTAGAAGATCATTCATAAATTAAGTTATTTAAATATAGAGTCTCTAAAGACACTAAAAATTTGTGGTTCTAGGGTGTTTATTATTATGAAATTTATTTAATATTATTATAAAATGATGTAATATTTATATATTTTATGCTCGGTTAATAAAATCACACCCCACATGAATAATCTCATGATACACATCTCATTATAATTGTCCCACCATCCAAACTCATATCATATATTGTTGGATTTTCACTAAATATATATAATATTTGATACTATATATATGTGTATATTTAATTAATGCTTATGATTCCTAAATTTTATGCATGTATTAAATATTCATGTAATAAGTAAATAAATAAATAAATAAATAAATAAATGATATAGATTAATTTATCCCAAATGATTTTATTATCAGTTAGAAACAATTGTTAATGTTTTAATGGATTTATATTAATTCATTGGGAATGTTTAATGAATTAATCCAACCATATGAAATGAATATAATGTGAGGATCCAAAAGATCTACCTTTATAAGATGGCGGTGTCCTCTTCTATTTGGTGTGGTGAATTATCTCTTCCTTACATACTTTTGTTCTTTTTCTGAGATTATAGTGATAGTATCCCTTCAACATTACGGTATCCCCATGATAAGATCACCGATCTATTAGCTAATATTTCCCCCAGATATAGGTTTATTTTTTCAATGCATTGTGATCTTTTTATGTATTCTCTTTTTCAAAAGAGGAAGGAGACTACTACTGTTGAAATTTACTAGCTGCATTATTTTATATTTTTATTTACACACTGATTCTTAATGATAAATCTTCATGTGTTTTGTTTTCTTCCACTAGATATGATCATATGATGATCATACAAAATCCATTAATGGTACCAGAGGGTAGGCTTTATTGATAAACCAAGGTTTATTTTACTTCATGTAAATGATGTATTAAAAATTATAAAACAAGATATTTATTTCCTAGAAATAAATATGAAAATTAATTCTTCGTAATTAAAAAAAATATTAATTAATTATTAATTTTATTCGTATTTATAAAATGGTTTATAAAATGGGAATAAAATTAATAATCAAGGCTTAATAAAATTGGTTTTATTAACCTTTTTCAAATATGAAATGTTTAAATGTATTACTATTATTTACGAAAATAAATAAAGTATTAATTTTTATCAAGATAATTTATTTATGGATTGAATTATATTAATTATAATTTAGTTATAAATAATTAAAAATTTATTTTGAAATATTTATTAATATTTATAATATTTTTTATAATTTAATTAACTATAAAACATGTATTTTTAATTGATAAATATTTTTCAAATATGAATTGATTATAAAAGTTTATAGATCATAAAAATGGTATGTTTTGAATATTTTAATTTATAAATGGTTTATAAATTCATTAATTATAAATTATTTATAATCAAACTTATAAATATTTATGAATCATTTATTAACTAAATATGTCAAATACTAAATGTTAATAATTAAAATACATTTTGAAAAATTAAATGATATGCTTTATGATCCTGTAATAAATTCTTTATTTAGAAATAATAAAAGGTGGTTTATAGAGTGTTTATAAATTATAATATATATATATATATATATTATATTTTTATTATATAAAAATATTTATAAAATTGATATTGAATTATAAAATTCTTATATTTCATGAAATAACATCTAAATTTCATTTGATGTTAAATCTATAGGGGTCCATATTGAAATGAATATAAATTATTTATATACTTTCTAATTTATAATATTTTTTATAATTATAATTTATTTTTGAATAATTCATAAATGTATCATGTTTTCTAAAATAAATAAATTGTATATCTATTTGTTATATTTCCTTAATATTTAGGTTTAGTTCATTTTTATGAAATATTAATATTATGTATGGTCATTTATATAATCAATTGTTACAAGGATAGAGAAATTCACATCATGCCACATTTGATATCATAAAATTTAGTTTTCATATATGTTTATAATGATCTCTAATTAATGTTATGAGCTCGATATTAGTTTTTACCATAGTTTTTTGTATAAGGTTTTATTTTTTTTTATGAATTGAATAATCTCTTGAGTAATGTCTCCCTGGGTAGAGTTATAATGGGTTTGTCCACCTTCTTTCCAAGATGCTATCCTTGGTTATCTATAACATTGGGTTTACTAATGTGGAGTTTTTTAATCCTAAATAACACCATGATTTTACATGAATCATTCATGTACAGTATGCATTTGATGCATTTAGATATGTATTAGCATACTTGACTTCTATTTTTTGTTATTAACACACACTTTTAGGTTGTATAAAGAGTTATACATTAATGTGGTGTGAAGACATTAATTTTTTGGTTTGAATAAGGATTTACAAATCTAAATTATATGTATGCAAACATAAAAGGAAATAAAATAGGAGAAAATGATGAAATCGTAAGAGAGGACCCCAAAATATAACTGTGGGGTTTTTTCCAAAAAAACACTTATTAATACCTTAATCATCATACCAAAAAAAATTTGATCTGAAAAAATACCCATAGATTATCGTTTGTAAGGTAATCGAGTTATGAGTAACTCAAGAATCTTAGGTTGGGTATTTTGAAGCTCAACATGAGTATCCCTTTATTGTTCTTAGTTATATAATTCTTGTAATTTTATTTGGGTTAAACTAGATGGAAATCCATTATGGTTTAGATACCAGATTAATTGAGTTGGGTGAATCCATATGATGGATTTGGATAAGTTTCTATCCTCTCAAATATCCAAGAACCTTAACTATATTGATTAGGATGATACCGTCCCAAATAATCATGAATTTATTAAGTAATAGAATGTGTATGTTAGGATGAAATATGGATCTTGGATGACTAAATAAATATGATGTATGGGGTTATTATTTGGTGGGATAACATTCATTTAAATTACTTAATGAAAGGATACAATCTATGATACTCACCCATTGATATGTCTATATTCTAGAGTATTTCATACATAACACTAGTAATATTGAGATCACTAAAAGGTATGAACTATAAAACAATTAAATATTGGTATCTATGATTGAGAAGTGTTATTAAACAAAAACATTTAGAGTACCAAAATGTGAATGTTATAGAAATTATGTTCTCCAACTATAACTCAAGGATATTTGATACTGAATGTGCATCTCACTCTTTTTCTATCAAACATGGGCTAAGAGATAAGTTGTAATTTATGATGTGTGATGTATATCTTGTTGTTGGTATTGGATAAAAAGTTGTCTCATTATAGGTTGAAAGTTATGATCTTATTTTATCAAGTGGATTCATCCTAGAATTGATTTGTATTATTATTTACCATTAATAAAGAATAATTTGATTTCTGTATCTTATTTGGATAAGAGGGGGGATTTATTTATTATTAATAATAAGAGTTTTCAAAATGTAATAATGAAATTTTTTATATCATTGGGAATATGATTAATGTTTTACACATTCTTGGTGTGGATAATCCTATTTATAATATTCAGAATAAGAAGGAAAGTGTTTATTTTAATTGCACATATCTTTGTAATTGTTTCCTTGGACTCATAAATTAGAAACCCATTCAAGGAATCTACATAGATTTATTGTTGGACTCATTCAGTTTTAAATAATTTTGTATATGAGAATCTTTTTTATTTGAAAAAAATGAAAAAGTCACCTTTTGGGGGAAATGTGAGAGGGATTTTGGATTACAAGATCTTATACATAGTGATGTATATGGACCACTATGTACATAAGAAAATGGTGGTTATAAGTGTTTCCTTACTTTATTCAACCAAATTCTTTGATATTGGTATGCATTTCTAGAGAAATATAAGTATGATACTTTTGAAAAGATTAAATATTTTCAAAATGAAGTATATAATAATCTGTCCAAAATTATTAAAGTCCTTTGATTTGATTTGGGTGGTCAATACTTATGTTAGGAATTCATTGATCTCATCATAAACTTTGGAACTATTTCACAATTGAATCATCATAGAACACCTTTATGGAATGGTGTATCTTAATGGATCAATCACACCTTTTTAGGCATGGTTCAATTGATGAAGGGTTTGTGTGACCTTCCAATAACATCTTTGGTTTATGCTCTAGAGACAATTAAATTATTACTAAAATGCATACCATATAAAGAAATTATAAAAAATCATATGAGATCTAGTTTGGGGAACATCCTGGTCCATATTATGTAAATATTTGTGGATTTGCAACATTCGTACAATGACTATATTCTGAAAAGATTCACTCCAAATTTGATAAATTCATATTTGTTGATTATCCCAAAGAGATTGTGGGGTATTATTTATATAATACTACTATACACAAAGTTTTTAGGGCCTAATGAGGTGTTCTCCATGACAAAGAACACATATGTCGAGGTGTCATTGGTAGGAATTTTGAACTTTGAGAAGTTCAAGACCAATAAACATGATGTGTTTCTGAGATGGAATTTGATCGGGATCCACAAACTATTGAGAAAGAAGAACTGACTCATCTTAAATAAGACCTTGATGGTCAGGTAGAATTTATCTGACGATAGAAAGATATGGACTTATGATGTATAGTAAAAATGAAGTATCATTCATAGAAGACAAACCTATTTCCTACAAAGAGGCCTTCATGATTTTTAATTATGATAAATGGTTAAAATTTGTGGAATATAAGATCACTTCCATGTATAGTAACAATGTTGGGAACTTGGTGGATGCATTAAATGGGGTGATACCCATAGGGTACAAGTGAGTTTTTAATAAGAAAACTAAAATCGATTAAAAATTTTCATTATATAAATCTTAGATGTTTAAATGTGTTAATATATATATGTATTATAAAATGAATATTGATAATAATTGACTAAATGAAGAGAGAGGGAATATGGGGTGCTGTGTGCAATAAATTAGGACATGATGAATAAATGAGTTTTGGAATATAATTAGTGTTTCGTTATATTGAAGATATAAACCATGTATAATTTTAACAGGAATTAAAAATATGTGACTAAATATAAATTATATATGATAATTTAAATCAAAGGGAATACATGATATTTTATATGTTGGGTGTCATATGAAAGGAAGTGTGGGAGTGAGAGGATAACATGTTCTTCTCCCCGCAAGATATATTTATGTATTATATGATGAATAATAATGGTATCAAAGTTAAAATGTGAATATTGTAATATTTTTTTAATAAAAACTTTTTCAAGGAAACATTTAAATAAAGGATACATGGTGTATCATTTAATGTAAGATTAAATAAATAAAACCTTGGATCCTTTACTACTGATTAATGAAAACACATATTCCTATTTTAATAGAAAAAATAAATCATGAGGATGAAAAATATAGTGCATTAAATAAATGGATATATCCAATTTTATATATCTCTAAAATGTAGACGCATTCATGATACTATAAATCCTCACACGTTTTTAACCTTCACCGTGAATAGATGAAACATATCCTTTAATGATGTTTAGATAAATTAAAAATTTCTTATATATAATTCAATATTTTTTTTAAAAGTTTAAATATTATTTTCTCTTCCATTCCTCGTTCTATTCTCTTTTGATTTAGAAAACCTATGAAGCATCCTAGGATTTCTAGAATGCCATTCAAACATCCTCTATGATTCCAAGACACTATATTTTTATCCCCTACAAGTTCATTTTTATTAGGATCCTTTATCTCTCTTTCCTATAATGTGTATAGTGTATCACAATAGACATATCATACTGAAATATTATGGCTTCATGTCTTTGCATGGGGTCTAACTTTTCTCATTTATATTTATGCATGGTTTATTTTAGAAGTGTTTTAGTTTCCTGTAGATTAATGGATGTCGGTAATAATAAGAAGATAAATAATGATGAAATTTACAATAGTAATAAGAAGATAAAATAAAAAGTAGTAATGTTATATTTTTATATAAATTAGAAGCACTATCGCATGCAGTGTAATTATTTCATTACTAAGAAATTTAAAAAATCATACCATGATAACATGCTATTTATTCTTTGTTATTGATTCATATTATTATAAGTTGATAGAGTGTATCTATTTTTGGTGATTATTATTGTTATGTACCATGATTAATATTCATTAAATTAGATAAAAAACGTATATATAAAATCAATATATGATTTAATGAAAAATATTTGAGTAAATTAATTACCATTATACCTTGAATATTTAGAAAATACGGAAATAATTATTGAATAATGTTTGTGATTATTTCTTAGGTATTTATAGTAGTTTTAATTTTGGTTTGTTAATAAAAAACCCTATGTATATTTAATCAATTAATTATCAAAAGTAATGAAATCGTTATTTGTTAAATATATATTGGTTGGGGTTGAGTGAGCCAATTCTTATTTGCTAAAGTCCTATATACATTGATGTTATGATGTTAGTTCCTTGAATTATGTAATGGAAATATTTGGGTTCCTTGAGTGAATGCTGTTGTATTTTAGAGCCTTGTTATATTTTTATGTGAACCTAATAAGGTTAGATTATTAGTGAGAAATGGGAGGGAATATCTATGGGCTATATTGAGGTCTAATACTCGTGATGGTGGAATGGAAAGTATTTTATTCAATGGTGATGAGGATGAAACTGGGATGGTCATTATGAGTTAAGATCTATGATTTATCGTTAATATATGATCGATGATTCTTTTGATAGCTATATCTCTTTATTATATATTACTATTATTTTACCACTTATTTTCCCAATTGCTCTTTATGCAACAAAAGTGCATTATTTTCATGAGGAACATTAATATGTGTCTTATAGTATCCAAAAAATTATGAAATGAAAAATGAGATAATAAAATAATGTGGATATTTCTTGATTATAATAAATGACATAGACATACATGAGAATAAACCATTAAATATATATTTTCAATGTAACATGGTTTGGATTATTAATTTATTAATGTTGGAAATGAATATAGAATAGTATTAATTAAATCATAAATATTAAATAATTAATTTTGGTTGTTGATGCTTGTATGGATGTTTGAGATCTAGACCATAGATATGGATAACATGTGTCTCATTCTATTTTTGATGTCGATAAGAATAATTATAGGTAGTTTCTAATAATGTGGTTGTGCATACCATATTTTATATGTTATGATTTAATACGATTCACTACAAAATGTGGTAAGGAAACCAATACCTAAATGTTTTTCATGAGGATTTCCCCAACATAAAGGATGAACATGGAATTAATGACTATATTTTCCATCTCCCATGATCTATATTCAATTGTTTTATCATGTGGTAGATTATTATGGTTATGATGAGTTGAGTTATAACAAATAATTTTAGCTGGTCTTGGTTAATATAGTTACCCATGGGTGAACTTTCATGTGATGTGGTGTCTTAAGGAATTATGAATTTAGATAGGCAGGAATAGCTTCTAGACTTACGATTGGTTATGAGTGGGATGATGGTGATGAGGATTTTTATGTTGATGTGCAACTTGAGATAAAATATTTGATATGATTTATTTCATCGGATACAAGTCTTTATATGGTTTCTCAACTTTCGGAATAATCATTTATTGGAGGAGTATAAGACATGAGTCATTGGGGCATGTGAGTTACAAATCAGTGTAGATGTGATTCAAGGTACCTTCATTAATATATATATATATATATATATTATGGATTTTTTTATTTCTATTCGATATATAGTGAGTGGGAATTGGTGTGGTTGTGAAATTAGTTTACTTTATTTGGTGATGAGTTTATTTCACTTATTTATTCACTAGGATTTAGAATGATTCTTTAACTTTTCACTTTATAGGTTTCGAGGTGGATCCAACAATGTATTATTTTTATTCTAAATTACGTATATATAATATTTTTTTACTTTCTTGGGAGAATGTTGTTGATTGAGGTTGATATTACTAGTTTAAAGTGTTTTCCATAAGCTGTTGGAGGTTCATGGTAACTATAGATGATTTTTTTTTTGTTTTTTAGTTTTATTTCATTACATTCATGTATTGGGATTATCATATAATATATTAGGAAATTATATTTATGATATGGAATTATATTTTTGTATTTTCATCTTATATGTTAACTCTAATTCATATTGAGATAAATTCTTCCCATTTTGTGGATTTTAATATCCTTGGTGTTAGTCCCAAACCTATGGCTTAGTGGAGGTGGGATTCCGAGGTCATTATCTCCTATTATTCACTATTGGTATAATAGGGGTCCCTTTAGATGGGAAGGGTCTTGAAAAGTTATATTAGAGCATTATCATGAGAAATGGGATAATGTTTGGAGATATAAACTGATGAGTATTTCATGAGTTAGTTGATAAAACAACACCAATTGGTCTTATCACATGAGTTAAATAAGGGAGATCGAAAAGGGAACACATATTTAGGGCTCATTGCAATTTAATTCAAGGTCTTTAATGTTTAATGAAAATGATAAGTGAATTATTTTCTCTTTCAAGTTAGACAACAATCCAAGGATCATTCATCATGATTGTCTACACCTATGCTTGAATATGGTAGACAATGCAAATTTTTTAAATAAAATTAAATAATCAACCATAAAAAATACATAATTAAAGATTAGGATTCCATAACATTTTTTCAATTTTAGTTATATCTCTAGGTCTATGTAGATGAAAAGTTTATACTCAATATTTGTAGTGGGATTTGATAGTAGATGACCATAGATTGAAGATCAAAGAAGAAATCACTTAGGGAATGAGACTACAAGATTTTTAGTACTAGATTCTATAAAATTATAAGGGATATATTTCATATTATGATAGTTTGTCTTAGTTTGAGGAGGTGGAGAATACCGTTAGTTCAATTTATTCTCAAAGGGAGCACTGATTTTACTGGATGTAATGATGTTTTGTGGGTTTAATTCATTGATCATGAAGGTAGAACACGAGAATTTGGCTCTTTATGTCTACCAGAGTATTTTTTAGTTCCACTAATATGTTCTAAAATTATATATTTCTTGATATGTTGTTAAAACTATGAAATACCTTACAAAACCTATAACCCCTTGTTTGTAGACCCCTTGAATCATTATAATTATTCTTACTTTGTTGTTTTCCTTTTTCATAAATGGTTGTAATTTCTATAATTATCTCTAATTTAAACCAACATGTTGAATCCTTTGATCCAAAATAGTTTATACCACTTCACCCTTTAACTACTTACCTAAAATATAATTATCTTCCGATATGTTACATTCATTCTATTTTCTTAGGCTCAGTAGTGATGGTTTATTTGGGGGGATAGTTTTCTTAAATTAATTATTTCAATTTTTAAACTCTTATATTTTGTTGGGTGTTTTTGTTTTTTTACTTAGTGAAGGGGTCATAATTTTCATTCTATTTTAAATATTAATCGATTCTATCATGCCTATTTTTGTCAGTTATGGTCTAGGGGAAAGGCATATTATATATTTTTTCATCTTCAGTTTAGATTATCTTTCCTTATGTGATATAAATTTAAATTTAAATTTATTTTATTTATATTATCTTTTGGTATTAATTTAATGGTTTTGATAAAATTTTCATATTAAATTATTTTAGTTTGTGATATTTAAATGTGACCCTATTAATGAAGTGTATGTAATTTTGTATTTATTTTTTTGGAGAGATGGATTGTTTAATGTTAACTGTTACATAATGGAATGATTATGTGGTAATTAATTCGTTAATACCACTAGGATTAAGGATCTGTTTGTACATGTAATGTGTTTTTTGTAATCAAACATATAAATAAGGGATCTTCCCCCTAATACATTTTATTTTTTATGATATGGTTTAAAGAAGAGTGGGGGAGTCAGGGATACCCAATGTAAAAAATATCTAGTTGTGGTAGTTGAGTTCCCTTGATTTTTATGTTTTTAGTATCTGTATTTTTATTGACATGGTTATGATTTTATTCATGTATTATTTTGACGAATATAGTGAAAATCATGTCAACATTATTTTGATAGACATCATGTTTGGAGTGTTTTAAATTTATCACAGTTATCATTCAGTTTAACATGAAACAATTTAATGTTTTTATTACAGTAGTGAGTGGATTATTTAAATTCTATGATTCATGTTAAATTATATTATTCATTTTTTTGACAATTTTGGTTTTTTTTAATTTGTAATGAAATTTATCTGAAAAAAATATTTCTAATAATTTATCATGAGATTTATCTCTCTGTCATGTGATAATTTGTAAAATAATATTTTTTTGGAATTACTAGAAATTTTTTTGTTTTGGTAACATATTTTATGAAACAAATGATAAAATTTATTTTGTGAAACCTATATTATTTTTTAATGAATTGTTTTCAAGTTCAAATGGGAGTGTCTTACAAAAAGAGATCATCATGACACCATATTTTAAATAAAGATTAAAAGGTTTTCATATAATTGTTTTCAAACATACTAGATTATAAGTGAAAAATTATTAGTCAAAATTATTTAACAGCATGATGTAAAATTTTAACATGTTTTTGGATGAATTTTTATTTAAAATTTTAATCCAATCAATAAAAAACAAAACCATTTTTAATTTAAATTTAAAAATAAATCATTTAAAAACTATGATAAAATTTTGAACTCTTTAACCCACAAAATATATTGAAATGTTGTGATTCATGTCTAGAAAATAATTAATTAAAATAGAATCTAACATGGGAATGTGTACTAGCATGAACACAAAATTAATTATAAATTTAATGTACATTTTTTATTTTCCAATTATGTAAAAAATCAACGATTTTCCACATGTAAATGATTGTTTGAGTCATGTGAGAATCATAATTTTATTTAATAAAACACGATTTCAATTGATAAATTATATACTAAACATTATTAATGGAATATATAAGAAAATTATAATGCAACAATACTAAATTATTAGATATAAGAAATGTAAGAAAGAATCACATTTTGTTGGTAGTATTATGAGACAAAAAATGATATACTAAAAATTGTGAATTATATTTTAAACATGATTTATTATATAATTTTTTAAAAAATTACAAATCATGTTCTATTAAATATAAAAAAGAATCAAATTTTTTTGGTAGTATTTTTTTGATATATATATATATATGTGTGTATGTATACATATTAGTTTCTTGGGGGTACAATTACATTAAACACAGGACACACACATCGGTCAGAAAGGCAGGCCATAGCCCCCCCAAAGGATATAACACCCATCAAGACTTATTTATTAAAAATATAGATCAAAGGCCCAATGGGCATGAATCCCATTATATATCCTAATGTCCCACAAACTAATCCAAAGGCCCAGTGTAGTATCTTGCCTGCATCGTCCATATGTCACCATATGTACGTGTCAGCACCTTCTTGAATAATTATTGTATAACTGCTTTCCTGTGTCATGTCTGTATCATTGCATGAAAGAAAAAAACTCTTCCACATAGATTTTAAGGTATGTCTCTTTCAAAAAACACTTTGATAGCTTACGTTTCATCCAATACTAGGCTTAAAAACCATGATATACTGTTAAATATTATTATTTTGACATAATCATTATAACCCAACCGTTAAATTGGTAGCTGTGAATTAGAATAAAATTATTATGAAATATATATATGAAGTTAATATTCAAAAAAAAATTAATTTATTAAATTTTAGTAAATAAACACACAATTCATAGTAAATTCATTTTGTTCATCATATATATGTTTTTATCAAAAATGTACTTTTATTCCTTTGTATATGAAACCAAATATAATTAATTTTTGAATCTCCTAAAAAATTTATTTGATAAAAGGAAATTAATTTTTGAAATTAACATATCAAAATTAGTGTATGTTCATATTTTCAAAATTTTCCAAAACAAGTTAATTTTTTGGTGAATAATAAAAATATCATTTTTATGAAATACAATTTCTTCTATGATATCTTCCAAACCTAACTAGGATATAAAAATTTGTTAAATTTATGTAAAGAATCATGTGTGATAATATAATGTATATATTATAAAAAAATAATTGAAAATGTATAAATTATAAATTATTTCATGATAAATATAAAAAACAATTTTTATGCGGAAAAAGGGCTTTTGCAGCATTGAAAAAGTCAAATTTGGAATCTTATAGAAACTAATTTATGGGTAAAAAGTCTTTGAACAACATAATTATTAAATATAATTCATAAATTACAATTTTGAAAGATATTTTGTAATTTTTTACTTAAATAACATTAATCTTATCCAAATGCTAGTGTAATGCTTTCACAAGTCTAGAAATGTCAATTTAATAAATTAAATAAGTTATCTTGACATGGATATGAGTAAATATAAATAATGAAATAATGTAAAGGATTATATTGATAATAAGTAATTTATTTTTATGGTATAATGTTATTTGTACTTTTTATTTATTATATAAATAACTTTAATGCTTATGTTACAATAATACAGTGCTTATGCAAGAAGAATAAAAAAATCAATAAAATGATTTTAATTAAATTTATTTGAACCATTAGATGACCAAAAAAATTGATTAAATATTCTGTGATGAGTAATGTTGAACAATAATAATCCGTAGGACCAATTTAGGACCTTTTAGATACACTTAGTTAACATTAGGTCTCTTATAGTATTTTATTTAAAAAATGTCAAAAAGTTCACACTATAGTTTTTAATAAGTATAACATTTTTAATATATGGTTTTATTGAGGATATGTTTGAAAATAAATTATAATTATAAATAAATTAAATTCTTATTCATTATTTAATTATATTTTTCATGTTTATGAATGAATTAATTACCTCAAAGGCATGTACAAGAATGATGAAATAATTATTTAATTACTGGAAAAATCATCAAAATGATTTGAATTAAAATGATAAGAATGATTAAATTACACAAAAAATAGAATATATTTTATCAGATGATTATTTTGTGTTCGTAATCCTTTAAGTTTTATATTTATGACCATTTTTTTCCATTATAATGTGGTTATGACCCTGATAGTATTTTCATTAATTGAAAGTAAAACATGTCATACTCTTGTTTTCAATAAGTATTATATATCTAATTGGATGTTATTCATAAATTTGTTCAATTATAAATATTATTATTAAATATAATATATTTATCTACATAATAGTAATTTATTTTTAATTTTTAGTGAAGAAATAATTACCTTAAATTGTTACAAAATGATGACTAATTAATTATTCAATTAATGGAAAATTAAAATAAATTATATTAAAAATATTAAAAATAAGATAATTTTAATTAATTAAGGTTAAAAAAATATTTTATATATTAATATTATCTATTATGTATTTATTAAAAGTGTTTTTTAGAATATATACTGTTATCTTGATATTCTTAATGTCAATTTAATGGATAGTATTAAATTTGACAAAAATGAGATTTCATGAATATAATATTTTATTAAATTATTTAAATATCAGAAAAATATTAAATAATACAATATGGGATAATATATCTTATCAATTTTCATCCCATGTACATTTATATGCCACTTGTGCTCATTTTCCTTTATAATGGACTTATTATATTTTAATATTTTAAGGAATAAGAAAAGTGCCCCTCACCTCAATTATAAAAGAGAACATCCTTTATCAATTCTCCAAAACACATTAATCATTTTATATCAACAAAAAAATATCCATTTATCTTCCCAAAATCCTGATCCATGTTTTGGACATCTTTTTATTCCAAAAATACCAACTCTAGATCACTTAAGAAGAGATCTAAAGGAAGTCTATCAAAGAATAAATAATCATTAATACCAACTTATTCTGGTTTATTTCTTCTTCTACTTCCTCTTCATGAGTGGTTTTCATTCTAAAATAATATACCAGTATAAAATATATAATAAAATTTTATTATGATTATGAAAAACCATATTATACATTTTCGCCATCTTATAAAAAAGAAATACTCCACACATGCATACTTATGGCTTAACTACTCCATAAAGCTGTGTAATTCATTTTTCATCACCAATTTACATGGATGGTTCAAATAAGGTAAATAATGTATATATGTGATAATTATTAAATGATATTTATTCTAAAAAAAATAATATTCTATCCACTTCTTTACCCTTTCAACCATTTATAAATATTATCATAGTTCGTGTGTACGTACAACATATCATCTCCATAAAGCGATGAGATTAGTTTTATATGTTCATAATCAAATAATGGTTTTAAAAATGTATTAAATGAATAAATATGATATTGGTTTATATTATATATATATATATATATATCCTATTCCTGATAATCACGACTCTCAAAACAAAAACAATCTTGACAAAATATGTCAACATGCATTTGAAACAATGAAAATAAAGAAATATTATTAGTGAATATGTGGTCAGATATTATAAAAGGAACATATAAGAAATTAAAAATGTAAATAAGTTTATTTTAAAAGTTAATAATATATTTAAAACCATTATAAAATAATTTTGATCATTTTTGAAGGAATTCAAATTGAGGCAAGTGAATTCTTAGTCCAATTTCCATTCTTTGTGTTAAAAGTTGACTTCATTGATTCTGTTATGATATGATTATGTGTGAAATAAATTTTTTTTTTAAAATACTATTTATTCAGATTTGTAGATGATAAAAATAATCTATTCATTTAATTAATTCACACATCAATGATATGAAATTTTTATGGGACATTCTTTTAAAAATACTAATTTAAATGTAGCTTTTTTCAGAATTTAAAAATAATGTTTGCCAATTGTATGGAATGATTAGAATTTTTTTATTCTACAACATATTAATATTTTTATTCTTCATTTATGAGTTTATAAGGATATTTTTAGAGAATATTTTTTCTTTTATAATTCTAAAACTTTGTAAATAAATGATTTCCCAGTAAAAAAATTATATTTATCTAAAGAAAATATTTATTGATTTTATTTGATTATTTTTATCTTGGAAAACATATTTTGTTGAATTATTTTCTCAACTGAGGAAAATTTATTATTATAATAACTAAATTTTTTTATTGAATGTTTTATAATAATTTTGACTTTTAATGTTATATTTTGATACCACTCAGCATATTACTCTGGATCGTTTATAGTTAAAGTATTCACATTTTATATGCTAGTTTTTCATTATGAATTTTTATATTATTTATGTTTTTGAACTTTCATATAATGAATGAATTAGACTTATTATGTAATAAGAAGTTTTTTCTATAGCCCCTCTATGCATAGGCAGTTATCATGAGATAAACTAGATCAGGTTTGGGCCGAGGCCTTACTCATTAATATATAGTTTTTTGTCAAGGCATTAATGGTATATTTTAGAAATCCTGAACAATTTATTCCATATTTATGACATTTTTTATATTATATGTGATTATTATATAATTATAATATTCTTGGTAAAGTTTCATTATAATGTGATAATTTCTATGGAATTATTTGATCATTATTCATTCCTTCCATATTATGCTTAAAGTTATTGATTAAATGACATGTGTATTAAGTTATTTAACATACCATATAGTTTATGCATTATTTAATCATACCTTTCTCTCTATTGTTACTATTACTGATCATATGATCTAAACCATTTCTTATGTTTTATTTTCCCCATGATATGATGAAGTCTTTTGTGATTGATATGTAGGGATACAATTAGGGGAACACGGATTTAACAAAGAAATTATTTTTTTATTTTATGTTTTAAAATAAAATGTGAATTTCAAGAATGTATCTAGTTTAACAATACTACTAAACTATTCTATCCTTTGGGATATGATTCCACGTATCTTATACACGTGTAATAATGTAACCATTAATTTTAGGCTACCAGGGCTGGGGTCTTTACAATTTTTATCAAATTATGTTTAGTAGAATCCTTGGGAACTAGATTTAAGAAAATTTACATTATATAATGATAACCAATGATATAATTTGGAAATATGATCAAATAAACTAATACTATGATTTATATATTAGTTATACCTAAATATTCAATTTATGGTAAGTGTATCGCTAGTTTTCAGATTATATATTATGTTTTAAAATGTTATGATCTAATCTAGTGTATTGCATCATTTAGAAATAGAGCCTAGAAGATGGAATGAGAACCAAATTAATACACATAATCCAAAGACTAATAATAATCACCTATTTTATGGATTTAAGAAAATATTTTGAAGGTAACTCATCTACCAAACATTATCATCATATTTGGAAATTGTATCATGTACAAATAAAACAGAGATAAAATTCTCTAAGTATTATGTATTCTAAAGGAAAGAAAGAGAGGAAGAGTGTGGGAAAATAAAATATAGATAAGTAGAAGAAGGTAAAGAAGGATTTTACAACATGTGATACTTGAGGAAAGAAACACCTTGGTTTATACTTAAAATGAAAAGAAGTTTACATCATGTTTAGTGAAAAAGGACACTATTCTTATTATTGAAAAGGCAAGAAATATTCTTCCAATGTGAAATGTTTACATTATAATGATAGGGTAATTATGAAAATTAATTTTCCTATCATCAAATAAATATATCTCAGAAAAATCAAATGAATCGAGGTCATGCTTATACTATTACTATAGTCGTAGTGGAATAATTTACGTATTTTTAATTTTGGAATAAAGAATTATGATGCAATAGTATTTTATCAACCACATTATGGTTATATGAATCATGAAATACCTAAGGATTATACGGAATTACAATTTATTAAAGGATATAAGAGAAAATTTTTGAATGACACCGTTGACCAAGAAAAGTGATTATGTGGAATGTTGATCTTTTGGAAACCACCTGATTAAGTAAAGATAACCATAATATATCATTAATGTTGAGATAATAATGATATAGATATGTTTTTGGGATAGTATTGGTCACCAAGAAGTTGGATTAGGATTTGACGGTTTATACAGGGTTTACTAGATGTTTTTATTTAAGGAATTTATTCAACAACCTGCGACATTATATTTGGAAGAAAACAAGTTTTCATTAATGTGATCAAGATATTCATATATTTGGTATGTGATAATAATAGAAATACTATATTGTTTATAAAATT
Organism: Viscum album; assembly: GCA_963277665.1. Classification (NCBI taxonomy): domain Eukaryota; kingdom Viridiplantae; phylum Streptophyta; class Magnoliopsida; order Santalales; family Viscaceae; genus Viscum; species Viscum album. The sequence goes on from OY728126.1 coordinate 1,152,439,167, forward strand.
TAATGGTATGTATATTTTGTAAATTTAGTGTGATTCCTTCAAAATTTATTGACTCTAAATTTGGGTAGATGTATTTTAGATGAGTCTTAAGATTAACTACTTATAGAAATTTTGGTTTCAGTAAATATTTAAATATTTAAGGAATTAATTTTGTGTCTTTTTATTAAAAAACGTGATTTAGTTAGTAAAAATTCATCTTGAATATCCATTTCTAGGTGTAAGAGATGAATTGAAAATAGATCCAAGAAAAAAAAAAGGATGGTATTATGCTTATGAAAAGTAAATAAATCATGGAAAATTATTTTATTGACTATATTATTTGGATAGTAAAATAGTCTCTCTACTCTAGGAAAACAATGTTGGAATAAAAGCACACTCTATTTTCTTTTCTTACTGAGAAATCAATTTTCTTTTAACCGATCATAGATTTATGGTTTTGTGATGGTAAATTTTCTTATGACCACATTCTTTATCACACTCAATTAGAACATAATAGTAAAATTTCCTTTGTTTGTCTATATTTTCACTTCCTGATACAATTATCCTAAAAATAATACTAGTTTTGTGATGACCGTTACATTTGTCTTTCTAAATTTTAAGATGATGTTTTATTACCCCTTTTTATGATGTGGGTTTCCCATGAAGTAATTTTTTAATACCAATCATTGATTTTCAAAGGGTAATTTAAAATTTCAAGGATGATATTTTTTGAAGGTGGGGATAATTTAACATCATAATATCTTATCGTATGTATCTTTTAAAATAATGTATTCTCATTTTCTTACATTGCATGCAACATCAAGCATAAAACTATGATATACTATTAAATATTACCATTTTTATATAACTCTCATAACCTAGTCGTTAAATAAGGTGGTATGAATAGAAATAAATATATTATGAAATATATATAAAGTTCATATTCATTAAAAATTTATTTATTAATTTTTAATAAATAAAAACACAATTCTTAGTAAAGTCATTTTATTCTTCAAATATATGTTATTATCGAAAAGAATTTTTTATTGATTTCTATGTGAACAGAAATATAATTAATTTTTGAAACATTAAAAAATGTATTTGATTAAATGAAATTCATGTATGACATTATAATAGAAAAATTAATTTATGGTAAAATTTTGAGAATTTTATGAAAATGTTAAATTTTTTGGTGAACAGTACAAAATGTGTTTTTTGAAATATTGTGTGTTTTATGATGTCATTCAAACATTAATATGATATAAAAATTTATTAAAATTATGTAAATAATAATTTATGATAATATAGTATAGTTATTATTCAAGAATAATATAGAATATAAAAATTATAAAATATTTCACGATAAATATAAAAATTATTTTCAATGCCAACACAGTGCATGCACATCATTTAGAAAGTAAAATTTGGTGTCTTATATATTCTAATTTATAATTAACATGTCTTTTAAAAACATAAATATTAAATATAATTCATAAATTATTATTTTTACTGATATTTTAGAATTTTTTCCTTATATTACATGAATCTTATCCTAATGCTTGTGCAATGCTTGCACAAGGATAGAAAAGTAAAATTTACTAATTAATGAAGTTAACTTGACATGGATATGAGTAAATATTCATAATTAATGAATATAAAGGATTATATTTATAGAATTTAATTTATTTTTATGTTTGTAATTAATTTTAGATTTTTATTTATTGTATAATTAACTTTAATGAATATGTAATGTTGAAACAGTTCTTATGCAAGTAGAATAAAAAAAATAAATAAATTTATTTTAATTAAAATTATAAGAACAAAAAAAATAAGCCAAATTTTTTTATTAGTAATTATTTAATGAGTACATTTTTTCTATAATCATCTTTAGGTATAATTTAGTACCTCTAAGATCCACTTAGATGACATTAGGTCCCTTATAGTATTTTATTTAAAAGAATATCAAACTATTCACACTATGGTTTTTAATAAGCATAACATTTTTAATACATGGCTTCACAAAATAGATTTTCAAAAATAAATAGTCATTTAAAATATCAAAAATTTATTTTCATCATGGATTTTTTTTAATTTTCTGGGAAGAAATAATTACCTTAAATTATTTCACAAAAATGATGCAATAATTATTTAATTAATGGAAAAATCAATAAAATTATTTTAATTAAAATGATATATACCATTAAATTATAAAAAACATCAATAAATTTTATTTTATAAGTAAATTTTTTCCTTAATGATTAATTTTTCGTATTTATGACCATTTCTTAATTAGGAAGTGTTTATGAGCCTTAAAGATTTTATTTAAATAAATGCCAAACATTTTGAACTATTATTTTGAGGAAGTAAAATATTTATAATATGGTGTTATGTGAAAAAAGTGTTCAAATATAAATAGTATTTTAAAAAATAAAATATTTATCTACATCATAGTTATTTATTTTTAATTATTATTGAGGAAACAATTACGTTAAATAATTACACAATAACGATGAAGTAATTATTCAATTAACAGAAAACTCCAATAAATTATATTAAAAATATTAAAATTTATAAAATTTTAATTAATATAGATGATTAACGAAATTAATAGATTAATATAGAATAATAAGGATGTATTAAGAGTCATGTTTCAAATATATATTATTATATTGATATTATTAATGCAAATTTAATAAATAATATGGAATTTGAGAATAATGATATTCAATGAATATAATATTTTATTATATTATTCAAAAAATATAAATATATTAAATAAGACCATAGAGAATAATATTTGGTCAAAATATTATAGCTTGTAAATTTAGAGGCTATTTGGAATTATTTGCCTCTAAAATAGACTTATTATATTTTAATATTTTAAGAAATTCCAAAATTACCTCACACCTCTATTTTAAAAGTTAACCTCCTCCCCCACATCTTCACAACATCTCGAGCCATATATATCGACCAAAAGATACCAATTTATCATCCCTAAATCCATAGAAATGTTTTTGAGGTCCATTTCTTCCTAAAATACCAACTCCGGATCCCTTAAGAAGAGATCTAAAGGAAGTCTGTTAAAGAAGAGGTAGCCATTTTTACAAACTCATTCAAGTTAATTTCTTCTTATACTTACTTTTCATGACTTGTTTATATCTTGAAATAATAAATTCAATATCATCTATATAACTAGATTCAATTTTTATTATTAAACAATGATATTCTACCTTTTATCCATCCTCTGAAAAACAAAAACATCGCACATGTGTACGTACGACTTACCATCTCTGAGTAGCGGTGTAATTCATTTTTCCTTACCACTTTACATGGATATTTATAAAAATTTAAATAATTTATATATATTATTATTATGGAATGATATTTCACATATAAAATTAATATACCATACAATTTCTTACTCATTCAACCATTTAGAAATGATATCATCGCTCGTGAATGCGTACAAATTACTGTCTCTAAGAAGCAGGTGGATTAATTTTTGATATTAAAAATTAAATAACTGTTTTAAAAATATATTTAATGATTAAATATGATATTTTTATTTTTTATATGTTGTATCTATATCCTATATAATATAATCTTGACGTTAAATAAAAAATAAGTATAAAAAAATACCATTAACATTTTAAATAAGGAAGATAATAAAATATAATTTATGAACAAGTGATAAGATACTATAAAAGGATCAAATAAGATATTAAAAAATATGAATAACGTTCCCCTATAAATAAATAACACATTTAAAACCATTATACATGAGTTCTGAAAATGTTCTAAGGAATTCAAACCTAATATAATGGAATTCTTAGCCCAATTTACATTCTTTTGGTTAAACTTCTACCCCAATTATTATGTAACGATATGATTATTTATGGAATTAATTTTTGTTATATTATATTGTATTTCCACTTAATTTATATGGATTTACATATAATGCACATAATTTACTCATTTTATTAATTCTCACATCAATGATATGATATTTTAAGGGACTTTATTTAAAAAAATACTCTTTTAAATGTTTATTTTCCAAAATTTAAATTGAGTTAATTTTAATCATATATGAAAAGAGAATATTTTCTTGACATCATTATGTATTAATTTTTTGGAACTTACTTTATTGGTTTACAAGGTTCTTTAAAAATATTTTTTTTCATTTAAATTTTCATGACTTTTTATATAAATGATTTCAATGTAAGAAATGATATTAATCATAAGAATTTTTTCTAGATTTTATGAGAGTATTTTTATCTTTTTCAAAACCCTTTGTTAAATTATATGATTAATTGAGTTTTATCTCTTATGATATCATCCACCATATTTTATTGAATTGTTTATTATTGGTGTGACTGTGAATGTTCTATTTCGATATCTTTCATTACGTTACTATAGATGGTTTATAGTTAAAGTATTCACAATTTGTATACTATTTTTTAAAATAAAAATGTTTATGTTGTTTATATAGAAACGCTTTAATAAAATTAATTCATTATAATTAGTAAGTTATGGGTGTTAGAATGAGAAATAATTAGTAATTTGGTACCAAGATAATAGCGATATAAAAATAGAGTGCAAAAAATGTGGAAACAAATGAACATTAGATGTAACATGAACTCCCTCCCCCCTAAATTAAATGGGTAAAAAACTATGGGAAATAGATGTTTTTTAAAATGGTAAATATGGGTACAAACTATATAAATTATAAGGAGAAAAAAATCAACAAATTCCCTCTTGAATATACAAATAATCATATCAAAAAATAATACACTAAAAGATGAAGATGTGTTGCTTGAGAATATGATTTTGAAAAATGTTGGAGGTTATCTCTTTTTATAGCCTTCCCTCACCCTCCTTGGGGATCCCCTAAATTAAATTTGTTTTACCAAATTAAATGTGGGATCGGTGTTAGGGTGTCACCCTCTTTGAATAATGTGAATGTCGAGACCGTCATTATAATTATATATCTCTATAATGTATTCCAACATATATCCCACTGGAATATTTGATTAAGTGTCAATCACAAATCTGAACACCCTTTCTATCTACCAACCATACTACTCATGCATTTGCAAGAACGTTCAAATATCTACACCATCTAAACTTATCTGAACCAATCACTTTCATCAGGAAATATGGTATATTTTGTTTAGTGTGAATTTTACCCCTATTCACAATTATTTTATCCACTACATCTTGAACATAATTATATTTTACCCCAATTTTATTCATTCTGGAATAAAAATACAGATTCCTTGCAATTCACAATGAGCTATGAATGTCACAAAATAATGGAATATAGTCTTGTTTGTACCCAATATCCTATAACAACATTTTCATTAAAATAACATATTTTTAATCCTTTTTTACTTCCATATACACTTCCTAGGATGTGGATAAGTCCACAATATATTGTAACTTGGAAATACAGCTCAGAAATCCCCCTGAAATAGTAAACACATAATTAGCAGTGGATTTCCTTCAGTCAGAATCTCTTGAAAATTTTGAATCCACATAATCCCTAATAGATAAATCTGATCCCCCATAACATAATGCAACATATGATATCATACAGATATTTTTTAAACCTACAATCCAAGTCCACTTTACCTTATTTGAAAAAAACATTTGGTTGTAGCGTATATAAATTTTCACCAAGATCACTGTGGATAAAATATTTTTTCACATCTAGCTAATCTAGATGTTGTGTGTATGAAGTACATATTTTCAAAACTAAAAAAATAGTAGTCATTATATCAATAGGAATAAATATTTCATTAAAATTGATAACTTTCTTCTGAGTATATCCTTTGACCACCAGTCTCACACAACATCTTTCCAAATAGTCTATTTCATCCCAATAGATCATATAGACCCATTTTTTTCTAATGTCCTTCATTACATGTGGTAATAGAACAATATAAAAAGTATTATTCTTATATAAGTATTAAAGTTCCTACAACATCACCACCATCCATGAAGATACATCCATACTATAGGTCACCTCCAAAAAATATGATGACTCTCTATCCTCTGTAAATAAGAAAAATGAAACATTGCTATGAGTTACTTAATCATAGTTCCATATTGGTGCCTTTTTCTATTGATTAGACCATTGTAGTCCATTATAATTTAGTACTAGATCATCGTGATACTGTAATGACTTAGAGTAAACTGGTTGTTCCTTTTTTTCATCATTCACATTGACTATTTTAGTTCTTGTACTCTTTTTCTATGTCTTAATCAATGATCATTTACACCATTTATTAAAAAAAATGACATCTCTGATGGATAAATTTTTGTGGGAAGTGGGATCCCACAAATGACACCCCTTAACACCATCAATGTATCCCAATACGATACATTCCATGGATTTCGAGTTTAACTTTTATCTTTTATGTTCATTAAACAGTGAATATATAGGGCTTCCAAAAATATGCATTTGAGAATGGTCAGTGGATTTACTAGTCCACATCTCTATAGATTTATTCACATCAATTTCCACTAAAGGGTATTGAATGATCACTTAGCTGGTGGTAATTACTGCTTCTACCCTATAACTCTGAATAACTCCTGTAGTCTTCAAAATTTCCCATGTTTGGTCCAACAAGTTTCTATTCATTTTCTATTCCACTCTAAACTACCAAGGAGTTTAATCCACCATAAACTATCTCTTTATACAATCCTATTGAAAAAATATCCCCACTTTTATATTCTATACCATTTTCAGTCCTCAAACACTTGATCTTCTTTTCAGATTCAATCTCATTTAACTCTTTGAATGTTTTGATAAATTCAATGAAATCTGATTTTATCTTGATTGAAAACACCCAAAATCTCCTAGAATATTCATAAATGAAACATAAAAAGTGCATTGACCCTCCTAGGGATGAAATATATTCCTTCAAAATGCTGAGATGGATCTACTCCAAGATATCCTTGCTTATCCCCAATTGATATTTCCAACATTAATCTGCATTGCATACTAAAAAAATACTTACCAAATAGTAAGGATACCTTCGTAATCCTAGATAGAAACCTCATATCATAATGAATATTTATGCCTCATTCAGAATGTGGATAGGATTATGATTCCATAATATCATCAATTCTTCTGTTGAGGTATTTTATGCAAAAACTATCTATACTTCCTTATACGTTTCACCCATATACATGTACAGGTTATTTGATATCTTCTCTACCAACATCTTCACAAGTGATCCTTTAATAATCTATATCGTCCCATTGTTGATGAGGGTATTGTATATGATATCATAAAATTTTTCCAAGGGTAAAACAATCTTCTTGATTCCCTACACATGGCATACTCCTTGAACGGTTAAAACTATGTTATCATGCATCTTCTGTTTGATGGTTCTGAATCTAATTATCTTAGATGTATGATTATTCCCATTTACAAAAGTTCTTCCAGGATAGTTCCATATTGATAAACAATTAAATTCTTTAGGTCTTTTGATATCTTTCTCATGATTCAATAATCCATGAATCTTTGATATATTTTCAACCTTCAATAATCATCATCTCTTTATTGACTAGTATATCTCAATTTATATATGTACTCAACACATTTCCTTAAGAGTTTTTATCTCTACCCATCTTATTCCAAAATAATTTTATATAATTCCACATCATACCACAATTATAACATCTAATGATTTTATTATTCCTCCTTGATTTAGAAATACTAAGATTCTAGATCCTAGTAGAACCACACTCCATCATTCTTCGTTTTTCGATTGACAGAGCATCCACATGGTGTGAAGTTGTATATATTTCTATCTTATTCTTGCATTGAATTTATTATTCAAGAACCACAACTGAAAACTATTTGGAGGGAAATAAATCTATTAGGATATTACAGGTGAGTTTGATGATAAGTTGATCATATGAATATGGAAATTCTGGAGAAGAATCTCCACACATTCATTATACACAATTTTATATCCTAACACCATAAGTTGGAAAAAATGAATGTTATGGTGATGGTGGGGTTTTTCATCTATGATGAATCCACCATTTGAAGAGTTTATAATTTTATCTTCATTTTTTTGTTATGGGGTGACTTCCTTGTATATATTTGTCAGAGTATCCCAAATTCCCTTCTCAATCTTTTTCTATACTATTCCTGACAAGACCCCATCTGCCAAATCTAAATGGATGTTGGAAATAACTATATAATCTATGTATTTCCATTTCTACTCTATCACACTCACCTATTTTTCTCTACTTTTATGTAGGAAATTATCTTTTCACAACACCACTTTTATATTTCATTTCCATAATGAAAATTTTTTTCCATTAAATTTCTCAATCATAGATTTTGCTTCCATTTGGACACATCATTAGTCTAGAATTTCCTCAATCCATAACATTAACTTTGATAACACTTGTTAGTATTGTTTCCTTTATCGTATGGACTTTCAATACCAAAACATTGTACCATCTAGGATTCCATCTTAAAACCCATGGGTGAAATGATGAATTTCCCATCATAGCTTATATGTGATCCACTATCCTTAGTGGAATATTATGTTGGAATTGGGTTTAAAACCAATAGTCCTCCCCCCAAACAGAATACTGCACAAATGGTCCACCCCTTTAAAGATAATGTATCAGTCCATCCATCTTACACTTCTGTTTTTCTCATCACTGGGACTCGTCACCTAACGTCCAATATCAGATAGACTTCTAACACAATGCACCACAGATTCACATGAATCAAACAAGAAATTGTTGTCATTATAAAATTGGATTAGGGAATACATCACCCTACATCACACCTATGATGCACCATACCTATTATACCACTTTTTAGGATCATAATTAAAAACATATCCCTTCAATACAACAATAATTGTGAGATAAAAATAATGTGAAAAAATTGTAGAAATAAAATGAACACCAAATGTAACATAAAAAACCCTAAATCGAAAGGGGTAAAACTCACATGAAAGTAGAAGGATCTAATTTTTATAAAATGAAAGTACAAATAATCTCAATTAAAAGGAGAAAACACTTAAGAAATTATATCTTTAATATATAGAGAAATGCCTCACAAAATACAGTATTCTATGTTGAAGATGTATTGCTTGAAAATATGATGATGAAAATTATTGAAGGATATCCCTTTTAATAGCATGCCTTCACCATCCTTTGGCCTTCCATTAATTAAATTTCATTAAAAAAATTAAATGGGGGAATAATTGTAGGGTTTCACCCCATTTTAATGAAATGGCTACAGTAACCATCATTATTATTTTATCTCTCTATAAAGTCTTCCAACAATGGGAAGAGTCCAATATAGGCCCTCTATGCATCGATAAGTCTCATTAGTCCAACTAGACTGAGTTTTTATTGAGTCCTTAACAATTTATATAGACTTCTTGGATGAGACTTTGATGGTATGTTTTAGACATCCATTATTATTTATTACATCATTATGATATTTTTTTATTTATATTGAATTTTATTATTTGATATATAAAATATCCATGGTTATATTTCATTCTAATGTGATTGTTTATATGGTATTATTTTATCATTATTTTTTCCTATCATATTATGATATTTTTAATGTCAAAATGATATGTGTTTTCAATTATTTACCCTCCCATATTGTTTATTCCTTATTTACTCATAGCTTCCACTATGAAATTTCCCATAATGAGTATCTGAGCTCACCCATTTCTTATGTATTATTTTCCCCTAGATTTAGGGAAGTGTTTTGAGATTGATATATAGGGACACAGTAAGGGGAACAATGGATTTCTCAAAGAAATTATTATTTTTTATTTTATGTTTGAAAATATAATATGAATTTGAAGTTAGTATCTATATTACCAAGCTTTCTAACTATTCAGTCCTTTGGGATGTGATTCATTATATATTATGCCAATGTAATAAAGCAACCACTGAATTTAGGCTATTGGTGTCAGGATCATTAATTGGGAAGATTTTCATTTGATATAATTCCTTGATAAAATAATAGAAATTAACAATATGATGAATTATTTTGAATTATTTATTTTGAAAAATAATGAACGGTCAAAGATGTAATATATGGTTAATGATTTAATTGAAGTGTTGGTTTTTGTTTGAAAAAGGGTTTTCTAAATCATAAGTAAAAATATTAATAGATAACTAACAATAATGTTTACTAAATAAAATTCATTCATTGGACTTCTATGACATCCATTTAAAATTAGTTTGGATTAATTGTTTCTAAAAGGTCGTTTCTTATTGTAGTGTTTATATTACTACTTTGATTGGATTGATGAAATCACAATATATAAAAACATAGTTTTTTAATGTTTTTAATGATTTTTTTTCAAATCAAATATTGGGTGATGATATTGTTATTGGCCACACTAAATTCATGGGAAAGTAATTAATAAAATTTGATTTATAAATATGAACTATTAGTTGGTATTTCTCCAGATATATGTGTGTTCTTGTTGATATTCTTGTGATTTTATTTAAAAAAACTATTATGGAATGTTGGGTACTAAGATGAATTATGCCATATGTCCATGACTAGTTACTTTAGTAGTGGGAGATATCAGACCTTACACAGATTTATGGGAATTTTTTTTGCTATGTTAAATTCATGAGTTATTGATGCTCTCTTATACCTTATGTCTTAATGTTATATTGAGCTTTGTTTGGTAGGAATCTCACACAAGAGTGTGTTTATGTGCATTATTCATCTAGTGAGATGTTTATGTTATAGATAGGAAGAGTTAATTGAAATTTATCTCATATGGTGGTTGTTCATACACCTTTCCCTTCAATCGTAGGATTATTTTTAATTCTTGATGATGCCAATTTATTGAGATTGTTCTATTGTAATGGACTATAATTTCTTGAATTTTCATTTTTAATTTTCTAAATTTTCTAAATTTTTGATATATTTCTAATTAATTTTAGGGTTTAATAAGTATATATTAATTCTAGTATATTTTATAATTTTTTGAGCTTAAATATGTATTTCAAATTTTTTTGGTTAAGATATATTATGTATGATACAAAACCTTATACATGCACTACTACAGAGTAAGGTTTAAATAGTGCCAAAAAAAATCCTTTATCAGAAAAATAAAGATATGATAGTTGATGTTATGTTAAAAGGGGGTTCTATTTACTAGCACTAAGAGAAGAAATCATAAAATTCCCTTTTATCAGCGCTAAAAAGTGCTAATAAAAGTAAAAAAATTTCAAAAAGACTTTTTTTTTCTACAAATTGGAGGTGGACCACCCCCTTTTATTAGTGCTCAAAATCCCCTTATAATAGTGCTTGTACACCCCAATACAATTTTATAGCATTATCCTCCCTTTCCCCTTTAACAACACTACTACAAATATGCACTTTTAAAAGGGAAAATGTATTTTAACAGTACTGAAAAAGTGACGTTAATTAGAAAAATGATAAGGGGGTGTCACCTTTATCGTCACTATTTTTACCACTACAAAAGACCAGTTTATCAATTCCTTAAATAACATTGATAAAGGGGTCCCTTTACCTACTCTATAAATAGTGATGATAATGTTATAGATTTATGAAATGTGTTGTTAATATAATAGCACTCCCAGAAAAAACCTATAACCTATCAACACAAAATATAATTTAATTGAAATAAATTTGACATCATAAATAAAAAAACAATTCTATATACATTTAAAATAATTTACTATATAATTAAATTTATAACTATCTAACAAACATTAAAAATCATTAATATTTCGTCTTTTGACACATGTGATCCCCTCCCAAAAAATGCTCTCCCATGGTACAGTTTCAAAATTATCATCTCAAACTGATAAAAATATTCCACTTATATATGAAAATAAATATTTTCTTAGTTATATTATAATGAAATAAAATAAAAATTAATATGAGAAAATAAATTAACAAAATTTATATTTATAAAAAATAGAACTCATTTGGATTTATACCAGTCCCACAATGCATCATATTGAGGTTTGGTCAATTTATACACATCAAAAATGAGTTATGAATAATTGTTCTAAAATATAAAAATAATCCGAATTTGTTTACTTACTTCTATGTATGTTAGTTGTTCTTCAACTAAAATTAATGCCAATTCTAATTAAGGACACATTTGAAGTTATACCGATCACATAATATGTAATATTGATCTGAATATGGCTCTTACATATCATAAATTACTTATCGATCCTTATTATAAAGTATCAGAAAAATCTGAATGAATTTTCTTGATTTCCTGTATACCAGTTTTGTAGTTTGGTTAAAATTTATTTTCAAACTAGAAACATGAATTTTTGAGTCACACTGGTCACATCGTTCATTTTTAGATGTTAGAAAACATCACACATGTCAAAAATTAATTTTGAATCACTTTCAAAAATTATCAAGACCATCAAAGAAACTTTTCTCTGTTTTTATTGAGTGATATGTTTTGAACTATAAAGTGTAATTTAAACAGATAATAGAACATTTTAGCCATGCTGGTCACACCGTGCATTGGATTGAGATGTGTTTGATTCATATACCACAAAAAGGACTCCTGGGTCATTTTATTAAAGTATCAAAACAATATTAAGTTTTTCCTCATTTTTTAGTATGTCACTTGTAATTTTTTACTTAAATTAATGTCAATTTTAAATAAAAAGACAAACTTGGAGTTATAGAGGTCACACTTTGTGTCATATTGAAGTGAGGTTGACTCCAAAAAATAAAAAATTATGCAGGAATATTTTTCCTAAATTATCAAAACAATAATAGTGCATTTTCATTGTTTTTAGTATGTTATTTACTCTTAGATAAAATAAATCACAATTCTAAATAAAAAGAGACACTTTGAGTTATAATAGCAAGACCATGCATATTATGGAGGTTTAGATAATTTCTAAACATCAAAAACAACTTATATATTGTTTTACTAAAGTATCAAAACCATCTAAATGTGTTTTTTCATTTTTCATTATGCAAGTTTCGTTTTTTCTTACTAAAATTTCATTTCAAACTAGAAACACCCATTTTGTGTCATACTTGTCATATCGTGTGTCAGTTTGATCTCAGACTACCACATACACATAAAAAATGAATTATGAATTATTTTCTTAAATTATACAGATAATCGGTGTATGTTTTATTAGTTTTTAGTGAGTGACATGTTTTTAACTAAAATTTCCAATTTAAACTGATAATGATCATTTTTAGTCTTACAGGTCACACCATGCATCAAATTAAAGTGTTGTAAATTATTATATTTCAAAAATTAATCATATATTATTTTTCTAAATTATAAAAATATTACTAATGTGTTTTCTTGGTTTTTAGTATTTCATGTCTTCTTTTTTACTTAAATTAATGAAAATTTTAAATAAAAATACACTATTGGAGTCATAACAGTCACATCGCTCCTTTAATTGAGGTGATGTTGAATCCTACATGTCACAAATGACTCATTGACCTTTTTCCTAAATTTTAATAACTATCTATGTGTGTTTTACATGTTTTATGTATGTTATATTTTATTTTTACTAAAATTAAATGAAATTTTAAATGAAGAGATAATATAAGTGATTTCGGTCACACCATGCATATTATTTTGGTGCAGTTAATTATTAAATGTCACAAATGAAATATAGATCATTTTACTAATGCATAAAAAAACTTGAAGGCCTTTTCTTAGTTTTCAATATGTTACTTGTTCTTTTTACTAAAAGTATTGTTTATTTTAAATTAAAAGACACACTTAGAGTTATAGAGGTCCCAATAGGCATCAGATTGAGGTAAAGTTGATTTATACATGTGAAAAATGACTTATGGATGTTTTCTCTAATATATCAAACCAATGTGAATGGTTTTAATCAATTTTAATTATGTCACTTGTTATTGTTAATAAAATTAATGACAATTTAAAATAAATATACATACTTAAAGTTGTATCGGTCAAACTGTGCATCGTATTTATGTGTGGTTCATTCCTACATGTCAACAATGACTTATTGATCATTTTATTAATGTATAAAAATAATATGAATGCATTTTCTTGGGTTTTAGTATGAGACATGTTTTTTTACTAAAATTAGTGTCAAGTTTAATTAAAAAGTAACAAATAGAATATTTGGGGAAACATCAGGCCTCAGATTTGGGAAATATTGAGTCCTATATGATAAAAATGTATTATGAATTATTTTCATAAATTATAAAAATAATCCAGATGCATTTTCACAGTTTTTTGTATGAAACATGTTCTTTTTAATACAAAAATGAAAATTTTAATTACATAGACACATTTGGAATTATATAGGTCACACCATGCATCATATTGATGTTTGTTTTATTCATACATGTTAAAATTACTTAGGGATCATTTTCCTAAAGTATAAAAATAATCTAAATATGCTTGCTTGATTTTCAGTATATAAAATTTTATTTTTACTAAAATTAATATTAATCTTAAATAAATAGACACAACTAGAGTGTTAGCAGTCACACCATGTGTACTATTGAGGTGAGTTTGATTATTACACGTAAAAAATTACTTATTTATTGTTTTCCTGAAGTTTTAAATCAATTGATATGCATTTTTATGGGTTTAGGTATGTCACATGTTTGTTAAAATAAAATTAATATCAATTTTAAATAAATAGACACATGTAGTGTATTGAAAATTTAAATAATTCATCATGAATAGTCAGTTTATTGGTTATCCATGCAGTGAATCCACAAATTAAATCTTTGGAGTATCCAAATTGACTGTAATTAGTATCTAATGTTTTCTAAAAACAAAAAAAATTTAATAAGTAATGGATGAAATGAAAATATATTTGATATGACTAAATAATTTAGTTTTACCCCTCCAATAGATGTAATAAAAAGAGTCTATTATCAAAAATTATTCTTTTCAATTTATTTTACCAATACAACCACTATTTCATCATTTTGTTTCGATTCAATTTTTTCTTATAGAGGTGGTGTGGGGGATAATGAGTCCAAAATAAATTCATGGTAAAATACCTTCAAATATTTTTATGTATACTGTTATAAAAAAATGAAATTTGTTTAGTCATAATTAATATAGTCTATCTACTTTTATAAAATCAAATAATGAAAATATAAATCATGTTTACATTTACAACTGAGGCTCTTAGCCAATCATATTCAGGGATTTCAATTACATTCTCAACACCAATATAGTCTTCAAGTTCATATGCGAATACATTTTTATTCAAAATCAACTATGTGACTAATAATTCTTTTTTAAATTTTTATCCATATGAACCATCAATTTTAGTAAGTGATGATATGGAATGTGCTGGGCAATGGTGCTTTTTGAAGATATTTTGGATCAGTTGGTCGATCCTTTAGTTGGTTTTGTGTTTTATTTAATTTTACCCTCTTCCCTTTTTCCATATATAATAAAATTCATTAGTTTAGAAAATCATTCATTATTTGTTAAAGGTTTATCATGAAAAATAAATTGGAAATGAATACCTCCTTGTTGAATTTTTTTACAAGATGTGATGTCCATCCGATGAACATTACAATAGCACCAATGATCATTAAAATATCATCATAATCAAGTGGATCATAGACCGTGGGTCTCAACTCATGAGATACGCTAATCTCCAATCTCACATGTCTAGTTGGAAGTGGTCAATTGCGTTGACTAACATCACAGATATTAAACACCATAACCCTCGATATAAGGTTATGGGTGGGTGTTGATAGATATAAATCACTTTCTTTTTTCACCCTTTAGAATATCAGTATAGGAAATGTGTCAGTGTCTCCCTGATTAATATTTTATAGAAAAAATTATTATAATATTGATTACCATGACTAAGAATGAACTTTCAAAGGAATTAATCAAATCAAATTTGGTCGTGGGGGGGGGGGGGGGGGGTAGGATCTTCATGAAATCATAGTTCATTAGTTGTATCTTCCCTTTTATACCCCCATAAATATTCATAGCAACTATCTATGCCATTTAAATTGTTCTTCAAGGGCATATATTCTTTATTTAGTCTTTTTAATTTCGTAATATTTATCCTCCTCTTGTTTTTATCTCAAAATATGTTCACGGAGTCACCCCAAAACCTACACCAATGATGTGGACATACTTTTATCTCCACTTCAAGTCCCCTGATAATAGTTGTTCATCTGGTATGGGTATTTCTATTTCCTCTGAATATGTTAGATATAAAATATTAGAATTAAAGTAATCATAGTTACGTAATAAGAACTTAATGATTTTTTTATATCATACTTAAAAATGATTCTATTTTTTTTTGTTTTTATATATTAATACCCCATATATATTTTCACTTACCTCCTTTAATAAAACATGACATGGTATGGATGGGGATTTTGTTTTGGAGTCATCAATCTGTATATAAATAGAGGAACATAATTATGTTTTTGTTTCATGTCACATAAATGTATTATGGTATATTTTAAATTTTTTTCAAGTGAAGCATACCCCATACATAAATTATGGTATGGGTCTATTGGTTTTTCTACACATTCCATATTTTTAGAACATAATTATTGTTTCATAAATAAGAAATTTTCTATAAAATTGGTGAATACACTTATCATCAACAACATATTAATAGACACAATGTACTAGAAATGAAACATCCACACGAAGACTAGTAAACACATCCCATACTTCCTAGGTTAATATGTGTTCATACAAAAGCAGTGGGTGTGGGATTATTTTCCTGTCAACAAATTTAAGATGTTTTCTAGTTATAATTGTGATAAAACCTCTAGGAATCCTCCCAGGAAGAATAAATACACAATTCTTATGAGAATAACCTACTATAAATTAAATATTCAAGGGATTTTGAAGAGTATGTAAATGTTTCATTATTTGTTTTGTAAAATAATGAAATAATATCTTATTTTTACCACAATCACCCCCACATTAGTGTCTTATGTGTGGGAACAATATAGTTCCAGAAATATACATCAATATCTATGCTTTGTCAAGTGACGATTATAATAGAACTACTTTACATGGACTTTTGGGGGTTAACAAAATAACCCCATGAATTCCTTTTGACCACATATTTGATGCCTTTGAGTTTTGTTTTATTTTTTTCTAACACCATCAAAATATGACACTCCTATTTTTTTTGCATCACGGCTCCTTTGTTCCTAACCATTTAATTTGATTCAATATCATCAATATCTTCCTAATCTGTACCGATAACATCAACATGTGCATATGGTCACTGCACCTCTTCACTGAGAGAAGAAACATGTATATAAACCTATTGTTTCTTAGTATTGGGAGCACCATAACGTGTAGAAGGTTGTTGTTCCTCAACATTGCGTGTAGAAGTAGGTTAAAAGACTAGTTGTTCATTAGGATTATAAGAACCATCAAGTTTTAAAGTGATTATCTACATATGTGGATTAAAATTTAATTTAGATTACATAAATTTTTTAGTGAACATATAATAACATGAGGTAACACAATGTATATTACCAAAAAATATAACCTTATTATTGAAATATTTTTTAATAGATGAGTGAATTCGATCCCTCTATAGACTATCCAAATCCCTTCAATATGGTCTCACTTGACATAAAAAAACATAGTCTACATTGGGAAAACTATGCAATGATTGCAACGACCCAATTAAAGGGTAATCCGTAGTTGTTTTTTCATCTGATCAATTAGTGGTTTTGGTCGAGAAGAGAACAATCCACCATTTTCTATTTGTTGGATCTGGTACATAAAATAATTGTATTTACAGTGATTATTTGATAAATGGTTCACCGTTTTACACTTCTTTACTGAAATTACCATTCAAAAATCTCAATCCATCTATTTTGATTGCACTTATATTTTAGACCCATTTTCATTGAAAAATCGGAAAATGGAATGTTATATAATATAACTCTCATATTTTTTTGATGATGCCAAATTATGACATATTCGCATAAATTGGATTTCTATCCTTAGTACGTGAAACATGAATCACTTCATCAAGAATTTTAACATCATTACTTTTCATGGTGTTGTATTCATCATGTTAATTTTTAGATAAATTATAACAATTAATTATATAACCATTGTAAGATAATACATACACACATTGTCCTATGGTAGGACATCAATGTTGTTCTAAAATTGAATTCATATTTTCATCTAACTCCTTAAAAATATGGTCTTAAAACCATCTTATAAACTTTTGATTATATGTATTTTATATCCATATTTCATCCTTATATTGAATCAAAGATTTAAAAATTTCTTGGCGGGATTAAAAAAATATGGAAACCTCAAAAGATTTATGAAAAACGTAAAGGTGGTCCTGCTCCGGATCAACAATATTGATTTTGAAAAAATCTCTTTCAAATATTCCTTCACCTGCAAGTCGCCTAATGTGATGAGATTTTGGTAGACCAATGATGTCCACACCGGATATGTATTCGGTACATAATTAAATGACTTCTTCAAAAAAATATCACTCTAGAATACAACCCTCTGGGGGACTTAGATTTTTGATACACCCTTTCAAAATAATTATATATCATTCAATGGGGTACATCCAACTATATTGTACATGACCGCAGAGTTGAATATGTCTCACCAAATAGACCATAAATTGAAAAATGATTTCAATTAATCCTACTATGAAGAAACTTTCCGATTCACATAATATAATATCAATTTATCTTTTTAAATAGTCAATCTCAATGAGGAATATTAAAATATTAAAACACCCCAAAACATTTACATAAAAATTAACTAGGGGTAAAAAAGTTGTTTTACATACAGGACAAAATGTGTTACTCTTAATTTTAAAAATAAAACAACATTTTATAACTTTTTTAACACATTTAAATCACCCAAAATTTAGGTTTGAAATCCAATTCACAAATTAGTAATTTTTAAAATATCAAGTCCATTGATACCACTAATTTTAAAACCAAAATCATTATTTTAAAAAATCCATTTAAGAATTTTCCCATACATCTGACATCAAATATCATTCCATAAAAAGTGATAAAACCACTTGGAAAACAACATTTATACCTCACAATCCCATATATAATAATAAGTATAAGAAGGAAACACATTCAAAACAAAAGTCAATTAATGATGAAGAAAATATGAAGGGTAAAGTAAAATAAAGGGAACATGGTATATAGTAAATTCAATAAAAATAATATTATATAGCAAGGTCTAAGAAACACACATAAAATCTAACCAAGGTATATCTGTAAATGAAATGTAATCCATTTATAAAGAGGATTATAAATGTAATATATTAAGAGTAATATGAATGGATAATGGAAATATTCCTGAAATAGTACATTAACAACCAATTCACCATTAAAATATCACAAATGTTATCATGTTCTATGTTCATTAAGGAATTCATTTATAATAAAAATAAATTAAAATATATAAGAGTTATTTTTCTATGAGATTATTTCATAGATATTGTTAAATGAAATCTTCCACTAAAACATCATGATCCATGTAGATTTTCTATTTCATGAAATATTAATGCTTGAACTCTGTAGAATGAAGATTTTGATTTATAGGGTCTATCTGACCAATGATGTTAAATATTTTCAAGAAAATTAATCAGAATAAAATTGATGTTATTCATTAACTACAGAACTAGTCCATCAATTATTTTAAATGAATTTTGGAATCCATAGATAACCGCTTCCCAAAATATATGACCATGTGGAAAATAGGTGGTCGTGTACTACATGTATGATCTTATTAGAGTCTTACATCAACATTTAAATATGATTAGGTTGTCAACATTGGATACTCATATAAAAAAAGTGCTATACGGAGGGTTAAAACCTTTTATGATCGAGTGATTTAAGAACAGGGGCGCCACATCATTAACATAAACCATAAAATCACATCATTTTATAACTTCAATATTAATTAATATCATAATTAATCTAAGGATTATTAATTAGAAAAACTCATCAGGAACTCCCATCACATTGGAACCACAAACAAACAACCGTATAAGTTCTAAGAAACACTTCTAAAACCATTTTAATCATAATACCTAACAACCAACAACAATTTGATCATAAATTTAATTTAATTTAGGATACAATACATGAGAAGAAACAAAAAACAACATAACTTCTTCAAAACAACCTGAAATATCATGAATACATAATCTTATTCCCTCCATTACAAAAGAGATGAAAAATAACCATTGACTGAAATGATTTACTCTATAATCATGTATAAATAATCAAAGAAAAATAACCAAAATAAAAATAATAAAAACATAAAATTAAGGTTATAGTTAGAAATGAGATATGAATGAGTATTTCCTTTCAAGGAGTGATGGCAGAAGGGAGAGATAATGACACGGGGTGACGCTGGAAGGGAGCGACACTAACAGGGATAGAAGGTGGTAGTGCGTGGAGGGATGAAGGTGGGAGATATGGTGGTAAGGAAGAGAATTATGAAAACATCTTTAATGATGGAGAAGGAGAATTTGGGGCATAGAGAGATGGTGGTGGGGCAGGGAGAGATGACATTGGGGCATAGAGACAGTTCTATGGAAGCTTTTAAAGTGTGATGGAAGGACTCTATTAGGGTTATTTTTATGAAATTAGGGGAAGACTTATGTTAGTGCTTTTTTAAAAAGAACTAATAAAGTTATAATGTTAATAATTTATATATATTATTATATATATTAATAAAATAGATGATTTGGGTTCGTGACCTCCGTTCAAATGGGGTTTATGTCATGATCTTGGGTTTTTAGACATACTGATTCCTAATTTCCTCAAATATATGCACTTTAAGGGTGGAAAGGATAATGTTGGGAGGGATGGTTCATCATTGGTTGGTGTTGAAAATATTCTTATTTCTCGGATTCTATAAGTTTTTCGGGATGACAATGCAGGTCGTTCCAATCTGGTGTGGGCCGATGGTTTGAGCGCTCATGGTCAAGAAATGTTGCGCATGCCCCAATAATAATTTCATGATTGGAGGAGGAAAAATTAGGTGTGAGTAGACACTGGTTTGGGTGTGCCTCGATCTACAACAGATGATGCATGATCAGATATGGTGTAGGTGAAAGACCCATGTTTGTGTGCTCATAGTGATATGAGGATGGATGAGGATGACATGACTCGACCTCCAGCTATTGTAGTGGATGTTTGAAAATCATACCTCTCTGATCTGATTTTGAATGTAATATCATGTATGAATCCTAGATTTAATTCATCATTGGAATTGTTCAAGGGCTCACATTCAGGGAGAATTTTTTGAAAGGGTTTGATGGATCATGTTGAGGCAAACACAAAAGCCTTTATTGAGAGGATTTCAAAGGGAAAACATTACCTTATTGTCTGGATCATTTTTATAAAAGGTGAGATTCCCTAAAAGTTACATGATTTATTTCATAAGGATTCATGTATATGGGGTTTTTTAGATTGGAGGTGTGTATTTCTTGGTAAGTGATTGTTTCAGTACCTCTTCTAATTTGATGAATATAGGGTTCGGGCATAGAGATTTGAATTTCACTTCATGAAACTAGGATGGATTTGGCTTCATGAATGGCCTTGTAATTAAATGTCTCATTGTTAATGAATTTTTTTTCTCAATTTTGGATTCATATTAATACACAGAATTGGGTCCTTTGGAACCCAATGATTTTACATGAAATCTCTACTGAAATTATAACACCTGTTCGCCTAGATAAAGAAACTAATTAGGTGTGATTTTTTCACTTTTCTAGTTTATTAGTGGATATCGACCTTACCTCCACCATCATTAAAAGGGATAATATTTCTACCCCATCTAAATACATTTTTATTGATGTGGAATATGAGAAAACATATTTTCTTTAACTTTGTAATGGTTGTTGGGAACTTACTAGAGTAATGAAGAATGAATATTTCTTGTGAGAAGTGTGGGATGAAGAGTTATCTTGATGAACATTGCCATAAGAAGGAAGTGAGGGATGATTTCATTATAGTGAAGTCTCCTGAAAAAGTAAATATCATGTTCTTCTAGATGAAAAGAAAGCGATGTTTAATGCGGTAACCTCAGTTGGGGAAAATAGTTGTCCCTATAATTGGGCTGATCTAGCTGATGTGGAAGAAATTAGGATGGGGAAGACTGATTTGAATCTAGTGGGTACACACTAATCTTTTAGGGATGTGTTTCTCACCAATGGGGATGAGGTTATGGTGGGGGATGAGACTACTAAGCAACTCCCTAGGGGTCCTAAAAAGATGATTGGAAGTTACTCTAATCCTGAGTGTTATGAAAAAGCTGTTGTTGATGCTTATATTATGCATGATATGTCCTTACATTCAACAACTAGTAGCATTGTGAAAAATAATGTTGATTCTTTTTCAACTCAATGTTTGAAAAAGTAGGTTTTGGAACAATCATAAAATCTATTGACCCTGTATAAAGAGAAAAATAGGAGTTGAAACCCAAAGGATATAAAGCTATGATGGATGATGAGGTTTTCCAAATAGTATCCTATTAAAATTATAAGTCCATTTCACCTTTAGCTACACTAAGTCATGCATCTCATGCTTGAGAACCCTTGTAGGCAGACCTTCCATCTGAGGGCATGTTTATATATGCATCTAGATCTGTGGTTATGGTTTTCCATATTGACGGGATAGTGTAGGGACTTCCAACGTACCCATTGATGGAGGATCTCCATTTAATGATGGATGTTATAGTTGAGGAGTCACAACATATTGAGGAGTTGGATACTGGTGGTCAGCCATTTGTCATTTCTATAGTGGAAGGCATTTTGGATGTTGAGAAGGACGTTTCTAAAGGAACGTGGCATCAAAAAACATAGAGATGATGTCAACATCCAAAAGTCCATGGCTGAGGCCATGGTCGATATGATTAGGATGTTGCATGAGAATGTGGTTGAAATATCCATCTCATTCTGGAGAATTACAAGCTCATGGAGAAGTTTTATGTGCTCTTCAATCAAAGGAACTCACAGTCGTAGTCGGAATTTTCTGATGATGATTATGGCTTTGATCATGATGGGAATGATGTTATTCTTGATTTTTGGTTTTTCTTTAGGGATGATGGCATTCCTCTTTGTTTGACCTCATGCATCCTTGTTTTCTCGGTCATCATCATTTTTTTAATAAAATTTTTAGGACCAGTTTCGCTTGCGTCATTAACCTTTTGATTACATTAATAAAATTATATATATAATAAGTATATATTTATTTATTTGTAATTATTACAATAAATAAATATATAATAATTTATATTTTCATATATAATAAATATATTATTATAAATATTTATAAATATATTTTTATTTATATTTATAACTATAATTTTATATATATTAAATTAAATAATTATAAAAATATAGTAATTGTATTAATTATATTTATAATTGTATAAACATATAATTAATATATAAATTATATATGTTAATAATATTATAAATATAATAAATATTTTTTTAATAATTTTATAATTGGTTAAACAAGTATATATTTATTTATAAATATATTTATAAATAAATAAATAAATATATATTTATAATTTAAAAATTATAATAAAATTATATTTATTTATAGTTATAATTATAAATATAACTATATATATTTATATAATTAAAAAATTATAATAACTATATTTTTTATACTTATATATATATAACTATATATATTTATAACTTTATATGAATAATAAATATATTTATTATAATTTAATAATTATTTATATATATATATAATTATAATTATAAGAATAAAAAAATATTTTTATAAATAGTTTTATATAATTATAAATATATATATAATTAAAATAGATGTATCCATTGTAATTTTATAATTAATCACACATATATATATAGTTGTATTTATAATTATAAATAAATATATTAAAAATTATTTATATATAATCATAATTTTATAATTATAAATATAATAAATATATTTATTATT
Organism: Viscum album; assembly: GCA_963277665.1. Classification (NCBI taxonomy): domain Eukaryota; kingdom Viridiplantae; phylum Streptophyta; class Magnoliopsida; order Santalales; family Viscaceae; genus Viscum; species Viscum album. The sequence goes on from OY728126.1 coordinate 1,152,463,144, forward strand.
TAAATATATTTGTTGAAATTTTATAAGTGTTTATGAGAATTTAATAGATTTATGGGTATAACAAGATTGAATTATATACCTAGTAAAGGATAGATCATAAAAAATGTGTTTTCACATATATGGACAACATGAGTAATAATAATGGTGTAATGCATAAATAAACATTATTGAATAATACAAAACATATGCATGTAAATTATACACACACATCAATATATTTATTGACCGAATTCATTGTAAACATATATTTATTTACAAATATAATTCTAAATATATATTTGAAAAGTATTTATATATAAGTATAAATACATAATTATAAACATATAATTATAAATATAATAAACATATTTACTACCAAATAAAATCCATTATAATTTTACAATTACTAAAATATATATTCATTTAATTATAATTTATAATTTTTTAAAACATTATATATATATTTGAACTATTATAATATATAATTATTATAAAAATGCATTTTTTTATTTAATGTATATAAATATACAAATTTTTTTAATATAAATATAATAATTTTTTATAAATTAATAATATTTTTTATTAAAATATTTTATCATCGCTAATAATAACATTGATAAATCTATCATTTATCATTGCTATAAAAGTGTTGATTAAGGGTACACCTTTATTAATGATTTTTAGCATAAATAAAGGGTATATTTATTAGATCTTTTAGGTAGTGCTGATAAACACCCCCCTTTTATCAGTGATTTTTTCATAATGATGAAAAAAGTTGGCACTTCCCTTTTACCGATCTGTGGTAGTGGAACGCTATAAGACTACTCACCCACTCATGACCCCCTTCTGTCGGTGGGTTTCAAACATGTGACCTCCCTCTCATATGTCTACGCCTCTTCCACCCGCCAATATTGTTTTGTTTTTCATTTTATTATATATATATATATATATTTCATTACATTTTTTTACCAAATATATATATATATATATTTAATTAAATATATTAAATAAGATTTTGGGTGTGTTTAAAAATACATACATACATACATACATACAAACATACATAGATGCATACATATGTTTATATATATGTGTTCATCTATAAATATAATTATATATATTTATATTTATTTACATATATTATATATTAATATTTACATACATATATTATAATATATTGATAAATATAAATCTGTCTGTCAATACACACACACATATATTTATATTTATATATATAAACATTAATTGTATATGTATATAAATATTCATAATTCATTATTTTAAATAAATGGATATTATTATTTTTATTTTTATGAGGGTTATATATTTAGAATGACATTTTTCATGTAAACATGTTTACATATATATTTATTAAATGAATCATTTATGTGTGAACGTATACATAATATTTTTATATATTTGATTATAAATGAATCAACAGTATAAAAAATGATAAAATTTCCAAACCATAATATCAATATGAATGTAATATTTGGGATTAAATTCACCCCCACCGAAAAAAGGCAATGAGACATCGAATGTTAAAAAAATGGATACATCATCTAAAAAATCATTTTTAGAGACCTTTTAGGCCATTTTGGCCTAAAAAAATATTGACTATGATCCCCACTATGGATAATGGTATAGAGCTCATTATAGGGTTTGAATTGATATATGGTAATCCCCAAATGGACACCCATATCAATAATTATGGCAGTTTGATGTTTGAGTCACATTTTTAACTTATTTTAGATCGTTTATTTTATTTCTATATTAAAATTGTTATTAAGTGAATATTACTGGAAAAATAATTAGTAAATTATTAATTAATAGTGTTTTTAAAATTAATTTATAACCCAATATCATTAAATATTTTATATATTAAATGTAAATGTGTATTTAGCCTTATGAAATTCATATTTTAAAAAAATATATTAAATTTATATGAATATTAGTATATTAAAATATCAATATATGCTTTTTAATGATGAATATTTTTTATGAAGTATATCAATTATCGGAACTAAGAAAAGAACTGATAAAGGTACCCTTTATCAGCATTAAAAAAGTTCTAATAAAGGGGTACTTTTTTCAGCGTTTTTGGGGCTGATAAAGTCACATTTTAACATCATGTTTTTCAGTTTTGTTAAAAGGCTGTGATTTATAAATATGATTTTATGGTAGTTATAGTTTGAAAATAATATGCTTCTAATGAAAATATTACATCATTATAACTTCTTGTTGGTTATAAATATTCAAATTTTATTTTAAATACTTTACAAAATGATATTATATAGCATAAATTCTATAATATTATGAATCTATTATATTTTTATATGTAAATTACATTACAATGTGTCATATATGTTTTATTTTTTTTAAGATATATCCAATAATATAAAATAGTACCCAACCCATGCAATTTCACAACATGATTAATTAATTACAGTTTTTTATACACATAGTGAAAAAATGTGGTGAAAAAATATGGAATCTGTATCACTTTTTGGGAGAGTGGAAAAAATTGGATGAATAAATGAAGTTATTATACTACTATTGATACATGAAATTTGAGAGAAGGATTATGGTGACATATATAAATGGGATGAATACTAAACTCCAATTAGAAGGAATGTACACTATAATTTAAGGCAATATATAATGTATGAATATATTATTCACAAAATGGTGAATATAGGATTGAAATGACATAAAAGTAATAGTTTATTAAAATATAAATATAGATAAATTGGAAAAGAGTACACCCATCAGGGTAAGCACCAAATGTGGGATGAACCCACCCTTGATGCAACAGTCCTTTGAAGTCTTATCATCAGTAATCTACATCCCAGCTTATATATTCATATGTTTCATAGGAGGAATCTCTTCTTTCTATGGATCACCTTTATCAGTAAGATCTATGGTGTCAGTTCGTTCTATATAAATTTCAATTTCTTTCCAGAAATACTTTTCACCTTGATCGCACTATCACCCCTCTGTCTCAAAACCATGTTAAGTGTTTACACATTCTAAATATTTCAATCTTTAAGGGTTTTATTACCATCAAATTTCATTCCATAAAATTTAGCCTCTATTGGTAAGTAGGAATTCCTTCATTTTCATGATCAAACATCAAGTAGATTCTTTAATTATAAAATCAATAGCCATGTCCACTATATCCATGGATTATGCCATCTTTATGATATTTTCATCCTTGAATGAGCAATCTTCTACAAAAACTTCTAAATATTGTCCTTGATGTCTACTATCCACTTAGATAGTGATGGTATTCCATTTTAAGGATTTAGTGAAGATATATATAGTATCTAGGGTTGGAGGAGCATTGGGATAATAGAAACTAAAGATGTTATAAACAATAAGAGATGAACATTTAATTAAATTCAAATTGAATAATAATGATGAAAAAATAAATTTTATTTGAAAAAATAGCTAAATTAAATTTATTGATAAGATACCTAAACAATCTGTTATTTTACATAAATTAATTGGTGTTCATAGATTCTTATATATTAAAGAGAATTTATAGGTTTTTCAAGAAACAATCCTCAAAATATTGGAAAGTGATGGTTGATTTCACAATATATAAACTAAATAATATAAAAACACATGATGATTGCATACTATAATTCCTAGTGAAGTCTTATGGATAAAATAAATAAAATCATTAAATCCCCTAGGTGATTAGTTTTACAAATCCTTAGCATTATTTTAATGATAAACTCTATAGAAATTCAAAAATTATTTAAGGAATATATCATTAAGGAAATAATTTAGACAGAACATACCATTATATAACTGCAAAAGGTTTTGTCTTTCCAATTACATAACCTCCATGTTTAATGCACACTTAAAGAGTAAAAAGATATATTTTTTTATCATCTAACCAATTTTATTTCCATTATATTCATCCACTTGATATTGTTCATAAAGAAGAACTATATTGTACCATAGTTCTCTATAGTGAATATCAATGTGATTTTATTCATAAACTCAGTAGAAAAATAAAAAAAATAATGTTACACTCATATGAAAAATGGGTACTCTTGAAAAAAATAGTATGGAAATACGTATATGAAATAATTAATAAGTTACAATAGTAAATGTTGTAGTAATATAGTCATTATAGTACTCAAGTCAGTTAATCGATCCAAGTTTAATAGAAGGTGCTTATGATAGTTCCATCAAAATGTGGTGGTTATGATGATGATTATGAGGGGGGTAAGAAATGTAACACCCCATGATTTCATAGTAAATTTTTTATTCAAAGTAATTCAATACCTTTCACTACACGCAACACTGAGTTCAAGCACACCATGTCTTACCAAACTAGTTGTTCCAAAGAGGTTACAAATAATATTAATTTAATTTTGAACTTTATATAATCCTTATAATTTTATAATCCATATTATGAGTTTCTTTTACATAATTTCAGAATAAATTCATTTTTTTCAAATAAAAGAAGTATTTTTCAAAAAATGAAATTATTACTACCTTTTAATGGTGAACCCTTTTTAAATCCAAAATTTGAAACTTTTATGTATTAAATTTGATAAAATAAACTTATTCTTTTGAATTGGGACATAAGAATTTAGTTTCCATAAATTTTTAGTGTTTTTCTAAAAACATTCACATTTGTGTGAATAGTGAAAAATACTATATTTAAATTGAAAACAAATTTTTTAATAAAATTTTTTTATAGTGTTCAATTATACATTTTAATTGTTTGAAATTATAAATTTTGGGTAAAAATCCCCCAAGGTATCATTGAAGCATTTTTGAGGTGATTGTGTTTGCTGACAAAGTGGGCCTCCATGTTGTATTTGTTGACAAAGCAAACCATGACGTACAAATTTAATGACAAATAGGATTTCTTGGTGGCATGTCGAGTTCAAGGGATGCTGTTAATGATCCACGATTGATTCAAGAATTTCGAAAAAGGAATGGTCAATCTGGAGGCTTTTCCAAAAGAGCAGATACAAGGTGGCGTCGTTTTCCAGTGTTTGCCAAATTTTTGGATGTCAAAATCGACAAATGGAGAAAAGTGTTTTTGGAAAAGTGACTTGCGCACCAGTTTCTTAGAGGATTGGAAAATTGTGCACCATATGTTTCTCAAGATCAGAACATCAAAATATGGAAAAGGAAAAAAGGGGTGCTCAAGTTTTGGGTTTAGTCGTGCAGGTGACTAGCACGACAGAGACTAGGTAAGATTGAGTTGCGCACCGAGTGGAAACCTGCGCACCGCCACTCAGGGGGTCTAAATGCCTATAAATAGAGGTCAATCCCTCTTTATTTGGTAGATATTTCAACACTTATAGAAAATCAGATCTCTCGTCATGCAGGTGTTGTGGTCGCGCAAGTGGTGGTGTGGTCGCGCAGGTGTAAAGATATTCAGAAGTTGCAAGCCAGTTGATAGTTGTGCACCCGAAGTGGTTTGGGTGAGAAAGGGTGTGAGTCTCCCAAGTTTAAAGTTGAAGAAGGGTGTGTCGCATAGGTGGTTTGGTGACACTTGTTCACTAGGCTTTGATGAAGCGTGACAGTTGATAGTTGCACACCAAAATTGGTTTGGGCGTAAAAGGGTGTGAGTCATGCTAGTTTGGAGTTGAAGAATAATGTTTCACGCAAGTGGTTGAGGTGAACTTGCACGCTGTCTTGGAGAAGTGTGGTAGGTATGGTTGAAGCACACCAGTCATTTTAGGGATGCACGAAATCTGATAGATTTCCCGATACCTTCGGTGTAAAGTGAGATTCATATATGGGTGAAATTTGGACTTCAACAGAGCATCTACATATGACAGAGGTTGAATTCATTAGTGATAATGAAGAGACCAACATGTCTATAAAGTGTGAGTGGATCCTTTCCAGAGCAGTGAGCAAAGGAAGTGGAAGAAGTTGATCCTCTCCACCGGTAGTGAGCCCGAGAGAGAGTAACAGGGAGTGACCCTTGGGAAAGCAGTAAGCTGACCATAAACTTTGTAAAGGCAGTGATCCTAGGAATAGAAGTGATCTATCCCGAAATTTGTAAACACAAGTGTGATTTTAGTGGATTTGGTCCATTGGAACATCCCTAGTGTATGCTCATTAGACGTAGCCCAGTGAGGGTGATCCATGTAAAAATCACTCTGTCCTGTGCATGCTTTAGTTATTGTTTATACTTTTCTACAAGAAAGAGAGAGAAGAGAGTCTTGCTTAACAGCGAGACAAGATCAATAGGATAAGTTGTTTTAATCTGTCATACCCTGATTCACCTCCCATAGCAGGGTATCTAACCTAGTGGACCAAACAATTGGTATCAGGGGCAGGTTTATATCATTGGTTATCTATCAAATCAAGGTCCCCAATCATAAAGGGATTCTGATCTTCAACGGGAACAATTTTCAGCTATGGAAGAATTTGATGCAACACTACATCTGATATTTGGGAATGGATGTATTCACAACAGAAATGTATGTTATAATAGCTGACATCAACAATGGGGCATTATCGGAAGACGAGCGAAGATAATTGGATTCTGATTCCAGATGCATAAATTATTTAGGGGGAGCCCTATCCAATGCTATCTATATGAAGGTGATCTCATGTAAAACATCATATTCCATGTGGGAAAATCTTTTGAATATATATGAAGGTGATACAAAAGTCAGAGAGGAAAAACTACAAGTACTATGGAATAAATATGATGATCTGAAAATGAACCCAAATGAGTCTGTTGATGAATTATTTGATAGGGTAAATTTTGTTGTGGAAGATATGCGAGGACTTAGAGAAGTTATTGAAGACATAAAGATCGTAAAGCACATCTTGAGGAAACTTCCACCCTAGTTCAATCTGAAAGTTTCAGTACTAGAAGATAAATATTTCAAATAGTTGACAATGGACAATTTACACAGTACCTTGGTTGCATATGAAATGAGGAACAATGATTACATGGCTGTGGAAAAGGGGTAATCTGAAGAGGTGGAATTTAAGGCCATGAATAATCTCACCATTGAAGATTATCAGGAAGAAGAAGAGATAGATGATGTAATTTCATTCCTCTCCTCAAATCATCAAAGAGGAAAAGGAAAGTTCCAAAGGAAACATCCACATGCTTTCTTTAGATGTGAAAAAGTTGGTCATCTAGCCGCAAGGTGACCCAAATAGTTCCAAGAAGAAAATGAAGAAGATGAAGTTGAAATTCTCAAGAATAATTCTTCATCCTATATGAAAAAAGAAAAAGTACAAGAGAAATTATTTCATGAAGAAGAATCTTCTTTCACAAGAAATAGACAGTTTAGATGATTCTAAGGTTGAAGAGGTTGAGGAGATTGAAAATTGAAAAGATCGTGGAGAAAATGCTATGGTGGAAGTCATCGGTAGTTCTCAATAGAAGAATGAAACTAAAAGTGATGATGAAGAATAAGAAGTTGAAGGAAGAATAGATATGAAAGATGAGTTACAGGATACTCCTGAGGAGATAGATGTATGGAGATCCAAAACAAAGAAATCTAACAAAGTTGTTCGCGATGCCGAACTCTATATGCAGCAGCAAGAAGAAGAGAAGTCTAAGTTGATGGAAGAAATTGAGAAACTCATGTTATCAACACCAGAGAACTTAGAATCATTTAGTTAGTATAAAATAAGTTTTGAAGAATAAAACAGGTAGATCTATGGCTTGAAAAACACAAGGAAAGATCATGTTAAGCGTATCGAAGAGCTTGGAGAAGAAGTTGGTGGTCTACGAAGAAAAGTTAAAGACCAGGAGAAACCTTTGATTCCCAACACATTCTTGGTAAAGCAGGTCATTCTGAAGACTGAAAAGTTGAAAGAGGAGCCTATTAGTTCAGTAGGAAAGAAGTGGCAATTAAGCTCAGACGTTAAGTCTATTTCAGAGCTTGATCAGAAAAAAATCTATGAAAATTGATGTCAGACCGCTAGCACCCATCCTGCGATTGAAGGTTGATTTGGGCACAAAGCAGAATCAGAATATTCATAGATCCCATGGGGAGACTCGTAGTACAGAAAGAAACATGAAGGAATTTACCTTATATAAGGTGTTATTGTTGTGAAAATATGGGACATTCATAATATGTGTGTTCCATAGACAAGAGACATCAAAGGTAATAAGAACAAAGGTGGAAGCCAAACAGAGAATGGTTCTCCAGAACATATTTAGAAGGACACTATTTTTGGTGACGAGGATTTGGGAACATGTCTAGGTACTATACTTCAACCATATAGAGAAATGTGGAAAAGAAGAATCAAAATGTTTGCAAGCAACAGAACAATAAACCAACAGGTGATTTAAAAATGCAAAATAGATTTTCAGCATTGTAAGAAGAAGCTGATCCATCATAATCTAAGAAATAATAGAATTTTGAATCCATGCCAAGTGTAAAGGAAAAAATATGGACCAAAAAGAAGAAGGATGAGAAGGCCGTGGTGGCAGAAATTACCCTTAAAGCATCAGATCGCTCTGGTATGTGGATCCTTTATAATGGTTTCACATCTCACTTGACAGGTAATACAAATCTTGATACATGCATAAAATATGATAAATAAAGATTTCTCAAGTTTGGAAATGATGAAGGCCTGAAGATTATTGGCGCAAGAATGTCCAAGTTTGGGGGCAAAGTGATGAGACGTGCAAATGTCTTAGTAGTAGAAGTTCTTAGTCACAATTTTCACAGCGTTATTCAACTATGTGACTCAGGACATTCTATAAGGTTTAAATAGAAGAAGATATGTGTTTTTTGTCCAAAGAGGAAGAAAACAAGTAGTGGTATAAATGAATTGGTCATCTTTTCCATCCATCCCTGGAAGATCTGGTGAAGTGTGATGTAGCAAGATTCCTCCCTAAGCTATTACATGATTGTACACATATGTGTGATGCCTTCCAACAAAGAAAGATCATCAGAAAGACGTAAAAAGTGAAGGAAAAGAAGTCAACAAGAGTGATTAAATTGGTGCATGCTGATTTTTGTGGACCTATTTCACAAAGATCCATTTATGGGAAGAGGTATTCGTTATTTTCATTGATGAATATAGCAGAATGGAATGGTTATTTGTTATTTCCCATAAGTATGATGTGTTCAGCTGCATAAAATAGTACCGAATGGAATCTGAAAGGATGCTCGGATAGAAAATTCTGATGTTTCGTATAGAAAATGGTATAGAATTCACAAACAGTCAGGTGGAAGAGTATCTCATGCAAAATGGGATAAAGAATCAAGTTTCTTCAGTAAGAACTCCCCAACAAAATGGAGTTATTTAAAGGAGAAATCAGATCATCAACAACATGGCCAGATCAATTCTTATAGAAAAAGACATACCAGAGAAGTTTTGGAAGGAAGCAGTATTGACATCAGTCTACATTTCTAATAGGGATATGTTGTGTCTAATAGAAGGAAAGACTCTGTATGAAATGTGGTACGGAAAAAATACAATGGTGAAATACTTTAAAATATTTGGAAGAAAGTTCTTCATTCTCAACAAAGAAAATCATAGGATGTTTGAATCACATGGAGATAAAGGAATATTTCTGGGCTACTCAGGTAAAAGAAAAGAATACAAATGCTTTAACAAGAGGATGGGAAGAGTAGTTGAGAGCAATGACGTCACTATTATGGAAAATAAAGAGAATATTCAACAGCACAGTGAACAATTTCTTGATGAAAGCGATGAAGAGGATAGTAACATAGGAGGAGAAGAAGTAGTAGATGCTGACTTAGAATAAGACACTAATGATGAACAAGAATGTGTCAAGTATGTTTCTTCAAGGAATCCAAAGAGTCGAGCTGAAATTGATAAGCAGAATATCATTGGTGATCAGACAGCTCTAGTTCAGACAAGAAGAATGAAGTCACTATAGTAGACATCTTTCCTATCTCAGGTAGTGTTGAAATTCTTTGCTAATGCAGATGAAGATAAAAACTGGGTTCAGGTTACGAATGAAGAGATTGATCAGATTGAGATGAACCAGACAAGGGAGATTGTTTCGAGACTAGCAGATAATATTGTCATTGGGACTAAATGGGTATATCTCAACAAGATGAATGAAGATGGAATAGTGGTTCGAAACAAAGCACGACTAGTGTGCAAAGGATACTCCTAGATAGAGGGAATAGATGTTGATGAGACATTTGCACCAGTTTCAAGGCTAGATACAATCAGATTATTCCTAGCCATTGCAGTGCGACGAAAGATAAAAGTGTTCCAGATGGATGTCAAATATACATTCTTGAATGGGGTTCTAGAGGAGGAAGTTTATATTGATAATCCTGATTGTTTTCTCATTCATGAGGATGAAAAAAAGGTTTGTAGACTGAATAAGGTGTTGTATGGACTGAAACAAGCACCAAGAGCATGGTACTAAAGGCTTGATCAGTACTTGAAGAAGCTTGGTTTCCAGTGTGGGGGAGTTGATTACAATCTCTATTTCAACAATGACTGTAATTAATGGATGACGGTTTTGGTTTATGTTGATGATATAATATTTGGCGGATTAGATGAAGCTCAGTGCAGACAGTTTTACAAATTCATGAAAAGTGAGTTTGAAATGTCAATGATTTGAGAGATAACACTTTTCCTTGGTCTATAGGTAAAACAAGGAAGGAATGGAACATTCATTTCTGAATCCAAATATGCCAAGGAGGTTTTGAAAAGGTTTGTAATGGAAAATTCCAAAGAGATGAAGACTCCAGTTGCTACCCAGATGAAACTATCCAAAGATGAGGATTCCAAGGAAGTTAATATCACAAAATACAGGAAAATTATTGGAAATTTGATGTACTTGACCACAACAAGGCCGGATATTGTTTTCACCACATTCCAATCAGAGAGATATCCGATTAATACTAAGGAAAGACACATGATTGCAGTGAATAGAATACTTCGGTATATTAAGAGCACAGTGGACTTTGTCTTGACATATAATGATAAATCTCAGACAGAGTTATTGGTATATACTGATGCAAACTGGTCCGGTTCAGTGGATGATAGGAAATCATCTTCAGGTGGTGATTTCTATTTGGGTGGATTGTGTATTTCCTGGCTATGCAAGAAGAAAGATTTAATTTCATAGAGTACCACAGAGGCTGAGTATATTGTGGCCACCCAAGCATGCACAAAGTTATTGTGGATGAAGCAACAAATTGATGATATGGGAGTTGAAGTGATGTCTCCGATCGGAATCCAGTGTGATAACTCAAGTTCTAAAAATCTTAGAAAAAACCACGTGCATAATTCAAGGAAAAAACACATTGAGATAAAGTATCATTTTATCAAGGAGAATGATGAGAAAATAATCGTAATGTTGGAATATGTGACTATAGAGTGACATGATTCAGTCATTCTGACAAAGGCCTTACCCAATGAAGCATTTGAAAGGCATCGATTGGATCTGGGAGTTTGGTTGAGTCCCCTCACTTAAATGAGTGTGGATGTGGAACCCCCTTCTCCAAGAGGTATGATGTGTTTTTTACCTAATTTTCAAATATTTTTTCTCTACTCTGTTACATACTGCAAAGGAGTGACCTTTGGGTTCATTGACAAAGGGGGAGAAAATAGTTATTGTTCAAGGGGGAGACAGTGTGTCTATTTGACAAATCATGAATGATTTTAGGATAATGTGATAGGTGGAGTAGCGAGATAGGGGGATCAATGAGATAGTTGAACGATGGAGTAACGAGATAGGGGGATCAATGAGATCGGGGGAGAGTATCACATCTGATGATGCTAGAAGTGATCAATCAAAGAATAGATATCACGATAGATGAGGATTGTGATAAAAATAGAAGAGTGGTGTTGGAATGCAGTAAGAATATTTCAAAAAATTGGTATCAGTTTTGTATCAACAGTGGGTTTTAGAGTTGAAGTGATTCATTGATGAACTTTTCATTTACTCTTATTTCTCATCCCAAGAATTTCTTATGTGGGATTAGAGTATGTGTTGAGTAAATTCTTTATTTCTATCAGAATCGCAATAGGTGAATGGTGGATGAAGAATTAATGATGTATCTTTTTAGGGAAGAGTTTTCAAAAAACCCAAAAGGAGATATTGTTGGGAAAAAATCCCTCAAGGTATCATTGAATCAATTTTTAGGTGATTGTGTTTCTTGATAAAGTGGGCCTCCATGTTGTCTTTGTTGACAAAGAAAACCATGACGTACAAATATTTTGACAAAAATAATTTCATGGTGGCATGTAAAGTTCAAGGGATGATGTTAATGATCCATGATTGATTCAAGAATGTCGACAATGGAATGGTCGATCTGGAGGTGGTTTAAAAAGAGCAGATACAAGGTGGCATCATTTTCCAGTGTTTTCCAAATTCTTGGACATCAAAATCGACAAATGGAGAAAAGTGTTTTTGGAAAAGGGACTTTCATACCAGTGTCTGGAGGCTTCGAAACTTCAGTTCAATATGTTTTTCAATATCATCACATAAAAATATGGAAAAGGAAAAAGGGGCGCTATAGTTTTGGGTTTTGTCATGCAAGTGACTAGCGAGGCAGAGACTAGGACGTCTGGAGTTGCGTGCCGAGAGGAAACTTGTGCACCATCACTCAAGGGGTCCAAATTCATATAAATAGAGGTCTACGCCTCCTAATTAGATAAGGAATTCAACACATAGAGAAAATCAGAGCTCTCATTGCGCATGTGTTGTGGTCGCGCATGTGGTGGTGTGGTCGCGCATGTGTAAAGATATTCAGATGTTGTGCGCTAGTTGATAGTTACACGCCCGAAGTGGTTTGGGTGAGAAAGGGTATGAGTCACCCAATCATATAGTTGAATAAGGGGGTGACGCATTGGTGGTTTGGTGGTACTTGTGCACCAGGATTTGAAGAAGCGTGACAGTTTATAGTTGCACACCAAAATTGGTTTGGGCATAAAATGGTGTGAGTCGCGCATGTTGGGAGTTGAAGAAGCAAGTGTCACTCAAGTGGTTTAGGTGAACTTGTGCTCCGGCATGGAGAAATGCGCCACGTATGGTTGAAGCATGACAGACATTTTAGGGATACTAGAAAGATAGAATATTTCCTGATACCTTCGGTGCAAAGTGAGATTCATCTACAGGTGAAAGTTGGACTTCAACAGAGCATCTACATACAATTGAGGATGCATTCATTAGTGATAATGAAGAGACCTACAAGTCTATAAACTATGAATTAATCCTTTCTAGAGAAGTGATAAAGGGAAGAGGAAGAAGGTGGTCCTCTCCACCAGAAGTGGGACAGAGAGAGAGTAACATGGAGTGACCCTTGGGAAAGCAGTGAGATGACCCTAATCTTTGTAAAAGCAGTGAGCCTGGGAATAGAAGTGATCTATCCCGAACTTTGTAAACAGTAGTGTGCTTTTATTGGATTTGGTACATCAAAACATCACCAGTGTATGCTCCTTGTATGTAGCCTAGTGAGGGTGAACCACCTTAAAATCATTGTGTCCTGTTCATGCTTTTGTTTTTTTATACTTTTCTACATGAAAGAGAGAGAAGAGAGTCTTGCATAATAGAAAGACTAGATCAATAGCGGCAGTTGTTTTAATCTGTCATACCCTGATTCACCACCCCTCTTAGGGTATCTAAACTAGTGTCCCTAACAATAAATATATTTTATTTAATCCAATGTTATTCATTGGAAAAAATTTCACTTCGAAATTGAGCATAAACAAGTATCAATATTTTAATAGTTATTATTTCTTAAAAATACACATTTTGGTTTTGAAAATGGGTTATAATTTTAAATTAATAAATGAAACTTATATGTTTTGAATATGGTAATATATACTTAATTTTTGAATTCATAATATAAAAAATAACTTAGGGTGAAATTTGGGTATTTTTGTGAAGACTTTCAATTTTTGATGAATAGTGAAAAACACTAAGTTATTGGTTAAAACCAACTTTTTATTTAAATTATTATTTTTTTAATTTAAATTTATTTTAGGTCAAAATAGATACATAATACCTATATATGTTCAATATAATTCATCAGAGTCATTTTATAATAGGTTTAGATATATAAAATTTTTATTGAACTTCTTACCTTCTTTTACCCACCTCCTAGGAGCATTTGCAAATATGCATAAAACATAATTTTACCGCTTCTGTGAATTTAATTTCAAAAATATGAGAGACACGGTTGATATGAGTAAGTAATATATGGTTCAATAAGATAAAAATATTTTTTGGAGAATAGTGACTTTTGACTTTTATTTACCACTGTTAAAAGTAAATTGGGTAATTAAAGGTAAAAATTATATTATTATTTCTGTAACACATGCCTTAATTCTATTAGATAAGTTTAATTCAAACACAAAAACCCTTAGGAATAAAATATGATCCTTTAGGTCCACTTGGATTAGATTAGGACATTTATTATAATTTAATTTAAAGAAGAGTTAAAAGTGTTAAATTCATGTTTTCATAACAAATTTTTTTTAATATAGGGTTATACAAAAGATAAATTCGACTATAAATATTCATTAGAAATATAAATATATTTCCTACACAATGGAATTTTAATTATAATTTTTAGACATTAAATAATTAAATTTATGTATGACACAATGATGATGTAGTAACTACCTTATTAATAAAAGATTAAAATAATTGATATTATAAATACCCAAATAAATGTAATTTGATACTTATGATGAATTTAAATAATTTTGTAGGTTAGTATGACATGTTAGGGTTGATTCGATCAATTTTTTTGAAGTAATCATTCTGTTATGATTTTATCAAAAAACAAATACCAAATAGTGTCAAAATTGACATAAAATTGTTTTTTTAAAATATTATATTATTAATTGATATAATTGTCTTAAAAATATATGGTTCTATAAAAATACTTATATAATAATATATATGACATTAATTAACCAATTGGAGTTCTATTAAAATTTTATTGTATGTTTATTAACTGTATAATAAAAAAATACAAAGAGACATGGTAAAGGTCAAACTATTTAACTAGGAGTGAAATCTAAAAGTTAAGGTTAATATGGTGACCTAAACCTATCTAAAACCTATTTTTTGAGAGGATACAGAACCATAACCTCCTTATAATTTAAATAATTTATTTTTGACCCATTGTAAAACCAAAAGTAATTTATTATAAAATAATATTTTAATTTTTTCCTAAGGTGGAACTCACCCTTCTTATAAAAGGGCACTTCACCTTATCTCAAATTAACACTACCAATGCCATTTGGCTCAGCCAAACCCTGACCAAATACCCTCCCAACTATCCTAAATTTATCATAGTGGCCTTCCTTTGTTCAGAAACCCAACCTAATGATCCCTTTTGATCAAATCAAAAGGAATAACCCGAGAAAGAGGTAATGATTTACCACCACCTTTCAAGATCTTTTATTCTTCCACTCCATATTTATTTGTTGTTTAAATTCTAAAATAATAAATCCAATATCATCTATATACTGTGATGTTATTATAAAAATGGTACAACCATATCATTTTTCTATCCATCCTATAAAATACAAAGTCACCATTCGTGCGTACATATGAATTACCGTCTCCACGTCGTGGTGTAGTTTGTCATTCAAACACTTCATTATTAGGTAGGATATAATAATGAGTATGACTGATGTGAATAATAATTATAACATGTTAATTATTCTTTTATATATGATATACCATCAAATTATATACAATTTCTCCATCAATATAATGATATTCTCGCTCGTGTGTACGTACGGATTACCGTCTCCACGATGCGATGAGATTCATTTCCATGTTTACCATGCAACGATGGTTATAAAATCTGTATCATTAATAAGTATGTAATATACGAAATAATAATTCTACTAGATATACATATATATATATATATATATATATTCACTTAAATATATCTTATTCACTTAGTTCTGTGCAATACGATATGAAAACGGAAACAACATTTATGCATACATACAGACTACCGTCTCCATAAACGGTGTTTTCCATTTCATATAAATGTATATTATGCATACTAATATTATAAATATATATGATATATAAATCATATTTTATATTCTAGATGTATTTAAATATTGATCTAAGTGATACAATCAAGAGTAACAAGTTAAAACATGTACGATAAAGAAAGCGATTATTACGCGAAATGTTAATTTAACATGGAAATTATTATTAAATGAGCAGTAAAAAGTCATAAATTATCCATGTATGATATCATAAATATTAATATGGTTCTGGTATAATCTAATAACATAAAACTGTCATTATACATGAGGTTAAACATAACCTCGACCAAAGGAAAGTGAAAGGCAAGGGTTAATTTTACAATCTCTTTATTATCCAAGGTAGTTTTTACATAGGTATCTACTGGGACATATTTATTATCCCTGTCCATGTTTCATAAAATAGTTCTCAAAGGGATTATTTTTAAGGTAATTTTTACTAAAACATAATTTTAAATGTTTTAAATATTGATTCTTTTAAATCGTTCTCATTAATGTGCATATTTTCTAAATGGGTTTTAAGGATTTATTTATATGGACATGAATGTTATTAAAATGTAATTACATCGAAAAGTTTCAAAGTGGTATGGGACACAGTGATTCAAAAATGTCTCCAAATGTCTCCAAATGTCTTCCTTTTTAAATTGTGTGACTTTTAAATGTTTTCATGAAAACAAATATTTCTCTCAAAGATTTTTACAAATCATTTTCATCTATGTCAACATCCTTTGATGGATTTTTAAATTGTTTGAAGTTGATTTATTATGATACAATTATCCCATATTTTATTGAAGTATTTTTGATATGTTTGACTATGGATGTGTTATTTTTATAAAATTCATGGTTTATGGTTAAATTATTGACATTTCATATGCTAGTTTTAATATGAATGTTTATGTTAATTTTCAAACATTTCATATGAGGAATGTAGTGGACTTAGTAAGTGACAGGTGGAGCCCGCTATAGCTCCTCGATGCATCGGTAGGTCTCATGAGACAAACTAGTGTCTTGGAACATGGTCTTGAAAAAATGTTATTTTTAGTCTTGGCACAAGGACTTGACTATGTGGTAATGTTGTCCGACGTTAGGCATTCCCTAATTATGAAATTAGTTATTACATGTGATTATTCGACTAGTAGAATATCCATGTGCATGTTTATATGGTAATGTTTGATTTATTTTTTTCCATATTATGTTCATTTTTATGTTTAAAAGGCTATTGTTTTTGTTACAAATCTTTCCTTAAAAGTTTATAGCTTCCACTAAATTATTTACCCGTAATGAGCATTTGAGCTCACCCCTTTCTAATGTTTTATTTTTCCATGATCCAAAGAAGTGTTTTTTTAGATATAGCGTTAAGCTATGGGAACAATGTCATTCTCAAATGATTTTATTGTGTTGTATGTTAGAATGTGCAATGTAATTTTCATGTATGCAATATATTTTTCAAGACTGTTAAACTGATCGGTCCTTCGAGACTTGATTGCTTGTAATCATGCCAATGTATTAAAATAATGCACCGACTCTCGGAATCTAGGGTCGGGGCATTATAGTTGGTATCAAAGGAAGTTTAGTACAAACCTTGGAATCTTGATTTAGATAAACTCTGATTAGATCACATTACTCTAAGATAAACTTTAAGGATTAATATAGAAGAACATCCTAGAATTTTGGTAATGTATATATTTTTTGAGTTTTTCAAGCAATACATCCTTGTATGGATACGAGCAGGAAGAGGCAGCTCTAGCACAGATGTACCTAGGGGTAGAACTTGAAATCACCTCTCTGAGATAGGCTCGAACAGGAACTGGTGCACGACAGCTGGTTGTGCTGCACTCTTGGTTATGACACTTCCAAGGGATATTCCTAGGATAATTATCATTTTCTTTACCAACCATTATGAAGGGTTTATGAGTATATAATTTCTCAAATTAATTTTTTTTATGATTATGGATTATATCCATAAACGGTTCAATTTATGATAAGTTTTTTACAAGCTTGGATTTAGGTATTGCAATTTATAAACTAATCTAGTTTATTCCATTGTTTAGAAATGGCGCCTAGTGGAAGGAATGGAAGTAAGGGGAAGAAGGGGAAAGTTGAATATTTATCCTATAGTAAATGTGGGAAGAAACACCATGGTACACGCTTGAATGGAATGTGATTTTGTTATAAGTGTGGAGAAAAAGGCCACCAAGTACGTGATTACTAGGGTACAAACAAAGTTTCAAATGTACAATGCTTCATCTACAAGGAATTGGGACACTATGAAAATCAATGTCCCAGTCATTAGAATATAACTTAAATGATGCTATTGGATAATAATCAAGTTATGATACTACCTCAGAAGAAGAGGAATGACTACTGTTCTTATGTTGTTATTATATAGTTATTTAATTTTCGTGTTGTATTAAAAATATATTGGTTATATGAATTATGGAGATAAATAAGGATTGTACTGTAATACTATTTTATTAAGGATTTGAGATTATATGGTTCTAAGAAAAGTGACTTAATAGTAAGATAAACTTTTTAAAAAAATACATGGTTGAAGGAAATATAATCCTTAATATTGTCCGGATAATGAGGTAGTGATTTTAGAATAAGAGATGGTTTATTTGGATAAATTATATTGGATATTCTTGACTTCCTTAGAACAAATTAATAGATTTATTCTTTCATCATTGTTGGAATATTCAATATTTTATTGGATAAAAGGAGTATATCTAGTATTTTATAAGGAATAAGAGAGAATGAATTTAATCAATAAGATTTTATGGTAGTTCAGGATGTTGCAGTGTTTTAAAAGAATACATGATGAAGGTGTTGACATGTTATTATGTGGAAAGAGGATCTTCATTGTGTTTACCTTCCTTATAAAATTTTGAATGTGAGTTTGGATAGAATTATTTTGGATATGTCTAATTTGAGATTATTTTAGGATTGCTATAATAAGGACAACCCGAATGTCTGGTGGCAACCCGTCGTATCTGGCAAGGCCACGAGATTTAAACCCGCAACCAAAGGGCGAAAAGGGTGTATCACCTACCACTAGCCCACGTAATGTCCTAGATTGAATAATGTAGTTTTTTTAAATGGTCTAGTAGATTAATTATAAATTCATTTTTTTGGAACCCTATAAGTATAGGATAAATATAATATTTTTTTAATGTTCTATTATCTTTTAGAGTGAAAGATGAGTTTGTGGCAGAAATTAGTTAAAGGATGTAACTATACATGTGAAGTATATATTTTTTTATTATCTTATTCTATGAAGAAATTAATTCTTAAACATTAGTTAAGGGATCTTAAAACTAAAAATGTGTTATCCTAATGCCTTATGTTTTTTTGAACCGATGATATTTTAAATTATCATAGATTGATGGCCTTGAGGCCCTCAATTCTACAATTGTATGTGACTGATGACCACAATCATTACCTATAAACATTTACATTTTCCTCCAATTATGTGTCTATAATTGACACCAATTTTCTCATAATCCATATTCTAATTTTTTGGTGGCTTTTTCATTCCCCTTTTCCTCTTATTAAGACTAAATTTTATTAACCCAATTTCCGATGTGGGTTTTCCCACAAAGGTATTTTCTATTTTAAACATTTTATGTTCGAAGAACAATTTCAAATTGCGAGGATGTAATTTATTTAATGGGGAAGAATGTAACACCCCATGATTTCATAGTATGTTATTTCTTCAAAGAAATTCAATAACGTTCACTACACACAACATCGAGTTCAAGCGCACCACGACATACCAAACTGGTAGTTCAATAGCGGTTACGAATAGTATTAACTGAATTTAGAACTTTATATAATCATTATAATTTTAGAATCCATATTATGAGTTTCCTAGACATAATTTAAGAATAAATTCATTTTTTAGATAAAAGAAGTATTTTTTTAAAAATGAAATTTTACTGCCTTTTAATGGAGAACCCTTTTTAAATTCAATATTTTCAACTTTTATATATTAAATTTGAAAAAATGAACTTATTATTTAGAATTGGGACATAGGAATTTATTTTTAATAAATTTTTGGTGTTTTTCTGATAACATTTATATTTGGGTGAATAGTGAAAAATACAATATTTTAGCTGAAAACCGCTTTTTTAATCAAAAACATTTATAGTGTTCATTTATAAATTTTAATGTATTGGAAGTATAAATATATTTTATTTAATCCAATGTTATTCATTGGAAATAATTTCACTTTGAAATTGAACATAAACAAGTATCAATATTTTGATAGTTATTATTTCTTAAAAATATGCCTTTTGGTTTTGACAATGGGAATTAATTTTAAATTAATAAAGGCAACATCTATGTTTTGAATTTGGTAAAATAGACTTGATTTTTGAATTCAGAATATAAAAATTAGTTTAATGTGAAATTTTGGTATTTTTCTGAAAACTTTCAATTTTTGATGAATAGTGAAAAACGCTGAGTTATTGGTTAAATTTGACTTTTTATTTAAATAATTATTTATTTAATTTAAATTTATTTTATATATAAATAGATACATAATACCTAAAAACATTCAATATAATTCATCGGAGTCATTTTATAATAAGTTTAGATATATACAAATTTTATTGAATTTTTTACCTTCTTTTACTCACCTCCTAGGAACATTTTAAAATTTCCATAAAACATAATTTTACCACTTATTTGAATTTAATTTCTAAAATCCAAGAGACACGGTTGATATAAGTATGTAAAATATGGTTCAATAAGATAATTTTTTTGGTGAATCGTACCTTTTGACTTTTATTTACCACATTTAAAAGTAAATTGGGTAATTAAAGTTAAAAATGATATTATTATTTTCCTAAAACATGTATTAATTCTATTGGATAAGTTTAATTCGAAAAAAAACAACCTTATGAATAAAAAATTATCCTTTAGGTTCACTTGGAATAGATTATGACATTTATTATTATTTAATTTTAAAGAAGAGTTAAAAGTGTTAAATTCAATTTTTTCATAACTAAAACAATTTTAATATACCGTTATAAATAAGATAAATTTGACTATAAATATTCAATATAAATATAACAGTATTTCCTACATAATTTTATTTTATTTATAAATTTTAGACATTAAATAATGACATTTATTTATTACACAATTATGATGCTATAATTAACTTATTAATAAAATATTAAAATAATTGATATCATAAATACATAAATAAATTTTATTTGAGGATTATGATGAATAAAAATAATTTTATAGGTTAATATGACATGTTAGGTTTGATTAAATCAATTTTTTTAGAAGTAATCATGCTGTTATAATTTTATCAAAAAACAAATACAAAATAGTGTCAAAATAGACATAACATAGTTTTTAAAACAAGTATTATATTATTAATTTATATAATAGTCTTAAAAATATAAGGTTTGGAAAAAATACTTATATAATAATATATATGACATTAATTAAACAATTGGGGTTCTATTGGAATTTTATAGTATTTTTATTAACCATATAACATAAAAATACAAAGAGACTTGGTAAATGTCAAAATATTTAACTAAGAGTTGAATATAAAAGATAAGGTTAATATGGTGACCTAAAACTATATAAAACCTATTGGTTGAGCGGTTTTCGAACCATACCCACATTATCCTTTAAATAATTTATTTTGGATCCATTAGATACAGAAAAATATTTTACTATAAAATAATATTTTACGTTTTTTCTAAGGTGACACTCACCCCTTTTATAAAAGGGAACTTCCCCTTCTCTCAAATTCACACCTCCAAAGCCATTTGGCTAGGCCAAACCCTACCCAAATATCCTCCCAACTATCCTAAATTCATCCTAGAGGCCTTCCTTTGGCCAGAAATCCATCCTATGGAGCCATTTTGATCAAATCAAAAGGAAGAACCCAAAGAAGAGGTATTGATTTCACCACACTCTTTCAAGTTCTTTTATTCTTACCCTACCTCTTTATTTGTTGTTTACATTATAAAATAATTAATTCAGTATATTATATATATTTTTATCTTATTATATAAATTTTATAACCATATTCATTATTCTATCCATCATATAAATGACAAAGTAACCATACGTGCGTACGTACAGATTACAATCTCCACGTTGTGGTGTAGTTTATTATTGAAACACTTAATTATTTGGATGGGTATAATTATTAGTAAAAATAATGTAAATAATAATTATGAATTGTTAATGATTCTATATATATGATATAACATCATATTACATATGATTAAACCATCAATATAATGATATTGTCTCTCGTGCGTACGTACGGATTACCGTCTCCACGACGCGATGAGATTCATTTCCACGTTTACCATTCAACGATGATTATAAAACATATATCATTATTAAGTATGTAATATATGAAATAATAATTATAATTTAGATATATATATATATATATACATATATGTACTTACATATATCTTATTCACTTAGTTCCGGGCAATACGATATGAAAACAGAAACATCATTTATGCGTATGTATGGAATACCATCTCCATAAATGGTGTTTTCAATTTAATATATATGTCTATTGTACATATTTAATTTCTAAATATATATGAGATAAAAATCTTGTTTTATATTCTGGATGTATTCAAATGTTGATCTATGTGATACAATCAAGAGTAACAAGTTAGAACACTTATGATAAAGAAAGTGATTATTACACGAAATGTGAATTTACCATGGAAATTAATATTAAAAGGGAATTATAATGTTATAAATGAATCATGTATGATATAATAAATATTAATTTTGTTCTGGTATAATCTAATAACATATAATGGTCATTATACAAGAGGTTAAACGTACCCTCGACTAAAGGAAAGTGCAAGGTAAGGGTTAATCTCACAATCTCTTTTTTATCCGAGGTTGTTTTTAAGTAAGTATCTACTGGGACATATTTATTATCCCTATCCATGATTTGTAAAATAGTTTTCAATGGGATTTTATTAAGTGAATTTTTACTAAAACATCATTTAAATGTTTTAAATATTTATTCTCCTAAATTGTTCTCATTAATGTCCATATTTTCCAAATGGGTTTTAAGGATTTATTTATATAAACGTGAATGTTATTAAAATTTAATTCCTTTGAAAAGTTTCAAAGTGGTATGGGACACTTTTATTCAAAAATTTCATTAAATGTATTCCTTTTTAATTTTTTTGACTTTTAAATTTTTTCATGAAAAAGAGATATTTCTCTCAAAGAGTTTTACAAATCATTTTCATCTATGACAACATCCTTTGATGGATTTAAACTTGTTTGAAGTTGATTAATAATGATACAAATTTTCCATATTGTATTGAAGGATTTGTGATATATTTTACTGTGGATGTGTTATTTTTATACCATTCATGTTTTAGGGTTAATGTATTGACATTTCGTATGCTAGTTTTAATATGAATGTTTATGTTATTTTTCAATATTTTTATATGAGGAATGCATTGGACTTAGTAAGTGATGCGTGGAGCCCGCTATCTCTCCTCGATGAATCAGTAGGTGTAATGATACAAACTAGTGTCTTGGCACAAGTCCATGACTATGTGGTAATGATGTCCAGCGTTAGGTGTTCCCTCATTATGAAATTAGTTCTTACATGTGATTATTTGACTAGTAGAATATCCATGTGCATGTTTATAAGGTAATGTTTGATTTATTTTTTCCATAATATGTTAAAGTTTATGTTTAAAAGTCTATTGTTTTGGTTACAAATCTTTACTTACAAGTTTATAGCTTCCGCTAAATTATTTTCCCATACTAAGCATCTAAGCTCCCCCCTTTCTAATGTTTTAATTTCGTAGGATCCCAAGAAGTGTTTAATGTTTGAGATATAGGGTTAAGCTATGGAAACAATGGAATTCCCGAAGTATTTTTTTTGTGTTGTATGTTAGAAAGTGTAATGTAATGTTCATGTATGCAATCTATTTACCTAGACTGCTAAACTGATCGGTCTTTCGGGACTTGATTCACTGTATTCATTCCAATGTATTAAAATAATGCACCAACTCTCAGAATCTAGGGTCGGGGCATTACAACATAGTCCTAGAAAGTCACTAAAAGTAGGATTGGACCAAGAACCTGAAATAAGCACTCACAAAATACCAAGGACATGGAAAAGGAACTAAATAGGGATTAAAATGTAGTTAGTTAGCTAGAAGCTACTTTTTGGATCCTGGCCATCCCAGGTGTGATTCCAATTCACTTCCAACCAAATTTTTTAACAAATAAATGAAATTATAAGAACAAAGTGCCACAATATTCTTAAATGCAAGTGTGGTTTAAGCGTGTAACCTTGATGTGTAGTAGAGGAACTGGTTCAATTATGGACCCCAAATAAGAAATAAAAACCATTTTTTGGGGTATATGTACCAGAGAATGTGATTGACATCCTACTGAGTGATCAGTGGTCTCATTTCTTGAGGATTGGATGAATAATATCATGTAAATATTTTATTTTACTAAGACACCTAAAATTTTTAGTGTAGATGTTTTTTCTTACATGTAGGAAATACCGAGCTATATGTTGTTAGAATCAATTTTACAAGCCAAGTTTCATAAAGTCTTTTCTTGGAGTGGTTTTAAAAAATTATTAATAAAAAAATAAATCATAAAACCTTCAAAATATTTAAGGATTTATAATTTTGTACTCTTCTATATGGGGGTTCATTCTATTATAAAAAATTTCACTTTTATAGATAAATTAGTTCATTTATCTCCATAACATGTCTCTATTGACACCCCCATCATATTTTTGGTTTGATATGGGCTTGAAATAATATATAAATATAAATTCATTCTAATTTATCTGCCCTATGAAATAAATCACTGAATAAGGAAATTATGAATGACTATGATTGATGGGTTGTGGGTTTAATTCTTCACATAAATAGACTAATCCTATGTAAGGACAGTGGCACCCATATTTATTTTCCCTGATTGGAGACACCCATGCTATGAAGATTCAAAAATGAGTCGTCAACAACTTCATAAGAACTGAAAGTATGAGATTGAATCATAAAAATAAACAAATACATATTTAATCTTGTTATAGAATGAAATTCAATATCATCATTATATACAATGTTGATTTATTCCTATGTGACATCAATAAGGGGATGATCTAGAAGAATATTTGAATATTTATATAGAATATATTTATTTAGATGATGTACCTAGTTGTATCTTCAAGGATACCAATATCCACACCATTCATGCCACGAGGGTCACTATCATGCCCAAAAATATTCGGCTCGCACATCGGATCTATGGAAAGAGGGATTAAAATAAATCTGTGTTCAGGTTCTATTCTTCAATTATTCTCCATGTTTTTTCAGTTTTCCTCATGAATCATAGTTCATTAGTTTGCGATCCTAAAATAGATATGTTCAAAAATATTTCCTTCTATAAATGAATTCATATTGAATATAAATTTAAGTTATCATGCATGGTATAGAATTGAAGGTGAGATTATATTAGATGCGTGATCAGTTCATTTTGTAACTGATATATTAATTTTTTTCAATTAATCTTCAATACTATTATTAGAGAAGATCTTAATTTTTAATTTTCATATAAACTATTAATTAAATGTAAATATCAGATATTAACTATCAAAATAATTATCAAGGTATCTCATGTTGAGTGCATAATCAGTCCAGTTAATTATATTCATTACAATGTTATATATCATCTTAAGGGATTTAATTTCTTTTTCAAATTATACAATACTTATTATAGTAACTGTATATAACATTTTTCAGATTTAGTTAATCTTATGATAGTTTTTGTTCTATATATTTAGTTAATTTTCCAAAGTTTCATGTTTCAAGCATAATAAGTGATGTTTTTGATATAGGGAAAGTCATATATCTTGTTCAAGAATTATAAGCATTTCAACGATACTTATGTAACTGTATATTACATTTTTGTGACACATTAGTTCTACTTTTTATATATTAATATATAATATAACATATTTTAATTTATTTAATGCTATTCAGTCTTGATTGTTTCATATTCAAATTTAGACATACATATGAATTACATAGATGTGATTCAAAATCTTGGTGGAAGTATAGAATTTCCACATTAGAGGTACTATGGAGAAGGTAATAGTATTTAAAATTACATTGCATATTATAAAATATAAAAATGAATCAATAACATAGTAAATATATGAAGGTTAAAGTGTACATTTGTACCATAGTAGTTATGGTTGGGGTAGCTGAATTCTTGAATTCATGAAATCCCTTATTGTAACAAGATTTTTTAGTAAACACATGCTCCTAGAAATTATAAAATAATTTGATAAAAATTATGAGTATGTGCAATAATACATAATTCTGAAAATATATACACATGAAAAAAAGATTCCATGCATCCAAATAATTCAAAGTCGAATATATCTTTAGAAAAAAAATTGAATATATAAATTCAGTTTATTAATATGAAACAAAATATCAATTTACAGAAATTTCATATATTTATTTATATTTAAAAAAATATTAACAAGATCATTTAAAACTTCAATACAACATCAATCAAGTTCTCGGAATAGTCTAGGGTCAAAGGCATCACTGAAAGCGGGTATGCCCGTGTTGGAATGAATTCGGAATGGAACTGAACTAGGAAAGAACAGAACTTCAACCACCTCAAGCGGAACCCTCAAGATTTCTAAGTCTGTCCATCATCGTACTTGTGTTGTGAAGCCGGTTCTGAACCTCTAGAGTTAGGAAAGACAACCTTCACCAGAAACTGCACATCAAGATGAACCTTCACTCTGAGCTTGGGAAGGAAATCAAGTAAGTTAAGGAATGTAAATTAATATATAGAGTTTTTTTTGTAAAATATCTTAATATTTTGAGGTGCCAACCACCCTAACCATAACCTAAGAAATGGATTAAATTATTGGATAAATTATTACACAAGATCTATATGGTTTAAATCCAAGATACACTTCCTTTACATCATATTTTTAAATATAATGATCAAAGCATATATGTAGAAAAAAATAAATTATGAAAGAATACTATATGAATTGAATAAGTATATTGATGAAAACACATCTAGTGGGGATTGAAAAAAATTGTGTAATGAACTAAAACTAATAAAAAATTTAGAGTATGTGGTATATAAATATATAATTAAATTACCAAAATTATTCAACATGGAGAATATTTCAATAGTTTTTCCATATTAATTCATTTTCCATAATGATAACAATAGATGAATAAAATATCATCAGCATTATCATCCTAATTTTTAGGTCCAAATAAAACAATATCAAAAAACATAAAGAAATAAATCTTAAAGAACCCTCCTATTGACAACTGAAATCATCATGGAAGACTTAAATACCATAAATTTCATAGTATCAGTGTAACCATAACTGTATATGTTAAGATTACATAATATATATAAATAGACAACAGAGTACAAAAACCCAATGTGAAAGACCAAAATAATCATATTTGAATTTGAATGAGTGTAGAAAATAAAAGAGTTATACAACCTAGTACCTTTCAGAAAAAATTAATTCAATTCAATTGAAATTATGAATCTATTCAAGAAAAATCAATATCATCATGGGCCAATTCAATATTGAATTATCTTATGCCACCACCATAAAAGAAGAGAAACTAGTAAAACACTAAAAGACCTCCAATGAAGCCTACTTTTGATTATAATCATATATAATCATGTGATTAACACCCTGATAATTCCAAATTTTAATGATTTATTAAAAAATTATAATGATGATCAACATAATAAATCTGGTCCAAATATTAAATGTGTACTGTGTATTATAAAAAAAATTACATACCTAATCGGGATTAAGCCTTATTGAGAATATAGTTCCAACAGTCTTGAGAATGTGAAAAATAGACTCCTTTACAACCTCCTAAGTGAAAAATGTATTTTAATGGTTCCTTATTAGAAGCATGAGTGATTATTTATAGAGAAAATATAAATATATAAACTAAAAAATAGTCTATATTAGAGTTGCATAAACTTCTATGGGAGTTAATACTTAAACAAATAATTATTAATGTTTTCTTGTTTTAAATTATTCCAATGACTATACTTTCATAAAAAATTAAAGTTCCCATATATAAGAAATTATTTCAATACTGAATAGAATATTTCCTAATGAAAAAGGATACAGAATAATTATAATTAGTGATAGAAAATATACAATATTGAAAATGGAATTCAAATAAAATGCGGCATTAACAAAATATATAAAAAAAATTCATAAATATAGAAAACAAATTTACACAAAATATAAAAAAACACATGATTTCATTTTGTGATAAGTAATAAAATTGGATAAAATGATCTTTTGAAATTTAAATAGAGATGAACCCCTAGAGTACTCGCCTAGAATGGAATAAGAAATTAATTCTCAGTTACATTCAGATATTAGTGACACATTAATGAAATGGATCTTGATTGCGAGTAAGAATATAATATAACAACTTTGGCTATAAATTTGGAAGCAATCTTAAATATATAACATTGTTCATTAAATCCATGCACATATGTAGTATGTAACTACACATTTATATTCTTTCCCAAACAGTTTTCATAAAAAAATTATCAATATAAATTTGATAAAAATATAGAATCCAACCATACATGATACATTAATTAATTATCAATTTGGAATGAATTTCTAAAAAACCTCTTGGTATCAATTTTTGGTATAAGAAAACCATGGGAAAAAATATGGCCAATAGAATTATAAATTATAAAATTATGAATACTAAATCCAATATTCATACCTTCATCATATTAGAAAACAAAACTGTGATGTCTCAATAATTTATAATAATAAAAAAAATCAAATTCTCTAAAATTATAGAGGGTAGTTTTATAGAAGTAATTATCAAAGATACAAATAGCCATCCACCCAAAAGGATAATGATTTTAAAAACAAAATAAAAAGATATGTTTCATGATTCATGGTAAGAATGAATATTGTACTTTCAATATACATATGATGAATAAAATTAATATATGGTAATCTTAAATATATCTAGAAATGAATCCCCAATGTATTCATCATTGATGATTGACTATAGGTCACATATATTATTTGAAATTTAGTATAAGATAACAATCACTAATTTAATATAAACATAGTTAGATAGAACATAATATTCATGATAAATCATGAATGCACTATAAGATGTAGATGTATAGTGGAAAAGGGATAACATGGAATTTAAGTGAAGATTATCCCTAACTAGTGAGCATAAAAACATGGCTTGAAATTTTAAGGGTATTTTACAAAAATATCATATGAAAAATAAAATATTAAAAATAAAATTATTATGAGATTAATAACAAACTTGTCTGAAATATTATGAAACCACTTTTAGATGAATTATCTCCAAAAAAACCATCACCACCAACTGTTAGACGAACCAACATAGGCTCTGTAATGAAACATGATTATGAATTGAACAACATGAATACACAGAAAATAATAACACAATTACATGGTAAAGTTAAATTTTGTCTATAAAATATTTCCAATTAGAAAATCATATTATTTATATAATAATAACATAATAAAATATTAAAATATAGAGAAATAATCCAACTATCAACCATAGGTTTATCATTGCATCAAAAATATTAATATGCTATAAATGAGAAATAAATTTTTTAAATTCCAATATAATATAGCAGATGAGCCTCAGTTCTATTTGTGAGGTATTTCTAAGTGCATATATGAGACCCATGATCGAAATCAGGCAGAGGCATAATTTCAGGCACTATAACATCTACTGTAGCAGCACTGTGCAGGCACTATAGATGATACTGCAGTAGTTAATGTAGAAGGTACTATTCATTATTTTAGAAGTCAAAACTATTTACCTTGGGCCACCAATTTGGTCTTAGAGTCCTTAAGACTTTGGACTATCAAGGCCTTCAATTCAGTAAGGAATTTGGGCTATCTCAAGGCCTTCTGGCCACCTCAAGGAATTCAGTACCACCTGATATGCTAATCCCTAGATAGATTGTACAAGGAATCTGGTCTAAAGGAATATTTTAGAGTTGGACACTTTCATGAGAGTAGGGATAACAGATTTTGATAAATGAGAGGGTATGACATTGCCATCGGTACTATGCCTGTGCATCTCTATACAGGGAAAATAACTAAACAAATTGGAAATGGTGGAGAGATAATCATGATGTAGATGATGGGGAGTGGTGGTTTAGTGTAGTCATGGTCTACATGATTTCTTTATGACCTAAGGGTCTTGTTATGTCTCCAGGACTATAAGAAATGTAATATATAAGACTATGTGCCTTGAAATGGTTCCCCCTAATCCCTTGAAAGAGGGTTTATCAAAATGAACAAAAAAGAAGGCCCTCCGACCATTCAGGTTGGAAAATTTAAATTAAATGGTTCTTTCAATGTGAGAGTTAATTTTTTTTATTATGAAAGTATAACAAAATAAATGGATGAAATAATCTATATATATAAGATATATTATGGATGATCAAAAAATAAAATTTAATATAATATATTTAATTTAGTTACTGGATAATGCTTAATTATATGACTATAAAATCTGAATATAAGATTAAATAAAAATAAATGGAAATAAAATTGTGTAATCAAAATAGGAAAACTTGGAAATTGCTTTCTAATTGTGAATTAATAATGAGAAAAAAGAAATAAATGATTTAGAATTTTATTTTTTTGTGGATATATTTAATAAATTGAAAAAGTTTATTGATAAAAAATGACTTCAGAGTAGAAAAAATGATAGATCATTGAAACTAAAATTTTATAGATCCTACAAATGTGTATAAAAATACACATCTATAATTATAGGAATTTATATATATATATATATATTGTTAATTAAAATGTTTTGTTTATTTAGTATGGGTTTTTTTCAATTTATATTTCGTAGTTGAAAATTGATAACTTCACTATCCACTTATCCAAGGAAGGAAAATCTTCTTCGACCATTCACCCTTCAGCTGAACAAGACTCTACCAATAATAAGAGAACATCCTATTAGGCTTCAATCAAGTGCTTCCCAGATCAAGAAGTGTTCCAAAATCTTTGAGAAGAGTCAATATCGACATTTTTATTGCCGATGGATATTGGTATAATATGTGAAGACAAGGGCCATTATGACTACCACCAGTTCTGGGTCCAAATTTAGGTTCACCATTTATGCATAACTCTTGATCCTGAGATCCAAAGAGGTGTATGTTCTTGATCAAGACAATGACATGGAAGTTGAATTCCGGTAAGAAGTACACTTTTCCTAGAACCACCAGGGATGGTGAGAATTTTCATCAGAGATGGGGTTGCTGACGAAGAAAGTTCCACCATTCTCATGCATGTATTCATTCATTGAGTTAAGGTCACAATTCCTCAACTTATTTCCCGACTGATTCTGATCAGCACCAGACTTAAGATCAAATTTATTGTGTTGAGCAACTAGGGACATTCTCAGGGACCTTATGATGTTGTTCCGTTATGATATTGGCATATTAGAGTTGGCATGGGCCCGACTGAGGGCTTCATATGCTTCTCTTTTAGAAAAAAAATCTATCAACATCATGTCAGTCTTGAAATTATAACTGGTGGGAGAAACACTAGGTGACCTAAATTAGGGTAGATGGTCCCACATTGGATTGTTAGAGTTTCCAAGTGGTTGGATGTCCCTGTTGGGATGATCAAGATATACCCATGTATCAACAAGGGTGTTATTAAAGGATTCAATTTACCTAATTCACTAAGGGTGTGGTCGAGCAAGATGCTTGGATTTTCTAGCTTCATGCATACATATCCAGTGATGATGGAGAATATGAGTTGTTTTTCAAGCATTATATCCAGGTAGCGATGGTGATTTTAGATTGCGCTATTGTATATTCACATCACCTGCACACCTCAACAGTTGTTGTGTAGCTGGT
Source organism: Viscum album (assembly GCA_963277665.1). Lineage (NCBI taxonomy): Eukaryota > Viridiplantae > Streptophyta > Magnoliopsida > Santalales > Viscaceae > Viscum > Viscum album. The sequence goes on from OY728126.1 coordinate 1,152,495,091, forward strand.
TTGTTATGATGATTTTGAGGTTGTCAGCACTTGAGAACTCCACTATGATGAGTTCGAAATTCATCATCAACCATCTATGACAAAGGTTTTACTAAGCCCTAGGTAATGGTGTCTCAGTACCCTTAATAAATTTCTTCCCTTTTCATTTTTAGGGTCTAATGCTTGTTGCTTCTTTCATGGTATATGTTGTGTTGCAGGTTATATATCCATCATTGTATATGTCTCTCACTTCTCATTGTATTTAATCTTTTTCATTGTGAAAAACCAGTGATGATCATGCCTTGTAAAGATAGTTCATTGGCCAAAGAAAATATATCCTTAGTGTCCCTTTTATTTCTTTCCATTCTACATTTGTTAGATTTTTACCGATGAACATTGACACTTCTTATTTTCATTCAATTGTTCCGAAAAATTATATTTTCTCTTTGAATTTATTTGGTTAAAGAAAACTAGTTTTGGGTTTTGTGTTTTCTAGTTATTCATTATCATTTCTACTACACCATTAAAACTTTCTTTCTATTTGATTCTCAAAATTTATGTCAATCTACAATTCAATTATCAAATGATTTGATTCTATTTTGTTTAATCTTCAAGTACATGATATTTTGTATTTATTTTTTATGATAATTAATTTCAATGCTTAATTATTTTAAATTCCACTGCTAGTGTACTCTTCACTATCATTTAATTCGTTTGAACATTTCCCATTGATTGGAATTTAGTAATGAGAAATTATGTTCTATATTTATCAATTTTCTTGTAATAAACTAAAAATAAACATCATTTTTACATTTTTGAATTTAATAAACCAAAACACCAAATAGAACCCAGGATATTTCATGGGGGATCATCTCACAAAGGGGAATACCTCGTAATGAAGTGGAATCAAATCCTAACAAGGTTTATGTTATTCTTTTTTAAAATTTGAAATCAATTGTTTATTTATTTAAAATGATTTTCTATTGTATTTTACCTTGACAAATGCTTTTATTATTTTGATCATCCAATTCCTTAGCTCCCTTAGGCTATATTTTCATTATATTGCTAATATTTTTTTCCTTTATGTTTCTGTAGTTTATTTTCTTGTTTGAGCCTCAAATATGCCTTTTGGAACTTTCTAGAAATGTGTGTCTATGGCTTTGGGGTAGGAATGGGTTTGGTGGGAGGTTTTTCTATGTGTGAGAGCTATTTACCAGTATGGTCTTGGCAGGATCTTGTATTTCTAATGTCTTCCTTTTTTCTAAGAGATGAGGTTATGTTAGATCCACTGTGTCCCTCTGCATCCTTTAGGATTTTTTTCTCTATGTAGGATCCTATAGTGACTTTGGTGTTTAGGATTCGGTATATTTTTGCTGTAGGGTACTTGTTTGCTACTTGGCTAGCCACTAAGATTATTTATTTATTGTTAAACCCTATTTAGAGGATTTTTATTTATCATGAACCATGTTCAATTAGTAAGTCTAGTCTAGGTTATTTGTACCTTTATTTGATTGTCTTGCCGAGGATTATAGATGGCTACCCACCTTTTTTCACGTCTTGGACCTATACTATGATGTTGGGACTACTTGCATGTGTCCTTGAAATTTTCCTTTACTTTTAGGATATATATTTTTGGATTTTATTTAGGTGATCATCTCCTTGGGTGGAGATTCTAAATCCATATTTTAAGGATCTTTTAGTTCCTTGCATCAAAAGTATTCCTATTAAGGTTTTTAGGAAATGTGTCTTATTTTAAATCCAGCGGTTCTTGGTGATTCGATCCTATTGGGATTTTATGGGTTCAGGTAGAAACCTTTATTTTTGGTTATTTTCCTTTAATGTTCATGCCTTCTCTTTCTTTCTCTCTATACTTAATCCCTTTTATCCCCTTTGTAAAATTACACTTTATTAATTTCTATGTTGCAATTAAATGTGAATTTCCCTGAGTTTTTGTTTTCCATTTTTTGTGTGAAGATGATAATACTTAGTTTATTTTTGTTCTATATGCATTGCTGAGCAGGATCCTGTACCTTTTGGAATGAAATTTATTGGTCCATGTTTCCCTCATTTTCATTTTATTAGAGTGAGACTCCGGTAAGTGTAGTTATGACCTTTTACCATGAAGTTATTTATAGTTCTTTAATTATGAACATGTTAATGATATTTTATTTGTCATTCACCTTTGGAACATATGTGTCACATTTGATACGCCGTAGGGGGACTATTTGGGTTATGCCCCGTAAGTTGTTTCTTGATTAGGATATTCCAAAGTAGATGATGTTAGGTGGAATAGGATAATCATGTGGTTTTGGTTTTTTTTATCATAGTGTATAGAGTTGTGTGGTTTCATATTTAATATGTTCAACAATTTAAAAATCCAAGGTGTTGATATGGGAATTTTTAGATTCATTTCTTTTTTAATTAAATTTTTTTGTTTATTTAATAGGTGTTTCTGATGAGTTTTTATTTCAAAGATGCCTAGGGAGAACTCTAATGTCAACCTATCCCAAGAAGGAGGAACTTCTTCGAAGTTTCACCCATCTTGTGTATTAAACCCCACCGATTGTGAGAGTCCCTCATGTTCCGATAAAATCAAGGGATTTAAATTTGAAGAAGTGTTTTGTTGTCTTCGAGTAGAGTCATTCCTAATGGTTTCAGTGCATTTAAAGATTGGGATAAAGCATGTAGAACATGTCCATTTGTGAATGATAAATGATCTGGGTCTAAACCCCAGTGCACTATTTATGTGTCATTCTTGATAATGAGATCCAAAGTGGTGTTTTTTAGAGTACAAGAAAACAACACGAAAGTGAAATTCATGTAAGAAGCGCACCTATTCATGATTCTTCTAGGGATAGTGAGCCTCATTATCAAGGATGGATTTGCCGATGAAGCTAGACTAATGATTACCTTACCTGCATTCCTTTGTTGATCTTACGGACAAATTCTTAAACTTCTTGCCTGAATTCTTCTGATCAGCACCACACATGACCTCGAACATAGAGGGTAGATCAACCAGGGATCGTCTCAGGGACCTCATGATGTGGTGCCACTAAGATATTGACAAATCAGAGATGGAACGGTCCATGAATGATGTCTTCAGAGTATTTTCTTATGGAATTAGTATCCATTTTTTCCATGTTGACTGTGAAACGATGACCATTGGGAGATACTCTAGGTTACCTTCTTGGGAACGACTATACTAGATTTTGAAAGTCAGAGACACTGAGGGGTTGTATATCCATGCTGAGACAATCGAGATATACCTGGGTATCATGAAGGTCATGATTAGAGAATTTTATTTTTTTTGATTCATTGTGGGATGAGGAAGTGTTAGATGTATAAAGTTTTCGACTTCCCGCATACAGATCACATGATAATGGAGAAAATTAGGTTCATGTCATGAATCAGATCTGGATAGATGGGGATTTTGGTCAGCACCGATATATCTTCACATCAACCGTGCACCTAAAAAACTATTGTGTACCAGATCTGTTATGATAGTCTTGTGGTGGTCAGAACTTGATCACTCAACGATGACGAATTTGGAATTATTCATCGACCATCAGTGAAAAAGGATTAACTAGGCCCTAGGTAAGGGGGTCTCAGTACTGTTAATGTTTCCCCCTTTTTCATTTATAGGGTCTCATTCTTGCTCCTTTTTTCAGGGTATATATTATGTATCATATTTTATGTCCAGCTTTATCTATGCCTATCGGTGATAATTTTATTTCTTCTTTTTCATAGTGAAAAACCAGTGATGATCTTGCCCTGTGCACATAGTCCATTGGCCAAAGCTCATAAATCATAGTTGTCCCTTTTAATACATTCCCTTCCTCATTTTCTTGATATATTATATTTATTGTTGATGATTCATGTTTTTAATTCTATTGTGCCATCCTATTATAATTATGGAATTGGATTTCTATGGTTAATTCGAAGTAGTTCAGGGCTTTGGGTTTCCCAATTATTCTTCATCATTACTAATGCAACCAAAATTCTTAATTTAAAATTGATTCTGGAGATGTATTTCAATCTTGAATTTAATCATAATATGATTTTATTCTATTTTGTTGAATCATTAAGTAAATTATATTTGGTTTTTCAATTTTATGAGAATTAATTTCAATTTTTAATTGTTGTAAATTCCACTATTAGTGTGTTTTTCACTATTGTTGAATTTATTTGAATCCTTACCATTGATTGGAAATTTTATATGAGAACATATGTTACATTTTTATCAATCTTCATGTAATAAACCATAAATAAACATGATTTTCACATTTCATTTATTAATGAACCAAAACACCCAATAAATCCTAATATATTTCATGTGGACTCCTCTCACATTAGGGAATCCAAAACAAAAAATTAAAAAATACTAAACAAAGAATATAACTATAATTACAAAATACACAATACTTGTAATGGAATATCATGTATGTTGTTCCACAGTAGAGGATGAATAAAACATCTAATAATGATGATTTGAACTATGAGTTGGATAAGAATAAATTCAGACCCAAGTATAATTTTTATGATTTCAAATGATCAGAGTGGGATCCAAAAATATATATTCATGTGAATTTCAAGAATTTGAATTGATCATAATAAAAATTGGATAGAATCAATCAAAGAGAATTTAAATTAAATAGTACAAGATTTTGGAAAAAATAAAATCTATTTATAGAAAAAAGGGGATGAATGGTTTACAATGCCTAAATAATATGGATACATCATTATGGTGGGTAAAAATGATATTAAAGGAAGAATAGTGATTTTTTTAAGATATGGACGTCCTTGATGTTTCAGATAGCCCCAAAACCCGAATAATGAGTGAAATTATTTCAAAACCTAATTCGATGAACATGACATGATGATTCTCCTGGGTTTAATAGATGATGATATTTGGATATTAGGAAACCTAATTAGGGTTTCTAGATAGTGGGGGGGGGGAATGACGTATGGGAAAGGGGACATGAGAAAGGTGTGAATGTGGCCTATGTGAGGACGACGTGGTAGAGAGGAGGTGGAGGTGGCAAGATGGGGAAGGACATGAAGTGTACTTAGAGGAGGTGGTGCTGGTGACAGAGTAGATATGGATAGGGATGATATATTGGTGGTCAAGGGGAGATAGCGAGATGAGGAGACAACTGATCAAGGGAGAAACATGGTCGGGGAGATAACTGGTTTGGGAGAGATGGGGAGGCATAGATAGGGAGAAATCATATCGAGGAGAGACAGGGAGTCTTAGGGTTGGAGGTGGGAGGCATAGATGTGAAGACATGGGGTTGGGGCGAGATGGGGGGATGGGGATATGAGGCATGAGGAGGGGGAAATCAAGAGGGGATGCGAGGAGGGTGAGCAGAATGGAAGGAAGAGGGGTTGTTATGCATGATGTGTGTTTGGTGTCTTATGAAAAGAAGTTGATGATGTGGAGTAAATCATGTATTCCTCCCCATGAGATATATTTATATATAATAAAATGAATAATAATGAGAATAAATAAAAAAACATGAATATTATAATAAAAAAATAAAAATCATTGAAGGGAAACATTTAAATGGAGGAGATGTGGTGTATCAATAAATGGAAAATTAAATTAATGAAACCTTTTAACCTTTACTATTAATAAATTAAAAGGCATATTCAGATTCTAAAAAGAAAACATAAATTAGGGGATTAAAATATGTTTTGCATGATGTGAACAGAAGAGGGAAGTTATATTTTCTTGACATCCAGATGCATCAAAGATACAATAAATCCACACACATGTATTACCATCACCCATCATATATCAAACACATATATTCACAATGTTCATACAAAAATATTAGTTCTTTTATTCGATTATGTATTTCATTTAAAATTATGAATATCCCTTCCCCATCCATTAATCTATAAATTATCTTTCAATGGTGAAAACCTAAGAAGCATCCAAAGAGTTCAACAATGCTATTCAAACATCCACTCTGATTCGAAGATACTGTTTTTTGAGTTATCTCAAGTTTATAGTCATAGATATCCATTAAATTTCTCTCCCTCAATGTGTGTAGTGTATTTAAATTGATGTATTAGAGAAAAGTGTCGAGAAATTCTATTTAGGTTGGGTATTTCATTATTCTCTTTTATTGTAATAGGCACAAATAGACACTCCCGGATCTAGTGATAAAAATATAGACATTACATTTTTGGATTTTTTTTGACAAAAATTTGGGAATTTAATAAATTTATTAAAGACCAAGGAGAAAAACATGGATCAATTAAATTTCCAAGGAGCTTTTAGGATTAGATTTTTATAGAATGAGTACAAAATATTACATAAACTTTACAGAAGAATTTAAGAGAGTATTTCTCCCACTATACCCTTCTTTTCTTATTCCATATTAAGTCATCAATATATCCCATAAAATTCTCAACATATGAAACCTTTCTGGAATAAAATAATTATTCATTATTCTTCATAACCTAGGGAAAGTGAATCATTGGAAGGGTGAGTTCAAATGATCTATAATGGTAAATATATGCATTAATATATTTAATGTAATTAGTGAGAGTAAGATGAGAATAAGTGTATGATGACATAATCAAAGTTAATGACAATAACATATGATAATTCATACAAATAAATACCTATATCACCAATCACGAAACATGACATTTACCATTATCAAAGGATTAGTGTCATAAGAATAAATAATCTTGAGCAATGTGATATCAACCCTGATCGAAAGAATTCCATTATAGTGGTACATAAGTGGTAACCCCATAATACTAATACTAAAATACTATGGTTTGAATATAAGAAATCACCTTGGGTGGATTTATGATGTAGGATGATGGTGATGCAGATAGGTGGTTATGTGGATATGTGGTGCATCAGGAAAAATGTAGGCAAAAAGTGACATAGGTGTTGATTTAGGAATGCCACTTCACTAGGCCTTTGGTCCATTTTAATGGTCCACTTCAACTTGGGCCTACTAGCTATGTAATGGGTCTCCCTCTATCTAGATAGAAATATGTATTTTCTTTTGTAATAAAAAAATCCTTTGGCCTTAATATGAAAAATAAAACCTTGATAAATGGAATCATTTATAACCCATAACAAGAATAAACAATACATGTTGTTTCCTTAAGAAGTAATCATAATATAACCCTTATAATTGGGAAATACACCCAACCAACATCTAATATAATTCATCAGAGAACATAATAATTATCCAATGGATTGGAGATCTACCTAGGCACACCCATTTTATAAGTTATATTAAGATCACTTATGAGTTATGATGGGTCTCAAACATTCATATAAACTATATTGGGATCACCAAAGAGTCATCATGGGGCTGAATCCTTTGAACATTGTTCTCAAGGACCATATACTAAATAAAACCCCAGAAAAACTCTTTTAATCTCATTATAAAAATACTTCCAGATTTCAAAATACCAATTTATTTCAAAAACCAATTTTCAAAAAATAAGTCACCTAGAATGAGAGGATAGTTTTTATTATAATAAATAATTATATATTATATGTGAAATTAAACATCAAATAAATGTTATAGAATAGGGAAAAACTATTGTATCCATATAAATTAAAATAGATCATTCCTTTCATAAGATTATTAACCCGTGGAAAATAACTGAGTACATTGAAAATCAATTTCAAGAATTAATAATACATTTAAAGGAAGAATGAAGGTGTTATCAATATAAAATTTACCTAGCGGAGCATAATAAATGTCAAGGGTTTTTAGAAATGATGAATGGAAATACCTTTAATATACCATTAAAAACATACTTGAGGAAATTATCCTTTTAAATTTGAAAATCACATTTAGAAACCAAAAACAATTAAACAATATCTGGAAAATACTTGTCTTTAAAAATATACTTGGAAACATATAATGTAATTGTGAGTGAAAATAATGGTTATGATGGTGGGAAAGTCTGTCCGTGTTGTAAATGTTAAAAATAAACATTCTTTTAAAACATTTTGTAATGGTTGTCTAAAGTTACCCAGTTGAAAAAATATTAATAAATTTATTTTTTTAAAACATTTAAAATAAGTAAAAAGAATATGTAAAATAGATTTATGATATAATTTATATTTAGAAGTGAGAATTTTGAAAACATGAATATAAAAGAAAGAATTCTCTTAATCTAATATAATATATAAGATCAGTAGCACACGCAATAAAAATCATGATAATTATTTATTCAATTAGGGGAAAGTGAAAAAAACATGTAAAACACATTAAAAACCATAGTATAATAATAAATTTGTGGTTCAAGAAATTATGATCATATTATTTACACTAATGGATGTTGAACATAAACAATCTCATAAGAAAATGAAATTATAACATACAACCGTTGAATTTTTGGTAATTCTTAAAACATATTCCACATGAAATAATAACATAAAATAAAATCTAAATATCATAAATATAAGGTTATTAATGATATAAAAATTAAAAAAATTAGTATATAAACCACATAAAATAAATTAGGTGCATAATAATAAAATATGCTGAAATGAAGGAAGGATGAGAGGAAATTACTTACCATGAGTCCAGACATTTCATGTATGTCCTTTAACTCCTATATAATAAATTAATATAGATTATTTTATTTAATAAGAAAATATTATTGTTTTAATCAATTATCTTTAAAACATTTATTTAATTTATATTAATGACTTAGTTAATTACTTAATCTTTTAAGTCCATACCATGTGTTTTGAGGATGTTCAATTCATAAGGTCACAATGATTTCTATAGGATGATTGAGGTAAAAGTGGAAATAATTCTATCATATCAAGAATAATAAAAATTAAATAACTATTATTTTTATATGTAAATTACACTTTTTAAACCAATCACAAAGTATGGTTTTGAAAAATGAACTATGTTACATTCCTGGAGATGGTATGCCATATGAACACATGAGTAACATTTAGACTTTTCAATGACAATTATAAATATATTGTAAGTATGATTTTACATTAAAATAATTATATAATATCAAAAAAATCATAATAATTATTTATATATACTTATATTTATCATCAATGTTATTTGATGATGAAAAATGAATCATAATGCTTCCTGGGGGTGGTAGTCCACAAGTTATCACAAATGAAATTATCATTTTCCTATAAATGGAATGGTATTAAATTAAATGATATACTATATTTCAATAATTATAATTATTTCATGCGTATAATATATAAAAATTAATTCTACCATTATCACTAGTTGTGAGATGTGGCAATTAAAAATAGATTATATAGGTTCGTGATGTGGTAGTCTGTCATACACACAAATGATAAATTAAATTACCTATTGATGGATATTATAGATGCATATAGGTTATGAAATTAATTTAATAAAATATTATAATGTAGAAGATATATATATATATTTATATAATCATGATTATGTAATATTTGAATGAGGTGGGAGAAGAAAGAAAATAGAAATACCCGGTTAAGAACGATACCTCATGATCAAACAACCTCCATTTCTTAACCTTTTAAGACCACTAAGGTTGATATAATTTCATAAATATGGCCTCAATAATATGTGTAGGGATTTTATTAATATATTTGGACATATAATGGATAGAGAAATGGTTTTATGTGTGATGTAAATAGAATAGTAGATTCTCTTTGATAAGAGAGGATAGGGGACTCTTTAAAATTGTTAAAATATTAATTTCATATAAATTAATTGTGATCTCAAAATGGATCCAAATTTATTATATTTAAATATAATAATATGATTATTCAAAATATTCTCACAAAATTATTTTTGGACAATTTTAGGCCCCAAATTTATTCTTATCCTTTGGTTTGAATACCCCATTATCCCTTTTCACACTTACCATGACAACATGTTTTTTTACACTTTTAGGGTCATGATAATTAATATAAATGGAAAAAGGCCCATAAATAGAACATGAAAGATATTTTCTGCCATATAAAAATCACTTTTTTATATATAATTATTTTCGAGTGTTATATCATTTAATAAAATATTGGTTATTATAAAATATCATTAATGTCATGTTTTAAAACTATTCATTACTTTGATCATAAAAACATAAAGAAAAAAAATAAAATGGAAAAAAATATTTCAGTATATACATAACATATTATATTAATCTAAAATATTCATATATCACAATAATGAACTCAAATTATTATTCTTTTAATATTTTTAATATCATTTACTTGATTTATCCATCAATTGAATAATTATTGTGTCAGCTATGTGTAAAAATTGAAGGTAACTATTTCTTCATTAAAAATTAAAAATACATTATCATGAAGAATATAAATAATTTATATTTAAAATTAATATTTATAACAGATGATATATTTTTCTTATCTGGATGTTGAAAATATTATACTTATCAAAAACAAGAGTGAAATTTTGGACTTTTCAATACATAAAATATTAAAAAGGACATAATTTGACCCAAATTGAAGAAAATGTCATTTAATATAATATTTTAATATTATGGATGATATTTCATAACATAACACAATTTATTACTTATTTATCTTTACTTTATAGTCCTTATTATATTTTTTCCACTCTTAAATACTAAATTTACCCTTTACTGTGGTAACTAAAATTACTAAGGTTACTATTCATATTGATGAAAGAATGTATCTATTTACCAATTTTGAAATAAATAATTAAAAACATGGAATGAAATTTTAAAATATTAAAACATATAATCAGAATAATTTAATTTAAAATTTAATTGAAAAAATGTGTTGATAAATGGTTTTTTAGAAAAAAACCCTTTTTAAATATAATACAATTTTACACTAAAATAGAGTATTAAATTAATTTTAAAAACCATAATTGGAGTATTATAAATTAAATAAAACTATTTAAATTTAAAAACTAATCCATAATTGAATTTTAATTTGTAAATAATTTAAAAGAAAATAAAAATTTCAATAAAAATTTGTTTTTCCATATTTCGTTGAAAAATCTATCTTTTTAGAAAAATAAAAAATTTTCCCCCAAAGATAATATTGATATTATTATATAAAAAGTAAAATTTATTTTATGAAATAAAATATATAAAATTTCAAATAATTTATTATAATATTTAGTAAAAAATTAATAGAAATAATTTTTGATGAAAACATATATTTGATGAAAAAATGACTATACTAAAAATTAAGGGCTTATTTACTAAGAAATAATCATAAAATTTTTATTGACTAGAAAATTAATATACATTTTAAAAATTATTTAACATTATTTTTACCCAAAATTTTAATGGTTAGGTTATAACAATCACATTTAATAAATTATATTTTGTACTTCGCTTACGCACGGTGTTGCATATTTTGTGTAATATCGAACATAGATGGTCTTTTTAAAACATTGGTATATTACATCATCACCCATTATAATATTCCATCATCAAAATTTTGAACTAGATATTAGTAATCTATTTTTTTCATTTCAAAATACCTTTGTTGAACCCCCATATCATAAAAAGGGTTAATAAAGATTCCACTTGAAAAAAGATAGAGGTAAGTAAGAAGGTAATATTAAATAACCCAAAAATGGGGTTTTGAATAAGATAATATTATATTTAAGTGAAAATATGTACATTGAAATGAAAAATAAATCCTTAGGATTAATAGAGAGTAATATAGAACATGGTCTTGAGAAATTTAACCCTCATAAAACCATAACTGTGTGATGGGTTAAAAGACGATTAATTTGTCAGTAAGAAAAGTAAAGATATAATTTTTTTTTCTAGAACCCAATCCTATATTTTAATAATTAATTTATCATTTATAATAATAACATAAGGAAATAGACTTAATTGACAAGTAAGATTTCATCCTTTAGTAAATTTCAACTACAATCCCTTCTTTTCCTCTAAACGATGAGCATTTACAATAAATTATTTTTATTTCAGTAGTAATTCAATCAGATAATATACTTCCCAAAAAGGATAATACCATTTACCTTGTTTTTAGACATTAATAAAAACCAAAATGGTGAAAAAAATTTATGATAATTCTCAAAAAACTTAATATACCATAATATGATGAAATAATACATTAATCTTCAAAAATCCACAATAATACCCATAGTTACAACAAAATCATTCCATAAATAAATATATTTTATACTCTTCAACATATTCCTAACAAAAATTGAAACTCAAAAATCAATTGAATTTTATCATGTATTCTTCCAAGATAAATTTAACATTGTATATCCAAATAAAATTAGTCACTCATAAATTCATAGACACAAAAAGTATATACTATAATCATATAATAACAAAAAATAAACAGTAATACAAATTAAGATCATATATGATTCTAAAAAATAATTTATCCTTTACTAACCAAAGAATACTTCATGTAAACCCCAAGTAATTTATAAACCTCATTCAAATAAAATATATCCCAAATATCTTTAGTCCCTATAAAATTCCATCACATAAAACCTAAAAAGGGGTGTCTAAAACCTTGAACTTATGATCAACCTCAAATTTATAAACACATTATGGTTTAAATAAATCTTAATATAAAATGACATGAAAATATTCTAGTGAATAATGTTATCTAAAATATACCCGCAAACCAATTGTAACAAGAATGAACACTCACTACCAGATCTAGTGTTAAAAACATAAAATTTACATTTTTGGCTTCAAAACCGATAAATGTGGCCTGCTTTTTTATATCTAAAACAAATAAAATAAAAAGTAATTATTAAATTTATTACATATTAAACAACAATTTATGTTAATTATTTTAAATAACTATGAATAATTCTTACATAACTAACACAAATTACAGTAAAAGATTATTTCTCCCACTAAACCATGTTTTAAATATTCCATATTAAGTCGTCAACATCTCCCATAAAATTCTCTACATATGAAACCTTTTTAGACACAAATCATTTTCAATCATTATTTATAACAAGGGGAAAATAAAACATAATAATATTGAGCTCAAATTATTAGTAATATTAAAAAAAATAATTAACAATTGAATTTCATTTGTGAGATTAATATGAGATAAGGTTATGAAGACAAAATCAAAGTGTACAAGAGTAACAGAATAGAATTCATAGTAATTAATATATTGATCATAATTCATGAAACATGGTATAATGTTTTACTATAGGATACGTTTCATAAATATCAATAATCATAAATAATGTGATTTCATCATTGATCAAAGGAAACATTTACAACCCATTACAAGTGTAAATAAAAATTGTTGGTACCTTAAGAAATAATCATCATATAAAACTTAAAGAACTATTTAGGTTTTAATAAAAATAGGTCAGACTTCTAATATAATTTTGTGTAAAACATAATCATTACCCATAACATTGGGAACCATCTGTTCGCACACATCGTATAAGCTATATAGAGATTACCCACGAGCTATAATGGGTATCATACCCTCATTTAAGAGGTATTGGGATCACCCAAGATCTATAATAGGGCTAAAACCTTTATACAGAATGTACAAGGACCATATGATAATGAGCTTGTACCCAAGTTGTAAAATCCCCTGGTTGGCATCCAAAAGACCCAGGATCAAACTTGGGCAGGGACAAATTTATAGGTACTATAGTAGGGCACTGTAGGAGCAACCGAAATGTAGTAGCAATGACACTATAGCGGTGGAGGTACTGTTAAAATAACGATAGCAGCATGGGTACTGTAGTAGTATTATTCACTGAAGGGTCATTTAGGCCATAAATGAGCTTTCAAGCATAGTATTTCAGCCACTTGGACTTAGGCCTTCGGGGATTGTAATTGGTTTTCCTCTACCCATTAAAAAGAGTTTTTTCTTTAATAATAAAATGTGGATTCTGTCCCATCCTTTTAAAAAAAAATTATGAGGACTATATCATGAACAAAACCCTTCAACATCTCATTGAAACCACGATGCAAAACACTATCAGATAAAAAAATTACATTTTCTTTTTAAAATACCATTTAGAAAACATAAAAACCCATAAAAAGAGTACGATTATTTTTCATTAAATAAGACATGAAATCATGAATAATAATCCTAGATCAAATAATGCTAATGGTTGCAGGAAAATTCATTGTATCCATATACATTATAATAGACTATTTTATTTATAACATGATTAACCTAAGGAAAAGAAATAGGATCCATGAATATATATTTTGAAAAATTATAATCTATCTAGTTTATGAACGAGTGTGATGTCATTTTAAAACATTCCCAAAGGATCATAAGTAACATAATGGGTTATTGGTGTTGATTAGTGGAAATACCATTCAATGATCATTAAAAAAATTCTTGAGGAAACTATCATATTAACTTTGAAAATAACATTTAAAAACTAAAAATTCATAAAACATTGGGAAAATAATTTTATTTGAAAATAAAAGTGTACATTTAAAAATAAATATAAAAAATAGTGGTCCTGATGATAGAGAAAATCTGTTCATTTTGTAAAAAAAAAATCATTATTTTAAAAAATTGTTTAAACAGAGTCTAAGGAAACCAATTTAAAAAACTTTATGAATTTTTTTATAAAACCTTATAAATAAGTACAAAGGTTATATAAATTGTGTTATGAAATAATTTATTTTTTTAAAAGAAAATTTTTGAAAACATTTTTGAAAACATGTATATGGAATAGAATGATTCTCATTCTAAAAGAAGATACAAGATCAATAACATATTCCAATAACATTTTTAATCATAAAATATTAATTAAATGGGAAAATAAAAGAAAAATATGTTAATAAAAATCACAACCATATAAAAATAAATTATATATGGTTCAAAAAATAATGTTTTAGGATTTACCTAATGTAACATGAACATAAACAATCTTAGATAGAAAGATGATCGTAACGTAAAGCATTTTCCACTTTAGAACAATTTGAATCAAATATCCCATAAAATAGAAACAAAATATTAAATTTAAAATATCATGAAAATAAATATATTCATGATATAAAATTTAAAAGCTTTATTATATACACCTAATAAAATAAATTAGGTGTATAAAAAAAATATTACCTATGAAGAAAAATTGAGATGATATCTATTACCACGAGTCTAGACATTCCTTATATGCCTTTTAAATCTAAGATAATAAAACCATATAAATTATTTGAATAGATAAGAAAATTTAATAGGTTTAATCCCATATCCTTAAACCATTTATTTTATTTATGTTAATGTTTAGTCTACATCATGTGTTTTTAGGATGTTTGATCTATTACATTATAATGACTTTTGTAGGTAGAATGAGGCCAAATAGGTAATAATAAAATATTATAAAAAATAAAAATCATTAAATAATTATAATTTTTATTCTTAAATTTTACTTTTAGTCTAATCATGAAATATGGCAATGAAAAATGAACTGAATTATATTCATGGAGACAGTAGGCCGTATATATGCATGAGTAACGTTTCCATTTTTCAATGATATTTATGTAAAGAATGTAAGTAATGTTTCATATTTAAAAAATGATCATTATATAAAAAATATCATAATAAATATTTTAAATTTATTATATATATCATCCATGTTATGTGGTGAAATTTTTTTTAATTAAATCACTTCATTGAGGTGGTAGTCCACATGTACGCACGAATGATGTTATCATTCATTAGTGATAGGAATGAAAATAAAATAAATGAAATTTTATCTTTTAATAATGTTAATATGAAATGAATATAATATATAAACATCAATTGTTTGAATATATCCATTTATAAGAGGTTGTTAGGGAAAATTAATTACATCAATCTGCAAGGTGGTAGTTTTCGTACAAATGAATGATGAATTAATTTCTCATTTGATAGAGGTTGGAGATGAATATTGGTTACTCAATTCACATTATAAATTCTAAGTATATAGAATATTTTTTATTATTATATAATATTTTTTTTGTAATATTTGAATGAGGTGTAATAAGAAATAAATTAAAAACACTCCATTATAAAAAATACCTCTTCTTCAAAAAACTTCATTTGCTTATCACCTTAAGATCAATAAAGCTTCTATTATGAAATAACTAAAGCCAATATAACTATGATAAGTATGTTAGGAATAGAGTTGTTTATAAATTTTATAAACATGTTGTATATTTATGTTTTAATTAAAGAGAATATGATATGCCCTTTTATAAGATAGGGGAGGGGATCTCTTAGAATTTATTAAAATATTAATTTAATATAAATTTATTGGGACTTGAAAATAGATCAAAATATGAAGATAAGATGAAAATTCGTTAAAATAATATCATTTAATAATTTTTGGGAAATATAAGAAAACTTTTTTTACATTTATCATTTGGTTTTAACCTCTATTAAACCTTTTTACACTTATCGTGACAACAAGGGTTTTTACACTTAGAGTGTCATGATAATTACTATAAATTAGAAAAAGGACAAAAAATGAACAACCATTTATTGTATAAAAAATATCATATCCCATGATCAAATATAATGTTTTTATGAATTTCATATAATTTAATAAAATATAATTTATTATAAAATACCATTAATGTCAATATTTTGAAGTATTTCTTACTTTGATTTTAATAACATCAATAAACAAATTGAAATTAAAAAAAATATTTTGTTACTTCTCTAACATATTAATTGATCTATAAATTTTTTTGATAACATTAATCACATCTAATTATATTTATTTAAATTTAATTAATATCATTTATTTTATTTCTCTATTAATTGAATAATTAATATGTCAGGGCTCAGTATACATTTATGGTAATTATTTCTTCACTAAATATTTAAAATAATTTATCATGATAAATATAAATAATTTATATTTAAAATTAATATTTATAATATAAAATAAATTTTATTTTCCCCCATGACAATAACATTATTGTTATAAAAAATAATATTGTGACATTTTTTACTTTTCTTTACATAAAAAATTTTAAGTCATAATTAAACTAAAAAGAGAAAAAATATTATATTCCTGAATATTGGATTATTATGGATGACATAGAATCATCCAATAAAATTAAATCAAAAGTTAGGGTCATTTTATAGTCTTTATTATATTTCTTAACCTATAATTATCAGATTTACTATTAACCATGGAAAGAAAAATTAATTAATTTACTATTCATATTGAAAAAATAGAAGATTTATATTTACAAGATTTATTCTTGGAAATTATAAATATAAAATCCATTTTTAAAATTAAAAAATGTTATTGGAAGAATTTAATTTTAAATAAAACTGAAAAAATGTGATTAAAAACAAATTTTCAAAAAAATTCCCTTTTTAAATTTTGAATGTTTTTATACAAAGTATTATTATAAAATTCATTTAAAGAAACATAATTTGATTAATTAAAATAGAAAGAAGCTAATTAAATTTTAATATTATTCAAAAATATTTTTATTCTTTGTAAATAATTTAAAAGAAAATATGAACATTCATTAAAAATACTTATTTTCTCACTATTCATAAAAAATCATCACTTTTAAATAAAATACCAAAATTTCACCCAAATATAATTTTGATATTATAATATAAATATTAAATTTATTTCAAAAAATATAATTTCTAAATATTCCAATAATTAATTATAATATACAATCATAAAAATAAATTAATATCATTTTTAAGAAAAATTTTTTTTTGAAAAATAAATTAACTTTACTAAAAACTGAGTTTTTATTTTATATGAATTAGTCAATATATTTGTATTTTTTAGAACCTATATATTTTTTAAAAAATGTACTTAATCATATTCATACATAATAATTTGGCTTCTAGGATATAAATTTCATATTTAAATAAGAATATTTTGTTTTTCATTAACACTTGGGGTTAGGTATTTTGTATGCTATGGAAACATAATAATTATTTTTAAAATATTTTTATATTACATTTATATTTTTGAAAGGTGTGTTTGAAGTATAATTTAGTTTTATATGGATGAATATATGAAGTTAAACATAAAAATATAATATATATAAATTTATAGGAAAAATAATAAGATATAATATCTTACACTAATGTAATATTATTACTTATATTAAAAACATTACCATACTCATTGTAATTATTTCATTATATTGAAATTAAATAAATAATTTGGTTTATTATGATTTCATGTGATTTTTTTAATTCTTATTTTAATTTACTAGATAGTATGCATCTATTAGTGGTGGTTGTAGTAGTTATATAGCTTTATCAGTATGATTAAAATCAGATAAACAAAATAAAGTTGAAATGGATAAATGATTTAATGAATCTCTGTCGAGTAAATTAATTATCATTATTCCTCGAATAATTATTAAATTAAATAATCACTATTTAAGCAAGTTTTTTTTTCTTTTCTATTGGAAAATTATGTAAATATGGGTTGTTGTTTTAAACAACTATGATTAATTAGTGAGTTAATTCCATAAGAAGATGAATTTTTATTTGATAAAGTTAAATTTCTTGGGATTTTGTAATATCATTCTTATTTTATGAATGCTTTAATTTATTGATTATATAGCCTTAGTTACTCGGATTTATTTACAAGAGATATTTAGTTTACTTATGGGCATAGTCATGGATTTTAGAACCTTGTTATGCTTTGATGTAAACCTGGTCCTATTAGATTATGGGTGAGAAATGGGTGATAATTTCATGATGCTATATTGTTAGTTGATACTAGTTATGGAGGAATGGAAAGTATTATATGAAATAGTGTTGAGTATGAAACAAGTGAAATCTTGATGACTTTTGAGATGGTATTTCTCATCGATATTTGCTCGATGTTTTTTACGGTTAGATTATAGGATGATTGATTTTAAAAAAACATTCCACTAATTCACACAGTTACATTTTATACACTAAAATTCATTATTTCCATGAGGTAGCATAGAAAGAGTCCTAATGTTCTCAGAAAACTATGAAATGATAAATTAATTAATAAAAAAATATTTTTTTTCTTGATGATTATAATTGATGATAATAAAATTGGGAATAAATTTCCAATTATATGGTACTTAAAGAACATGATTTTGAAGATTGATAATTAATCATTGAATTGAATATTGAATATTATTAATTAATTACTGGATGATAAATAACTAATATTGGATACTTATTATTTTATAAATGTTTGAGATTTATACCTTAACAGTAAAGGGTTGGTGTATTTTGTGATGTTAGCTATTAATAGGTATAGGGCTTGATAGTTTATATTAGTGTGGTTATGTGTGATTTATTTTAGGGTTTCATTCAATTAACAAATTAAGTAGGTGGGGAAATTAACAAACAAATATTTTGTGTGGGTGTTTTCCCAATCATCCAAGATTGATAAGGAATGAATGTCCCACTTCTCCATCTCACATACCCCCTTTAGCTATTGTATCATGTGTGGGATTATCCAGGATATGTCAACTTGAGGTTACAACACATACATGATTTTTTCATGGGGGTTTTATTTTTTGGGATGTAATGGATTGAGGTATAGTTCATTTACATGGGTTTTATTGGATTCAAAAATTACACTTAGTTATTGATGAGTTGATGGTGATGATGATTCAGATGATGATGTGATATATGAGATTCAAGATTTTATATGATTTATTGCATATAATGAAGGTCTTTATACAATTTATTGACTTGGGGTGGTATGATTTATTGACAAGAGGGGTATATGATCTGAATTTTTTGGGTTTGAGAGAGACACATCAGTGGGTAGGTGAATTGAGATATATAAATTTATATATTATCATTGATATGGATATTATTACTTTTATGAATTACATGGTGAGAGGGATTTAGTGAGGTTGAGAAATTAGTTTACCTAATTATATAATGAGTTGATTTTATTTATATACGCATTGGGCTTTAGTATGATTCATTCACATTTTTCATGAGTCTTCTAGGAGGATCTTAATGAGTATACATGTTACTCTCACCCTTTATATTGATAAAGTGTATTTTATGTCCTCAAAAGCAAGTTGGTGATTAAATTGGGCATTAATGGTTCTTGGATTTATTTAAAAGTTGTTAAAGCTTCACGATCACTTCTAAGGATTTATTTTAGAATATTAAATTGTTTTTATTTTATTTAATTACATTCATGTATTGAGTTTATCATGTAGTATATAGGTATGTTACATTTAATACATGGAATTTGTGGGTGTATCTTCATTTTAACTCTTTTCCCTAATTTATATTGGGGGAAATGCCGCCAATTATGTTTATTTTTATACACTCAGTGCTAGTCACAAACTTTTGGCCTATTGGTGTAATGATTCAAGGGTAATTATCTACATTTCTTCATTATAATCCACTAGGGTATCCTATAGAGGGAGGTATCCATGAAAATAATGGCAAAACCATGGTCTTGGGGTTTTTTTAAACATTCGATTTTTTTGGTGTCGAGGGAATGTAAATATTTTCTTGACACATAGTCTATAATTTCCCATTAAAGTTGAAACATTCCTATGGTTTGATGTGGGTTTATCTCTGCATAACTCTCTAAATTTAATGCCCTAATTTATTATATAATTTCAGACTATGGTGTAAATTTTCAAGAAGTTTTGAAATATATACTTATAAATCCTTTCCTAAATGTATTAATTTCTCCCCAAATTTACATTTTCTATGAAAATATATACCTTATGTTTGTATTATAAAAACAAAATTTTCATCTAAATTATTTAAATATAGTGAATTATAAAATTATAAAAATGATATTTTTAAATATAATTGTTTATATAATGTTTTTCATGAATTTTGGTGTTTATAAAATGATGTAAACACAGGTTTTTTAGTAGAAGGTCGTATAAATTAAATATAGATTGTGTTATTTTAAAATTTTCCAATCCTTTAAAGATTACTGGAGATGTTTAATTCATGTTTCATTGATATTTATTTTTGAATATAGTTAAGATGTGATTATGAAGGAATGATGTGTTATTATAAGATATTTAAAGTATAATTCCTTGATTTGTTTTAAAGGGATATTTATAGAGTATTGGTTGGATCATTATGAAAGATCTATAATTTATTCCATATTAATTATTATGTTTGAGTTTTATGGTTTCATTGAATGTGTAATATTTTTATAAGAATGGGATTCATAGGGATGTGTCATATGGAAAAGAGGTGATGGGTGTTTTTATGTGTCTTTTAAATTAAATGTTCTTGAATTATGATTTATATAATCGCATATATTTAGTTTATAATGGGAAACCAAGTTCTTGGGTAGTGAAATCGAAGACAAGTACCAATATGAATTCCATGCCTTAACTTGACTTGGAATCATGATACATTACATACATAACAATTCTATGATATGGATTTTATTTATTTCTAGGATTTGATATAGTTATCCCTATACGTTCATGAATGGGTCTTGACATAACTAGTTGTAGAAAGATTTGATTAGATAGATCATTGAGATAATATTAGAATCCTTTGATTCCCTAAACATAGTTAACCTTGGTCCACTCCCATGATGTTTTTCATTTATTTTCCCTTTAATATTAGTGATTCTATTACTATTTATATTTACTTTAATTTCATATTTTTTCCCTACTTATTTATGTTTGGGTTCCTAGTTATATTATGGACATTATGTTAGTCTTGTAATCATAGGAATTTTAGTTATTTTAAATGAATAATTTTATACATAGAGTTTTCTAAATATATATATTTTTAAAAGGGGTATTTCAAATGTAAGATACTTCACTTTAATTTTAATATTAAATTAGTTTTAATGAAATTACTTTGAAATGCATTCTCTTTTGATAAACACCCTATCCTCATTCAGATGTCTAAAAAAATGTTAATGATAAAATACATAAAACGAATTATATTAAATAAATGAACTAAAATGATGGTTCCAAGTGATTTGATTTAAATAAAATGGAAGTCCTACCTTTATAAATATATATTCTAACTTGGTTAAATTGGATTTAATTTCAATGGTTCTATATACTGTGTATAAAGGATACCTATTGGGATTTTCTCGTGAATAGACAAACACACACAAACCCACCCCCCTACACACATAAATATATATATTTCAGGTTTATTATATTTTATGGTTGAATTTGGTAGAGGATCTTTTTAATTTTAATTCGTATTTTTTAGTGGTGATATGTGAGGATTAATCAATTATTGAATAGAGTCAAGTGTTTTGGGATTTATATTGTTTATAATTTTATCATCCATAGGTATCATTAAAGATCATAACTATATTTTACTTTGTATTTTATTATTTAGTAGTTTGTTCATTATTCATGTGTTATGTTCTATGAATTTGCCTTATTTTTTTAGTTTATTTATAAAACCAATTTTTTCTTATGAATGGACCTCTGATATAAAAAGTGGTAATTCTAGAATTATAAGGGGAAGTTATATGTTTAATATTGATTATTGGATGAAATTATTCCCTCATGTTAAATTTTTATTCCCTAGAACTAGTTACCAGCAAATGTGGACCAGGAACACCCTTCAGGTCATTATATAGATTAGCTCAGGTGTTAGATCCAAATATCATGGGTTGGTTCTGGAAAAAAATGGTATAAATAAACCCATATTTATTTAATGAGTAATGGTAGGTATAATATAGAAATATATTGGATTATATAGGTTAGTGTAGAGAGAATCTAGATAACTTTTTCTTGTTGAGAGCCATGAATTTTTATTAGAAGTTGGTTTGTGACTCTTGATTTTAAATAAAATATTTATTTATATATTTATGACATATTTTTAATTATATTTATGGTTTTTAAATTATACTATGGTTTTATCGGTTATTTGGGAAATTATCATGTCCTGAGGTCAAATGGGAGAATAATAGGAGGTTCACATCATGATTGCACATTATGAAGAATAATGTGGTCTGTGTGTGCATTGTTTTGTTTTGCGATCCCAGTGGATATTTTATGGTTGGAACATGATCCAAAATCTTTTGAAGCTAAAGTGTTCATATAAAATAACCCATATTTTTTATATTAAAACCCTTCCTCTTATAAAACTACTGAAAACGTGACCTATCATTATGGTTCCAAACCTACAGGATATCCCCTTGAACCATTGGTAAGTGAGTTATTGGGATGGACATATACCAATGGTTTACATTGAACCATTGGTGTAGGGTGGCTAAAATTACATTTTCCCCATGGTTCATCTTGAATTTTTGGGATAGATGTATACCGAAGGTTGGAAAATTGTTGGCATAGACCCCAAAACTCTATAGAAACATCCTAGCACGTATAATTCACTTGAAATCAAAACATCACCTATAATGCACCTGCAATCAAATATAACATCCTTGAAAATATAAAAATAGAACACATGTAAAACAGAACTATGTACAATGAAATTCACCTTTACTAAAAAAATACAAACATAAATCACCCTTAATTAGAACTACCAAAAATCAAAATAGATCATAGTAAATAATGAAATTGAATTCGCACTACACCTGCAATAAAAAAAATAATATCACCTATAATGAAACCTATCTGTACTACAAAAATGGGTTTATCCAGTGTTGGGGCTTTAGCAGTGCTGGATAAAAATATTGTAGAAGACCCCCTTTGTGAGTGCTCAAAAAGAACTATAAAAGGGGGTCTTTAATACAGATAAAAAAGTATTTTTTAAGGGAAGAATTTATTAGATATTTTTTTTACATTTGATGATAATTGGGTATTTTATCAGCACATGAAAAAAGAACATGGGGGGGGGGGATTATCAGCCATTTTTTAGAAGCACTGATAAAAGACCCCCCCTATCATGGATTTTTTACAAGTGCTGATAAAAGTATACTTCAAAAAAATTATATTTCATTATAAATAATATATATATATATAAACTATGTTTTTTTAAAATATGTTTTAGATAAGGTAAATTGTTATTTACACTTAATATATAAGATATTTAGTTGAAATAACTTATAAAAAAATAAAAAGAATATTAATAATTAATAATTTTTATATTATTACAGATTAATAATCATTTAATATCAATTTGAAGAAATAAATAAAAAATTAAAAAATATCTAAAATAAGTTTAAAATATAACTCGAACTTCAAACAACCATAACATATGATTTTAGTATTCATTTGGGTTCTCCCACATATCAAATAAAATTTTACCATGATATTTACACCCTTAGTGACATATGTAAACCTATATAAAAATTTTCAATTCCAAAAAGGACTATAAGGCCATCAAAAATGAGTTTTTAGTCATCATACCCGGAATTTTGGACATACGATGGATTTTAGGCACATTTATGGCGGTATTTTTTCCATTTTTTGGAGGGAATGAATTTATCCATAGGTCTTATATTCATATAGATATTAAGGTTTTAAAATTTTATAATTTTTCACAATTTAATATTATTTATAATCTAATATATAAGAATATATACACAATTTTTATATATTCACACATAAAAATTCTATTTATATATATATAATTAGTCATATTTACATATAAAATATATTTATTCATATATAAACATATATATAAACATATATATAAACAAATATATAAATATATATGGATATAGAATGTAACAAAACATATATAAATATAAATAAATAAATAAATATATCATAAATTGTGAAAAAAATAGTATAATGGAGTGGGAAAGGCATTGATGTATATACTAGAGGTCTATGGTTCGAAACTCACTAGAGGTAGGGGAGCACAAGGGAGGGTTGGATTATATAAATAATATATAAAGGGTTTGGGAAAGTTATGATAAATGAGTAAAGGTGGGGCATGGAATTTTTTATATATTCACTTTATCAGCGAGGCCTTTATCAACCCTTTTTTAGAGCTATTAAAGGTCCCCTTTAATAGAGAAAATGATCAGATAAAATGGGAGTTTAATAGCCCTAAAAATGGATAATAAAATCATTAGGCCTTTATGCACTCTAAAATTATCATAAATTTTTTAGTACTGATAAATATATATTCTAGCACTATTAAAGGGAATTTTTTGTAGTAGTGAACATAAAATCCTCCAAAATCATAACATGCAAAACAAGCAATAATTATCCCCATATATAAAAAAACCAATATATAAATAATGATAAAAAAGAAATCAATTTATTCATTTAAAAAATGTTGACAAACATATAAAATAGCACACATATATTTAGTCACATCAAATCATCCAACATCGAATGTCATAAATATTAGTATAAAATGAAACATACCAATCTGTCCCTCATCACCATCTTCTACCGCCTCATTCTTGTCCTCATCCCAATCCTCATCATCTTACCTATCCTCATCCATGTCATTTTTTTCATAATCATTATCATCCTTGACCACTTCATCCACCTCGGCCTCGGCCTCAGCCACTTCTTCACCATCATCCTCTCCATCACCATCACCAGGAACAACATCTCCTTGACCACATCTAAGAATACTACTTAGTGATCTATATAAATAAAAAATCGATGAAATATATGAATCAAAATATGTAGTGGTATCTTGTAGAGGTGGTGGACATAAAACATTTATTAGTTTCATAAATACAATGTTTTCCCTTTTAGTTGGTTCTTCCATATGAATGACCATTTTCGGCCTCTTTTACCTCAACCATAGCCTATTCTTCTTATGAATAATATGTTTCCAACTCCGTGGTACTAAAAAAAGTTACATTTAGTAGGCCAATACCTAATTGGGGATATACTATTCTTAGGGAAGTAGCATACTCTTCCATGGTTCTCATATCCCAAAACCGGATGTAAGTGATCATTTAGCCCAAAATTTTTAGGTACCTAGAAATCTAGGTCCTCTAAAGAATAATGTTAAAAATATAAATAGAAGATTAAGTTACAAAATAGATATTAAAATTTGAAATCAATAATGTCAAATACACAATCTACTGATGTATCCGTTTATTAACCACACATCCATCTTTTTTCCTTATAATCGAGAAACACTATTTTTCTCAAGGTAGACATCCTTCAATATTCAATACCACCCTTTATAATTACATTGAATATAAGAAACCTTAACCAAAAACTGGTTACTAATAATGAATTTCATAAATAAAATAAAATGGATATTTATTTTAAAGTATAGAAGAAAAAAAAAATATGGTAGATGAATTTATGTTTCTCCAATATATTTTTGTTTTATTATGATTGGTTTTCATTACTATTGTTTAATTTAGTTTAGTTTAAGATTTTTTAGTTTTGTTCATATCAAGTTGAGTCAAGTTAGGGCATGTTAGTTTGATTTTATTCAGTTCAATTCGTATTTATTTCATTATATTTGAGATGTTTTAATAGTATTCTATGCCATCCAACTTTTTTTATTTATTTTTGAACATTTTGAGTTCATTATATATAACTAAATTCTATGTGGAATGTCTTGATAATATTTGGTTCCATCGGTTTTTTTTTGGTTTTAACCTTTTGATTACAAATATATTCCTTTATAGTAAATTTTATTTTGTTTAACTGTATATGGATTAGTGTATACATGTGTTTTAAGTTCACTTATGTTTATATATTCTTGAGATATATTAGATCAATTTTGTTCAATTTGATTAAGTTTTATTTAATTAAATATTATACAGGTCTAGTTGATTTGGTTTGATTCATTTAGGTATCATTTATTTGTATTTATGTCAAGTAATGTCAAATAAATTTGGATCAAATCTATTTGATTTAGTTATTATTTATTAGATTTCCATTAGTTTAGTTTATTTCTTTTTATCATGGTTTGGGTTGATATTAAATATCCACTTATCTACCAAAACATTAGAAATGGAATGAAATGTAGAGGAAAGAATATAAACTACAAGTCCTAAATAAAAATAAAAAATGACTGTGACACCTACTTCCTCTCATGGTCTGACATCAAAATACTACGTAAAGTGGGGATGTATTTTTTAGAATAAATGTTCTATTCATTTTTTCCTAACGATTATGAAAAAAATTCTACAATGTAAAATAAATTACTAATGAAAAACAAGAATATTTTCATGTTAACACCTCAAATTTTATTAATATCTTGAACGCGTTAATCATTTAATGAGTAATCATTTTTGGATAATGTTATATCGAGAAATCATCCATTATTGGTATGGAATGTAAATACATTATAAATCTATCATATCATCCAATATACAACTGATGCTTATAGGTTCTCCACAACTCACCTTATTTTATGAGCTGTGTTGGCCTCACACCCTTACCATCATGAAAAATTAAACAAATCTAGAACCCAAATATTAATTTATATAAAAAAATTATTATATAACATTAAATCCAAAATATTTGTTACCCATATTTGTGCCCAAGGGTTATACTTTACTTTTTTTGGTAGTTGTCTCCAAGAGAGTGCACTGACATGAATGATGTCATTGTATTTGGAAAGTGTCTCTAAAAAACTCCAACATTCTTGCCCTATTTTTTTTTGATCATTTGGTTGTCTTCATTGTACTCCACCATCAACTAGGTGTAGTGGTTCCACACCGCACACATCCATGTAGGCCAACACCACCTATTAATAGATTTAGCTGTTATAGAAGAAAATAATATTATATTATTACATCTTATAATGAAATAAAATATGTAATCAAATTTGATGGGGTTCTATTAATATACTGGAGGGAGTCTGATAAATGGGTGCCACTAGATCTGTAGGCACTGATGGAACATCACCCTATATAGATAGAGTGGGTCCTAGTGTATGCTCGATAGGATCAGAATGTTCCAGAGTAGTATTGAGAGAAGAAGGAAAATAGAAACTCTGTGAGATGGAAGTAGAATGAAAAGAATATGTCATGGATTGGTTACCAAATTCATGATATGGATGAGGAGTATGAATCATTATAGGATATTGGAAAGATGAGAGAGAATGATTAGATATAAATTATGGTGAAAACATGGTCTACCTAAATATCTTATGTGTCCCCAATATCACTGGAGGATAAAAATATGTGGTTAATGGTTCGTCAGTGGGAGGGACAAGGTCTAATTAGGTACGCTGACTCGATCACCTACCTCTAGTACCACCCCCCTCATAATGCTGGTTTGAGTACTGGGACCACTAGGCTACTCCGGGAATTACTGTTACATAATTGGTGGATACTTTATAAAAGTTTAATGCAAAATTAATCACATTACATTCTATATTAATGATATATATATATATAATTTAAATAAAATACTGACAAGTTTCACTAATGGAGGATCCCCCATATCATTAATTAAATGAATTTTTTCCATCATCCTTTTTCTTCACATCACCTCAACAGGATTCATTTATTGTATTTAAAAAAAAGTTATAACTAATTATATATTGATAACTAATGTGTAACCAAAACAATAAAAAATATTAGACATGACTTAATTAAGGAATACCACTTGTCAAACCAAATATAAGATACCTAGTGACATATATACATTTTAAATTTAGTTGGAAGAATATCAAAATAGAAGAATTCTCATATTATAAACAATATTTGTAAATTCTCAAGTTTAGCATCGGTATGATATAGTTTTCTTCTATTTTCAATTCAATCCAAATAAATTTTGGCAAGGTAATTTGTCTATTTTTATTTTTATTACATTATTTTTCTTCATTTATATAAATTTATTAGGTTATTTTTTAGTATTTATTTCTCATTGGTCATTTGGTTCCATTTTTTTAATTGATTAGGTCATTTTTTCATTACTATTTGTCTTAGTTCATTTGATTCATATTTTTGGTTAAGTGATTTTTCCATTTTTCTAGTTAAATCATTATTTTTATTTGTTTTAATTTTCATATCATAATGTTTTATATGTCCTATTAATTTATTCTTATTTTTTATTCAAATATAATTATTTTTTTGTGTTCTTTACAAGCGTTTTGATATAGTTAAATTTCATATTAGCAAATTAAGCTAAAAAAATACTATAAAAAATATATATTTAAAATGCACATGAAGGTCAATTCAGATACAAAATATTTGTAATCAATAGTAAATAAATATGAATAATACAAACCTTAACAACCTAAGTCTAGCTAAACCAAAATAAATAAGAACAGAGATGAATGATTCTATATAATTCCCACTTAAACCACTAGTTCACAACGAACATTGAAAATTGAGATATTGGAGTCATAATAATTAAAAAATGGATCAGGGCCAATGGGGGAAAGGAAGGTGTCAATTCTATAATCACCACCATTAAAAATATTTCTAGGAATTTCATCAATAATGAAAACAAATTCTGGTGGAAGATGGTATTTGAAATAAAAAACATTTTTTCCATTGATATTAATACATATGGTTCATTAGTAGCAAGAGTATGAGTCACGTGAATAACTCGAAATCCATAATCATAAATAAATGTTCCCTATCTCATCATCGAATCAAATGACTGGCATCTCATCATAGTGACTCGACCATGAGAGTAATAACCCAGTTTTTAATAAATACATAATAAGCTACATTTCCAAATTGAGGACTACTATCTGATGCACATGAATAATAGTCTTTTTTGGTAGTTACCATAACACCATAATGTTTTATTCTAATGTTCTTTACTCATCCAATGATAATAATTTTATACCATTAATCACAATTTATTTATAGTCACGAAGCAAGATATTAAGACCAAAATTAAAAGTTCATATTTTTTTAAAGACAGAGTCAGTAGGAAAATTCAATACCTAAATTATAAATCAATATTAATATTAATTAAAAATTTATTTTATGAATTTATTATTTTGATATTTCTACTTACATTTTCAACCAAGAAGAAAATTATTTTTCGTGTGAATTATCTCTCATTATCAAAGATAATGAAAAATTATTTCTATTTATCATTTCGTTATGTTCCATAAATATTAAAATAAAAATAGTTCTATTGAGAAATAAAATTACCTGGGATGAGAGAAGATATATATGTTCAATTTACTAACTAGATTTAGCCATTGATAAAATCATAGATGAATCAAATTGTGTGATGGGCTATCTCTCGCTCTTTAATTCTTAATGGCGTCAATGTATATGATCTGAGAATTCCCCACATTTTATGATATGATGTAAAACATGGTCAAATTTTCATATAATATTCTTCTTAATTTCCCATTGTTCTTCTCATTCTCATAGTAATGTCAGACAAATACATTGAGAAAAAATCCATAAATTCTTGAGTGATGTAACCATTCATGATAGAACCTTTAAGATGATTCATATTCCAAACAGAAGAGATAAATGTGTTCATATCTCTTTTAGTTAGATACATTAAAAATGAAATATGTTCTATAAGAAGTATTCCTATTAAAATTATTGAAATTCAGATGCATCATGCATGTGAAAAATTATGGAGGAAATATTTTCTCAAAATAACATAATATTAATGGTACCTCTACCTGCATTTTTCCATGAATGACTTGAAAAAGTTATTAGAAAAAAAGATTTATAAACAAATGGAACAATATAAGAACTATCACCCGTAAATTATTGGATAAATATGATGTATTTCTATTGGAATCAACTCATAATGAAGGGATTTATAATCACGAGTCTTCAAATATTTCAACTTTAACTCTCTTTTGTTGACACATTTTGAAATTTTCCTTGAATAGACATCAAGAACTCTAACAGTATCTAGTGCATCCATAAATTTAATTTTATCTATATGTTTCATGAAAAAAGAATCGCATAGAACTTTCCATTTATTTTCAGCAATTCACATAGGATGTAATTATGGTCTAATACCCAATCCACCAAGTCAGGCCGAGATCATAAATAAAGAAATTTCTTTCCATTGAATATTAAATTAATTGAATGAAAATTTTCACATATATTATTTTAAATGTGAATTTTTTCTGAGATATGATATAGAAAATTGGTTGACCAAGAAGGAAAATCAATGAAGATACTCCTCTTCTTCAGATTGTTATAGGTTTTAGTGGAGAAATTATCCCTCTTTATAGATTTTATTTGACACTTAATGAATAAAAAACTAAAATCATTTAATTTGTTAAGCACATTATTTCCAGACATAGGATGAGTTTGATCATCGATCTCCATGGTAATGTCAAATCAACAATGATTATTTCTATATGGATTTTCCATTGGAAGGAACTGTTAATGCCCCAGAAAACAGAAACAAAAAAAAATTCTAATGTTTTGGATTGGGTATTCATCGTACAAATAAGACACAATAGTTTTCCATTTTTTATCCATCTAGACATCATTTAATAAGCATGAAAATCATTGATTTCCCACATAAGAACAACACACATGTGAAATATATCCATTGAAGATTCATTTAATATGTGCACACCAACATCCCAAAGAATATTCAACATTTTTATTAAAGGTTTCATGTATACCTCTATATCATTTCTATGATAAAAAGTAAAATATATATGAGTATAATTTTGAAAGTGAAATATTTTTTCATACAAAACCTTGGGGGAAGGTTATTAATGTCTATGAAAACTGGCCATGTGCATTGCGATGTTTGCATCTTGCCAAATAGATTAAAACTGTCGAATGAAAGTTGAAACATCACATTACACACATCAGTTGTGAAATCTGGATATCGAGAATCGAATATCTTCCATAAAATTCTAGATATAGGGTGGAACAACTCCTCATTACTCTTCTTTATCTTGGTATCTTGACAATACATTTTTATTGATATTTAATCATACAAGAAAATTTTAGAGTTTGGGGATCAATGTAATGTTAAAAAAATACTTTGTAAGGTACAGATGATGGTTATCAATTGGTTTTTGACTTCCATCGGGATGTACAAAAATTTATACAATCATTTCATTTAGCAGTTTCTTCCCTGAATAAGCAGTAATATTTCAGGATAGCATGAATTTGTTTTTATGAAAATCCATGTTCCTCAACTAACTTCCATGAAATATAGTGGATTAAAAGAATATCAACATCATCTAAAATTAATTTCTACATGAAGGTAAGAATGTAATCGAAAAAAGTATCATAAATTGCATACATGGTTTTCCCTTGAAATAATCAGATTAAAAATTCAAACCTTTTAATTATACCACATTGCCGATATACTGGAGTTGTGGTAGCATCATTCAATTTTTTCACCATGTAAAGGTCTTCATTTTAATTAGACGGATCGTGTGTGGTCATATCAAATTATTCTTGGGTAAAAATACTCTCCATATCATGATGATTAATAAATATATATAGGTTATATAACAAATTCTCTAAATTAGTTCTCTCATTTTGATCATCATCATTTTTTGATTCCATTTTGTCGGCATTATGATAAAAAAATATTAGTTTCTATAAAAACCATATTTTGTAACATGGTAGATAACTTCTTCACAGCTCAACCAAGGTCTTACAACACAATTATAACATGGGAATTGTATGTGAATACTATCTAAAACATTATCAAATGAAAAATGTAAAAATATCTCTAATATGTTTTGAAAATCGCTTGAGATCTTATTGATCATGCATCCAAATTTTATCTATTTTGTAAACAATTTATATAATTAAATTCATAAATTAAATTAAATATTATTTATGTTTAATATAAATTATATCTAATTAATCAATAATTCACTACTACAAAATAGGCCTTCAACAACGTTAGAATATGCCTTTCTCATTGCCAAAAAGGAGCTAACAATCTGATCATGGTTAAAAGCCTGAAACTTTTGTCAGTGCTAAAAAAAGAGCTTTTAAAGGCACCCCTTAACAACACTTTTGTTAGAGCTATTAGAGGACCCATTTGATAGTGATTTTGGTTGTTCTATTAAGGTCCCTTTTAAAATATATTTTTAGCACTATTAAAGGGGGCCTTTAACACCACTTTTAAGAACTGATAATTGTAGCTATGTTAATGGGGTAAAATTATATTTTTTTCATACACATATGAGACTGAACGCCTTTATAAACTCTTCTATGACCCCTTTAAAGATGACACTCCCCCTTTATTAGTTATTTTCACCCAACCACCTTTTATCAGTGCTTTTTGAATTTCTAGCCTTATGTGCACCAGCATGGATTTGAACCATGTACCTCTCCATCGAAGATAGAATGGCTTTACCACTACACCAATTTTTTTTTCTATCTGTTAAATGAAATTTCTATATATATATTTAAATATATTATAATAATTATTTGAAAAAAATATCTAAAATATTTGTGTGTGTGTGTGTGACATATATACCAATTTTTATTTACATATAATATATACTATATTCATTCATATATACTAGAATATTATATAAATATATATCTTATTATCAATACACACATATGTATATGTATATATAATGTTTAAAATGGTTAAATATTTTTTAAAACAAATTATTATAATATGTAATTATTTACATATATTAGAATATATAATTTTACATAAATTTGTTTATATATATTGGTATATGAGAAATTTAATATAAGTAAATATTATAAAACATGTATATATTTAATTATAAAAAAAATTAAATTGTGAAAAAATGATAAAAATTCAAAACCATAATATCAATATAACGTTTGACATGGTAATAAATTTAGTCTCCACCCAAAAAAGGCAACAAGAAAACCTTAAATTTGGTTGAAAATCCATCGAATGTTAAAAAATCGGTGTACCCGAAATAGAAACACTATTTTGGAGGCCATATAGACCATTTTGGGCCTAGAAAGTGTATTATAGGTTTACCTATATCACATAGGGAATATATCTATGCACAAGATTCAATTAGATATGACATAAAGCTCAACACCCAACTACATCAAAAGTTATGACTGTTTGAAGTTTGAGTTATGTTTTCAACTTATTTCAGATATTTTATTTATTTTTTAATATTTTTTATCTTCAAATTGACATAAAATGACTATTAATTAGTAATATTAAGTAAAATATTAATTAAAAACATTTTTAATTTGTTTTATAACTCTTTTTTCAGAAAATAGATTATATATTAAGTGTAAATGAATATTTTCCTCATTTAAAACATATTTTAAAAAATATATATTTTATTTTTTAAAATATAAATATATATATATATATTAAAATATTATTCTAATGAAATATATATTTTTTATTTATACCAATATCAGTGCTACTAGAAAATGACTAATTGGGTGGTTTATCAGCGCTTCAAAAAAATTATTGGCAAAGACCTCCACTTTAGGAGCATTTTTTGCTAGCACTGTTAAAGACCTAGTACTGGATAAACCCAGTTCCATTATAGTGATTTTTCACCATATATGAAACCACAACTAACACGCTACTCTAAATAATAATGAAAATATAAAATATAAAAAATAAAATAATATATATATATATAAAAAAAAACTATAAATATAAAACCATGACAGTAAATTGAATTATAAATATAATACCATGATATTGGTTGGGTTTGGTTATATTATTTGGATTGGGTTGGTGCTTTCCTATTAGGGTTTTATTAAATATTTTTCAAGTCAGTTCTTTTTTTATCATTACTATATAATTTCATTGAGTTAGGTTCGATTTAGATCAATTATATTTATTTTTGTTTGTTTGATGATGTTTCACATTGTTTTGGTATACTCAAGTCTACATGGATAAAATAAAGTCATTTAAATTCAATTCAATTGGTTTGGTCAAGTTAGTTTGATTATTATATAGATAATATTTGTTTATTTGGTTGGGTTTCAGTGTGTAAAGGGTTTATAGGTTTAGTTCATTTATTTTATATACTTGTTAGGTCAGTTTGGTACAATTTAGTTTACTTAGTGTATAATAAATTCATTTAAATTTAGTTTATTTAGAGGGTTATCATAATAAAGAATATATTGGGATATTATGTGAAACATAGTAGATGTAATAAAAAATAATTTTATAAAGATAATATTTTTGGATATGATATTTATATCCTAGTTATGAAACATACCCTACTATCACTATATATTCTCTCAATCATATCATAGTAAAACCCAAAATTTAATAATAAATGTATTAATGAGAAAAAAAATTAAATCTTTATTCAAATATTAATATAGCGTGTATATATCCTTAAATATATTTTTAGTCATTACTATATCACTCCACAACATCTTCCACAAAATGTTTCCATAATAAAATGAATCTCAATACACCAAACAACCACCCTCAACCCTGAACTTTTATATTCTATTTAGAGAATCAAACAATTTCTATATTTTCTAATTTATCTTCTAATATCAGTTTAATATCCATTTAATTCCATATTTAATGAAAAACCCATTTTTCCATCACCCACATTTATTCACTTTAATCAATACGCAATTACAACATATTTTATTCCATAATAAAAATATATAATTTCCTATGATGTCATTCCCATTTTATAATTACTAATCATATTCCATAGCCTCAAGGAAAAAACAAAAATACCACAAAAAACACATCAATATTGTAATAATCACCTGCACATCTCATAACTTAACCATCACCATAGAATAATCATACCACAACAACCACTATCCCCCATTCACCACGAACCATCCCTCAACACATCTCAAACTAATCTAACCACAACCTCACTTCTTAAATACAATATTCATCAGAAGAGTTCATCACCATCACAATAATTTCCCAAGAAGATCAAAATATTTACAATGTAAAAATATAACATACTATAGAATACATATAATTTGATTTCAACCACTATAATTACCATAATTTCAATTAAAATAGGGCCTTCAAAACATTTAATCATCTCTTGCATTGCTATTTTCTCAAAATTTCCAGTTTCACAGAGAACTGGTATGCTTAAGTGTATAAACTTTTATGAATGATGGGTTCAATGAGTCAATCAGATAAAGGTATTATAATTTATAGTGGCTAAAAAAACACAACATAACTGTGTTCAAGTTTAATATGAGGAGATTGCAGAGTAATCCAAATGAAGAAAGAAAAAATAAATTGAGGCAGAAGATATAATTAAATTACAAATTACTGATTTGAAGTGGAAGAAAAAATGAATTAAACAATGATGGATCACATACTGGGAGGAAGTATTTAGAGACTTGGAAGAGGATGAGAGCTCTCATTTTGGAAAAAATGTGGGATGATCTATTCTAGAGTAAGGCAGCTGACTGTTATGTATTTTGGGAAGATATATCCTAACAGTTTTTGAAAACTTTTGGGATAACTTTTTTTCCAATGTACTCGATACCAAAAGTTTAATAAAACCATGGGGATAGGGTTCCATATTCCAATGGATATTTTAAACTATAGGAACACCTTATGTAGAAATCCTTATCCGAACTATTTTATAAAAATGTGGGGATAGGGGATCCTATCCCAATGGGATTTTTGAAAGTATTGGGATATGGGAATTGGTATAGATGGAATTTATAGTAGTGTGGGTCTCTTTTAGTTATGATAGTTTCATATTTGGGGTGTTTTAAGGAATTTTTTTTATATAGTTTTAATTTTTTTTGATTACGTTTTATTGATTTATATTTGATAGAAACATAATCTAAGTACTATAGGGTATGTTTTAAAACTAATAAATGGATTTTCATATACATTTTCAAATAAATTTGAGGATTAATTTTTTTAAAAAGGTCTCAATAAGTGATTTATAAAATTAAATGTGATTTTATGAAAAGTTTGTAAATTTGATGATAATAATATTATTCTAATTTTTTCTTAGTCTTTCTATTCATTATGTTGAATTAATGAATTTTTCTCTTATGATATTTTTTCACTCATTGATATCATTTGTGTATTGAGTTGAGTTTTTGGGTTTTCTTGATTTAGTTTGTGTTTATTTTTTATCTGATACACCTCACATAAAAGTACCAATGGGTTTTGGTTAGTTCATTTCAGGGTATATTTCTTAAATTAGTGTTTCTTATTATTTTTATATGTTGATTCATGGTCACTAAACATATATAGACTCTAGTTGGAGTTGTGTATTTAAACCCCTCCCGGTGCTAAGACTCATGAGATATTTTGATACATAGATTTCACTCATCATTTATGGTCCATTCCCATGACTTACTTTGGATGTGATTTTATCTGTTCTGACTATGGTTGGGGGATGTTTTCATTGAGGTCATGAGAATAATATTTAAATTTTCAAGGTATCCTATTATGAGTGGTATAACCACCTATTATTTTTAGTAATAGTTATTTATATTTTGAGAAAAATTTGTAGGGTGTACCAATTTAAAGAGTTTTAATGATCCTTATATGTTTTTAGTGGTTAATGTTTGTGAAATACAATTCATTTTTATTAGATGAATCAATTAATTTTCCTCAATGCAGGCAGTCGATTCATCTTTAGAAGTTATTTGAATTGAATTATTATTAACTAAATCTATGTATATGTTTGAGGAATCTATTTAGGGTGTTATCCTTACCCCTTTTATAAGTTTCCTCCCTACTTTTCCCCTAGAAATATTTTATTAGTATTTAATTTTCTAATTTATTCTTTTGTAATGTTCAACATTTGTTGTATTTTAGAGAATATAATGGTTTTTCCATTTGTTTATAGATATATCTTTCAATATTTTCTCCATTTTGGACTCCTTGGGGGAGGTTAGCTTCATTACATGTGGAATTTTATTAGATTCTACCATGTTAATATAAATATTAAATGGTTATGAGACCTATTACATGTTTTAATTTCATTATTATCTCATTGGGATTTATGAGTATTTTTTGCAGATTTGTGGATTGGATGAGTCCATTTTCTTGGATTTATATGTCATGTGAGTTGTTTCATATAGTGTGTGCCTTTTCATTTGGTTTTCATAGAGGCGATGATGCTTATTGAATTTTATTTGGTGAATTTATAGCGGTAAAAAGTAGTATGTTGGAAGAATTACCACAAATTTTTATCACTTTTGTATAATTTACTCAAATTATTGAATTTATTGATCAGAGTGTAGTTTATTTTATATTAGATATTAAATTTTTTAATAGTTTTCCATAGTTTCTCCCTTATCATATGGTTTGATAAACCCTACAACCCAACTGTGTAGGTTTTTTATGCCATCGAGTACCTCATACATAGTTAGCACCAGATTGGGAAAACCGCGTGGATCCCCAAAGGAACCATTCAAGGATAGATTTTATAGGGGTATCTTGTACATGGATGGATATGGTTACTAAGATTCATTTATTAAAACCATTTAGAATAAACAAAGACAACATAGTATTAGAGGAACAGTTGGCATAGAGTTTGGTTAATCATGAAAAAAAACCATGCGACCTACCTAGGTGTTTAAAACCACAAAATACCTATTCTAAACTCCTCGATTTAAAGCCCATTTTGGGTCCCCTCCATCCATATTCACATGAGATAGCTGATAATATCCCTATCTGAAACTTCCTACTCATCAACCTTGGATTTAGTGTTTTCTCCTAAAATTAAAAGTGGATTATTTTGGGTTATTACTCATTTGATTCTCTACCCTTCATCTATTACAGGTATTTCATATTTTGTTTACCTATGTGTGGATATAGAGGTAGGAACCTATCTCTCGGGTTTTTTAAACTTGTTATTTATTTGGTGTATAGGTACTGTGAAGCACATCTTGACACCTTGTTTAACATTACTTGTCTAATGTGACATGCTCATATTATTTGAGGTTGGTTTCTCTATACAAAATTATTCATATTTAAAACCATGATTTATTGAGTAGGTTTAAAATGTGGTTTAATTTTATTATAATTTTTGTAATTTATACTAACTCATCCTATCCTAAATATATTAGACCATTAATCATTTCTAATTTGGTATGGGAATGAATTTGTTTCATTATAGGATCAAAAAATATATTCATACAGATTATGTAAATATAGTGTTTAAGAAAATAGCTTAAAGGGTCCTTTTACTGTGAATTGATTCTAAAAAGATTTTATTTTATTTTGGTGACTATAAAATATTGGAAACTCATTTTTAATGATTTTATGATAAATTAGACTTGGATTGTCTTCATTTAAAAAATTTCTTTGGTTTTAAATATATTTTAAGGATGTCATTATTTTATTTCCTTGATATATTATTTTGAATAAGGATAAGTGGTTTTTATGAGAGAATTTATTTTTTTTAAAAATATATTAAAAGTGTATTTTGATGGGTTGGATTTCATATGATGTTTCAAGAGGCCCAGTTGATATATCATAATTTTTTTTTGGATTTACCCTATATTTATTAATATATTTTAGAATGATGGTTTTTTTAATGTGTTTTATTTTGATAATAATGGGTTTCATGGGAAAGGGGTTCTTGGAGCGGTGGTGAGCGATTATTTTATAATGAATCATGTTCTAATGAGTTGTGAATAACTTAGGTAATTTGAATTTTTTGGTTTGGTGAGGAAGTCGTTTTCAGATTTGGGATTCAAATTCTATTACTCTATTTTTAATGTCATTAAAAAGTATATTTTTTTTTTGTGTTTTTTGGTTTTTTGGATGAAATAATTTTTCATATTGTCATCACAGAAGTGGCTGGGTGGTCACACCATTGAAGAGTGGAATTACAAGCCACTCATGGCCTTACAAGAGTCATACATGCCATGATTAAAATTTCAGGAGGTTCATTCAAGCCATGAATGGAGTAATCAAGAAAAGGGATACTACGTAGAAGGATTGATGTTAGGTCCTGACATGGATCACTCTGCAAATAGAAATTTTACTTGTTGTCGATATGGCATCAAGCACACCTCTACATACTATAGAGGCTTTTGACTAGTATCAAGGGCCAAGGGTGTGTTTGTGGGGTGAAATTTCCCTCATTTTAGAGTAATAAAATAATTAAAATAACAAAAATTCATCCATAATATTAAATATAATGTGTGTAGAATAAATAAATATAAACAAGGATATAATAAAAAATGAAATGTAGTAAAGTCCAGAATGATCATGTCATACATACATCAATGATTGACCACTAATTTAGAAACATATAGAGAAGTAAATAAAATAAATATAAATAAAATTATAAGACTTTAGTATATATAAAAATTCATAAAAGATACCCAAATCCATTTACATATCTGACCCATCTTTTTTATTATACTTGGGACTTATACCAAAACCTAACTCCAATGAAGTGAACATTTTCTCTGGTACCCTAGTGCAAAGACAACCTGAGCTAGGTATGAGTAAAAAACTCACTAGGGAACCACCAATGTTTTCTCATACATTGATATTAAATGAAGTGTTTGTATATGAAATATTCTCATTAGGATAACTATAATAATGACTAAAAATTTATGAAAAAAATAACAAATTTTTTACCATGTCCTACTACCATATGTGCATTCTCATACAATGTGATCTTCCGGGACAAGAAAAAACTAGATGTAAACCATATCGACCATACCTACTTTGGAAAGTATCAAAATATCTTTGAAAAAATCTATATCACTATAGGGAGATATATTTCATAGACCTATGATCACATTTACTCTCCTTTGCTATGTAAGGGAAATATTTCAACAATTAATTTGATATCTTATAAACATGAAATCACGCTAGATGTAACACCACTCAAGAAATGGGTACTCTAATCATATGTCAGATTCCAATGTCCTAGTCCATATGCATTCATTAAATTAGTATCAAATAATACAAAATTTATCATGCCCCATCTTGGTTCTCAAGGTTAATATTGAATGTTCTAATCATCCAAATTGGTCCCGGTCTATCCATGGTCTATACACTAAGGATTTTACAAGGGCTGGAATACACTAGAGGCTATCGACTAAGAGTGAGGGGCTAGGGTTTGTTATTGTGAATACTATTCCCTCATGCTAGAGTAAGAAAATAATAAAAATAACCAAACATCATATTAATCGTAATTAACCATAGTGTGGTAGAAATAAATATAAAAAGGTCAATAATAAATAATGATATAATGTAAATGTCTAAATTACCATGTCAAACATACAACGTTGATCACCAAATTGGATGACTGCTGATACATGAGTAAATAAATGAAATAGAAAAAAATATACAAGGAATTATTATCCAATCCAACCCATTCCACATACCTAGCTCCACATACATATCTGAGCTACCATTCTCGATCATCCCTAGGACTATGTCTAACATATTCCCACAACACATTTAACATCTTCTTGGGTACCCCGGTGTTTTGGAGGACCATGCTAAGTGTGAGTAAAATACTTATTAGGGTACCACCAACTTGATCCCATATATATCTAGTAAATATTGTGTCTATTTAATTGATGTTCTCATTAAGATAATAATAACCACTAAATACTAAAATTATACTAAATAATAAGATATATACCTAGGCCTACTATAGTAAGTACATTCTCATGCAGCATTCTCATCCTAGATGACCCAGAACTAGAAAATAACCCGATCAACTATACTTTCATCAGAATGCAACAAAATGTCTCTAAGCAAGCTATGTCACCATATGAGGATATAATATGTAGCCCTAAGATAACTTATACCATCCTACACTATGTAAAGGACGTATTACAGGTATAAATAGGATATCATGTAAATATGTCATAGAGATAGATGTGATACCACTCAAGCCATGTGTAATCTAGTTCGATGTTGGATTCCTAGGTCCCTAACCATAATAATTCATGAAATTTAAATCAGATAAACCCTAAGGGGAATTAT
This sequence comes from Viscum album, assembly GCA_963277665.1. Classification (NCBI taxonomy): domain Eukaryota; kingdom Viridiplantae; phylum Streptophyta; class Magnoliopsida; order Santalales; family Viscaceae; genus Viscum; species Viscum album. The sequence goes on from OY728126.1 coordinate 1,152,536,716, forward strand.
TTAAGTGATATATATGAAATAATATCTGGATACAGGATACAAAATCAGCATCTATTCAACAACTACCTCAACATCGCACTCTTAGACAAGTATGGGATGTACAGTAATGTTGTGTCCAACCAAACATGAAGAATTCCCATTCATCAGTAAGGAGAACATCATCAATACCAGGGGATGAAATAATCAAATTGTTCTTGAGGAAATGGATCCACCCATAAAACATTGGTATAATAAAAAACTAGTGATATAAGAATACAGTAGTTTACACTAGAAAATAGTTATTCATATATTAACTCAGAAACATCCTATGTAATCACTAAGTAGAGATGAATCTCAGTGAAACATTATATTTAAGGTAATGGTAACATTTAATCAATAAAGAACCTAATCTATATCATAGGATGTTTCTATGGGTGTCCCCATCATAAAATCACATCATATTATCCCCATGGGCTATGTTATAGGAAGACCATATAGAAATCATAACTCCATGAACATTAATTATGTCAAAGGGTAAAAATAAGAGTAGGGTTGGCTGAACAAAAAAAACCATCTCTATTTCCATAATGTCTTTGGATTTAATTCTTCTAAAAAGTTCTAGGCTGAGATCTATAACCATCTATAACCAGGCCCACCATGCACTTTCTTAGGTTTATTCAACCATCGGGGTACCCAGTCATTTCCCCTATATTAAAATATAGGAAAGGTATCCCTTGTAGGGTTCTCAAGATCAGAAAGAAGGTAGAGAAATACATTTTTTAATCCTTTAGTACAATTTCATGGACTCATTTAAACATCAATGAAATAGAAAATATTTTCCCACAACATCATAATAAATGAAAAACAACCTTACCGGTTATAGGGTATCTCCACAACAACAATGGTCACAAGATGGATTGTTTCCCATCTCAGTGCTCAAGGACACATGGAAAATGTACTCATCCAACCTAGTCCTAGACATCCTATGATCTATCCACCAAGGCCTGTAAAAGGGAAAACATGCCTCACCTAGTGAAGTTTTACCTCCAAATAGTTCTAGAGACTGCTCAGTGTCTTGAGGGCTTAGTCTCAGCCTTTATAGGCCAAAACATGATCCTAACACATAAGGGTTGTTAATGACCCATAAAATTCATTCATTTTAATGAATTAATTTAAAAATGGGGAATCAAACTCTGGGTAGATCCCATGAAGGCATGTACTACAATAAACATGCATAAATATGACAAGGCAAGTATGAAAAACCACTTACCATTTATGAAGGTTTTTAAGTATTTCTAAAGGCCAGTAGCAGCATCTTAGACCCATCGAAGAACATGTAAGACATAAATGGCCCTGTATCACAACCAAATCACCAAAATAAATTAATTAAAATTTCATTATAATTTATAAATTAAACATAAGAACTTATTAATAAATAACCAAAATTAATTTCAAAGGAATAATTCCCAACACCCCACTGATCTATCCCATCATGCTAGAACCATGAACTAATGCTTGTCTGAAACCACAACATATCCTCAAATTTAGACAAGGAATAATCCATAACCAATAGTGTCAAAGTATTTACCCAAGTAAATCAATTTAGGATTTATGAAACTCCTCAATAGGAACCACCAGGTCCTAGTTCAGAATTCCACTGGACCTCGTGCACACCTCCTCATATGCAATAGGTTTTTAAATTGACGTGAAGGTATAAGTTCGATAGTGGGGAGACTATAACCACAATGTCATGTTATGGTATTAATTACATCTAATAAATTATATAATAAATCATTTGATTAAACTTGTAAGAACTAAATAAATTTCATATATATAAAAATAGATCATAAATTGGTAATCCTATCTATAGTATAACCATAAAATATATAAATAAAAAACAAATAAAAATATTTCAGTTCTTCAAGAGTCTATTCTTGTCAACTCCATCTTCATGTTCTGCTACCCAACCTTCTTTCATAGGCCCCATTCCCTTCGCAGGATCTCTAGTTAAGAAATATTCAAACACCCCAAAATGATTGAGTAACGTGTGAATAAAAGACTTGTTAGGACAACAAAAAACGAATCCATAACACATGTGAACATGAATATGAGTGTATAACATGAGAGCGTTTAAATTATAACATATGTATCAAATATACAATGCGTTTATATACTAACCAATATACTATAAATCCAGATCGAACTTGATTCGAATCATTGCTGAAAAATATTTTAACAAATGTTGATACCTCAAAAACTTTGGATATTTCCTTTAGCTACTCATTAGGAATACATTACCTGAGACTCTAGGCTAGACCATTCATAGACATCATACCAGATCACTATCTCATAGTTCATGTTACATGGACCATTATTCTCACTATTACTACATAGGTCCAATCGCATATGACCATTATTCCCATTTTCCAGGACACACTAGGACATTATTTCCCACTAATTCCACATGGGTGTGATCAAATACAATTATCATTATTCTGTTTTAGGAAACGCTATGCCATCATTCCCCATTTTCTATCTCAGTCTCTTCAATAATTCACATACAACATCTGATCATCCTCCCCCTCTAGGGATACCTAGCCATGATGGGTCTACCTATCACTTTGGTACCATACATAGAGTAACCATATATCATATACCAAAAACAATATAAGAAATAGTGTAATCATATCATGTAATCATAGGGAAAAAATTGTATCATATCAAGGAATCATAAGGGAAAAATGGTATCATATCCTGGCATCATAGGATTAAAATCAAAGAATCACACATAATCACCTGTTCAAAAACAATTATGTCTCATAACCATTCACACACCCACATTCAACTAATAACTAGCATGGGAAGATAAATAATAAAAACATCATTATAATATAATATAAATGGATTCAACATAGTAATGAACTTTATAACAAAATGTATTCAATGTCAATGGAAAGGATACACCACATTGTGTGGTTCATAATATGGAGTAGAAACCTAAACAATCATGAACACCACATCATAGACCTTATTACTGTAGTTTCTGACAGATAAATACTATAGTGATATAAAGGGATCCTAAAACAATGTCAATTATTTAATTTAAATATTAAATAAAATTTTACATGTGATGATAGATTATATATCCTAGAAAATATCTCAATTATCGTTATAGGTTAAATAATCTATTAATAATATTATACACAATAATAATTATCTTTTCATAATTTCACCAATAAATTATATTTTTATAATATTTGTAAATTATCCCTGATAATTTCAATTAATTATATTTTGATAACCTTTGAATAATCACCTGATAATCTATCACAATTATCTTTGTTAAATCCATGAAATTATTAGTTGATAATTTTTACACACATATTTTTTTCAATTAAATGAATTATCATTTAATAATTTTTTCCACAATTATGATTTTCAAAATTGTGTAACTATGGTTTGATAATTTTACACAATTATATTTTTTTTAAAATAATTCACAATTAACATTTGATAACTCAATGAATGTTTTTTTGATAATTCCTCATTATCATCCTTTGGTAATTGTTTTTATAAATTAACAATTGATAAGTTATTTGAACTATCCCTTGAATACTTTTAGTTTTTTAATTTTAATTTTAATTCTTTTTTTATGTAATTAGAGTTTGAATGTTAAAATAAGGAAAATATATTAAAAATAAAACAAAAATAATTACATCATATGTGCATGGATTGAAAAGAGAGAGTCATTGTGCTTGGGAACCTGGGTGGAAGAAGAATATTGAATTGACTGAGGGCTCTAATCACCGTAAAGATGATTATGGGGTTATAAGATACTAATAAAATCAACATAAAAAAAATTCTAAAGTGGTTTGGATATTATGAACCTCAAAATATGTATTCCATATCCCAAATTTCAAAACCATAATTTCATACAGCATCTCAATAGAAAATTAATGTTGGGACATTAATATCACCCATTTAATGTGTTTCAGAATTAAATGGTAAAAAGTGTGATTTATAATAATTTGGATCAAATAGGGGTGTTAAAATTAGAGAAATGGTATGAAGAAGATGATATAAAAAAGAGAAAAATTAATTTAATGAAAGAATAATAATAAAATATAATAACAGTTGTAAAATAAATTACCCTCATGTGAGATATTACCAAACACCTAACATGCTTAATGGTTATGTCACACCTGGGGTAAAACCCTTATTCTGGACATCATTTTTTTTATATTTCTCAAACTAGAATCCATTAGTGAGATATTTAATCTTTTTAATAAAAACAATTTATATGTAATATAATATTTTTACCCTAACCATGATATAACCTTTTTTCACATCACACATTTGGTTAAAAATTTTCCATTGATTTTATGTAGATTCTATAATTTTGAGACCAATGAATGTTATTTCTAAAGTCATTTTGAAAGTCTTTTCAAAATAAAATCTAAAAATATTTTTGGTTTCATTAATAAAAATTAGTTTCAAATGGATATGTATTAGGTTTTAAAATTATAAACAAAAACTTTTAAAAAGTGGATTGAAATGATTATAATGTTGTGGTATGTGTTAATGATTTCAATGATAAACCTGTCAATATTTTTTTTTGAAAAACCCATGGGTTTAAGAGGATTTAAAATAGGCCTTGTAATTTTTATTAGTTTTTTTATTCATTGGGTGGATTGATGTCTTTCAACCTTGGGATTTTATTTTTTATCACTTGTTTCTATTATTGATATGAGTTGAATTTTAGGGTGTGCTTGATTTAGTATGTGTTTCACTATTATCTAGTATGCCTCCTAGAAATATATCAGTGGGTTAGGGGATTTATTTATCATTCAATGCCCCAAAGATTAGTTTTTATAATTATTTATAAGTAGTTTTTTATAGTAACTTCCCCTACCTAGAATCTAGTTGAGGTGGTGTAGTTAAACCCCTCTTAGTGTTGATATTTACTTAATATTTATTAACATATCTCCGCTTATTTTATATAATTATTTCATAGGCTTTAGTTTGTAATTGTTTTAAACTATTTTGAATGCAGTTGGGGGATACAGTGAATGTAGTTTTGATAACAATGTTGACTTCAACCAAAAAGCCTTGATGACTGGTTCCAATACTTCTTATTTCTGGTAATATTTATTTATCTTTTGAGAGCAAGAAAGAGGGTGAACTAATATAGGGAGGAAGGATAATACTTACATGTTTTTAATGGGGTTATTTTTCAAAATATTAATATTTTATATTGGAAGACCTGAAATATTGTCATCATTATGGTATGTTGAGTCATTTTTATAATTTTATTTGAATAGGATTATTATTGTTTGAATATAAGAAGTAGTCTGAGGAGCCTATTTGGGGTGTTACTATTCCTCCCATATTATTTTTTCTCTATCTATCTTCTAGTTCCCTTGATTGATTATATTATCCTATAAGTTTTTTATTTCATATATTGAAATGTTTTAAGTTCATGATTTTTTAGATAAGGTAATGTTTATTTTTATTTAGCAATATATGTATCATTAAACTGGTTGCACCATATTGGAATCCTCAATAGAGAATTCACCCATGACTTGTGGTGTTTTCTTATATTTTACCATGATACTGTATATCATGATTGGTGAGGAGACCTATTATAGGACATAGTTTACCAATTATTTCATTGGGATTATCTGGTTTCATTTCTAGTTTAGGGGATGCATTTGATGTTTCATTTTTCTTAGATATGAATAGTTTTAGAGTTGTGTCATTCATTGTCTCTATTTTCTTTGGGTTTTATAATAGGTTATGTTTTCATCGTTTGTATTCAATGACTTTATAGGGTAATAAATTTGTATGGTTGAGAGGATTATCACACCATAATATCAATTTTTTATACTTTAATATTAATTATTATGTTTACTGAATTTGAAGAATTTTGGGTTGGATTTTAATTTTTTTTTATTTTTCCATTAGAACACATTTGACTAAAATATTGGAAATTCATGCACCCATTCCATGTAGAATGTGTTACAGTGACCATACATGGTTATCGTATGATTGGGAAAACCATGGTGGTATTGGGAGTAACAAATAATGGTACACTTATATAGGGATCATTAGGCATGATTGGCATAGGGTTATAGGGAATTGTGGTGTCAAAATATAAAAAATCACTCAGTCTCATCTAGTGATGGTGGAACTGTTGAAACACAATTTGGTAAACCATGTTACAAAACCATATAACCTTTTATGATGTGTTAAATTGTGAAATTTATATTCTACTATCTTCAATTTAAAACCCATTTAGGTCCCCTACAACACCATTACACTGAGGTATCATAGGAGATCCCTAGGCATGACTCCCCTCCACTCCCATATATGATGGTTTTTCCATCAATTGGAAGTGTATTATTCAAGATTACAACTTGTTTCTTTGACTACGTAGAATACCTAATTGTTATTTCAAATTATTTTCTCCGATGGGATTCTTTGCTGGATGAACCATAGGTCTGTTGATTATTTAAAACTCTTAATTTATTTAATTTATTCCTTGGAAAGATCATCTTGAGATCTTTTCTAGTATTTTTCATCGATGGAAACATATTCCTATTATTTTAGATTGCTTTATTTATGCATAATTGTTTAATTTTCAAGTCTTGATTTATTTAATAGTTTTAAAACATGGTTTTAAATTCTTATAAGTTATTCATGTTATAATTTTTTTATACATTCCTAAATATATTGGTCATCTTTATTTTTATTTGATATGATATGTGATTATTTTCATTTATATACTCCATAATAATATTTTTATATTTATTATCTAAATGGATTTTTTTAAAATTCATGAAAAGATATTTTAAAATAGAATTAATTATAAAACGAGTGTATTGGTTTTGGGTGACTACAAAATGGAGGAGTCGTAAGTTTTTTAAAGAATATTCTTGTAAATTAGATATGGATGGGGTTATTATAAAATTCCCATATTCTTTAAATAATGTTTAAGATTCTTTGGTTGTGTTTCCTATATATTTTACTTTGAACAAGTTTGATAGAGATTTTTGAAATAAGGAAGTATTTTTAAAATATATTTAAATTATAGTTTCATTATTTTGTTTTCAATGGAATTTTATAGAGGCTCAGATGGATCTGTATAAAAGATTTTAGATTTAAACCATATTTATTAATATGTTTGAGCTTGATTTTTTCATTCATTCTATTGCATTTTGATGATAATAACCTATATGGTAATGGGGTTATTGGAGAGGATTTGAAGGGTTTTTTTATGTTTTTTTTAATTTCAGGTTTCCTTTTTATGACTTATGTTCTAAAATATATTTTTTGATCATAGGACTGAGGTGATTGGGTATGGTATTCTAGGAAAAGTACCTATATATATTCTATGCCCAAACTAGACATGGAAATCTTCTATAACATTAATAAAATCATTATATTAATTTCATGTGATGTAACAGTATGGCTTGGTGTCTTCATACATAAAGGATCATGCATAATACATTATATAGATGATTATGGACGGATAAAATTGGTTTGATCCTAGAGATAGTATAGGGATTCAAGATTTTACTGATCTTATTTCTCTTTGGTCTACTCCCTAATGTTGTTCGTTTATTTTCCCTTTTATCTATTTGATTATTTAATTGTGTATATTTTGCTTCATTTCATGGTTCATCCCTTCTTGTGTATTTTTTTTGGTTCTAGTTATCCTATGTTTTTATTGTAGTCTTATATTTATTTGTTCTAGTTTTTTCAAAATAAATTTTATATTAGGGTATTTAAAAATTATCTCACTTTTCATTACTTCTAAAATTAATTTACTTTTATAGGAACATTTTTTTAAATGGGTTAACTTTATTTAAATTCCCAACCCTATTTTATATATTTGAAAACATTCTTATGTTTTAATGGGTAAGGTGTTTATTTATATATAAAATTAATTGTAATCTCTCTTCCAAGTAATTTGTTTAAATAAAATGAAAATAAAACCTTAAAATAGATATATATTCTAGAACCATATTGGAAATTATTTACTTTTTTATTTTATACATAGTGTGTGACGAGGTTACATATTATGATTTTTCTCTTACATATATATATATATATCACAAGATATGTATAGGTCTTACCTAGATATGTAAGATAATATTTGGGATTTTGTTTTATGTTTGTTGGTGGTGAAAAATGTAGATAATTCATTTGATTCATAGAGACCCATACTTTGGGTTTTTTTATTTTAAATATTTCTTATTTATATATATGGAGATAAATTATAACTCCATATCAGTTTGTATTGGATTTTTTCAATTTTTTAATTATTAATGAGTAATGATTTGTACTTGTTGATTGTTTATTTCTTGATTTGCAAAACCTCATTTCTCATGTGTGTGGAACTCTGAAATACAGAGCAAGCATGTTGGATTCTTAAGGTGATGTTTCATGTATATTATTGTTTATTGGAAAAAATTAGCCCCTATTGTATATTATTTGATTCCATAAGAGTAGTTTCTAGCCCAAGGGGTCAAGAATTACGTTTTAGCATACCATTAACCAACTCATGAGTTGGATTTGGATAACATGTGTTGGTTTTTGTAATATACACTGAAAAAATCATTAAATAAATCTTTTTAATAAATTTACGAAGACAACATCCTATGAAAAAATAATAATTCAGGTTACCTATCTTTAGATATAATTTTAAATTCTTTGATCTAAACATGACCTCACCATTTTTGTAAAATATAAAATAGTTTAAATAATTTACACAATATTGATTTAAACATGATTTAATTTTAAACTCTTCTGGAGATATGATTCTCCTACTTTACATTGGAACCATCCTAAAACTTTAATGTGGTGAGAATTATGTAATGGATATACTTATGTAATAAATAAATAAATCATTGACGGAAAATACCAGGTAATAATATTCCATAAACACTTCTTTTCACTTTTATTCATCAATATCGTCAAAATATTTCAATGTTTTATTATCCATTCCTTAATATTCTTTATTTTCTTATTTCATTAATGTTTTCCTTCTTTTTTTATATTTTAGTTTAACACATATGGGTGTGTCTTATATTCAAAACTCAATATAATATTAAAATTCATCATTAATATTAAATATAGATCCATCCTCAAACTTGGCACCACCATCATAATTATCTTCATGTTTTTTACTAGAATTCACTTTCTTATTTGGGAACTTCCTTTGATTTATCGACACATTTTTTTTTCATTATCTACAAAACTTAACAGACCTATTTGAATAGTTATTCCATTACATATAAGACTACCTCATCTTTACCAGTGCTTGTTTGTGTGGAACATATTTTCCTTTATATCTTTCCACAAGCAATTTGATTTCATGTGTACGATTAAAAAGTAGTACAGAGAAGATTATGTGATCACTCATGATAAATTAAAAACATTTTAAAAAACCAATAACACCCAATTTCATATAAATACATCAAAATAAAAAACTAAAACTATAAAATAGAAATAGAAAAGAAATAAATTTTTTAAAATATATTGAAACAAAGAATTTACAAAGTTACAAATCCCTGATAATGTCATAAAAAACAATGAATCCCAAAAGGTTTCATCAATTCCAATAGGCAGTAAAGTTTATGAAATTTTATTATCTATTTCATAAAAACTAAACTAATATGGTTCAATATATCCTAATTATGAAGTTTAACCCATGAGGACCATTAATAAATATTATAAAAAAACAATTTAATCTTTAAAAATTACGATTAAAATGATTTAATGTAATTTTGAATGAAAATAATATAAATGATGTAAACACATTGAGATTTTATAAGATATATTTCATGATATTATTTAGATTAAAATATTACTAATGAATGATCTAGTTGTTATTAGAATAAAATCTAAATATTACCATACTCTTGGGGGTTACATTTTAATAAATAAACACCCATTATATTATTTAAAATTATTTAGTTTTTTTTTTAAAACTAGTTTACTGAAATCCCCATTTAAACATATAATAAAAAAATCATTATATAATAAATAGCCATTAATTAAAAGTAAACTCATTAATCAATTAATAACAATTTTTTTTGAAGGATTATTAATATATATAATGAATAAATAGTAAATGAATAACCTAATAAGAATCACTATTGAAAATTGAGTTATCGATGATCATATTGACGAATGGGGGGGTGTTGAGTCAAAAATGATCTTTTACAATTTACATTTTAAAAAATTATCATTTAAAAAATTTTATTCTTTTGATTATCTTAAATTTAAAACATAAACTCACCCATTTAGTATGAAAAGTAAATAATGCAAGGAACACATATTTTTATAAAGATCAGTACCAATGTGGGTACCTAGTTTGTACCATGTTGACTCCCATAAATCTATGTAGATCCACTTTATAAAGATGTGAATATAATGAACCAAATATCATCAACATAATTTTGTCTCCTAATAAGATAGTATACTTGTTCCCATAAGTTACATAGTTTTATTATACTCTAGAGCTAACATAATAATATAATGTTCGAATAAACTCAAAATAATTTGTCTAAAATCATTGTTTGTTACCTATCCATATAGTATGAATCCATCTAGTGTTCTCTAGTCTTCATATGGTACACCTTAATAAAGAATTACCTAGTTTTATGTTCTCTATTCGATTCACCTCTATTCATTTTCCATGTTTGATACCTCTACTGCAACTAAGAACAGTAATGGTCAAAAAATAGATGCACCTATTTAAAAAGAACTAAATCAATTATTCTCATAGAAAAAAACTAAAAATAATAATTAGAAATCCAAAAAAATTTTAAATAAGCATAATTAATCTGAAAATTTAGGATGAAGAACATTATCAAATTTAATTTCCTTGTCACCGAATATTTTTATTGACAAACTAAAATGATTATTAGAGTTAATGTTTATCATTATTCCTTTAAATGTTCTGAAATATCCTCCTGATCTATGAACATTGAAAGAACTTATTAGTATTTTCATTGTTGTTTACATTACAATGTTTATGTTGTTTTCTTCAAGATATAGTCTTGTGTATAAATATAAAGATTACTCTATCTTATATAACATAAGAACCTTTCTGTATGACTCCTTCATAAGAACTCTTATGTTCAACCAATATTCATTCAATTATTCCTTGTCTCATACCACTCTATCTGGTATTCCTTTTCTAACAAGATTGGATCCTTAAACTCGGGATTCTCCTATCTGGTGATCTTCATATTTATCCTCTATTTGATGGAAAGATAAAATTTCATATCTATTGATCTATTCAAAAACTTGTCACATCTTCATACTATCAACTTAAATCCACAATTTTTTTTTACATAGATAGGCCAACTAACCATAATAGAATTACTTATTTTTCATCTGATCATATTCATATTTTATCATCTTATCATTCATTATTTTGTAAACCATATAGTATTCTACGTCTAGTATATCTTTATAAAATTATATCCAGTGATCTTTAGCTTTATCTTCCTGGTGATACTTTGTCATATCTTTGTTAACTAAGGCTCTCTCTTCATCTAATGTACATCAAACTTCTTTGTCCACTAAATAATTATTCATTTTTATCTGGAAAACTTTTTAGATTTATTCTTTTAACATGGTTAAAATTATCTTTGTATAGAATAAACTCTATGGATTTATATATTCAAAAAATTTACAATTATGAACTTCATAATTTTATAAATTCTATGTTTAGAAAAAATATATGTCTAATAATGTCATGAGAGAACATATTCTTGAACCAAAAATAGCCTTTTTACAATCCCTATTTTAGAAACATCTAAGATTAGTATAACATCATTTGGCATTATATGTCACGACTTGTCTCCCGGGGCCCGTGATGTGACTACCTCATGCCCGCCTCCCATAGGCTAGGGGTTAGTGACTAACATCAAAATATAATATCCCTAAAATAGGAAGGGATCGACTTTAAACCAAAATGTAGACAAACCATGTACCCAACAAGATGAAGCCACGTAGTATCAATTCTGAAAGTAAAAAAAATGTGAACTAAAGTAGAATAGGCCGTTATACAAACCCTACTAAAATAAAGTATGTCAAAAGGAAAAAATATATCCTTAGGTAATCTTTCAAAGATCCTACCTGAAGGGTAGGTAAAGCTTTTCATTGTGGCTCTCTACACCAATCAGTCACCTATGTGCACCGTTTATTCCTAGCTCCAAAATCTCGATCAAATTTTTATGTCACCGGCAAAAGACACAAAAATGTGTGGGAGAAGCACGTATAGTGGTGAGTATAACAATACCCATTAGGGACCTCGAGACCCCCAAAGGCCTCCTATACTTTCACCATGGAAAAACCACAATGCATGATCTCAATAACAAAGCACAATGTAAAAGACAGCTCACACTAGGTATATACCTTGAAGAACTAGAATAAATATGACTGGTTGTAAATCTAAATCATCTTATTCCATTGAGAAGATCCAGTACTGGACCACAAATAATTCCTTCTATTGTTGATCCACACAAGGTCATAATTCACTGATTCACACAGGGTCATAAGACATCGATCCACATGGGACCATAATTCATTGATCCAGAAAGGGTCGTTAATTGCTGATCCCCAATGGGCCACTATGAAGCTAGTCCTGGTTGGGTCGAACTACTGATGATCCACATAGGGTCATAAGTCATCGATCCATACAGGGATGGTTCACTCTAATGCTGGTCCTCATCAGGTTGTGCTACTTCTGATCCACATAGGGTCATAAGTCGTCGATCTAGACAAGGTCTCTCTGATGTCGATCCACAAAGGGCAACTCTTCCCTTGACATCCAGCCACAAGATTCCCACACTCGGTGCACATGGTTTTTGTAGATTATGCTCCTCAACCCATTAGTTGTACCTCAACTACCACGAAGTCCCCCAAATATGTAACTCAATGAACCGTCATGTCATAATGGTTCCAATGCAACATACAACATGTCAATTGAACGCTTAGTCTGTATGTTATAAAAATTTTAGTACCCACGACCTAGTAGGATTCAAGTTAGGTCCAAACCATCTATACACCATCATTATCCAAAACCCCAGGGAAGTATCTCAAAAGGACCACCTTGTACTAAGGTTTCTAGTGTCATAGACAGTTTTTCAAACAGGCGTCTAGTATAGAAGATACGTACTTATTAGAAAAACAAGAGTGAACATTGAGTCCGAGTTCAGTCTTACCCGGTCTGACCAACCCCACCCTACCCTGTCAGGGTCTGGTCTCAACTGGAATGATCTCTCCAACTAGACATGTTCAAGGCCAACCCAACCAAACTTGGGTCCGACCTAGGTCAGTCCCGAATCGAGCCGACCTGAGCTGATCCGACCTGTTGGGCCTGACTCGAACCAGCGGTGCTGCGGGCTCAGCCGTCTGGGCCGTCGGACCAGCCATTCCCGCTAAATGGGAACGACATTCCAACTGGTGCATGGTCTGCTCCCCACCTGAATGGACTGCATCTATTTAGGTTCTCTAATTGGCAGTGCCAGGTTGGTACCCACAGACGCGGGTCCACCTATACTGCGATCGGAACTGCGGCGTCTCCTCCACAACAGGCCACCCACATTCGATGAGGCCGGTAATGGAAGGTTTCCCTTTGTCTTACACATAACCTATTGGAACCACCACTCTCTCACAACCAGAGAGAGACGGGAGCCACACTGGAGGAGCTTCTACGGGCCACCGGTGATGCTCTGGGGGTTCTATTTTCTTCCCTTTTGTGCCTACGAGTATCCTGGGATGCTACTGTCACAGTGTGGCCCTCAGTTTCACCTTTACACTATATAGATTGTTCACCCACAAAGAATGCAACAGAACAATGATTGATTGAGGGTTCATTCCTTGTTCGTATCAACCAGTTCCCTCTATGTTAGAGTTTTAATCATGGGAAAGAATAATAATCATTAAAAAACCATAATGAAACTCCAAATCAACCTCCTACAATAAAGAAATAAATATGGATCGATATGTTATTTTTTTTGTCCGTGTTCATTGTATTTTCCAAGAATGGTAAAGGAGAAAAAATTAAACTCATAAACCCCCTACCTTGATTCTGTGGATTCTGATGTCGACGAAGAAAGGGATCCACATTCGAGGTCATTCATTGATGTCTATTCTGAGTTCACTAATGGTCGATGATCGATCACTATTCTTCATTTATGGGTGACGTCTTCACCATTTTTTCATAGGTTCTTCTCATGGGTTCTAAAATACCATTCCAATTGTTTCATTAATTAAATAAAATTAACCCCCATGTTAGTTCATTATTATGATTCATTAATGAATCCCAATTAGTGAACATATTGAACCATGAGAATTACAGTTACGCAATGTGAGGATTATGTCATTAAGTGTCTCTTATTTAATTACTGATATTACAATGTGGTCCCTTCATCCATCTCTAAATGTTCAGAAGAGAAAGAATAAACTAACATTTAGTTATTTTTTTTCAAATTTCCAAATATTAACTTTTTCATTACATACTTGTCAATAAAAGTTAGACATCCCCTATGTGAATCTCAACTCTATGATTTAAACGTTTCCCTCAGATTTTTAATCTGAGAACCGATTCAAATGATATAAAATTATGCCGCCATATTTACGGAATGTACCTTAAAAAAGTTCAAAATTCTATTTTGGGCTCTCTTAGCCTCAAAATCATGTGCCATAAATTTTTGATATCTCTTAATAATTCCATATAATTAATAAAAAATTATATGTAAATTTTTGGTCTTTACATTCTCCCCACCTTAGGTCTTTTCATCCCTAAAATCTACAACAATGGAAAAGAAAACAAATAGTCCTACTGAGCATAAATCTGAGCCTCCCTCTCCCATGTGCACTTTTGAATGTTCCTGTGCTGCAACCAAACATGCACCAGATAAATCGACCATCCACAAAGCACCCGGTCCTATTGATCCACTCTATCTATTTGGAACACCACAAAAGTCACCCCATCGTCAATGTATAGCTCTCCCAAGTCAATGTTGTGTGATGGATCATGCACGTATCTCCTTAGCTGCAACACATGGAAAATGTCGTGCACGATATGCATTTGTGGGGGAAGAGATATGTGGTACACGACCTCTCCAACTATGCTGAGAATCTGGAATGGTTCAATGAACCATAGATATAGCTTTCCTCCCCATCAAAATCTCCACAAACCTCAACAAGGTGAGTACCATAGAGAGATATGGACTCCCTCCTCAAACTCCAAGGGTCTCCATCTTCTATCATCACATGACTTTTCCCTACTCTATGTAGTCTTCATCTACTCCTAGATGATCTTCACCTTCCCAGTGGTAGCGCATACCAAATCTAGACCCATAAGTGCTGACTCCCCTGGGTCTATCCTGTATAGAGGTGATCTGCATGGTCTCTCATACAAAGCCTCAAATGGTTCCCAGCCGATGATGGAGTGATAGCTGTTGTTGTATTCGAACTCCACTAAGGTGAAGTGATCCTCCCAACTATTACAAAAATCAGGGACACAAGCACAGATCTTTTCCTCAAGCATCTGTATGGTTAATTCCGTCATACAACCAGTATGAGGATGAATGGCAGTGCTCAAAGGTAGCTATGTCCTAAACCCCTCTTGGAATCCCTTCCATAATAGGGATGTAAAATGAGAATCATGATATGAGACGATCATCGATGGAACCCCCTGAATTCATACCATCTTCTGTACGTAGAGGTGTCCCAAGAACTCTTGTTATCCCTTCTCTCAGATGGGTAGGAAGTGGGCCGACTTGGTGAGTCAGTCAGTGATCACCCAACTCGAATCATGGACCAAGACATATGTGGTAGTCCTGTCATGAAGCCCATTTAGATTCCACCACACATCCATATGGGCACCTCAAGTGGCTATGCAAAGATAGATGGAACTAGATGTTTGGCGTTTACTTGTTGAAATGTGAGGCATCGTGAAACAAACTATACCACAACAATCTTTATCCCTGACCACCAGTACTGATTCCAGAGGTCCTGGGACATCATTTCCACACTAGGATGTACCGCCAAGGGGGATGTGTGGAACTATCTCAACACCTCCTCTCGTAGAATCACTGGTAGCATGGTGCATCCTATGAAAAGTAGGACATTCTCCTCTAAATTAAATTTTTTTTCAAAAGCCTATCCTGAGGATATCTGAGCACGCTGGGTCTCACAGTCTATATCACCAAGTTGTGCCTCTCTGAATCACTAACGAATTGGGAGAGGGAATGTCATAGACTGTAGGTAAGATGCTCCATCACTATCGACAAAGGACTACTGCAACATAGCTATCTACTCTGTCACCAAACTCATCAACTGTATAATTGACCTCATGTGGAGTATGTCTGCGACTACATTCTCTTTAGTGGGAGTGTATAAAATCTCAAAGTCATAGTACAGGGGTAACTCCAACCATCGCCATTGTCTTAGGTTCTTGTCCTTATATGTGAAGAAATACCTATGACTATTGTGATCAAAGTTGACAGTAAACCAATCAACAATCAAGTAGTGCTTTCACATCTTCATGGGAATGACCACTGCTACTAACACCAGGTCATGGGTAGTGTGGTTCTACTCATGAGGTATCAAGTGTCATGATTCTTAGATGATCAACACTTTTTTTTGGAATCATTAAACTTCCTAGTCTAGTCCCTAATGTGTTGTAGTATACTACATACTCATAACCATCTTTTGGTAGCCTCTATATGGGGGCACTTGTCAGCCTCTTCCTCAGCTCCTTAAAACTCTACTGGAATCTCTTTATCCACATGAAGGTTTTCCCCTTTTTGTCAAATATTACAAGGGTTTTGAACCCTTGGAAATGTTAGGTACAAATATATAGTATTACCCAGCCAACCCTAGAAAACATCGCACCTCAGTCAGACTCCTGGGTGGATCCCAAGTAAGAACTGCCTCTATCTTTGCTAGATCCTCTACAACTCCATCCTCCGAGATAACGTGCCCCCGAAAGTGGTCTTCCTATATCCATAAATGGATATTTGAGTGGTTCCCATAAATCTAGTGATCTTTGAGTTTATCCATAACTATCTCTAGATGAGTGGCGTGATAATCTTCCGACGTTGAGTACACCAAGAGGTCTTTAATAAAGACCACCACATATCAATCAAGGTATGACTAGAATATCATGTTCACGAGTCCCATGAACACTACTGGGGAATTGGTCACACCGAAATCCAACACTAAGAACTCTTCGTGGGAATACCTTCATCTGAAGGCCATCTTCGGTACATCCTCATCTTGTACCCAGAGCTGATGATAGCCTGATATAAGGTTTATCTTTGAAAAACATCGATCTCCCTTATGCTAATAGAAGAGATCATTAGTCCTTGGTATTTGATATTTGTTCTTCACGGTCACATGATTTAGGAGCCGATAGTCTAAAAAAAGCCTCAAATCCTTCTACCTTCGGGGTGAACTAAATTAGGGCTTCCCATGGAGAATCACTAGGCCATATAAACCCATTCCTCAGCATGTTTTCCAGCTATACCCTCATCTCATGAAGATTCGTGGGAGCCATTAGATATGCTCGTGTAGATAGCGGTGCCAACTTGGGATACATGTTGATGTAGATGTATACCTATCTGTGAGGAGGTAGTCCCAAAACATCTTTCGGAAAGACATCAGCTTACTGGTCCACCACTACTGGATATCTTGGACTCCCCTCGTCACCTGCTCTGACGGTTAGGCTAGCCAAATGATGAGTGACTGGATACACCCTCCTCCAATAAATTTCACCCTGAGATGCAATGGTTCCCTTTTCTCTGGTGAAGGAAAACATGTTCCCATCCTCATGGACACATCAAACTTTTCACCTAAAATATTCGATATGAGCATGGACTATGGATAACCATTCCATACCCAATATGACATCATAAGTCCTCGACATTGCTACTAGGTGATCCCATCTGAAGCCCTCACCTCCTAGAGTAAGCTCACACTACCGACACCAATTCATAATCGTTGAATCCTTTACTACAATAGAATCTAAACGTAAGGATTGAGCCAAAGACTCCATCAAAATCTCTGAGCTCCGAACAAGAGTTGTGGAAATAAAAGAGTTACTAGAACCTTTGATTTATGAAATGTAGTTAGGATAGAGTAGACCCAGATCATTCTTTATATCATCTCCAGAGAACCATGGTCATAGACCTCTTCCGCCTGAAGTTGTGCTTGTCTCTCTACAACTTCTCTTTGGGGTCGGTGTGGACCCCCTGTGGGTAGGGACAGTGTACCTCAAATATCCACCCACCGTATGCTACACGACCAACACCTCTTCCACGCCTTCCACCCTACAGACCTCTCTACATGAATCTCTACCTCATCCTGGGTGGTCCCATGACTATCTGATTATCATCAGTATGGAGGGTATGGCTTTCATGATCCATGTGAACCTGCCTGCTACACGAGTAGCACAGTCTGCTCCTCCGCTAATCTCCTCTATCCTCTGAGCTCTGCACCGTTGACCCTACATCCCAAGGTATTGCACCAAAAGGTCTGGCCAACTTGGACCTCTGCGTCATCTGCCTAATGATTCCTTCAGATGTCTTGGCTGCCCATCGTCCAGTGGTGGCTCTCAACATCAGTGCCTACTCGGCAAGAAAAATCTCCACCAATTGTGCTCCCTCTAGCACTCTAGTTTGTGTTGGGATGTTGAGTGATATCATCAATTCTCTGGTCTAACATTGTAGACCATTCTCAATGGTCTGGGATATAAGTAAAGGGTCTTGTACCATGTCGGTGGAGTAGCGAGAGAGGTCAGTGAATCTCATCGAGTACTAGACCACTGTCAGGATAACCTTCTATATATGCAGCAGCTCTAGAATATGCACAGAGAATAGTTTCTCTGGTAAAAACTCCACCCTAAAGAAGCTATTGAAGTCCAACCAGGTGAGGGTAACATTATCATGAAACTAGAGTGTTAGGCTCCACCATCTCCCTACCATGACCTGAAGGAGACTAGGAGCTAGCATCCCCATCTGGTCTGCTCATGTCTCATCCAAAAGGAAAACTCGTGCGACAATATCCATACAGTCCTCAGCTGCCTACTAATCTATCTCACCCAGAGACCTTAGAGGCCTCTACCTCTTGAAATCATGAAACACGCTTCGTAGGCTTGCTTGCTCTTTTGGTGGGGCTATTTTTAACTACGTCCCTACCGGTGGCGGTTCTACTGGTACACCACCAGAAGGTGTTATTACTAAATCCTGTCCCTCTACCAAAGCCTCATCAATCTATGGGTCATCATTGTAAACTCTCTCTGGAATCCTGGCCGGCTACCTACATGGAGACATCTGGTAATGAAATAGATGCTCCATGATAAATAAATTATTCCTGATAATCTATCTAAAAAGTGATTAAATGAAAAGACTTTCCAAAACATACACAATAAGGGTTTTCATGTACCGAGTCAGAAATTATAATTTAGGGTCCTTGTGTATTGATATATCAGCTGCTGCACCAACACTGGACTCCCTGAACTAAAAACCATACTAAAAAACACTTAACATTATTTCCCCATTGAAAATATCATAGTCTTAGTTCATTGGTAGAACCGAATCCTCTGATACCACTTTTTCATGGTATGTCCCCCGTGGCCTCTGATGTGACAACCCCATGCTCACCTTCCATAGGCCAGGGGTTGGTGACTAGCACCAGAAAGGCACATCTTTTAAATGGGAAAGCATTTACATTAAACCTGTAAACACACAGACCAAGTAAAAAATAAGAGGAAACCACATAGTATAACTGCTTAAATTAAAAAGTATAAATTGATGAAGAATGTGCTACTATACCAACCCAAATAAAAGAAAGTTAAAAAAGGGGAAAACATCTCCTAAGGTCATCCACCGAGGATCTTACCCAAAGGGTATACACAAATTGTCGATGTGTCTCTCCACATCAACTGGTCACTACCATACACCGTCTAGTCCTAGCTCTCAAATATTGGTCAATGTTTTCCATCCTCTGCACAAGACGCAACACGGGGCAGGCGAATCTCGTGTAGGGGTGAGTAAAACAATAGCCAATAAGGTCCCCGAGATCCCCAAATGTCTTTTAGAATTCCACAACGTAAAAAACACAAATACGGATATCAATCACAAAGATCAAATTAAAAGACATCTCATGCCAGGTATATAACTTAACGAATAAGAATAATGATGATTAGACATAAATCTAAATCATTTTATTATGTGTAGAAGTTCTGCTGATTAACTATAAAGAAGTCATTCTATTGCCGATCCACATAGGGTCGTAAGTCATCGATCCACATAGGGTCGTATGTTATCAATCCACACAATGTTGTAAGTCATCGATCCACACATGTTTGTAAGTCACTGATCCATGACGGGCTGCTCCGAGGCTATTCCTTGTCAGGTCGCGCTACAACTAATCCACACTGGTGCGTAAGTCATCGATCCACACATGGTTGTAAGTCATTGATCCACAACGGGCCACTCTAATTTTGGTCCTCATCAGGTCATGTGACTATTATTCCTCACAGTGTCTTAAGTCATCTATCAACATAGGTTCGCTCTGATACCTATCCACAAATGGTCTCTCTTCATTTGATAGCCATCCACAAGATTCCCACACTCTATGCACTTGGGTTTCATAAATTTATCTCCTCAAGACATCAGGCTTACCACAACCACAAAAAAGTCCCACAAATATTTAACTTGAAGAACCTTCATGTCATAAGTGTTCCAACACAATAGACAACACATCAATTGGACACTCGGTCCATAATTTATAGGAAATTTAGTAATAAGGGCCCGGTTGGATTCAAGTTTGATCGAACCTAGCCAAGTTCCAACTCCCTCAAAAACCAAACTAGAGTATCCCAAAAGGAAAAACTCCTTCTAAGGGTTCCAACACCATATAATTTTTTTGAAACAAATGTTCGGTTTAGAAGATATGCCCAAATTAGTGAAACGACTATCAAAATTTTGTCCGAGTCTGGTTCGACCCGATATGATCGGCCCGACCCAACCCGACCCGACCCAACCCGACCATCTAGGTTTGGCCCACTGGTCCATGGGACCGGCCTGGCCCACCAGGCTAGGAGAGTCCCACCGGGCTGCAGGAACGGCGCAACATGTTGTCTGGGTGCGGCCCACCAGCTGGAGCGGAGTCTGCTCCCCTCTCGAATAAACAACGTCCGTTCAGGTTCTTCAAACGGTTGCCATAGGCTGGCACCACCCCCAGCTGATCAATCCAGTGGACTTGTGGAGCATGAGACTCGTGGATGTGGTTCTGCCTCTACCGTGGCTAGAGCCACGGTGTCTCCTCTATGGTGCAGTACCCACCGGAGTCGCGGTGTCTCTTCCATGGTGTGCTGCCCTCCCGAGCCACAGTGTCTCCTCCGCCGTGCGCCGCCAACCATAAATGATTCCGTCGATTTCTACCCACCCCCTATACCCTACATAGCCTTCAGGCGTTTCCACCCTCTCACCACCACTGGTCTCTAGCACCATCGCACCGGCGGTACCGCATTGACGGTGCTTCTTTGGGCCACCGATGAAGCTCCAGTGGTCCGATTTTTTTATTGTTTGTGCCTACCTGTCTCCCGTGACACCACCTTTACTACGTGGCCCTCAGTTTCACCTTAACACCATGTTTCTTGGTTTCCTACGAAAAAAATAAAACCATGATCGTCGAAGGGTCTCAGCCTTGTTCGGATCGGCTTGCGCCCTCTGCATTAGCATTTTAAACATGTGGATGAATAAAATTTCATTAAACCCCTATAATGAAACCCCAAATCAACATCAAACAATAAATAATGAAACTTGGATAAACCCATTAGTTGGTTGTTCCGCATTCATTGTATTTTCCCTGAATAGGAATGGTGAAAAAATTAAACTAATAAACCACCCTACCTAGATTCAGTGGATTTTGATGCAGAAAATGAAAGAGTTCTACATTCAAATTCATTCATCAATGTCCATTTTAAGTTCTACAATAGTAAAAGATTGATCACCACTCTTCATTCGAGGGTGATGTCATCAGTGTTTCATCATAGGTTCCGCTTGTGGGTTCCCAAATCTTATTCTAATGGTTTGATTAAATAAAATAATTTATCCCCCACATTGGTTCATTATTATGATTCATTAATAAATCCTAATTTAAGAAAGTATTAAACCATGATAACTAGTGTTAATTAATGAAAGGATTATGTAATTAAATGTTTTTATTTAATTTCTTACAATACACTATGGTCCCACCATCTGTTTCTTAATGTTTAGGAGAGAAAGAATAAAATAATGTTTAGTTATTTTTTTATTTTCTTTCAAAAGTATAGAAATTAACTTCTTCATTTGATCCTTTCTATTCGAAGTTAAGCTTTTCCTAAGTGAATCTCAGTGCTTCGATTTCAACAGTGCCCTCAAATTTTTAATCTGAGCACTGGTTTAAAAGATAGAAAATCCCACTCGCACATTTATTGAACGTACCTTAAAAAATTCAAAATTATGTTACGGTCTCTCCGAGCCTCGGAATCACGTGCTGTGAATTTTTTTCAGTTTTGCAATACATCCATATAATTTAAAAGATAGTATACATAATTTTAGGGTCTTTATATAATATGAGTAGTAACTATAATTTGTTTTGATAAAAAACAACTCATTTTCACAGAAATGAAAAAAATCACAATCGAGATGTTCAAAAAATAGAAAAATAATAACAATAGATACTAAAAGGATCCTTAGTCTCCCCTTTGGATTTTTTGGAAACATTAACAAAAAAATTTCTCATATTTCATCAAACCAAAACCATTCTCATAGAGAATTTACTGACACCACACTGCCAAATTAAGCATTGTTTTTAAGGAATTGCATCCCATGATGATAATAAACTTTTTGGATATTATACTAATAAACTCCCCCTTAATCATCTCATCTTCTAAGATTATATCTTCCAAACCATTCACTCCACATTTCACTCATAACACCAGCTTTAGACACAAAAAATATAGAGTGCTAATTTAAACTTCTTCTCCCCCTTTTTCAGCATATTCAAAAGGATCACGTGGTTACATAATAAATTTATTAAGTCAATAATGGAGGTCAAATATTTAATTTCTTCCTCTATTCTTAATTTCCTTCCCTTGTTCTAACTTTGGGGGATATTTCAACCATTTTTTTTTATTTAAATATACCCAAACATTACATGTCCACTAAAAATTTTATTTTTAGTAATGTGATTTTTAATATCAATGTGGTTGGATCTATAATGTTTCACATGTATTTTGAGATATTAATGAAATTTTTAATATTAAAAAAATCAATGATTTTACAATATTCACCCTCATGTATTATAGTTTAACATTCATCCACATCATCTATGTAAATTCCGGGGAGGAAACAACATATTCTATTTCCACTATACTAGAAGTAATCAATCATTTTTTATTAATATACATGATCTCAAAAATTAATAAAGAAGAACGTTCCTCCCGATGTCAATTTGGGATCCTTTCAATATCCAACTAAAATAACATTAGTGATACCAATAAATGTGAACACATTACTCTGTCTGTACATATAGACATAGTTTTTTGTTACTTTAACAAAATTGCTGATTTTTTATTTCCAATATATATGATTATTTTGAATCTATCAATCAATTTGGGTGAAAATATACAACATATTAAATGACTGGTCATGAATTAATAAGATAGAATAAAATTCTAATAAACATATAAAAGCCCAATTAATTTATAATATGACTTGATTAATATTTACTTATTACTATGTGAATTGAAATATGTATAATAACAACCTTTGAATTTGTCTTAACAATTTTTTTTAATAACTCATAAGAATTATTTTCTTGATAGAGGAAGATGTATCTTTTTTTTAAATTTTTATCCGAAAAAGAAGTTATACTCTCCTATAATTAGAATCTCAATGTAACTCTTTATTTATTTATAAAATTATTCGCATGTTTTATCCCTATCACTAAGAAAATTATATCATAAATATAAAAAATGAAAATTATGGTACCTTTACTCATCACTTTAAAATATAAGTTTCTATTAAAGACAATTTTATAAATATTAAACCTGTTTAGGAAAATAAATTGATTTTAATACTAGGGATGAGAATCTAATTTTAACTTATATATTTCATTCATTATTTTACACACTATAGTTCCATGATTGTCAAGTATGACCCCCCTGGGTTGCTCAATAAAAAATTATTCAACAATTTCATTGTTCAAGAAAAATACCTTAACCTCTATTTGATATAATTAGTTATTTTCATGAGAGGCAACGACAAAGAAAAATTTGATGGTATCAATATTTAAAAATGGAAAAATTTTCTTCAAAATAAATATCTTCCAACTGTGACAGATGTTTTCAAACTATCCATGCTTTATTTTTTTTTTTGAAATTTTCCCTATTAAATGTGTTAATTTATGAACACCAGTTTTGTTCCAATTACAATATTTCCTTTTAGTTGAAGAAAAATATCCATAATGGTACTATTCTCAATTTTAACTAACTCCTACTTCATTAAATTTAACCATTATTTATGTTTTACAACTTTTGAAATAGATTCCGGTTTCACTTGTGAGATTATTGATGTGTGATCCTAAAATCTTAATTTTTGTATTTTCTTACATACATATTCTTTATTTGGGAGGATATTATCATATTCAAAAAAAAAACATTTAATGTCTATAATTTTTATGTTTTTCTTTTGGTGTAATGTTCCTCATCACTGGACTAATGAAAAAAAATATGTGAAATATTAGTCTTGTAGTCATTTTCCATATATTTAACTTATCTAGAAGTCATAATTTTATTTTTTACACCATCCTCATCATCTTCAGAAACTTATTTCATGGTAGATTAATTTTAAATAACTTTTACATCAATGTAATCAAATAAATTATGTAGTAATTTATTTCATCACTTATATATTATTTAATTCGATTAATATCCCATTAAAATTCATTATTCCACCTTTTTGACATAAATTTCAAAAAATATATTTTTTATATAATGTAGAAAAGGGAACCCATATACCTTAATGTATTTCATGGATGTACACAAATTATAACAAATCTCATAGGGGCTTATTTTTATTCTATATAATGATGAAACTGTTGATTCAATAAGGTTTTGCTTATGAATTTTCCATTCCTTCTTGTTTTGAAAATCACAAACACCTTATCTTTAAGAAAAATTGCTTTTATAAGGAAAATCGCTTTTATAAGGAAAATCACTTTTATAAGAAAAATCGCTTTTATAAGGAAAATTATCCTTATCATATTTTCATTATCTATATCCATATATCTCTTAATTATAAGAATCAGATTCATTTCTATATTCTCGGAATCGTTTAAAACTTTGATATGAAGCATTCTGTTTTAGGCTCTGAATTCTGGATGAGAACTGTAATGAAGTTCCACACTGAATTCTGGATACGAACTCTAAAAAAGTTCAACTCCGAATTCTGGATACAAACTCTAATGAAGTTCGGCACCGAAATCTAATGACGAATTCTGATTACGAATTCTCATTACGAATTCTGATGATGAATTATTATTTCGAATCCTCATTCCCGATTCTCCTATTAAACATAATCTGATCATCTATGCTTTATACACTCCAAAATTATTTAGACTCAGAATATTATATTTGGCTAGACTCCGAACCTTCATTTTTCTTACACTTTTATAATTTGTCTACTCTTTAATATTTTTCTTACACTCCGAACCTTCACTCCAAACTTTTTATCTAACCTTAAAACGATGTCGTACTTTCAGTTACACTTGTTTTGTTATAAAACGATGTCGTCTATTCCCTTATAAACTAACCGTTGGTTAAGTGACACGTGTACAGGTCCCTCTGATTTTTAAGGAAAATATAACCGTTGGAATGGAGGCCGACCGAGCCTATAAATAGGAGCTCATTTGAATGAGCTCGAAAAAAAGAAAAAAAGTTGATCGATCTAGAGACCACACGCTACTAAGGTGATTTCTAGAGAGAGAAATCTTTTCATGCCTTGTGCGTACTGAATCAGTCAATCATTTTTTTCTTCGTGCGACTCCTAATGTTGGTGATTACATTCGAAGACTTCAGGGGATAGGAAGAACGAGGTTTCCAACACCTTGAAGTTGAGGGCTTCCTTGCTGAGGAAGACAGAGGTTGCCAACTACCTTGAAGTTGAGGTCTTGCGGGGATAGCAAGATAGAGACTCCAATCTTCATATCGAGGGCTTACCCTAGTGTGGGTAAGACAGACTTGTTTGAAAGTATAAATCAAGGTACCTTTATCCAAGGTTGCTGGATACCCTTCTCTTTGGGTTAAAAGACTTATATCTTGTTACTTGTAGTTTCACAACTTGTTTTTCCGCTGCAAATTGTATTGTAAGGAAAGTATAACTTTATTATACTTTCTTTCTTGTAATCTATTTCATTTAGATTCTATACACTTTAATATAGAATCTTATATTGTAATCTTTAGTTAAGTTTCAATTTCCAGATCCATATCTCTGGAACCTACTTTCAGAATCAATTTCCAGTTTTTAGAAAGTACATATAACTTGAAGTTTATAATTTCATTCCTTATTCCAATTTCTCAATTGGTGTTAGAGGTGTTGTGAATTTGCATAGTTTAACTTTGTTAAACTTAGAACTATCCTTTTTTAAGGAAAACATAGTTATCCGTAATCAACTTTAATGGTTACAAAGGAAATTTTAAAGTGTACAATTCACCCCCTCTTGTATATTGAGCATCTACATCATTATTTCGATCCTACAATTGGTATCAGAGCAGGTCTTTGACATACGTATACTCACGTATAAGTTTTTCTAGCTCATTTTCCTTTATTTTTCTTAATTTCTTAGAAATTTCTTTTTAATTCCGAATTGTGTCTTTACGAACATTGTCATTCTGAATTATCATTCTGAACCTTGTGATTACAAACATTTTCTACTAACAAGTTTGTGTTCCGAAGGTTATATTAAGTATGGCAGGAATCCATATTGGATCCATTGATAATCTAAATCCTACAAGACCACCAATCTTTGATGGTAATGATTATGAGTACTGGAGAGATCGAATGAAGGCTTTTGTTATCAATACTGGAGTGGACAACTTTGTTATGATTACTGGGGATTATAAAATTCCTGATAAGGAAGTTGAACTTTCACTAACTAGGAAAAGCAAGAGTATCAACTAAATTATAAGGTATGAAATACTCTACTATGTTCAATGACCATAAATATATATAGCCAAATTTCTTCTTGTGAGGTAGCTAATTGTATCTGGAAGAAGTTAGAGGTTACACACTTTGGAACTTCTAAAGTGATTGATACTAGGAAAGCTATGATTAGAGCTAAATACCATGGCTTCAATTTTCCTTATGGTGAACCAATTTGTAAATTCCAACAGAGATTTATGACTATAGTCAACAGTCTACAGTCTATGGGAGAGAAAGGGTTAGATGATGAAGCACTTTTGGATAAGATAATTGACATTATGCCCAATGAGGTGGAATCCAAAAGAACAGCTATTGATGAGAATAGGACGGTCACTCAAATTTTTCTTGATGATCTATTCGGAAATCTTATCCAAGATGAAACAGAAATGAAGAGAGATACTGACAACATCAAGAAGAAAAATGGAAATGATACTGTGTCTTTTACAACAACATCAAATCCGATGAAATCTAAGACTCCAGAGAGAGTAACCAGATCCAAGTCTAAGAAAGTTATTTTCCAATCCAAATATATTGAGAGTAAAGTCTCTGAAAATGAGTTAGAAAATCTTGCTCGAAGGATGAACAAGATAGTTGGCCAAAGAAGTTTCCAATCCAAGTATAAGAAAAAGGAAAGGAAAGATATGAAAGATGGAGAAGTCACGTGTTATGAATGCAAGAGAGCTGGACATATTAGACCAGATTTCCCTTTGCTCAAAAAGAAAGAAAGGAAAGAAAGGCATTTAGATAGGAATAAAAATAAGTATTATAAAGACAAAGATAAGAAAGTTCTGAAATCTAGTGATACCAGGAGTGCCAGTGGTGGTGACTCTTCAGATGAATCTTCTGATTATGAATCTTCAGGACAGAAGAATCTTGGTCTTGTAGCCAGACTACCTATTAACAATCATTGTTTTATAGCTAAGGAAAATAAAGAGGGTACCAACAACAACACATGGTACATGGATAGTGGATGTTCCTGACACATGACTAGTAACAAAAACTATTTTGAAAAGATTATCAAAACGAAAGGAGGAAAGGTAACATTTAGAGATAATGCTAAGGGAGAAATTATTGGTTTAGGTAATATTGTTCTTCTTGGTAAAACCTTGATTTCAAATGTTCTTTTTGTTAAGGGTCTTAAGCACAACCTCATTATCATAAGTCAGTTATGTAATGAAGGTTACCTTGTGAATTTTAGGAATGATATGTGCTTAGTTCACAATTACAAGGAAGAATTTATTCTCTCAGCCAATAGGCAAGAGAATGTTTACACCTTAAATTTAGAAGACCTCCGGAGCCAAGATTTACCTTGTCTAAGTGAAATGGAAGATCATTCATGGTTATGGCATAGAAGACTATGTCATTGTAACCTTAGGAACTTATGAAAACTCTCTAAGAAGAAACTAGTTAAGGATCTACCAGAGCTTAGATTTGATTCTTCTAAAGTTTGTAATCCTTGTCAATATGGAAAGCAACATAAATCTAGTTTTAAATAAATCAGTGAGGTCTAAACAACTGATGCATTACAGTTAGTGCACATGGATCTTTTTGGTACAACAAAAACTGGAAGTATTGGAGGAAAATACTATGTGTTTGTTCTAGTTGATGATTAGACAAGATTTACTTGGGTCTATTTTCTAGCAACGAAGTCTGAAGCTTTTTATTATTTCAAATGTTTTAGAGATCAAGTGCAAAATGAGAAAAAACTTCCATTGAAAACTATTCATCGTGATCATGGAAGAGAATTTCAAAATTCTGATTTTTAAAACTTTTTGTAGTAGAAAAGGTATTACTCACAATTTTTCCGCACCTAGAACTCCTTAACAGAATGGTGTAGTTGAAATAAGAAATAGAATTCTTCAAGAGATAACTAGAACCATGTTGAGTGAATATTCTATAGCTAGACATTTCTGGGCTGAAGCTGTAAGTACTGCTTGCTATACTGTAAATCGAGTTTTTATTAGACCTTTTCTTAATAAAACTCTTTATGAGTTATGGAATGGTAGAAAACCAAGACATTCCTTCTTCAAGGTTTTTGGTTGCAATGTTTTCATACTGAATACTACAGATAATCAACATAAATTCACACCAAAATATGATGAAGGAATTTTCTTAGGCTACTCCACAACTTCTAAGGCATATAGTGTTTTCAATAAAAAAACTTGTACTGTTGAAGAAACAGTACGTGTAAAATTTAACGAGTCAGATACTTTTGTTTTTAAATCATCTATATATTCATCCTCGGATGTGTTTTCAAAAACTGATTTCCAACCTTTGATAGAAGATCCTTCTGATAAAGAAAATGTTCAAGAAAATACTTTTGAAAAATTTACCCCAGAAGACTTTCTACCCAATGTTGATGAACATGATTTTCAAAACCCAAACCAGGTGCTTCTTAAGAATCATCCTAGTGATAGTATCATTGGTGATGTAAATCAACCTGTAAGGACTAGATGTTCCTTAATAAATGAAATAGAACATCTAGAATTTCTTTCCCAGTTAGAACCAAAAAGCACTGATGAAGATTTAGGTGATGATGATTGGATCAAAGCTATGCAAGATGCACTAAATGAATTTGAAAGGAACAAAGTCTAGATCTTGGTTGAAATACCTAAGGAAAATTCTGTTATTGGAGTAAAATGGGTCTTCAGGAACAAATGTGATGAAAATGGAGTCATAGTTAGAAATAAATCTAGACTTGTTGCTAAAGGCTATAATCACCAAGAGGGTATAGACTATGAAGAAACCTATTCTCCAGTAGCTATACTTGAATCCATTCGTATTCTACTTTCCTTTGCAGCATTCTTTAATTTCAAACATTTTCAAATGGATGTGAAATGTGCTTTTCTCAACGGTTGTGTTCAAGATGAAGTTTTTGTTGAACAACCTCCTGGCTTTGAAGATACAAAACATCTTGATCATGTTTTTAGACTTACCAATGCTCTGTATGGTCTTAAAGAAGCCCCACGATCTTGGTATGATAGACTCATAGGATTTTTGCTTCAAAATAACTATGTTAAGGGAAGTGCATATCCAACCCTTTTCATAAAGAAAGATAAGAAAAATGTTTTGATTGTTCAAATTTATGTTGATGACATCATATTTGGTTCAACTCATCAATCTTTAACCGACTCTTTTTCATGTCTAATGAAATCTGAGTTTGAAATGAGTATGATGGGTGAGTTAACTTTTTTCCTAGGTTTTCAAATTTCCCAAAAACCAGAAGGAACCTACATATCTCAATATAAGTATATTAAAGATCTTCTCAAAATGTATGGTTATGAAAATACTAAAAGTATAAGTACTCCTATTAGTACATAAAAATCACTAGATCTTGATGAAGTTGGGAAACTAGTAGATCAAACATCTTTTTGAGGTATGATAGGAAGTTTACTTTACTTAACAGGTAGTCGACCAGACATAATGTTCTCAGTATGATTATGTATAAGATATCAATCTAATCCCAAGTAATCTCACTTAAAGGAAGTAAAAAGAATTTTCCGCTACCTTAAGGGAACGATGGATCTAGGATTATTTTATACTTCCGGAAATGATTTTGTTCTAAAAATATTTTCTGATGCTGACTTTGGTGGATGTAGAATGGATAGAAATAGTACATCTTGAACTTGTCATTTCTTAGGAGATTCAATAGTTTCTTGGTCTTGCAAGAAGAAACATTCTGTAGCACTTTCCACTGCTGAAGCTGAATATGTATCAGCTGGATGTTGTTGTGCTCAAGTGTTGTGAATGCAACACACACTCACAGACTATGGCTTGAGTCTTACTAAAACTCAAATTTTGTGCGATAACACAAGTGTCGTTGCCCTAAGTAAGAACCATGCACATCACTCATGTGCAAAACACATAGATATTAGGCATCACATTCTTAGGGATCACACACTAAAAGGAGATATCATTCTTCAGTTTATCAGAACGCAAGATCAACTTGCTGATATTTTCACAAAATCATTACCCTCTGATAGGTTTGAATATATTAAACAGAAGTAAGGAATGATAACAGTAAGGTAATCATTCTTAATTAACTTCTTGTTGAACAATTATCTTAACAGTAATAAACTCCTTTTCAAAGGGGGAGTACATTTGATTGTTAGTGTAACTATTTTTTGTCAAAGTTAGTTTTCCTAACTTTACGGAACTAAAATTTCCGGAATGAGAATTTCCGGAACTGAAATTTTCCGGAATGGAGATTTTCTTATTGAAAACTTCCAAAATGGAAATTTTCGTATTTAAAACCTTCAGAATGGAAACTTTCATACTGGTGTCTCTATAGCGAGATTTTTGTTCTGAGACTTTCATAATGAGATTTTCATTCTGAAATTTTTTTAATGGATGTTCTTTTTGTTTTTTTCATACCGGGTTTTCCGTACTGAGTTTTTCGTAGTGTGTTTTGAGATCTAGGATTTTTTCGTAGTAAAGAATAATATTACCCATTAAAAATAATCCTCCTAAGACAATCCGAAAGGTATGATTTCCTTACTCATGTTTTTGTAATCATACTTTACTAGCTGGAATTTTCTTATATTTTGTTTTCAGATTATAGTTTTCTTAAATAATTGTTTTAATAAAACCCTCAAAAGATCGTATTCAAGTTTTCTTGAGAATTGGTTTTCAACCATTAGATCTGGTATCAGTTTTTACAACCGTTCAATCAACCGAGGAAGATCAACCGTCATATCATTGCCTATTTAAAGGGGACCCAAAATGGTCGTCCCACATCAGTTTTTCAAGCTCCCGTGTCCCGAAGCTCTGCCTCTTTGTTTTAAAGCAGTTCTGATCTTCAACAATCTCTGTTCTGAACTTCTTAGAAGTCTTCATATCCGAATGTCTATGGAAGTATCTTCTCAAGACATGTCAAATCCTAAGCCGATTTCTCAGTGGTTAGTACATAGAGAAAGGTTGGTTCATCCTGATTTCTTCAACAATTATGATTCTATCCTTTCCAAGAACATAAAGCTTAACGGATGGGATGATGATGCTGTGTTAAAACCCGGGAATCAAGATGAAGTTTATTCGTAGTTGCTTTTTGAGTTCTATGAGACTGTTTCCTTCTTTAAGGAAAATAATAGTGAGAAATTGTCTTTTTAAGTCTTATGGTAAGACTTATAAGCTTTCTTATGCCAAGGCAGCCAACTTAGTAGGTCTGACCTATGAAGGATAAGTCGAGTTCATCACTCATGTGTTTCCAGATTCAAAGGGAAGCTTCAACAAGGAAAAGGCATTGAAGTCTCTCGGACTGTCAGATGACAAGGCTCCGAAGATTGCTAGTCTGTCTACGAATTTTCAGATTCTAGAATTATGGGTACAAGGCATTATCGTACCGAGAAAGGGTGACAAAGACAGTTTGAAGAAGAGAGAGATCTTTATTCTAGATTTTCTGATAAATCTAAGGATGTTTAATCTCATGATACACATTCTTATTACCATTTAGAATGTTAAGAAAGGGAATCTGAGAGCTCAGATCGTAATGTATCCAACAATCATCTCGAAGATAATAGTCCAGTGCCTTGAGTCTTTCAAGGGGGCTTGCAAGTCTAAGCCAAGAGTTTGCAAAAAAAATTTGTGAGTGATGATACCCTTAAGAGGATGAACGTTTCTTTCAATAAGAAGACTGGTGAGTTCTTTGATATGCCAGTTCAAGAAGAAGTGGTTCCGAATATTACTAAACCAAAATCTTCTAAGCCAGTGAAGAAGAGAAAGTTGAAAGAAGTTGAAGTTGAAGAAGAGAATCTTAAATCTAAGGAAGTTCGTTCCGCACATCCAAAATCGAAGAAGAAGAAAGCTGACCCTGATGAGGTAGTTTCAAAGTGGAGGGAAGTCAAAGAGAAGAGAGTGCAAGGGGAGCCTTAGTTTGGCTTGGACCCTACGGAGGCTAAGGCCTTGAAGGAAAAAACAACAGATGAGCTAAGAAAACAAGTGAAAGGAATGAAGCTTAAGAAGAATATGTCTTAAGCTGAGGTTGTTCAGACTTTATTGAAGTTTAATGAGAGGTCTTCCGGAAACATTCCAGTCCCGAGATCTTTCTCTTTGGAATCTATACCTGAGACTCCAGGAAGAAACTATGTCACTCCGGAGGAGGTAGTTGCTAAGTATGTTGAGGAAGTTGAAGAGTTTGAGCAAGTAGAAGAGGAAGAAGCAGTTGGTGAAGGTAGTGGTGAGACCGGAGATCTATTGATGCAAGTAGAAGATTATAAAGAGACACCTTCAGAACATTTGTTGCTCTAAACTTCAGAAGCTGAGTCATATAAGATAGTAACTCCAGGGAACGATGAGGAGAAAGTAGAAAAAGAAGTATCTTATCATGCAGAGGAATAACATCTTCTTCATGATATTTCTCAAATGGAGAACGTAGAGGATGGTGCTCAAAAAGATATTGGTGATGAAGACAATGTTGTTCATGTATCTGATAGTGAGCAGAAAACCCCGAAATAGGAATCCATTCCGAAAGTGGACAAGGGAAAGAAACTTGTTGTCGATACCCCGAGCTCAGTGGCTATAAAGAGAAGGGAAGTTGGTGATTCTTCTAAGAAGAAGGTTGAGAAAATTGAAGAAGAAAATTCCCCAAGCAAAGTCTCGGATTCAGAGTCATCTTCATTTGGACATGACTTTGTTGTTCTGTCTTTAAAGAAGTTGGTGGGTTCTATTCCGACCTTCTCAATTATTGATTCAAGATGCCAAATGCTCCAACATACTTTGAATCAGAAAACAGACTCGGTATCCATGGTTATGGATAAATGTGTAGAGATTGAGGAAAACATCAAATCTTTCATTGTCGGCTATGAAGCCCACAAAAGGTCTTGTAAGAAAATGACTAGTTGGTCAAAGAATAGAGTATATGAGACGAGGCTCTTTAATGAATTCCAAGATAATGCTAAAGATGCATTTGAGACAGAAGACATGAAGAAAAATGATCTTACTTCTTCCTTTGAAGAAAAGATGATAGCTGAGAAGAATTTCCGGATTCAAGAAGATAAGGATCTGAATGGGAAGCTGAATTCTGTTGCTCAAATCTGGAGGAATGAAAGGGATCGTCATATTGAGATTAAAGAGAATTTATTAAAGCAAGAACAAATTTTGAAATCTCAGGAAGAAAATCATGAAGCCCAGAAGTAAAAGCTTCAAGCTCAAAGTGCAAGAATAGTTTTGTTAGAGAAGCAAGCCGAAGAAGACCATAAAGACTTGAAGAAGATAAAGACTATTCTTATGGGTCTCATGTCGAAGGAAAAAGATCCAAAATTGAAAAATTCAATCATTTTGTTGTATCTTATCTTCTCTGTTTTTAATCATTAAAACTTAACAAAAATCATGCTTGCTCGTCTCTTCTGTTGTTGTTACTAATTTTTCCGGTACTTTGTTATATTTTTCATTCCCTCGAATTCTTTTTGAATCACAAAGGGGGAGAAGGAAATGAAACCCTAACAAAAAGGGGAAAAGGAAAAAGAACCATAAAAAGGGTAAGAAAGAAAAATAACTCTAATAGAGTTTATCTAAGGGGGAGTTTTTCATTAAAGAATACATTATTATTCTTAATGAAATACCATTCCGGAAATCCAAAAGATGATCCTTAGAGTTTCAAAGCCTAAGGGGGAGTTATTCGTATTCATCAACATCCATAAGCAAAGGGAGATAAGCCTTAATGTTTTCATTTTTTTCTTAGTCTTTCATTTTCTTAAGGATGTTTGTGCTTTCCAAAAAGGGGGAGATTGTTGAGTCAATAAGGTTTTCCTTATGAATTTTCCATTCCTTATTGTTTTGATAATCAAAAACACCTTATATTTAAGAAAAATTTCTTTTATAAGGAAAATCACTTTTATAAGGAAAATTTCTTTTATAAGGAAAATCACTTTTATAAGGAAAATTATCCTTATAATATTTTCATTATCTATATCCATATATCTCTTAAGTATAATAATCGGATTCATTTCTATATTCTCGGAATCATTTAAAACTTTGATATGAAGCATTCTATTTTAGTCTCCGAATACTGGATGAGAACTATAATGAAGTTCCACTCCGAATTCTGGATACAAACTCTAAAAAAGTTCTACTCCGAATTCTGGATATGAACTCTCATGAAGTTCGACACCGAAATCTAATGACAAATTCTGATTACGAATTCTCATTACGAATTCTAATGACAGATTCTTATTCTGAATCCTCATTCCGGATTCTCATATTAAACAGAATCTGATCATCTTTTCTTTATACACTCCAGATTTATTTAGACTTCGAATATTATTTTTGGCTAGACTCTGAACATTCATTTTTCTTACACTTTTATAATTTTTCTACTCTTTAATATTTTTCTTACACTCCAAACCTTCACTCCGAACATTTTAGTTAACCTTAAAATGATGTTGTACTTTCTATTACACTTCTTTTGTTATAAAATGATGTCGTCTATTTCGTTATAAACTAACCGTTGGTTAAGTGACATGTGTACAAGTCCCTCCGATTTTTAAGGAAAATATGACCGTTGGAAAGGAGGACGACTGAGCTTATAAATAGGAGAACATTTGAAAGAGCTCAAAAAAAAGAAATAAAGTTGATCAATCTAGAGACCACACGCTGCTAAGGTGATTTCTATAGAGAAAAAGCTTTTCATTCCTTGTGCGTACTGAACCGCTCGTTTAGTTTTTGCTTCATGCGACTCTGAATGTTGGTGATTACATTTGAGGAATTCCAGGGATAGGAAGACAGAGGTTTCCAACACCTTGAAGTTGAGGGATTCCTTACTGAGGAAGACATAGGTTGCCAACTACCTTGAAGTTGAGGGCTTGCGGGGATAGAAAGATATAGACTCTGATCTTCGTATCGAGGGCTTATCCTGGTGTGCTTAAGACAGATTTGCTTGAAAGTATAAATCAAGGTACCTTTATCCAAGGTTGTTTGATACCCTTCTCTTTGGGTAAAAGACTTATATCTTGTTACTTGTAGTTTCACTACCTATTTTTCCGCTACAAATTCTACTGTAAGGAAAGTATAACTTTATTATACTTTCTTTCTTGTACTCTATTTCTTTTAGATTCTATATGCTTTAATGTAGAATCTTATATTGTAGTCTTTAGTTTAGTTTCAATTTCCGGATCCATATCTCCGGAACCTACTTTCGGAATCAATTTCCAGTTTTAAGCATGTACATATAACTTGAAGTTTATAATTTCATTCCTTATTCCAATTTCTCAATTGGTGTTAGAGGTGTTGTAAATTTGCTTAGTTTAACTTTTTTAAACATAGAACTTTCCTTTTCTAAGGAAAACATATTTATC
The DNA here is from genome assembly GCA_963277665.1 of Viscum album. NCBI lineage: Eukaryota > Viridiplantae > Streptophyta > Magnoliopsida > Santalales > Viscaceae > Viscum > Viscum album. The sequence continues at coordinate 1,152,573,266 of OY728126.1, forward strand.
TGTAATCTACTTTAAATGTTCCAAAGGAAATTTTAAAGCGTACAATTCACCCCCCTCTTGTATATTGAGCATCTACATCATTATTACGATCCTACAGAAACCTTTATAGAACATGTACCATTATACTTATAGCTAATCGGTAGAATAATTATTAAAGATTATATTCAGTGAGGATAATTCATTCCAATTCAACTAAACTTTTGTTTTTCATTTCCTTTAATCTTTCTTTAATGAGTTTATATATCACTATATTGGTGTTTGATATCAAATTTTTTAGCTAGGTCTTGCATGATTTAATTGTGTACTTACTTCCATTATTTTTCCACAAATTCAATATATATACACCCATATCTTTCTGTACATCCTTTTAAAAAATTTAGAACATCTATTTGGCCTTAGATTTATGTTTGTTGACTATTACAATAGTGATTTTATTGAAATAATCAATGAAATTAGTAAACTACAAGTCATCCTTTTTTTTATTGAAGTGTCATCAGTTTTCATATATCAATGTGTATCATCTCAAATGGTCTTGGGGATTAAATTTCAATTGTCTTATGTCTTCCAATAACCATCCTTCCTTTCAATAAAATTGTTTAGAAAATATATTCTTTCCTCTTTTTATAATAGATATCATATAAAATATTCCTTTTAAATTATAATCATTCTTTTCAATCAAATATTCCAAATTATTTAGTGACATAACTTTTTTTTCACCCTCATAATTTTAATAACAAGAATTAATAGGTTCTATAACCTAGAAAATATTTACCATGATTAATTATTTATTAGTAACAATTTCACCATCTATCATACCTTAGATGAAAAATTAATCTTTTTTGAAGATAAATTCCATAGAATAATTATAGTGTTATCTAGAACTTAGTAATTTATAATTATTAACATAAATAAACATAAATTCATTAGAATTTAAATTTTTAGATTCAATCTCAATAGTACCAAGTCATATTATTTTTAAGGAACTATCATTTCTAAAAGAGACATATCCTCCCGCATGTTCTTAATTAGTTTTTAAAATTTTAACATCATATATAAAATTATACAAATAATAATTATCTAAAATAGATTGATTATTCCTTTTTCCAACTTCAAGAGAGGTATCTTTAAAAAAATTATTGTCTTAAATTTTTCATTTCCAAATATCCTTTTCTTTTTTGGTATAATATTTTTTAAGAGTTGTTCTCATAAAATATTCATCCATGTGATGCTGTTAGTAAAATAATTCAAAAATTTCCTCTAAAAATTGAAATTTATTTTTTCTTGAGAGTTTTAAATTTTTATAACATTGATCTTGTTTCTTCTGGTAACAATAGAGAGTTACCCATTTTTCCAATGTATAAGACTCTCTGTTCTTGCCTACATATGGGGAGAGAAATGTTGTGCTAAAAATTGTACTAATTGTTTCCATATAACAAACTAGGCTTAAAGTACATATATATTACATAAATTTTGTGTAATAGATAAAAAATAACTCAAGCATACTCCCAAATATTTTATTAGTTTTTATACTATCGAAGCGTGGGAATGTAAACACTAGTACATGAGTGATCTACATTATCTCAAACTATGTTTTACAATACTATCACCCCTCTTTATCACATCATACATAAAATTTATCTTCAGAAACGGAGGAAGGAAACATAAAAAGTGGTGATCTCAAATGATTAGTAAGGGTAAATAAAGAATATATGTAAGCATAAACATGAGCATAAAGGTTTGAGAATGTGGTTATATCATTTTAAGATCACACCCTACATATCAAAGATTATAAACATAATAATAACATAAATATTTGAATTTTATAAGGAATTAATCATAAGGGAATCCATATCATAATCAATGTAAGCATAAAATTGGAGTAATATATGGAATTGTGGTATACACTTAAACATGTAAAAACATTCCCTACAAGCCATGACATATTTCTAATATTTATAAAGGATGTTAATGTGGGAATAATCCATCTTGGAGGGACACACCACTATCCCTAATCACAGTCCTATCCTTGCATGTGATCTGGTTTACACATCAGCCATAGTGGATTGGGTTTCCCCATCCTCTCATAGGGGACCAGGTTTCCCCATATTCCTATAATGGATTTAGTTTCCCTATCTTCCCATACTAGATTTGGTTTCCCCATATTCCCATAGTCAATCGGGTTTCCATATAATATATAGTGTATCAAGCACATCAACTTGAATCCCATAATTATCTCGTGAGATATACATATTTAACCAATTCATTTGAAGGATATATAGCTCTCATCCATCTATTAATGAAATCATACATACATATTCCACATGATCATAAATAATACATCATAACCCATGAAATGAAATGTGTGACATAAACATGTAATCATATCATTAACTATTGAAAATAGATAAGTTTCAAAAGAATTTTATCAATGAATAACTTATGAAAATAAGTAGATTTGAAAATAATAAAACCCATGGAAGTTGAATGGGTTACATAAATGCATAACCCATGAAATTGAAATTGGTTTCATAATCATTATCCCACCTAGACATAAAACATTTAGAGAGAGAATATGAATATAAAAATTAGATCATTTCCTAGAAAGAAATGAGTAACACAAAAAATGTTATATTTGATGGAAAAAATTAGGAATATCTTTTAAAAATATTTCTTGACAAAAATATATATTCTTCTTTGAAAAAACTAATTTTAAAACAAACAACATTTTCAAAAAACTTTTTCTTTGAAAATAGATTTGAAAACTTATAAAGGAAAATTTTAAAACCATAATGCAATTTTAAAATAATTTTTCATTGAGAATGATCTTAAATATCATTTTAAAACAAAATTTTGAAATCATTTTTTAAAATATGTTTTTTTTGAATAAAACAGATGTTCAATCGAAGAGAAGAATGATTTCATATTTTATTAAAAACATTTTAGTAATTATCTTAAGTACCAATTAGTTAAAGAATGGTGATAATACATGACGATACTATAAACAAATAGAGTAGATGAAAATTCAAGATTTATATTGAGATATGAATTTCTATATTTTATCAATGGAAGCATGGTTATAAATAATCTCCAAAACGATGTGATTGTTTCAATAAACTCTAACAATATGGTAACAATGAATTATAATTCCCATGTAAGAAAATTAAATTACATGAATATAAAAATATCATTAATATAATTTGTTTCATCATATGTATTTTCAAATGGAAGTATATACACATTGTTTAAGAATATGGATGTATAACAATACATGTCTCTCAAAGAAGGTTAATAGAGACAAACTTTCATTACCAATTTTGTAACTTTTGGAACATAATCCCAAATAAATAAATTTCATAAAATGGATATGTAAACCCAAAATTTATGAATAATAATCATAGAAAAAATCTATAGGCAGTAAAAATACCAAATATAATAAATAGGTGGTGAACTTGTCTTCTGTCTCATAGAAAATAAAATTGAGATTAGAAAATCCTTACAACATGAGTAACTATATAATTATGAAACCAATGAAGGAATAACATCATATATTTATTTCAATATCATTTAATAAATTAATATAATGATATATAATGTCATAGGGTTGTATATACACCACAAAAAATAAGTTAGTGTTGAATATGGATTTTTATCATGAAAATAAAAAGTGAGATGAAATCCCCAAACCATAATTTTTGACATTATTTGTACACATTTAACCCTCTTATATAATAAAAATAAGTTTATTATACATATACCATAGAGAAATATTATTAAAATTAATATCATATATTATTTTATTATGACTTTTTGTTACACATTAATTAATAATTCCATGTTAATTTTATGTTTTGGGTAATATCCGGTTTTTTTGCTTATAAATTTTGACTTGTTATTATTGATAATCTTACATAGATAATTATTTTATTATTTAAAGAATGTAAAAAATTATTTATATATCATATATATTCAGTTAAAAATTATTTATAACAATCATTAAAATATATATGTATGAAATGGGATACACCGTTCATATAGAAGGCAGGCCATACTTACACATGAGCGTTACTTCTGTTTTTTTGGTGTATTGAAAGAAATAAAGTAGATGAAATATACGTATATTTATATTATAATTATAGAATAATTTTTATTTCATATATATCATACATATTCACTAAACCCATCCATAACACATTCCATTTAAGGTGTGACTGAATCACATTTCTTTGAGGAGGCGATAGTCCAACCATGAAAAAACAAAGTTTTCACATTTACATGAAGAGAAATCATTAAGGTATGTGTTTATATAATAATTAAAGAAGATTAAATAAATCATAAATATCTTATATAACATAAATAATATAGTTTCCTTCATAATTCCCAACTATTATATGTGTTAATAGAAAACCAATAACATCATTTCATGAGGCGTTAGTTTATTGTACACTAGAATGGTAAGTTCGTTACCCATTAGATAGAAGTGTGTTTATGTATAAGAATGAATTATTTCATAAAAACATGTAAGTATATTTATTACAATAATTTTATTATATAATAAATATATAAAAAAATTAGGCCATGTATAATTAAAATAAAACAAAAGAGATTGAGGAAGGATGTTACCTCTTCTTTGGGTAACTTCTATTGGTTTGCACATAAGGGATTATTTGGACGGATTTATGACCAAATGGAGTATTATAGGAATAAGGTTGGGATTTTTGGATTTTTTTATTATTATTTGGTCCAGATAAATCGATTGAGTGGTGTGAATAACGAGGAGGAGTGATTTCCTTTTTATAATAGAAGAGAAGTGGAATTCTTGTAAATTTTGGAAAAGGTAATTCTAACAATGTTTTTCTCCTTATCAAGAAGATCAAATATTGAACCAAATCAGCTATAAGTGATTTTATTTCACAAATAACAACATAAAATGTATTTTGGAATATTTTCATGGTTATTTTTCCATTATGTCTCATGTTTAGTCCCTTGGTAAGCTAATTTACCTCTTAATAATTATAATTATTTTTAATTACATTCATTAATATTTTTTTCAAGAAATAATTTTTCCTTATTATAAATTATAAATTAATATTACTAAAAAATATTTAATCCATTTTTAAAAATCAAATCATAGATGTGGTAGTAATTAATTTAAAAATAATCCCATAGATGGGATGACAAAGTGAGTTTTTAAAGATAAAGATGTTTAGTAGTTTGTTAAGTATTTATATCTAATTTAAATATAAAATTGATTCCAAAGAACTAAATTTTATCAATTTATGTATAATTTATATAATTATACATTAAAACCAATTATAAATATAATTCAACCTTATAAATAAATTTTATGAAAAACTAGTTTTGACTTAAAATTCAGTATTTCTTACTATTCATGAAAAAAAAATTTGCTGAAAAATTCCAAAAAATCCCCATTACCTTATTTTTATGATTATATTTTATAAATTATATTTATTTTAACATATTAAGTTTATAATTATTTCTAACTTTATATTTAAAATTGGTTGTCCTGTAAAAAGTTTTAAAACTACTTTTTTTGAAACTATATATTTTTATGTGTAATATTTGGATTGTTCCTATATTATACCGATCAAATATATTAGACAAATGTAAAAAATATTTTATTGAATAAATAAATAATATAATTAATTAATATCATCCAAAAATATTAATTAATTTAATTTATGATGTTAATATTCCATTGTGAGTATACAAGTAGTTTTTATAAAACCATTTTGTGTATATTCAATTAGTTCTTATATTAATGAATGATTAATTTAAAAAAATGAATTCAACAATATATTTTCATTATTTATTCAATATTATTAATAACCTCCAACATAACGGGTATGTTAGATCTTATCATATTAAATAATAATTTTTTAATAATATATTATAGCTCAGTAAAACTCGATCTTGTGTGTTATGCAAGCCTTTGAGGAATGTCGGTCTTGTGTGTATGTTAAGTTAAACTATATTATCATTGTAGATAAAGATAGAGATTTTGTTGCTTGTAGTAAAGATTAAATTGGTTTTTCATATAACACAAGACAAACATAGTTCTAAAATATAATTTTTTTTTATTATTGCGTGAAATGATAAATATAAAAATGATTAAATAAAATTGAAAAAAATCACAAACCATTGGGGTTTTAAATTATAATCCATTAAAATTAATTTCTCCAAAGAAATTCGGTTTGGTTATCAGTGTTATAGTACATGAAAGTTCATTTCAGAGAAACCCACATCCTAAAAAAAATACTAAAACATACATTAAAAAGTGAATGCTTAACCATAACCGTTACCCAAAGTAACTCATAAATTGTTTCCTACATATAAGAAAAAAGGTGGGTAGTGAAAACATGGAAATAGTAGTGAAATGTAACAATCTAGTTCTGACATAGAGTGATATAAAACATGGTTAGAATAAGGTTAACAATCAAAAAGATATAAATCTACGATTATCTATGTTTCCATTTAATTCATCGGAAAAGTGGGTACTAGTATAATAATTTTCGGTTTTAGGATCCTTTCCCTAGAGCTGAATAATTTTAATGAGAATATATACTTACTTGATTTAGTATAATCTGACCCATTTTTGTTCCTTAATCAATTTACACCCCACCTCATTATGTAAAAAAGTGGGTAAAAGATTCATTCTATAATCACTTATAGATTATGGGATATATGATTAAAAATCACAACTGTCATTAGTTACCATCAATGAAATTTTGTTTGAGCATGTTATCCAATATGAATAAATCCTCTTATGGTGAGATAATTCATTAATATCACAAACTTCATTTGATGTTTAAAATAAACATTCCATAAGTTGTTAACATTATAACACTTACTAATGATGAAAATAAAAAACATCAGAAACAATGTCATGAAATAATCTTAACATTGATCCCCCATATATCACAATGTACATCGAGGATATCATATTACAAACATGTGAATACCCTCATTGTGTATATTCCCTTGAAAAATGTAAATAACTGTAATTACAATAGATATTTTTTGAATAAATGAAAGCTTCTTTATTACATTGGTTACCAGATACATTACATAAATCCAATAAGATTTAAACTTCATCCATGATGAAATATAACACTTTATCAACAAATAAATAACTATTTCTAGTATAATTAATACCATTTTTCATGCTCGGGTTTTTGGAATTAATCATTGGTTCCAATTCTGGTTTGGTCATTGGATCTATTCTTAGGAACCGGTTGTGATGGGTTTGAATGTTTGGAATATTTTTTCCTCCCATTAATGACCTAACTCTCCTCATTTGGGTTCCTTTGAGTTTTGGTGAAAAAAATTGTGTTTTGGATTTGGAATCCCCTGGCATATGATTAGTGTAATTTTGTACCTCAACCTAGGTAACTGTTTGGAAGATTTTGGGGGAGATAATAGCTACCACGTGACAACAACATGGTTAGTCATACCATATTGGTAGACAGTGTGGTAGGCCTTCTTCTTGGTAGGGGCGATCACACGATCACTACACAGTTTTTCAAACCATGCGGACTAACCATGTGGCCTGTCCAGGTCAGTAAAATCATTTTCTCTCTCCCCTATTTTTATACCCAATAACCACTATGTCTCCCCCATTTTGGACCCTATTCCTTATGTGCCTCCTCCCCCCTATATTAGCTACCTTGGACCTCCATTTTTTTTGCATTTTTGTTTTTGCAATTCATCAAGGGTTCATAATGTAAGTCCTCTCTCCCATGTCTCCCACCATTGTTCTAGGGGTTTCTTCAGGTTTCTTTGGGTTCCCTCTCTCTAATGGATAGGGTTATGATATTTAGGGTTGAAACCAAAAATGTTGGGTCGATATTGATTATTTTGGTTGGATCTAGCTTCCCCTAGGTGAGGTTGAGTTGCAATTGTGTTTTTACACCAATTTCTGGATGTTATTTTTTGTTTGAGGTAGGATCCCTTTGCACGTCTCCCTTAAATTAATGATTACATTTTGGATTTATTTTCACACATCCCTTAGTTATTAAATAGTAATTTAATATGGTTAGAATGATTTTTCAATGTAAAATGTGATGGTTTGTACTTGGTTTTTAATTGTTTTGAATGGGGCGAAGGGTTTTGCATACAATGTTCTTGTTTAATTTTCTTGGTTAGATATTCAAATGGTTTTTTAATTTTAAAGGAAATATTTGGTTTTATAAATTTATTTGTGATAGGAAAATGCTTATTGGGGTCTCCCAATATTGGATTTCTAAATTGATTTTCCATGAAAGTGGATTTTGTGTATTTTTTCAAGAATGTTTTGATGTGGGAAATAATTTTAAGTCCCGTTTGGAAATTTTATGTGGTTTCAATATAAAAACTTCTTGGATTATGTCACTTACATCACAATTGATAAAGACTTAGGAATTTCCATGGTTTTGGAATCCAACTTTTTGATATTTCTTTTAAAGTAGGGGACCACTCCATGAGGAGGATTAGGTGGTGCCAGTTTGTGTGATTATATGTTGTATGTATGCATGAATTTTTTCTTAATTTTGTGCGGAACACTACTTTATGAACATAAAATTGGAACCTAGTACAGAAAATTGGAACTATAAGAATAATTTCAATATTCATAGGTCACTTCCTGACTAGTGGCCCATAGTAGGTGGATATAGTTGGGTTTATTACTATGGGATTGGACCCCTTGGTTTTTCCTGATCTAGGGGTTAGGGAATTTTGGAATTTATTTATCATGTGTGGAATTCTACTGGGGATGGGGTCACAAGTATTAGTATATTTTGGTTATGATCCGAGTTCCTATATATTACCATGTTCCTTGGATACTAGTATGGTTGTTTCAATTTCCCTTGTTGTGTAGAATGATATTTCATGTATTTTGTTTTTAATATTTATAGTAAACAAATAATGTGCGGTTTGTTGAAATGGTTTTCAAGAACAATTTGAACAATAATCCTTTCCCATTTTTAACTTTTTAGGAAAAATGAACGATCCTTATTTGGTCCCCTTTTCTCCTTCTCCCCTTGAATCTTGTTTTAAAACATCAGTTTAATAGTTGGTGTATGTGATTTGGATATTTTAAAGTTAACAGTGTATAAGAACAAAGATTCACATATTTTATTTGAAACATGTTGATAAATATTTCTTTATTTAAATTCTTGTTATGGGGAATGGAATTATTCGGCTCTACCTACTGAGTTTTTACACTCATTCCTATAATGTTTTTTTTCAATTACTCTTCAAGTTTCATTTTTCATATGATCACCTTGGAATATAGTTGGTTTGGGATTAGAGAGTAAACCTTGGGTCACGTAGTGATACATTGGGTGTTATGTTTTGTTTTTTTTCTTGTTTTGTTTTTTTAGTTTGTGTTATTTTCTTTTGTAATGTAAATGATGAGAATTTTGAAAACCATATTGAGTTTGGTTATATATTTTGTGTTTCCTTCTTCTTTAGTCTATTTATATATATTGGGTGAAATAATTCCCATTGATACTCTATTGATTCTATGGAACTTTGCACCGACCTGAGAGGATCGAGAATGCCTTTAAGGTCTTGTAATGGATTGGATCGAGTGACTAGTTCGAGGTTGAACAAGGTTGGTTTGTGACACCATTCAATTTACTTTATCCACAACAATCAACACTTCATCCAAGATAAAAAAAATTATAAATTCCATGGGCACATTATGGGTAACCTTTCCATAATTTAAAATATCACTTTTCCATTGAATCAATTTTATAAGTCTTCGTTACCATTCAACATATCCTTTTTAATCCTTAATGAAAACTTTTTACTGAAAATACATATATATTTCCTGATGCATAACATTTGAATTAAAAAACATAAGTAATTATTTCATCCCACTTCCTTCTTAAAAAATTAACTAAGAGTATTTATATTATTCTTTAATACCCCTTTCCTAAAATTTTAAATAATATTCATGTTCCATAATTTATAAAACTTAATTTAATCAAAATATTTTCAATACTATTAAAAAAACACACACCGTTCATATGTTGTTTGGGGTCTCTTCATCATCAATAGAAAAAAAATTACTTGTACCACCTTTCTGATTTTATTCACAAGAATTCCACACAAGACATCAATTTTAATAATGACCATTAATTACAAAATTAAATCATTTAAACATTGATGACGCGTGAGGGAGGCCAAAATTCCTATATGTTTCCTTAACTGAGCTCTTCATATTTCCCTTACACCTACATTGTTTTTTTTCTTCTTTTACCCAATAAAAAAATATTCCAATTTATATATGAGATTCACTTGGGTGATTCTTACCACATTCTCAACATGTAGGAAATCGAATATTATTTCATCTATGGTCTATATTACCCAAAATCTTAAAATACTAACTCTTTCTCCTCATTGGTGAGTATGAGAGTTGGATATGGTATACATTGTAAATAATGTTCCTTGAAAATTGATTAGGAATGATTACACCATCCTTCAATATCGTGATCAACCAATTTAGTTGATCATAAAAAAGTTTTATATCACATTCATCATTAAACTAGTTCGATTTAGTTCCCACCATTTACTTAAACACAATATAATAGAGTAAGAAACAATTGTCACAACAAGGAACCACATAATCATGAAAATCCACATACATGACATTTAAATTATGAAACCTTATTTAACATTTTACATATTATTTTTATCCTATGTTATCAATATTGAAATTATTTATAAAATTTTCTTGATCATTCATGTAGAGTTTTTGAATTTCAAAATAATATCCCCCATGAGTGTCAAAAATGGTGTAGAGTTTGGACTGTTGTTGGGTAACATGTTACACTCATGTTAGGCTCGATGCACCTTATCAAAGTTGTTACATATAGGAAATTATATTCTAAAAAAAATCCAATTTTATTATATAGATAGAGATTTATTTCATGGAAATAACTCGCTCCATCCTTTACCAAAATTCAAGGACATTTTCTAATACTTTTCCCAACCCTTAGACTTATCCTTAGACACATCCATAGAGTTATCACTATGGTTTTCTTATCCTAAAATCCAATTTATAACTAAAAATTTTCTCTCATACCAACTATTAAAACCTAGAATTACTGAACATATAAATTAATTCATTCTTGTGCAATACATAAAAAATTACACAAATAGACATCCAAAGGCCATATTATTTTATTGACTTTGAAAACATTGAAACATAAATTCTAGTACATCAGTGAGAAAAATTATCTCTCACTAGGTTATCCAAGACTATAAACCTTATTAGACACATCATACATAAAATATATCTTCATAACTGGTGGACGGAAACATAAAAATGGGTGATAACAGATGCTCAGTATGGGTAAACAAGGGATATATATAAGCATAAACATAAGAATAAGCATATTACAATGTGATCATAACATTAAAATATCATACAATGAACATCAAACATCACAAACTAGAATCATGGAATAAATATTATAAGCTAATAAAGAATGAATCATAAGGGAATCAAGAGCATAATACATGAAATCGAAACACAAGAGTAATACATGCAATTATGGAATACACATAAACATGTAAAATCATTCCCTATAAGTCAAGACTCATTTATATAACTTATAACGGTACATCATGGGGACTAAAACCACTAGAAAGGATGAAACACCATCTTTATTCGTAGTCTTTTCCTTCTATTGGATTGGTTTTCTCCATCCTCTCATAGCAGATTGGGTTTCCCCATCATCCCACCGTGGATTGGGTTTCCCCAACTCCCCATAGTGGATCAAATTTTCCCATCTTCCAATAGTGGATCGAGTTTCCCCATCTTCCCAGAGTGAATTGGGTTTCCATATCTTCCCATAGTGGGTGGGGTTTCCATATATTCTAATATTGGATTGCGTTTCTTATCATCAATAGTGTATCCATCCTATTTACTTGAATCCCATAATTATCTCATGAGATAGAAATCATTATCCATTTCATTGGAGGGAGATATATGTCCCACACATCTCATAATTAAATCATACATACATGTACCACAAGATCATAAAGAGTCATATCATAACTCATGAAAGGAAATGGGTGTCATAAACATGTAATCCAGTCGTTACCTATCATAAATGGATAGGTAAATTTCATCAAATAAAAACTTCCAAAGAGAATAAATTTTCAAAATAACAAATCCTATGGGATATGAATGGGTTTAATAAAAATATAACATGTTAAAGTGAAATAAGTTCTATAAACATCCTGCTATCAATACATAAAACATTTAGAGAGAGAATATTGAAGGACCTATTGGATCATTTACTATAATGTAATGAGTAACACCAATAGATTTTATCTTAGATGAAAAATAATTTGGGAAGATATTTTAAAAATATATCTTGAGGTAAATATACATTATACTATTAAAACCCCATTTTAATAAATAAAACGTCTTTAAAGACATTTTTCTTTGAAAATATCATCGAAATAATATATACATTTATTTGAAAATAAGAATACATTTTTAAAATCCTTTTTACTGGAAAATTATCTTAAATATAATTTTAAATAAATTTATTAAAACATTTTTGAAAACATGGTTAATAAATATATTTCCGACCGACGAGAGAAATGTGGTCAGGTTTTCTTAATTTTTTTTCATAATTTTCTTAAGTACCAAAGAGTGGAAAACATTTACTACTACATGATTATATCATGACTAAATAAAGGAGAGAAAAAATACAAGAGTTATTTTTAGATTATTATCTATATATTTCATCAATGGAAGCATAATTATAAACAATCCAGAAAAATGATGAGATTATTTTCATAAAATCTTTTAACTTGGTAAATATGAATTATACTAACCATGTAAGAAAATAAAATTACAGGAATCTTAAAAAATAATTTAAAGAATTGAGTTCATAATGTAAAATTTCATATGGATGTATATGTTACACCTGTGATGCTCCCGATAATGGACAAGAACCCTGCAGAGCCCCTTGGGGTACCAGAGATGCTCCACGGTGGAAATTATGCGAGCCAGTCATGGGTTTGAATCTATGGGGATGTGAGATTAAATTCTCTAATGGAAGGGGGAAATTCTTGAACTCAGCCCAGTTAGTGGCCCAGTTGAGTGCATCCTAAGTGAGTGGGATCGACAGGGGTCTGGTCCATTGTTGGGAGAATCACAGGTCCATCAAAAGGCACCTTTTTATCAGACCATGAACCAGTAACTAGGTCATAGGCCATGCACCCCCAACCCATAACTTGGGTACTGGGATCATCTCAGCCACTCACTGGGCTAGTGCAAAGTACTATCCCTGAGCCCTACTGAGATTTAATACGCATCCCCCATGACTTTAACCGAAGACCTCAGGCATAACAACCAACCCTGAGCATCATGAGTACCACTGAGCCAAAGGACTAGTGGAACATATGACGCTCCAGGTTGGCTGTTATTCCTGCGGTATCCGGTTTGAATTGAGTTGGAGGAATTTTCAATACCATTAGGGACCAGGGAAAATACTTTGCACCGGCCCATAGAGTGGTCGAGATGATCCCATTACCTGAGTTAGGGGCTATGGGTGCATGGCCTGTGACCTAGTTTGTGGCATATAGTCTGATAAAAAGGAACTTTTTTCCATTGGACCTGTGATGCTCCCAACAATGGAATAAAACCCCAAAGAGCCCACTCATTAGGGATGCACTCCACTGGGGCACTAACTGGGCCGGGTTCAAGCATTTCTCCCCTTCCAGTTGGGGATTTAATTTTGCCTCTATCGAGAATCGAACCCAGGGATGACTGGCATAATAGCCACCGGGGAGCTTACTCGACTACTACTAAGGGTTGGACATGTGATGCTCTTGAAAATGGACCAAAACCTCATAGATCCTACTCACTAGGGATTCCCTCAACTAGGCCTGGTTCGAGCACTGTCCCCCAGTCATTTGAGTGAATCCCTAGTGAGTGGGCTTTGTGGGGTTTTGGTCCATTGTCGAGAGCATCACAGGTCCAACCAAAATGCACCTTTTTATCAGACCATGCGCCACTAACTTGGTCACAGGATGTGCACCCCTAGCCCCTAGATTGGGTACTAGGCTCATCTAGGACACACCCTGGGATGGTAAAAAGTACTGTCCTTTGGTCCAATTGGGATTTAATATGCCTCCCCCACGATTCAAACCAGAGACCTCAGGAATAAGAGTCAACCTGGAGCCTCAAAAGTACCACTAAGATAATGGACTAGTGGTACTCATGATGCTCCCAGTTGGCTATTATTCCTGAGGTCTCTGGTTCTAATCATAGAGGAGGCATATTAAATCCTTATAGGGTCTGGGGATAGTACTTTTCCTGGGCCTAGAGAGTGTCCTAGATGAACCCAGTACCTGAGTTAGGGGCTGGGGGTGCACGGCCTTGGACCTAGTTAGTGGAACATGGTTTGATAGAAAGGTGCATTTTTGTTGGACCCATGAAAGTCTTAAAAATGGACCAGAACCATGTAGATCCCACTCAATGTGGATTCACTAGACTGGGTGACTAACTAGGATGGGTTCAAGCACTATCCCCTGCCAACAAGGGATTTAATCTCACCTCCACTGAGAATCAAACCTGGGGCTGAGTGGCATAATATCCATTGGGGAGCTTACTCGACTAACACAAACCCATGGTCTTATTGGTACCAGAGATGATCTCTAGTTGGTTAAATGTCAGTCAGTCCCGGGTTCGATTCTCTGGGAAGGCAAGGTTAAATCCCTAGCTGGAAAGGGGACAGTGCTTGAACCCATCCCATTTAGTGGCACAGTTGAGTGAATCCCCTGTGAGGAGGATCTATGAGTTTCTGGTCTGTTATCGGGAGTGTCATGGGTCAAACAATATATACACCTTTTAAAATAATATAGGTTCATAACATGACATTTGTCTTAAAGAAATAAAATTAAGAAAAAATTGCTTTACCAATTTGGTAACTTTTTAAAAATAAACCCCATGAAATAAATATCATCACAAGGATAAGTATATATCCATAAATATAATTATATTAATAAAATGATACGTCCAGATCACACCACTTATAAGAAGTATGTGGTGAACATGGATTGAGTCGCATGGAAAATAAAAGTGAGACGGGAAAACACTTACGACTTTGGTAACAATAGAATTGTGATCCCCATGAGGGAATAAAATAATTCAATGATTTTAATATCATTTAATAAAATAAAATAATTATTTAACATGTTATAGGAAAGTATATAAATCCCACAATGTAATCTAGTGGTGAATATAGCAGGTATCTCATAGAAATAAAAAGTAAGATGAAATATCCTTACCTTACATTTTGATTTTCTTGGTACACATTAAAAAATCATGTATAATAAATATAAGTTTATTATACATATAAAATAGAACCATATTCTTATAATTAATACCATATATTATTTTCTTAGGACTTTATATTTCTTATTTATTATCAATTTTATGTTAATGTTACGTTTTGGGTAATATCCGCTTTGCTTTTCATATACGTTTTGACTTGTTATTCTTGTTATTCTTACTTAGATCAAGATTTACTTATTTTTAGAATTTAAAAAAATAAATAAATATCATATATATTAAAAATATAAATATTTTTAATGATATATAAAATAGATATGTATGTAATGGAATACACGGTTCATGGAGGCAGACGGTCGTACGTACGATTAAATGTTGTTTCCATTTTATTGTCGTTTTGAAAGAAATAATGTAAATGATGTATATGTATATATATATATTAAAATTATAGTGGAATTATTATTTCCTATATATAATATATTTGTTAACTAAAACCTTCTTTAACACATTCCACTTATGTTTTGAATGAATCACATCACTTCGAGGAGGCAGTAGTCCACAAATCCAAAAATAAAGTTATGGTATACACACAAAATTGAAAGAATGAAGTTATGTGTTTATAAAATAATTAAATAATAATAAATAAATCATAAATATAATATATATATTATTAAAATACATTTTACATCAGAATTACAAACCATGGTAGGGGTAAAGAAAATGGAACAACATCGTTTCGTGAGGTGGTAGTTCACCGTACACATGAATGGTATATTCATTACCAATTATACAGAAGTGTATGTAAGTGAATGTATAAACCAAAAAATAAAAATATATAAGTATATTTATAATAGATAGTTGATTATATAATCATATAATAAAAATATATTTGGGTGTGGAAAATGAATATAAAATAAAAGATCTTGGGGAAGGATGTTAACACTGTTGGGGGTAACTCCTTTTGGTTTTCACCAAAGGGATTATTTGTATGCATTTCTGCCCAAATAAATTATTATAGAATGAATTAAAGTATTTTTTGATATTATTTGAGAAGAGTTTGGTTGGGAAAAATTTTATTATGGGTGTGAATTTTGTAGATGGATTAGTGCCATTTATAGTGGAGGAGAAGTGTCATTCCAATAAATTTTGTAAAAGGGAATTACACACTTGTTTTTCCAAGTCAAATTGGCCCAAATAATGAAAATACGTTAACCCAAGGTAATATATGGTCTTATTATGAATAAAAAATGGATTTTTGAAAAGTTTATAGGTCATTTTGGCCCATAATATTAAGGTTTAGTCACTTGTTAAACTCATTTTCTTATTAATCATTTGAATTAATTTTAAATACATTCCATAATTGTTTTGGTAAAAAAAAGTTGAAATTATTAGATACTAGAAATTTTGATTATTCAAAATATGGAACTAATTTTTCCAAATTCAAATATCAATTGTTTCATAATTTGATTTAAAATTAATCCTATCGATGGGATGATAATGGTGGTTTTTAATGTAAAAAATGTACAGTAATTTACAAAGTATTTATATCAAATATCAATGTGAAATTCACCAAAATTTACTAAATTGGATTAATTTATATATAATTGAAATAACAATAGTTTTAAACCAATTATAAATATAATTTATCATTTATATTAAATTAAGAGAATAATAAGTTTTGAACTAAAATTTTATATTTTATTATTGTTCACCAAAAAATGAAACATCATATAAAAATACCAAAAAATAACTCTTACCTAATATTTATGTTTATATTTAAAAAATGAAGTTATTTTACATATTAATTTACAAATTTCCGAAATTTTATATTTTTTATAGGTTGACCATTAAATGGAGATAAAACTGTTTTTTTAAAATATAGGTTTTTTGTGTAATGTTGTGTTTGTTCTTATATTATTTTTATCAAATATATTAGATGAATGAAAAGAATATTTGAATAAATAAAAGAAATATATATTTAATTAATATATTCTACCAATAATAATTAAATTTTTTTTATGATAAAATTTATTTTGTGAGAATAATAGTAGTTTTTATCAAAATATTCCCTTTATTTTCAATTGGTTATTATTTTCAAATCTAGTGAATTAGTATCTAATGAATTTGATAATGAATTTTAATAATTTATTTAATAATATTCATAACCACGAATAGAAAAAATATTTAATATCTTATTATATTAAATACAAATATTTTAATAATATTTTATTGTTTGCTAAAACATAGTTTTGCTTGTTATTCTAGCCATTGAGGAAAGTCAGTCTTGTGTGTAACATAATATAACCTCAGTATTCCATGTAGATAAATATAGAATTTATGTTGCATGTAGTACATGATTAAGTTTTTGTTTCATATAACACAATCCACACATAACACTTTAATATAATAAAAATATTTTTAGTATTTCATGAAATGATAAATATCCAATAGATTAAATAATTCAAAATATATAATTCGAAAAATATTAGGGTATTATAGCCAATATATCCTATAACAAAAAAAAATATCAATTAAACCCCAATATTCTATAGATTTTTTGATTTTGCTAGTGAAAATTTAGTTGATATACAACATAATTTTTAGTATATGATTTCCCTTATCATAGAGAATTATCCTACTAGGTGTTATTTTAAACATCAATTTACATTATTGTTTTTCCCATCCTTTCTCAAACAAAGATATTCAATTATTTAAAAAAACACTCTTAGTAAAATTAGTTGAAATTTTTATTTTAGTGTGTGTATATTTCAGTTGATTCGTGGGATCATTTCTTCCAAAAAAATTCATATTTTTTAGCATTTACCACTGAATCATCGATGAAATTATTACACATATTCTTTAAGGTGTTTTAATCGTTTAAGAATCCTAATTTTGTATTAAATTTCTCAAATTTTACATATGTAAATTTTTCATCAATATATTTCAGAATTGTTACTTGTTCCAAAACGATTAGATTGAGATTCTTAATTTATGTGATGTAGAAATATTCCATTTGGGTAAATTATTCTATTAAATAATTATTCTTCTCACAATCCATCATAAATATTTAGTCTTCTTTATTAATTTTTTTATTTGGACATTGTAGAATTTCGGATCTTTGTAGATATTCATTATATGTCTTTTCACCTTCTACATCTTCTTCAATATTTGAAGTATCTTTGTTTATTTAAACATGATCTATGAAGGTTTTGAATGGTTTATGTTCTTAATAATATGATAAAATATTATCTAAAGATTCATACACTACCATTTAACTCAACATCCATCTTTTATTTCATTCCGTGTTAGTTTTCTTGTTTTTATAAAATTACTTTATCTACTTGTTCCTTGATGTATTTTATTCGAAATTATCATTATCATATTATAAAAATTTATTCTTTGTATAGTTTTTTTTGAAAAATATCTAATTATTTCATAATAAAATAATTTAATTAGCACTTTTCCATTGTGATTTTATCTTATATTCCAGTAATTATCATAGATATGAGATATAATTAAATAATTAACCATAGTATTATCTTCCATTTCTTTTAATTCACTGAAGAATATTTCGACATGTTTAGGTTCTCATATTTTTTATTTCCTCATATCTGAAAAATTTATCTCTTACATATTATTATATTTAATGAAGGGTATTTCCTCATTGAATAGACAAAAAATAAAACTATGTAATTAATTACAGGATAAATAAAATTTTCTTTCTAAAGTAGATAATTTCGGATGAAACCTGAATAGAAAGATTTTCATTAGTTTTGTAACAATAGTTTAATTATCTAAGGCATATAACAATCCTCTAATATTGTTGAAAATTTTAATTTACTCCAGTGAGGTAGTCACCAATAATTTCATCTTCCAAAATCAAGATATCTTAAAACATGCTTCCCCAAATTTTAAGATTTTCCACCTTCACTTTTATATTTCACATGATGATTATATTGATTTTCTCCCTGTTTTACTTTACTATATTGATATCCCTCACCATCCAATAAATTTTTTTTTACAAGGACATAAGAATATAATTATAATATTTTCCATCAACCTGAAGTAACATTTTGTCTAAAAATGGAAGACAAATATAATTCTACATGGTCGAAAAACCTATAATGACCACATAAATTAACTATATGCTCAAGGAAAAAAGATATACTATCATTTAGCTTTTCAATCAATGATAAAAAAATTCAATAAATGTTAGGAATACCAATTATATTAAAAAAAATTAGATTATCCATGACATGTAATATGCAGATCATATAAAGGGAATATAACATTGATTCTAATTGATGTTCCAAGAATCATGTACACTAATGATAAGGGTGGGGTGGGGTTGGGGGTTAAATCAATAGTGATATTTTATAATTTCATTTGTTAAGAAATTAACCTTTAATGTTTTTAGTGTTTTGATACTATAAACATTAAAACTATACCCCGATCATATGAAATGATCCGTAAATAATGTAAGGTGCATTATTTTTCTAATGTTCAATCCAAATGGGGGTAAAAATTCATTTTTATGTTAAATCATGTCGATCGTCAAATATCATGTAAATAATGAATTTAATATAAGTAGATAACTCCTTCAAAAATATTTCTATCTCCCTAGACGAAAGAAAAATGGTTTCCACTATATAAAAAGTTTTATAATACTATAGAGAGAATAAAAAAAATTATTATGTATCTCATAAATTATTGTCCTGAATCTCTTTTTTTTACCTCTACTCTTTTATGCCTCAATCAGATGCACCTTTTTCTCCATCAAGTATGCCTTTAGCTTGTGTGTTTTAGTTTGATGTTCTCCATATGATACACAACAATCAAATTTATCTATTTGGTACCTATTATTCCATAAAAAATGTTATTGGTTATAAAATACAATAATCTCCCATAGAAACATTTGAATTCATGATCCTATGTAATATAAATAAATAAAAATCACTGGGTCGTCACCCCTTTATATTGGTAAACCACATCCAGAAATCACAGAGGATGTACATGCTCTGAATTTCCCAATAAAAAAACATTTGTTTTACCACCATCAAATCTTTTATAACTCAAGATTCAGAGTTTTTCATTGAATTTTCCTTATATAGAAGATAATTTTTCAGCATCTAAATAATAGATCACCATAATCAGTATTATGAAATTTATAATGCATCACGAAATAAATCTGGTTGCCATTAAAATATACACCCAAACCAGTTCGTGGAATGTCTTGAATGGTGTTTCATATCCCTACAGACTGGAACAAATTCCTTTGTATCTTAAAAATTGGGTTGGGTATAATTTACTTGAGTTTTGAATCATTTAACAACCAAAGAAATCAATACACCAACTATGATAATTAATTCCAAAAAATCCTTAAATAAAATTCAGAACTGAATTCATGGGTCTAAACACGACACATATGGTCTAATGATACATAAAAGTTGCAGAAAAAGGGACCAAGTTACACCAAATTACAAGGGTTAATCACCCAAAAGCTATCTCCATGACACCACACCATGAAGAAAACTGACGACCCAACCCGCTATCAATGAAGGTCATTCCATTACCTATGCCAAACATGATCAATTCTATATACATCCAAGGTTGTAAGTATGGTGTGATACTAAGAGAAATATGATACCACCCAAAAGACTCCATACGGTAATCATTATAAGATAAAAACATGCATGTTTTAATTCACAGAAAATGGTGGCAATAATTTCTAAATAATGAGACTTTTACGAGTAAAAAACTTTCAAAGGATTGTTTAAATGGATAAACACATTTCAATAAGACATGTAAGATATTCAATTTTCCATCCAAACAAACTATATGTGTAATGCCCCACCTCTTTTTTCATTGGCTTAAGAAGGTGGATGATGTGTTATTGGGACTTACGAGATGTTCCAAGGGTTCCAAAGGCTGGAAATAAATGACAAGGGATACAAGAAATAATTGGGAATGATTTTACATTAAGATAAAATCATCCAAAAAATCCTTTATGAACAATAATACGAGATGCATGTCAACAATGTAACACAACACATACATTTCTAAAAGACAACCAAACTATTCCATAAAAATTCCCCAATTCCAATGCAACCAAACTAAATATCAGATTACTAATCGGAAGAATGCATGACAAGATCCCAAAAAACTAGGACACCATCCATATCTCCCCCCAAGTTCCCCGATCCATGCACCACAACATCCCCAAATCATCATGTCATACCGCTAGCAAAACAAGGTGATTTACTTTTACATGTGTCCTAGAATACAACATCTACAAAACCATCCTTGATCCAAATTAGGGTCGAGTAATAATACTCAATAGGATATTACCAAATGACTTCCCTACAAAAACCACAAAGAAAAAACCATTAACACATGTATATAATGTTGTTTATATAGAACATTAATAGTTCAACCATTGCTTCAATCCAAATATACCCTTACCAAGACATGTCAAACAAGGGAAAGCCAAAACTACGCTATAATCCATAGCACCATCACACATTAGCCCAAAAAAAATCCATATTTCAAGGAAACACACAACAAGACTACCAAAATAGTTGAACATATTTCCAACACATTCACTACATTTCCAACTAGTAGATATTCTCGACCACTATCAATAATAGTGGCCCTTCCATCCACAATCCATCACCTTGTATAGTGAGACTTCTTACCCATGTCCATACAATCAACAGAAGCCATAACACTTAATCAACCAACAAGCATAAAGCACCAATTCTACACAATAAGCACACAACCATTTCCAACACATGCCAAATCACTTCAATAAATCACCCATTTATTCAAAACACCTTCTACCATTTTCCATTCCAAACCAAACTTGAATAAAACCACATATTTTTTCAAAACCTTTTTACCAACCATTTTCGTAATCTGAACCAATCAAAATATTTGAAATTCTAAATTTTAAAACCACACAACAAAACACATCTTTCAAGAATATCCCATTTTACAAAAATACTCAAATCCTCACCAAATAGGTTTCCAATAATATACAAACATCACATTCACAATTAATTTCAAGAAGAAAAATTAATTTAAACCAATTCCACTAGTTCTAATCAAGTGGAGTTGAGAGAGAAGACACCTACCTTTAAGGTTCTGGGGAAATTGAACCACATGCAACTGCACCACAAATCCAGCAAACACACAACTGAAACATCTATAGATCATCTTTCATGTCATCAAATAGCCCTAAAATCATCACATTAGGATACAACAACCCTAGATATACATGCACCCGAAGAAGATCCAGAAAAAAATGGAGAAGTTTATATCTAGAGTGAAACCTATAAGAATCCAAGAAGAGAGACTTACCCGAGAGAAACCACCTTCAAACAAACCTAAAACCCATTCAAATCACTTCCAAAATGATAGAGAGAGCCCCAAAAGCCATTAAAAACCGAAAATATCATGTGAGGCTCAAGTGTGAGGATGTTGGGTGCGAAATAGGTCAATACAGAGTAAACCCATATTTAAAAATCCCCTTCTTAAAGGATCATATGATTATCCCACACGGTTTGGAAAATTGTGCGCTAACCGTGTGCATCCCACTGCATCAAAATATAGGGTCCCACACAGTTGTCTCACTATGTTTTTCAATCCGTTCACAGACCATGTGAAGCCCATTGTCTTCCCCTGCATGGTTACCTACAAAACCTACACATGTTTCCCTAACCGTGCTCAAACTGTGTAACCTTAGAAAAGACTTCAATCATATTCAAAACCCATAAAACCCTCCCAAACATTATCTGACCGCTTTACGTACATAAAAAGGAATAAAAAATTGTCACATACCTCAAACCGTGGGGTGCTACATTATATACACCATTGAAATTTCTATCTTTGAAAATTAAAGAACCATATATTTACCGAAAGAGATCAGGCCATTGCTTGACCACCGTGTTCTCCCACTCCCATGTTTCCTCTTGAATTCGGCCATTCTTCAAAAAATTATAACAAACCTAATACTTTTACCATGAAAGAATTTCTCTTTCTTATCCATAATCTACACCGACACATGCACCAATGAAAAAACTGGTTCTAGCTCATCATGATCTCAATGAATCACATGGTCATGATATAGCTGATACTTTTTCAACTACAACACATGAAACACATTTTTCACCACACTAAATTGTGGTGTACAAGCCAACCGACACACCACCACCCCAATCTTCTCAATAAACTCAAAATTTCTAATATACCTCTGTGAAAACGTACCCCGCTTTCCAAACTGACGATGTCCCAACATATAAGATTTTCTAAAAAACATATGATCACCCACCTCAAAAGACAACAGTCATAAAAAATGGTTCATATATGATTTTTGAAAATTTTGAGCCATCTCTATCCTCTTTGTGATCAACTTGATCTTCTCAATAGTCTATTAGACAAGGCTCATTCCAATCATTGATGTCTTGACCATTTCCACCCAATATAGTGGATAATAACCCAGACGTCCATAAAATTCCTCAAATGTAGCCATATAAATTGAGGTAAGATAACTTTTATTATAGGAGAACTCTGCCAATGCAAAGTGCTCCTCCCTTGAACCACCAAAATCCATCCCATAAGCCTTAGAATATCCTTTAATGTTTTTATCATCCTCTAAAATTGTTTATCCGTCTAAAGATGATACACCATGATCATTATCATCTATGTCCCAAGGGATTCAAATAATGATTTCCAAAAATGGAATGTGATATTGGGTTCTCTATCTGATATAATAGAAACTGGAATATAGTGTTTCTTTACCACTTCCCGGATATAGATTCTAGATAGAACCTCTTCTAAATGAGATTCATGAATCGGGATGAAATGGGAGGATTTTGTGAGCCAATCCACAATCACCCATATGGAATTATGTTTCTGGATAGTTAATATGAGACTTGTCACAAAATCCATATCTATTTGATCCCACTTCCACATTGGAATAAGAAAATATTGCAACATTCTTTCCAGCCGCTGATGCTCTGCCTTGACGTGCTGACAAGTAAAGCATCTCAAAACAAAATCAGCCACATCCCTTTTCATACCTACCCACAAAAACTGAACATTCAACGCCGTATACATATTCTGAATTCTAGGATGGAAATCCCATATTGAATGATGATAATCCCTAATAAGATCTTCCAAACAAGAAACTAGTACCACCATTCGATTCTGAAAACAAAAAACTGAATATCCATTTAGTTTCCATCCCCCAATGGTATGCCCACCATTGAGCTTTGACCCCATCTCTATTTACTCGGAATCATATTCCCATGCCTATTTAATCATACCAACCAAGTCAGGAATCAATGAATCTAAAAATAAGACCACTCTATCAACCTAGTCCACACATTCTAACCACATGTCAGCTATGTCCATCACGAACGACCACTGATTTGATGCTTGTTTTCCGCCATAACTATATGATTTTATACTAAAGGCATCTGCCACCAAAATTCCATCACATAGTGTGTACATTAAGCCAAAATCAAACACCTTGATATATTTTATCCACATCCTTTTCCTCATGTTCAAATCTCTTTGTTTTAAAATATTCTTTAAACTATTTTGGTCGGAAAACACCATTAATTTCTCAAAAAAGAGATAATAACGAAACATTTTTAAAGAATAAACCCCTATCACCAACATGAAATATTATTTTTGGTAGTTCATCTAATAAAACCTCACAATCCATGATCCATATGAAATAACATGATCCATCTACAAGAGAACACACCAAAACCTAATCCCAATGCATCATCATACACCATGTACCCTTTCCCAGGTTTAGGAAAAACCCTGATTGGTTCTGATGTAAGGAGACCCTTTAGATCTTAAAAAAATTTCTGACACTTCTCATTCTAGTGAAATGGATCAATATTTCATGTTAAAGCTGTCATCAGTGAGGTCAATCGTGGGAAATAATGAACAAAGCGTAGATAATACCCATCTAGACCAAGGAAGATCTGTATCTCGAAAACAATATTTAGTAGTTTCCATGAGATAAAAATATCTATCTTTTCCAGATCAACTGAAACACCCTTCTTAAAAAAACATTTCCTTGTAAATGAACCACCTCTATCCAAAAGTCAAATGTTGAAGATTTGGCATACAACTGGTGATTCCTCAAGACCCCCAACTCTATCACCAAGTGCTGCTCATGATTCACTATTGTCCTTGAATACACTAGTATATCATCAAAAAATATCACCACAAAAGAATCCAAATATTCATGAAATATATGATTCATTATTTCCATGAACACCACAGGTGCATTCATTAGACCAAAGGGTATAACCACATACTCTTAATGGCTATATCTACTTCTAAAAGATGTTTTGGGAATATCATCTTTCTTCACTTACAATTGACGTTATCATGACCTCAATGTAATCATAGAGAACCACTAAGATCCCTTCAACAGGTCAAACAGGCCCTTAATTCATTGAAGTGTATATTGGTTATTTATCATAACCTGATTAAGTCTACGATAATCAGAATAGAGTTGTAGAGTTCCATCTGTCTTTTTAGAAAACAACACCAGCACTGCCCATAGAGACATGCTAGGACGGATGAACTCTTTGTTCTCAAACTCATCCAACTACACTGTTAATTCCCATAATTATTCTTTTTCCATATGATAACATGAAAATGAGATAGTACTGGTCCCGAGAAAATGATCAAACATAAACTCCACTTCTCTCACAGGTGGAAATGCTAAGAATTACTTGTGAAATACATCCATAAATAGTTCAATAATTGTTGGAAGAACACTCTGCTCAACACCTTCCACTGATTCCATTGACAAAGACGCTAACTGATACAATATTGTGCCAATATATGGTTCCAAAAAATCTATAGCACCTTGATTTTCATTATTCCTTCCTAGAAATTGGTGTTCAATGACACCCCTTGTCGTAAAACTAACCATTCACACATAAAAATCGATGTGGGACTTATGAAACTCTAGCCAACCCATTCCTAGGACTATATCATAAGAATTCATGTCATGCACTAAGAAATCCCACATTAATTCAATGTCGTCCACTACTAAGTAACACACTATACATAGGAAGATTCGATAGTCTCTTTGACCTAGAGGAGTTTGATGTTTTAAAAACAAAGGTATCATTTCCACATGTATCCCAACAAAATAACAAAATGGGACGAAATAAAAGAATTTGAATCACCTGTATAAAAAAATATTACATAAATGTGGAATTCAAATGAACTATACCTCACACCATGGATGGTCCCGATTAATCATCCATCACAACCAGTTCAGCTCCAAACAGCTGATTAAATTCCACACTCTTCTCTTTATTACCATTCTGATGTGTCATGATATTCCCAGACTCACCATGATTAACTCAGCTCTACTTATAGGGAGTATGCTGCTGCACTTGTCCCATCGAGGCATATGTCACCTATGACCCCTGAGGAGTGCCCAAAACAAAAGACCTCGGTGAATTACAAAAATATCGCTGAAGATCCACCATCTTCTTACAGTTATGACATGATTGAGGTTGTGATGTAAAATCCCACTTTGATTTGTCCTATGGATCCACACTAAAAACATCCCATATTACTCTGAGGCTTCAGTGGAAGATTCACCAATACTATTATCAGATTCTTAGTAATACTCCCACTATGGAAATAAGTTTCCCTCTTCCAACTGGACCCAATATTCGAGTTCCCAGAATTTACCATTAGTACCAACATGATTCCCCCACCAGTATCCCCTAAAAGTTCTCTCTTACCCATCATAGCTTTATTCACCACTTACATGTAATCATCCACACACAACACCGCTATCTGGGATGAAATTTCCTACTTCAAAATAGATTCAAA
This sequence comes from Viscum album, assembly GCA_963277665.1. NCBI lineage: Eukaryota > Viridiplantae > Streptophyta > Magnoliopsida > Santalales > Viscaceae > Viscum > Viscum album. Next base: position 1,152,600,471 of record OY728126.1, read on the forward strand.
AATCTATGCCTTCAATCATGTGTTACCTTGCACCTCAGGTGAAAACTATAATATGTTCAAAATCATGGCCACATATTCCATTACTGACATGTTCCACTACATCAAGCTGATGAAATCTATTATAAACTGAATTATGAATGTATGATGGTATAATTGTTTATTAAACAACTCCTAAAAACACTCCCATGTCACACCTTGGTCAATCCCATCATGGACTGGAAGATCCAACCACTAAAGGGAAAAAGTGTATAATATGTACATAGCTAAATTTACATTCAACTCTTCTTGTGTTCCCATGAATTAAAATATCTTATTCATTCTATTCAACCACCCTTTAGCCATTTCTGGCTCTAAATCACCCCTAAATAGGTGTGGATTCTGCCTTTAAAACAGAACCACACGATACACATGCTTTGGCTCATCCCCTTTATTCCCACTTTACACAACCAGAAAAGAATTCATTATACTCTGTACTAGCTATTGATTCACTTGGGGCTTAGGTGAAACCACATTTTTCGAAGCATCCACTACCTGATCTCTATGATAGCTACCCGGTTCAATTTCAATCATTATAGAAACAACCATATGTCCTATTCCAATAATTATAAAGGGCATTAAATTTTCAAATTCAATACATTGAAACTATCACAACCAGGATTTCCACTAGTTCACATTTCTAAAATACTCCATGTTTTATTGTTTCAAATCCTACCATTTTGAAACCCAATTCAAAATTTTTAAAATTCACACATTTATATCATGCCATAAATCATTATACCCCAATGAAATTTTCATCATAGAGGGAAGTAATTTCAACCATGAATTCCATACTCATCTCTTTGGCTACACTTACGACAATGATATTTCTAATGCCTATAAGTGTCTACAAAACACTAATGTACCAACTCCCTGGTAACATGAATTTTTGCCTAAAATGGAAAGCTATGTTCTTGTATTATATACATTCCATTTTCCGACAATCCTACTCCTTTCTACCATCCTGACTAAAGGAATATACCAATAACGAATGTCAACACCATGACCAACAATCAATTCCAAAGGAGAAAAGAACTACCTTCACTTGAAATCCAAGGACCAAACAGCTGGTACCACTTATAATGCCCTTCCCTTCCACATTGGCTTGAAAAGGTGTATGAGGGGTTACATGGCCTTAAGCAACATTCCCAGGGTACCAAAGGCCTGAAATAAATTGAAATGGATTCAAGAAACATTGAGGAATTATTTTCTCTTAAGATAAAATCAACTAACCAAAGAATCCTTTATTAACAACACTACATGATGCATTTCAACAAAGTAACCCAACCCATTCATTTCAAAAAGGCAACCAAACAATTCCATAATAAATCCCAAATTCCAGTACAAACAAAACAAATATCAATTTACCAATATAAAGACTATACAACAAGACCCTAAAGAACTAGGACACCATCTATATCTCCACACCGAGATCCATACCCCCAGCACTGCAACATCAGAAAAGCGTCATGTCAAACCACTAAAAAATGAGATATTTTACATTTACCTATGTTCTGGAATACAACATCTAGAAAATAACCCATGTTCCAAAGTAGGAGTGAGTAATAATACCCAGTAGGATTTCTCCAATTGAATTCCCTATGCACACCACTAGTAATGAACTGTTATCAAATTTAAATAAATTAGTTTTTATAAATCATTAAATAATTCAACCATTTACACAATCCAAATATACCCTTAACAAGCCATTTCAAAACAAGGGAAAGACAAAACTATTCTAGAAGCCATAAAAACACCACACATTATCCCAACAAATTCCATCTTTCAATGAAACACACAACAAGAAAACCCAAATAGTGAAACTTATATCCAACCCATTCACTAAATTTCCAACTAGTGGTGCTTCTTGACCACTATCCATAATGGTTTCCCTTCCATCCACTATCCATATAATTTTATAGTGAGACTTCCCTCACACTTCCACACAATCAACACAAGCCATAACACTTAATCTACCAATAAGCATAAAGCACTAAGGCCACAGAATAAGCACACGACCATTTCCAACACATGCCAAGTCACTTTAATAAATCACCCATTTATTTAAAACACATTCTATAATTTTCCATTCCAAACCACATTTCAATAAAACCAATTTTTTATGGAAAAAAAATTCACCAAATTTTTCATAATATAATCCAAGAAAAAAAAATTATAATCCACATTGTAAAATAACACCACAAAACCCATCTTTCAAAAATATCCCATTTCCCAAAAAAGCCACCAAATAATTTCTGAATGGGTTTCCATGAAGATTATCATATCATATTCACAATTAATTTTAAGAAAAAAAATTAATTTCAACCAGTTCTACTAGTAATAATCAAGTGGAGTCGAGAGAAAATCCACCTACCTTTAGGGTTCCGACGAAATATTCCCACAAGAAACCACACCTGAAATCCAGTAAATGTACCACTGAAACCTCTCCAGAACATTTTACCAATCATCAAAAAACCTGAAAATCACCAATTTAGGATGAAAAAACACTAGAACTACATGAAAAAAATGTATATCGTGAAAACCAAAAATTGGATAGGAGTAGATCTAAATATAAACCAAGAAGAATCTAAGATGAGAGGCTTACCTAAGAGAAACTGCCTCTAAAGCACCTTGAAAACCCTTAGAATTACTTCCAAAATGAGGGGGGGCCTTTAAAAATTTTGAGAATTGAAAATACCAATTGAGGATGAAGTGAGAGGAATATTGGAGTGAAATATTTCAAGACCAAATGAACCTGGATTTAAAAATAACCTTTTTAAAGGGCCACACAGTTAGCCCACAAGGTTTGGAAAACTATGCGCTAACAGTGTGCACACCACAACCTCAAGAGAAGTGGCCCCACATGGTTTGAAAAACCAGGCCAAGACCGTGCGACGCTCACTGTCTCCCATTTCACGATTACATGGAGAACATTCATGGTTTTCCCTAACCGTTCTCAGACCATGCTCCCTTAAAAAAGAGTCCAAAATTATTAAAAACACTTCCAAAACCTCTCAAATAATATCCAACAACTTTACATACATATAATAGAATAAAAAAAGTCACATACCTCAAAACATGGGTGCTAAAATATGCCAATGATTAATATGAAAGAGTCAATGAGAACTAATCTCGGGAACATCCCTAAGACCAAGTTAGCTTCGTACCCCATGTACCTCGTATCTCGATGTAAAGTAACCATAACAATAATCATTATCATGAACAAGAAACTACTAGGGAACATACCCATAACCTATTGGTTCCCAATCATCATAATTATAGTTTTGTTTGTTTTGTCAATGCCAAACTTTCTAAGTGAAGTACGAACAATACCATTATGTATCACAAGAATACTAGTACACATCCTCCCACCTAGATACCTAGGTTTCCCCATTTGTGCTAAAAAAATCTCAACATGTTAAAAAAAATTCCATTTTCATATAAAAACACCATTTCGGATCATAAAAACATAAAACAATAGCTAAAGATTCTTTTCACAATTTATATAACTCAATAAACCCTTTAGAATGTCCGTATAACATTTTCAAGGAATAAAACCTATCATTTCACCTAAAATCCATCTAAAATCCATATTTAAAACCCAATGAAACACCAATATTACCCAAATAAGAATAAACAAAAACAAATAATATTAATAAAACCCTTCCATGAATTATAAAATTGCCCCAAATGGTAAATCATGGAATGCACATGCAAGACACACATTTTCACAAAACAATGGCACTTAAAAATAAATTTCATAAAAAATACCACCGAAATTATTTTCTACAGTATGAAAAATGAGGTAAGATTTGGATAAAAATAGAAATCAAGTAAGGCTAACTCATATAGTAGTGATTACACAAGTAATCACATACCAAGTGTGTCAATAACACCAAATTCTTGTGTGAAAGTTCAACCTCACTACCACTGCACCATAAGGGAGTTAAAACAAACCTAAAGCCACAATATTAGACCATAAAACCCAAGATAAAACCCTAGGTAAGAATCCTTACTCTCTAGACATTTGGAACATCCAGAAAAATGGAAGAAACCCTAAGCAAATTGGAGGAAGAAGGAAGGAAACACACATGCTTTAGAGATATTTGAAAGAATCTCCCAAAATAAACAAATAGTTAAATATCTAAGATTCCAAAATTTATAGGGTGGTTTTAATAAGTGTGTGGATTTCTAGTGGTGACCTAAATGGGGGAAAAGATTAAAAAATGATTTATTTATGAAAGAAACAAATTACCATTTAAAATCAGGATGACTTGGAAAACCTTTAGAAATTTCTCCCTAATTTGCAATGAATATGAGCTCTAAATAGATAAAATGGAATATGGGAATTTGACTTGGAGTTTTGGGCTCTAGTTAGAGGTGTAATCTCTAAAAAATATTACAAAATTAATGAGATATAAAAGAAATGTGTTTTTTAAAATAGGAATTAGGCTCATGGGTTAGCCCTATACCAGAATAAATTTCCCAAATACCCCATAATAATGGGTTCCTAAAGGGTCTAAATAGATATTTTAGTTTTAATTGAATAGGGGATTACATTTGGGAAGTGTAATCAGTGAAAAATGTTAAATAATGAAGGATTAATAAGCGAAAAAAATTTGTTTTTAAATATGGAATTGGGGTAACGGTTTTCCCCAAATCATGATGAAACCACATCTTTCTCAAAAAATACATGGTAAACTCCACAAATCAAAGGAATAACTAAAATAACATGAAAGAGAACATTAAAATAAGTCATGGATATGACAATTGTTTCCATTATAAACCTTTTCTCACTCAGAAAATTAGATTGAAGCCAAATCAGATAAGTGGAACAAAAACTGCACTTCCACCCAAGACATCCACTCCCAGGTATCATGCTCATCAGTCCCATGATGCCATATGACTCAAAACATAGGAATATTCTTCCCTCAAATAAAATTTTCATGGAAATATTGATTTTTCACCGACCACTCAGACACCGATAAATCGAACACTATATCTAGTTCATCCCAATTCAACACATGGGGTGGATCCTAGTTATACATTTTCAACTGGGAAATTAGGAAGAAATCATGAATGGATGTCAAATGAGAGGAAAAATCCAACATATATGAAAACAGTCAAATATATGTAGTGATTTCAAAAGTTTGTATATACCATGAAGTTAGCATCCCATGATTTCCCAAACGACGATGGCCCAGATAAGGGGCCACTTTCAAGAATAACCAATCACCCAGAAAAACCTCTAGTTCTCGACCACTAAAAGAAGGATATGATTTATCAAAACTCATAGCTATCAATAAGAAATTCCTGGTCAACATGACCTTACCAGATGTATATTGAAGAATACTCAACCACAAAAGTGTAGTCTCAGAGACTTAACCCTAATATAAAGGGGTGGTGACAAGGCCGACCATAGAGATCCTAAAAACGAGCCTTTAGAATTGAGGGTTGGTAACTTTATTATAAGAAAATTCAACCAATCCAAAATGGATATGTTAGAATGGTATGTATGAGTATGATATACTCTATAAAACCAAATTTAGGATTGAATATGTAATGAGATGCTCAAATACAAGAGGGTGGGTGAATTGTATTCATTAAAAATCCCTAAGGAAATTTTTCCGAACCAAAATTCACAAAACCTCTACGTTCTATTATCTGGCTTGATTCCAGAAAATTTATTCCACAAATTAAATGTAAAAGTTTACAACAAATAAGATTCTACCTTAAAGCTTATAGAATCCTATAAAATCAGAGTACAAATGTAAGGAAGTATAATAAACTTATACTTTCCTCAACAACTAAAATACACAGCAGAAAACAAAATAGTAACACTACAAGTAACAAGTAGAAACTCTTTTAACCCAGAGAGGAGGGTATCTAACAACACTGGATAAAAGGTCCCTTGATTTATAATTTCAAGAATGTCTATCTTACCCAAACCCAGGTAAGCCCTCCATCCAAATATTGGTATATGTCTTGCTATCCCAGCAAAGCCCACGATTTGTAAGGAAATCAGAACCTCTGACTCCACAACCCGATGTCTCTGATTTTAAGGAAATCAGACCTCTGCACTAAGAAATTCTACATGAAGAAAAGTTTGAAAAAAAAGTTAAAAACATTCTACACGAAGCCTGAGAGTTTATAATGGTCTATCTCTCTAGAAATCACTTCACCAGAACTTTTTCAAAAGTCTCAAAAAAGTCTTGATCTTGTTCAAATGAGCTCCTATTTATAGGCATAGCTCCAACAATCAGCTCTCTCCTCCAATGATCAAATTCTTCATTGAATTTCGGAGGGACCTTTACACATGTCACTCAAACAATGGATAGTTGATAATTGAAATCACGAAATAGTTTTATAATAAAATGAGTGCAAGCATAACTAGAATCTGATATTAAAAATGTAAGTAAAATTGAATGTTCGAAGTCTAAAAAAAATTGAATTCAGAGTCTATAATACAAGGATATTCAGATTCTGTTTAGTTGGAATTCAGAACCTGAATTCTATAGAATTTCCGAGTCTGAATTTCATGGAAATTTGGATTCTAGATTCAGAAGAATTCAGAACCTATACATAAAAAGTTCGGAATCAACGTTCATGAGAATTTGGAGTCAGAACTCATAAGAGTTGGGAGTCTGAATTCAGAGAACTCGGATTCAGAACTTAGGGAAGTTCATAACTAGAATTCGTAATTTGAATTCCGATTCAGAACTTAGGGAAGTTCGTAACCGGTATTTGGAGTCAGAACTCATAGTTGACCTTTACATAAGTTCATAATCAGAATTCATAGTTGAACTTCATGAATGTTTGTATCCAGAATTCAGACTTGAACATCACAATGTTCGTATCCATAATTTGGAGTTGAACTTCATGAGAGTTCGTAATCAGAATTTGGAGTTGAACATCATGAGAGTTTGTATCCATAATTCGTATTTGAACTTCATGAGAGTTGATATCAATAATTCGGATTTGAACTTCATGAGAGTTTGTAACAAGAATTTAGAGTCTTAAATATAATGCTTCATATCTAAATATTATATGATTCCGAGGTTTTGGTTTCATTCCGATTTTTACACATAGAAAAATTATGATTTGAGAAATGAAAACATGGTAACGATAAATTTCCTTGGGGAAGGAAATTTTTCCTTATAGGGGTAAAATATAGGGTAAAATGAAATTTTCCTCAAGACAAGGTGT